>JAVUPR010000174.1:690153-1380307 GCA_036785695.1 Gentiana straminea
CCTAAAGGTAGAGTAAAATGTGTGGAGTGTTAACGAATAATGTGTATTCATTTGTCCCACACAGGTAATGAGACTATGTGGAATCAGTACTTAAGAAGTAATGTGGCACTTAGAGGTAAGCCCCAAGGGGCAAGAGAATTTTGTGAAGGAGGGAGGACTTAGATGCTTGTTGATTCACACGCGCGCGCGCCGCCGCCATCCGGCCGGCTTGGCTCGGTTCAGGTCGGGCTCGGGCTCAGGCTTGTGGCTTGGCTCGGCTAAAGTATTAAATTTTTGGGCCAGCTCAACAGGGATTTCTGAATCAAATTAAATTGTTCAGTTCAGTTCGAACATGAACAAATGCATCAGTTCGGCCAACAACTTTTGCACCTGTTCGGCCAAGGCATCATTTCGAATTCTGATGGTTAAACTTCCCAACTTCCACCCATTCTGAAAGGATACTACTGTACCTTCTTCTTCCTATAAAAACCTCCATTGCTGAATGAAAAGAAGACACATAAAGTTCACATTTCAAAGCCAAAACTCTGCACAAATATTTTCAGCATTCATCATTCAAGTTAAGAGATAACGAGGCCATATTAGTTCGCCGACTTTCCTCATTCAAGTGCCAGAATCCGGAAAGGTATTGATTGTTGTATCTTGGGAGACTTGTTTCCATTATCCATGGGCATGTAATCAGGGCAATAAAGTCTTAAGGACAACGTTCTACGTGCCTCAATCACCAATAAATTTTTGCATTTACTATTGCTTTCAGTCGTTCGTTTCTATGTGCATATATGTTTATTTTATGCATATGTATATGAATAAAATTTCCTGCAAAATGTTTATTCGTTTTTGTTATTCAATTTTGCCTACTCTTTTGGAAAGTTTCTATAAACAATAAAAACAGATTACTATAAACGAAGAAACAGACTACTATTTTTCCTACTCTTTTAAGACCTTGTATTTTATAAGTCTTTGGGTTTTTCGTCGTTGTAATTTAACTATCCATCTTTAGTATAGTTAATTTTCATTCTTAGTAGCATTTATGTTTTTACCCGAGTTTTTAGCTTCCGTTTGCTTTTATTTGATATGGCGACGTAGATGTTTGCATATAATATTAGATTTATTTAATGTTATACGCGCTGAACGTATCTATTCCAGATAAGGGCTCGGTATCCGGGAGCGGGGCGTTACACTCTATATCCTGTATTTAGTTGCATTTTTTTAAAAAATGCCTTTACAGGTGTGTCTCTATAGGTGTTTTTTCTTGTAGTGTGGGTACAAGTGTAAAACTATGTTTTTAGGTTTTGTACAGTATCCTCAATAAAATGAAAACTTTTTTTTTTGGGGAACAATAAAATGAAAATTGAACGTAGACTAACATCCCAAAAGCAAAAACAAAAAAAACGTCATACCAAAAGATAGAATGAATAGAATAATTGTATGTTATAAGTGCAGGTGTGCAGCGGGAAGAATATAAAAGAAGGGTTATGTTTGCAAAGCAATCAACAGTTAATTGTTTGGCCATGTTCATCAATTGCTTTTTTTTATTTTTTTATTCTTTTATTTTTTTGGCAATATCAATTGCTAAAGTTGACTCTCTGGAAATCCCGGATCCATTTTGATGCCTCCACCGGGTAATTTTTCCTGGGTTCGTCATTGACAATTATATAGTATAAAAAAAAACAAATAACAAAAAAAAAATAATAATAACTTCAGAGTTTATACAAAAACATATCGGTGCAGGTTTTTGGTCCTTTTTATAATTGTGAAGCTTCCCCATTGATCGAACTCAACCCAAAAAGTAAAGAAGCTGTATGGTCCTTCTTGTTCTAGGATGAAAATAGAGAGTAATTTTTGTTATGGACTAAACTTAGATAAAGCTGCCTACGTATCCAAATATATATTTAGAATCAAGTCCAACCGTAGTTCAGGCGGTTATGTATAAAGGTGGAGTTAGTGGGCAGTTATGCATTCTGCCCACGTCTCACGTATACACATAACTGTTCTCTACACATATCTTTGGTCTGTTCTGTCCTAATCAGGGACTTACCCTGATCGTCTGACCCTTAGGGACTTGTCCTGGTTATGTGGATCAGGTTACTCAGGTAGCGGGGACCTGCCCAGGTCACTTGACCAAGAGGGACCTACCATGGTCAGTACAACTCATGGTCTAAATGTATCCTTGATCTGATCTTGCTAATTCATCCACTGGATATGTGCCACATGGAAACATTCGGGTTATCCTCAATCAAAGCCCCCCAGATCATAATGGACGTGGCCCTATTTTGGTACGTCGATTAAGATATGGAGCTTGTAAATCTTCCACGTGTACCATATAGGCGGCGTACCCAATGTTGCCTCGGTTATTTCAAACGCCACCATAATTAATTGCTGTAATATATTCCAAGTATGCGTAGTCGAAACGTCCCATCCCTTGACTAGAAGCTATTAAACTCGCCAAATTCTGAGAACACTCATCATTATTTATAGACAAAGACGTCAGACTTTCCGGATTTGCACCTTCATTTATCAAGTAAGTCTTTCTTCTTCTCGTGCAATTTCTTTTATTTCTTATGAATCCATACCAACTTGGTACCTCTAACCCTGCTGAGAATCCCATTCTCTCTATTCTGCCTCCCCACTTAATCGCCTCTGTTCTCCCTGCAATTCTTGAATCTCCTTCAACTGAGTATAACATTTCCAGATTATCTGCGCCGATAAGAGCATTAAGGAGGACCTACGAGACAAAAAAGATGATGGCCTGTCATGCAATCGATTCCAAATTGAAGGATTCTGATATCTCGAACATCTGTGATAAGTATGGGATAAACAATGATGATTATGCCCCCACTCGACCTGAACTTGGAAAAAGTGCAGCTGCTCATCCTTCCGGATACTGCGCGGTTTATAAGGAGCAATTTGATTACGGTCTCAGATTCCCTCTTCCTCCTGCCTATCAGGAGATACTTCGATATTACAATTTAGGGATTGGTTAGATAGTCCCTAATAGTATAAGGGCCATCACCGGTTTCTTGATTTGGTGTAGGTGCTTTGTCACCCCTTTTACGTTGTTGCTTTTTAGGACTTTTTATCAGTGTAAACAAGTTAAAAACAGTCCTGGCTGGTACTGTTTTTGTAGAAGAACCGATAGTCTGAGTAGCGTACCTCTGATTAAGAAAACTGATCAATCCTTCATAGATTGGAAGAAACATTTCTTCTATATTAGGCCTCAAACCGCTAGGGATATAGGTAAGTGGAACACCTCCACTAAAAATAGTGATGTGTTAGAGAGTAAACTGGATAGGAAATTGCTAAAAGACATTAGAAGGTCTAGCATATATCTGGGTCTGAAGAATTATAGTTCCAATTTGATTGATGCTGCCCACATGGAGACCGCTAGTCCAGAGCCTTATATTGAGCTATCAGAGGAGAGATAAAATATAAGTAGGATTACTTATTTTGATTTTTTATGCATCTTCACTGAGATATGCTTTTAACTACTTGTTAATGTTTGCAGTGGCAAGTTTCAACGATATCATCCAGATAGTTGATGATGCTTCACCTCCCAGGGGTCAGGATGCATATGGTCTTATTATCAACCCAAACATGCCTGATCAAACTTCCAACTCTGTTGAAGCTCATCCAAATGAGCCTTCAGTCGAAATGGATCATGTAGAGGATTCTAAGAATACCCACGATTACCAGATGGTCCAACGTACTTCTCCAATGGAAACCGCTGCTGAGATTAGCCGTCTTACAAAACGCATCAAATCTCACAATCAGACTGATGAAGGTGCTGGGGTTTCTGAGCAAGCCAATGAAGAATGATATGATTGAAAAGAGTGGTCCAATCAAGATTTGTCAAAATTTGTAAGCATCTTATCCCAAATATGTTAATCTGCCTTTCTTAGGTATTATATAGTGACTTTACTCCCTGTACTCTTTTCTAGCGTGCTAAACTGGGTAGGGAAGTCCTGTCCAGATTGAAGAACTCGGGAAAAGTTGAAGAGAAGTTATCCAAGTCTTTATCCGAATAGAAAACAAAATATGAAGATTTGCTGAATACTTCCACAGCTGAGAGAATTGCCTTATCTGATCAGCTATTAGTGAAGGATGATGAGTTGAAGATTAAGGATACTGAATTCCAGACTCATGTTGCTACTGCTAACCAAATCAGATCCAACTTGGAAAAGATGGTAGATGATCTTGAGGCGGAGAGAGACAACTTGAAGAACACCTTTCCTGAGTAGATTGCTAATGCCTTTGTTGATTACAAAAAATCTGATGAGCTAGCCAACAATATAAAGATGCTATTTGCTCCGATTATCTGGTTTGGGTACTCCTCAGCCATTGAGGATGTAAAAGCAACAGGTCTTGATGTTGATGCTACCAAGCTTTCCCACTCTGGTTGGAATAGGAAGGATGGATCTCAGACTTATGAGGCCAGTTTTAAGGAATTTAGAGATGGAGTGGACTTGGTTTCCAAATATGGTAAAAAGCCTCCAACTGCTCAACCTGGTTCCTCGTCTCAATCTCAAGCTCTCCCATGTTCAAATTAAAAGATACTTAATTTGTTTTTTCTATCAGTCCTGACCCTAAACTTTGCAACTTTTGCTGTTGTTATTTTCAAAACTTTGATGTTTTGTTGTCACTTTGTGTGGTTTTGAAATTTTAGTGCCTCTGTGATTTTGCATAATTTCTATACCATGTGTTTGTCTTTGTGCCTTTATACTCTGCACCCCCAGTATGACATGTGATTTGTTTGTGAACCACACGTCATACTTTGGTTTTTTACACATTTACCGATCATACTTAATATGCATTCTGACGCTTGATTTGAAGCCTCAACTGGGTTCGAATTATCAAACTTAACGAACTATCCTCTTTGTAAGGATTTAATGGATAGGCATGTGACCTGTTGATTATAAGACCTGACCTGAGGTATGACGGTCTAAGACTTGACCTGAAGTTCAAACTGGACCGATTTTTCAGATTTAAATAAATATTTAAGAGTTGCTGACCTGGCCTGAGGTCTGATGGTTTAAGACCTGACCTGAAGTCTTAAAGCGCTTTGATTTTTCAGACTTAACGAATTTTCTCTTTTTAAGAGTTACCAACCTGACCTGAGGTCTGATGGTTTAAGACATGACCTGAAGTCTTAAAGCGGTCTGATTTTTCAGACTTAAATAAATATCTCTTTTTTTCAAGAGTTACTGACCTGACCTGAGGTCTGATGGTTTAAGACCTGACTTGAAGTCTTAAAGCTGTCTGATTTTTCAGACTTAAATAAATATCTCTCTTTTTAAGAGTTACTGACCTGACCTGAGGTCTGATGGTTTAAGACCTGACTTGAAGTCTTAAAGCGGTCTGATTTTTTAGACTTAAATAAATATCTCTCTTTTTAAGAGTTACTGACCTGACCTGAGGTCTGATGGTTTAAGACCTGACCTGAAGTCTTAAACCAGTCTGATTTTTCAGACATAACGAATTTTCTCTTTTTAAGAGTTACCGACCTGACCTGAGGTCTGATGGTTTAAGACCTGACCTGAAGTCTTAAAGCGGTCTGATTTTTCAGACATAACGAATTTTATCTTTTTTAAGAGTTAACAACAGAATATATTACAACCACACAACATAATTCAAAAATCTTAACATAGTTTCACAATGCATAACAAACTTGCAGAATAAAATGACAATTACTTGCCTCAAACATAAAATTTCTTCAGATTAACCGCATTCCAACTTCTGGGAATTGTTTTTCCTGTACCATTATCCAACTGGTAAGCACCCTTTCCATGTACTTTGATGATCTGATAAGGTCCTTCCCAGTTAGGACTCAACTTTCAACTTGGTTCTTGCCTGCTGACTACATTTTTGCGCAAAACTAGATCACCAACTTTAAAGTAACATTGTTTGACCCGGGAGTTATAGTATTGGGATACTTGCTATTTATATTTAGCCATTCGGATCAAAGCAACATACCTTCTCTCTTCCAACTCATCTTTAGCATGCCTCATTTCTTCTTCCTGGATCTGATCATCATGCAGAGTCGTTCTAGGAGATGGTAATCCGATTTCTACTGGTATAACAGCTTCACACCCATATACTAGGGAAAATAGTGTCTCTCGGGTTGACGTGTTTGCCGTAGTCCTATAAGCCCAGAGAATATTTGGTAGATGTTCTACCCAATGCTTTCCTTCCTATTCTAATCTCTTCTTTAGACCAACATTGATCTGCATGTTAGTCTGTTCCACTTGTCCGTTGGCTTGTGGGTGTCCAACAGAAGTGGAGTGCTGAGTTATGCCCAAATCAGCACACCATTCTCTAACTCTTTTGTCTTCAAATTGGGTTCCATTGTCTGAAATTAGGACCTTCGGTATTCCGTATCTGCATACTATATTCTTCCATAAGAACTTCTGGATCTGTTTGGCTGTGATAGTAATTAATGCTTCAACTTCTACCCATTTAGTGAAATAATCAACAGCCACCACTAGAAATTGGTAAATTCCTGGTGCTTTAAGCAATGGTCCTACCAGATCCACACCCCACTGATCAAAAGGCCAGGCTGAGATAACCGGGGTTAAGTTTTCAGATGGTTGATGGGATAGGTTACCATGAAATTGACATGACCTGCATGCCAAGACTAACTCCTATGCATCCTACTGCATCTTAGGCCAATAATAGCCAAACAACCTGCATTTCTGAGCTAAAGCTCTTGACCCCATATGATTTCCACAGATCCCCAAATGGATTTCTCTCAACAAGTAGTTGCCTTCTTCTACGGTGACACAACGTAACCAAGGGGATATAAAGGATTTCTATATAAGATATCATTAAACAGGGCATACCTATCAGACAAACGTTGGATCTTACGAGCTTGCCCTTTATCTTCTGGTAAGTGTATGTCTTCAGATATGCTACAATGGGATCCATCCATGTTTCTCTATGTGTAATCGGTTGCACTTCATATGCTTCATAACTACACTGATTTAGTTGCTCGATCAGGACCTTTTTATTTGATAAGAAGTTTGAAGCTAACTTGGACAGAGCATCGCTCGGGTGTTCTGTGATCTGGAGACCTGCTCCACCTGAACTTCTCGAAATTGATTTATCTTTGACTGGGCTAGAGATAAATACTTTTTCATGGGTTTCTCTTTTGCTCCATACTCTCCTCTAATGTGATTTACTACCAGTTGAGAGTCACTGTAGACCTTAAGTCGTTGAACTCCTAATTTTAGGGCTAAATTCAAACCTGTAATCAATGTTTCATACTCTGCTTCATTATTGGTTGCATGAAAGTTAAAGTGCAAAGCATAAGGAATTTCTTCACCCATTGGACTGATAAGGAGGAGGCCTGCTCCTGATCCACTTCTACTGGATGCCCCATCCACGTACAACTGCCATTGGCCTGATTCCTTTAGACATGTACGTTGATCAATAGAAATGGATTTCTCTTATGCTAAAAAATCTACCAATGCCTGAGCTTTTATAGCTGTTCTTGGTCTGTACTCCAAATCATAGCCTTCCAATTCCACACCCCATTTGGCTAGACGACCTGAAGTATCCGGCCTGCTCAGTATCTGGTTCAAAGGTTGATCCGTTAGGACAATGATTGGATGACTTTGAAAGTAAGACCTTAACTTCCTGGATGCATGGACTAATGCTAGGACTAGCTTCTCTGCATCTGAATACCCCACCTCAGGTCCATGTAAAGCCTTGCTGGTGTAATATACCGGTTATTACAGTGTTCCCTGTTGCCTAACCAAGACAGCGCTGATGGCTTCATCACAAACTGATAAGTAAAGATACAAAACTTATCCTTCTTGAAGAGAGGTTAAAGTTGGTAACTCCAACAGGTATTTCTTCAGTTCTTCGAATGCTTTTTGACAATCTGTATCCCATTGAAATGGGGTAGCTTTCCTCAAAATCATGAAAAAAGGCAATGACCGTTGTGCCGATCGTGAAAGGAACCTATTCAGGGCCTCTAACCTACCCTTCAATCTCTGAACTTCTTTGATGTTGGTAGGTGGTGGCATCGCTGTTAAAGCATTCAACTTATCTGGATTTGCTCTAATCTCTTCCTTTGAAATCATGTACCCCAGAAATTTTCCAGATCTGACACTGAATGTAAACTTCTTTGGATTCAGTTTCATCCTCGTGCTTCGAAGTACATCGCAATCTTCTTTCACATCATGTAAATACTGATCTAAAGACCTTCTTTTGACTAGTAAATCATCCACGTAAACTTCCATGGATCTGCCTATCTGAGCACGGAAAATTTGATTAACTGTCCTTTGGTAGGTGGCACCTGCATTTTTCAGCCCAAATGGCATGGTCACATAGTAATAGGTACCAAACTCTGTTATGAAGGCCGTTTTTTCTGCGTCTTTAGGGTCCATAAAGATCTGATGATATCCTTTATACGCATCCAGGAACCCAAAAATTTCAAATCCTACAGTTGAATCAACTAGCCTGTCAATTCTAGGTCCGTATAACTATCCTTGGGGCCGGCGTTGTTCAGGTCTGTAAAATCTACACACATTCTCCAGGACCCATCTGATTTCTTCACCAATACTAGATTGGCTAATCATTTTGGATAAATCACCTCTTTGATGATTCCTGCTTGTTTGAGTTTTGCAACCTCCTGTTCTATAACTGAAATCCATTTTGGTGCAAAATGTCACTTCTTTTGACGAACAAATGGCCTATTTGGATCCACGTTTAAGCTATAGACTATCAACTCTGGTGATAAACCTGGCATATCATATGTCTTCCATGTGAAAACGTCTTTGTACTCTTTAAGCAAATCTGTTAAAGCCCTTTTGTATGGATCTGGAATCCAAGATCCTATATTGACCACTGAATCTGATCCTTGTTCATTGACCTGAACTGCCTCGGTCTGATCTGCTGATATCCAGGTCTAGTCCTCCTCTGGCAATAATTCCTCCAAAGTTACCTGTTAAGCGAATTGTTTTTCATCAACTACAGATGTGTAACAGCTCGTGGCTATTTCCACATTTCCTTTAATTTCAACTGATCCAAAATTGACCGGAAACTTCATGCAGTTATGTGCTGGAGAGATAACTGCCCGCAGATCGATGATTGCTAGTCTTCCCATGATAATGTTATAAGCCGACGGTGCCTTAACAACAATGTAGTTCACCATCAGGGTCCTGCCCTTAGGCAACTTACCATAGGTTGTAGGCAATGTAATCATACCCATAGGATGGACAGGTGGACCTGCAAATCCAAATAGAGGGGTGGATACTGGGGTTAAGCTTGAATCCTTCAACTTCATGGCCTGGAATGCTCTGTTGTACAGGATATTAACAGCAGTTCCTGTATCAACGCAAATCTTTTTTACCTAATTCTTGCTGATGATGGCTTCAATAACTAGCCCTTCATTGTTAATAACAAGCGGTATTGAGTCCTCTGGTCCATACCTTACTTCTCCTGACACCTTCTGTCGTTTACTAGAAATCTGATCCTGACTCACAGGATCTGCTATCTCTAACTTTTCCTGATCTGCCCTCCAGGGACCTCCCATAATCGTATTGAAAGTATTTACTGGCCGGTTATCGATTTGACCGTCTTGATCAGGAGATGGATTTATGGGCCTTCTCGGTTCATTATTCATATTCCTGTCATTCTGATGATTTCCTCGTCTGAATTCTCTGTGCCCTCTGGGCTCTTCGTTACGAGATCTATCAATGACCTCATCAAGTTTTCCTTCCATAACTGCTGCATCGATATCCCTGATGAATTCTCTGCACATCTCCGTATCATGACCAACATCTTGATGGAATCTGTAGAATTTGGTATGATCTCTCTTTTCTCTGGGTCCTTTCATAGGAAACGGGGTTCGTGCTATGCCTTTGCGCTCCATGATGGCCAAAACCTGCTGTAGATACAAAATTTTTACGTGGCACGTCAATTATGTCACATAATACATTTGTCCTAAGTTAAATTTATTTTATATTATTTCCTTAAAAAATATATATATTAGGGAATAATGTAAAATAAATGATTAATTAAAATCTCTTACAAATTTAGAGATTTAATTATTTATAATTAAATGGCTATGTAGATATATAAAATATATATGTGACATATTATATTTGTCACATACTACACATGCCATAAAATCTAGGTATTTTTATATTATTTCCAACATTAAATATTGGTAAATAATATAAAAAACAATAAATCATAAAAATCTTTTAAAATCAATTAATTATGAGATTTTACTGATTTATAATAAATGCGGAGATTGTGTACGAATTGCTAGAGCCAATCAGGAGAGTCTGGACGCATTAAATGTGGATATTATAGGAATCAATCAGAATGTGAACTCATTAAATGAGTGTGAAAGCATTAACTGTGAATTACTTCCAAGGCACTCATCCAGCACTATAAATAAGAGAGGCCTTGGTCATTTGCAAAAACACAGAAACACAGAAGACGGAAGCACACAAGGATTCAAGATTGGAGAGGAAGCATCAAGCACTTCATTCAAGCATTCAAGCACCAAGAAGGAGGGGATCTAGGGAGCACAAGGAGCATTCAAGTGTTCTTCAATATTTGAGGATTCTCCATCAAATGCGGCGTTCTTCAACATCACTTGAAGATCATCCACCAAGAAATCCGGAGTTGTTCAACCGGCTTCGAGGATCTTCCAACCTAATCGGGAGGCGAAGGTGAGTCAAAGCACTGCCTCAAATCTCTACCCAAATCAAACATTCTTCCGCCATATTCGGGAGAAATCAACCACAAAGTCAAGATCTTCCGCCGTATCCGGGAGAGAACAACCACAGATTCAAATCTTCCGCCATACTCGGGAGTAATCAACCATAAAGTCAAAATCTTCCGCCATATCCGGAGGAAATCAACCAAAGTCAAAATCTTCCACCATATCCGGAGGAAATCAACCAAAGTCAAGATCTTCCGCTAAATCCAGGAGTCCAGTAATTGTCAACAGTTAAAGAGGAGAATCAAAGGATTCAAGAGATTGTAACGCTTTTTATTTCACAAATTAATAAAATTCGATTTGTTACAATTTTGTGTTTTCTTTGTTATTTTCAGGGATTAACACGAAACTTGAGTTACAAATTTCTGGCACGCCCAGTGGGACCGATCTCTCCTTTCATCTCTTCTTTTCCAAGAAATCAAGAACAAATGGCACCAAAGGTTGCTGCTGTTAAGGCGGTTGTTTCAAAGGATTCCACTGTGAAGATTGCTGCTGCTAGGGCTGTTTCTTCATCTCAGGGACAACTTTCTGGCCCTATCACTCGGCGCATGTCAAAGGAGTTTGGCATCCCCCTTGTTTTGCAGGAAACTTCTTATGGCTCCGCATCACCAATGGCCGCTGACGTAATGATGACGAATTCCACCACTCTGGAGGAGCATATTGCTAGCCTCACAAAGGCTATTGAAGCCCTCACGTCTCATGTTCA
This sequence comes from Gentiana straminea, assembly GCA_036785695.1. Lineage (NCBI taxonomy): Eukaryota > Viridiplantae > Streptophyta > Magnoliopsida > Gentianales > Gentianaceae > Gentiana > Gentiana straminea. The sequence continues at coordinate 701,592 of JAVUPR010000174.1, forward strand.
AACTCAAGACGTGCAAATTGTGAAGCTCACCAACAAACTTGATTCCATTGGAGAAGCAAGTAAGGGGAAAGAGGTGGAGCACGATGAAGAGGACGAGCATGATGTCACTTCCAATGATCAAGAAGCCTCCAAATATTTCCGCGCAGCGAATAACTTGAGGGTTGCTCTAGAAAACTCTTTCAAGGACCAGGAAGGCTCCAAGTCCTTTACCTTGGCTAGCAATCTGAAGATCTCCCCCGACGGAACCATTCCTATCAGCCAGTTGCAGGAGTTCATCATGGGGACGATCAACGACAAGGTTGGAGGGGCCGTGAAGTCATCTCAGACTTACATCAAGCCATACACCCAAAGGATTGACAGTCTGAAAATGCATGGCGGTTATCAACCACCAAATTTCCAGCAATTCGACGGGAAAGGCAACCCGAAGCAACACGTCGCCCACTTCATTGAAACTTGCAACAATGCTGGGACCTAAGGAGATCACCTGGTGAAGCAATTTGTACGTTCTCTCAAAGGAAATTCTTTTGATTGGTACACCGATCTTGCCCCTGCCTCTCTGGATAGTTGGGAGCAACTGGAGCAAATCTTTCTCAATCGTTTCTACAGCACTCGTAGAACTGTGAGTATGGTAGAGTTGACCAACTCCAGCCAGTGGAAAGAAGAGAAGGTAGTGGATTACATTAACAGGTGGAGAAGTCTAAGTCTTAACTGCAAAGACCAATTGTCTGAAGCTTCTTCCATCGAGATGTGCATCCAGGGTATGCACTGGGGTTTGAAATACATCCTCAAAGGGATTTTCTTGAAATCATTTGAGGAGTTAGACACTCGTGCGCATGATATGGTGTTAAGCATTGACGCCAATAGAGGTCAGGCCCCTGTTCAAGATCCAAGAAAGGGGAAAAAAAACAAGAAATTAAGAAATCTGTGAAAGCTTCTCCTAAAAAGGAGAAGAAGGAGTCCAACGCTACCACCGTAGCTCCAGTAAAAGTTAACAACCCAGCGTCAAGACAACCTGAATGGAGGAAGGTTGAGCCATGACAAGTTGAAAGACGGAGGCCAACTCCGAACGAAAGGCAACAAAGGAAGTATCCATTCTTCGATTCTGACGTACCCGCAATTTTTGATGAGTTGGTGAAATTGAAACTCATTGAACTTCCAGAAACAAAGCGTCCGGAGGATGCAGCAAGAGCCCACGAAGGTAACTATTGTAAATATCATCACCTATTTGGTCATCCCATCGAAAAATGCTTTGTCTTCAAGGACAAGGTTATGCGTTTGGCCGAGGAAGGAAAGATCGTGCTTGAAGAAGAGAAGGAAAGCACAAATCAAATCACCGTAGCAGAGCCGACAAATGGTCTTTGCATGACCATCCAATTCGGATCACTCGACCCTATTAAGATTAAATTCAATGACTCTCTACCCATAGCTAAGAAAGAATGTGGAACGTCTCCCAAACAAGCAAAAGTCGTTGCGGAAGAAAAGAAAAACCCGAAGACTGTCGAACAAGACGATGATGGATGGATTCTGGTGACTCTTAAGAAAAAGCAAGGGAAGTCACCTTGTTTCAAATTGGAAGAACAAAAGACGATTTGTTCCAAGTCTTCCAAGCCAAGAAGAGGCCGAAGGGCAAGAAAGTTGAAAAGGAAACAAAGGAAAATAAACAAGAAAGTGAAGAGCCTGTTCACCGAAGAGGTTGAGTATAGAAGCCCTCGCACTCCAATCACCTTATTGGAGTACATGCCTAAGAGATTCGTTGAAGTTGGGGCGACTGGAGAAAACTTAGAGGATGAAGTTGTCTCATGCTATGCTATCCACGCAGAGGAAAGGGACGTTGCAAAGGAAAATGAAGACTCACTGACTGAGGAAGAGCCTTAAAACAATGCAAAGCTCGCTTGCACGGTTGAGATCACCTTCACAGATGATGACATGCTTCTCGGATCAGTGCCTCATAACCGTCCGCTGTTCGTCACAACATACACGCATGATCAAAAGGTTAATCGTGTGCTACTAGATGGAGGATCAGTTGTCAACATTTTGCCACTCCGAGTAATGAAAGAGTTGGGCGTATCTATGGATGAACTCTCCAACAGCCGCCTTATGATCCATGGATTCAACCAAGGGGGGCAGAGAGCCATTGGGGTGATTAGACTTGACATCTTGATCGATGAGTTATCTTCGAGTGCATTGTTCCTTGTGATTGATGCTAGAACGTCCTACAACATGTTGCTAGGGAGGCCATGGCTGCATGAGAATGGAGTCATCCCTTCAACCCTTCATCAATGCTTTAAGTATTGGCGCAATGGTGTGTATAGGAAGGTCGTTGCTGATGAAAAACCTTTCACTGAGGCCGAGAATCACTTTGTGGATGCGAAATTCTATCTGAAGCCTGCTCCATTAAAGATAGTAGGCGATTCCAAGACACGAGAAAAGGATGATGAGGAGAAGGCCATGCCATCTGAAAATAAGAGAGAGGTTGGCATGCGTGAAGAGATAAAGTCACTAGAGCCTCAACATGCCTCAAAGGAATGTGAAGACACTTATCCACCTCAAAAATCCAACGCATTAAGTGGACTGACGTTGCCGCTTCCCATGATCAATGCCATGAAGACGGATGCTCGTCTACATGGTTTTACCCGTCCTAAAGAATATGGAACATTTCCAGCCACAAGAAAAGAAGGTTTTGATCCTATCGCTTACAAACTCCTCGCAAAGGCAGCAAATGGGTCCCGAAGCCCTGCTCTAAAAAAGGGGGCAAAAAGCAAAGAATCTGAAGAAGCACATAAGACCACTAAAGCGAAAGTTCCCATTATCGGATCCCGGACAGGCCTTGGATATAACCCTTCACACCCGTCCGCATTGCAATAAGGAAGGCAAGCAATAACTATATCGGGGTTGAAGATGAATCATCTCCAACGAGCGTTCCGGAACCTCTACCTCCAAGGCCATCGGTGTTTGAGAGGTTACAACCTAAGAAAGAACGCGTCTCAGTCTTCGAAAGGCTTTCTGTCACAACCAAGAATCTGTCAAGACCAAAAGTCAACAAGCGAAGACGATCAGCACATATGAATGCTTTGGGGAAAGATATAACAAACATCGACTCTAAAGAAATCAAGAGTCTCGTCCCGTCCAGAATGAAGCGTCACACAGGTCTTGTCATACACTGTGGAAATGTAATGAAATCTAAGGTGCACACAGTAGTGTACACTAAAACTGACGCCAAGTACAATGTGGAGCATGTGCATCCGTACGACAAGAAAATGAGCCTGAAGAAAGTGTTGGGTCCTCGTATGTTATCACCATCGGCGAAGAACCTTATCCCACCAAGACTAAGACGGGATCTGAAGAAGTCATGGAACCTGAAGGAGTGAAAAAACAGGCTTTCGTCAATCACATCATATTGGGAAATGATAAGGTTGAAGAAGATGCGGAAGAAGCACCCCCGGAATTAGAAAAAGGGGTCAAATCCACAATAGATGAGTTGAAGGAAATCAACCTCGGCACTAAGGATGAGCCACAACCAACTTTCATAAGTGCTCTTTTGTCTCCAGAAGAAGAAGAGAGATACCGCGAAATCATCCAAGAATACAAGGATATATTCACTTGGATGTACAAAGAGATGCCCGGGCTTGATCCGAAGTAGCTGTCCATCAATTGTCCATAAAGAAAGGATCGCTCCCTATCAAGCAGGCTCAAAGGAGATTTAGGCCCGACCTCATCCCACTCATAGAGGCGGAAGTCAACAAGCTCATTGAAGTAGGCTTCGTCCGTGAGGTTAAGTATCCAACATGGATCTCGAGCATCGTGCCCGTAAGAAAGAAAAATGGTCATATTCGCGTTTTTGTTGATTTTCGGGACATAAACAATGCATGCCCAAAGGATGATTTTCCCCTACCAATCACTGTGCTAATGGTAGATGCAACCACAGGTCATGAGGCTTTGTCCTTCATGGACGGATCGTCTGGGTACAATCAAATTCGAATGGCTCCTGAAGATGAAGAATTCACAGCATTTCGAACACCTAAGGGAATCTACTGTTACAAAGTGATGCCTTTTGGTCTAAAAATACGGGGGCAACTTATCAACGTGCCATGCAGAAGATCTTTGATGACATGCTACACCAACACGTTGAATGCTATGTTGATGACCTGGTTGTAAAGTAGAAGAAGAAGGCTGACCACTTGAACGACTTGAGATTAGTCTTTGATAGACTTAGAAGATTCCAACTGAAGATGAACCCGCCCAAATGTGCATTTGGAGTCAGTTCAGGGAAGTTCCTTGGCTTTATCGTTCGATATCGGGGAATAGAAATTGACCGCTCAAAAGTAGAAGCCATCGTGAAGATGCCTGAGCCTCGTAACCTGCGTGAACTCAGAAGCATGCAGGGTAAATTGGCCTATATACGAAGGTTTATATCAAACCTCACCGGAAGATGCCAACCTTTCAGCCACCTGATGAAGAAGGGAGTTCCATTTCAATGGGATAACTCGTGCAGAAAGGCTTTTGAAAACATTAAAGAGTACTTGATGAATACTCCGTTCTTGGCAGCACCTATCAAAGGTAGACCTCTAATCCTTTACATTACTGCGCAAGAACGATCAGTTGGTGCATTCCTTGCTCAGGAGAGTGACAAAGGCAAAGAAAATGCATTGTACTATTTGAGCAGGACGATGACTCCGCATGAGCTGAAATACTCCCCTATTGAGAAGCTCTGTTTGTCACTCATATTTGCCATCCAGAAGCTAAAACACTATTTTCAAGCTCACACTATACATGTGGTGTCAAAAGAAAATCCTCTGAAGTTCGTCATGACCAAGCCCGTGTTGTCTGACAGACTGGCAAGGGGTATCTCCAACTTCAGCAATTTGAAATTATTTACGTGCCTCAAAAGGCTGTCAAAGGGCAAGTGATCGCAGACTTCATGGCTAATCACCCTAACCCGGCAGAGTGGGAACTATCAGACGATCCGCCTGATGAAGATGTCATGGTTATTGAAGTCCTTCCACCGTGGAGAATGTACTTTGACGGGGCAGCGCGACGAGATGGGGCTGGTGCCGGAGTCATCTTTGTTTCCCCGGAAAGTGAAGTGTTGCCATACTCCTTCAAATTGACGGAATGTTGCTCCAACAATGTTGCTGAGTATCAAGCTTTGATCTTAGGGATTGAGATGGCGATGGATATGAAGCAATGCAGACTGAACGTCTACTGCGACTCTTAGTTGATCATCAACCAGCTTGAAGGTGCCTACGCTGTAAAAAAGCCAGAATTAGTCCCATACTGCAATTATGCAAGAAAAATCATTGCTTACCTTGGCGACGTTACAATTGAGCATGTTCCGAGAAAAGAAAATAAGCAAGCAGACGCTCTGGCAAATTTGGCAGCGACGATGGCAATCGGTGATGGAAAGATGCATGTCCCCGTCTGCGAGCAGTGGGTGGTTCCTCCATACTTTGGAAAAGATGAGGGGATGATAATGAAAGTCATGCCATGTGTGTCTAAGAAATAGACCAAGAGGATTGGCGCCATTCATTAGTGGAGTACTTGAAACACGGGAGACTCCCTGACGATCAAAAGAAGAAATTTGACATAATACGTCGGGCTCCACGCTTCTTGCTTCACAATGACACTTTGTATCGCCGCTCATTTGAAGGATGTTGGTCCCAGAGAAGGGTAAAGCTATAGTCAGAGGGGGGGTGAATGACTATAGTGGAGTTTCAAAAACTTTTCTTGTATTTAAAAGCTTTTGGGCAGCGGATAAGTCCCTTCTTACTCCGTTGTTTCAAACTAGTTTGGACAATCACAGATATAGATTATAATGTAGGCAATTTAAATGAATGCAGTAAAGTAAATTGTAGAAAGTAAATTGACACAAGGCTTATAGTGGTTCAGGGTGGTGTAATCCCTTAATCCACTCTTCTCCTGTGATGATTGGAGGAATTCACTATTGTGTTCATAGATACAATAGTATGATTGTCCTTGGCTTCCCAAACTTCACAATCTACAAGATTATCACTCCTTGACTGCATCAGCTTCAGTGATTCAGTCTCTTTCACTGCTCCTTGAGATCAAATCCTTCAACAGCTATCACAAGCACAACTCCTTCTCAGACGACTTCGATTCCGTTGCTTCCAGTTTATTGTGAATGAGATTCACAAACTTGATTGATCAATCTCAGTGCTGAATATGAAATTGTAGTTCTGATGTCTGAGTTGATCTCTAGATAAATCCTTGTAAGTTCAGAGAGAAGGCTTGTCATATTGACAGAGTTTCTGCTTGATTTTCTTTTTCTAATCGTTATCTTTCTTGTCTGTCAATGCCTTCTATTTATAGCTTGAGTATCCTTGATTTGAAATTCCGTCCATTGGCTATATTTATGAGGGGAATAATCCTTGATTTTATTCTTGATTCCCCCTTAATTGTATTCTCCTTGATTTTAGTGATCGGATTTTTTCTTCAATTGTATAGTAGAAAATCCGTCCTTGATTGATCCTCTATTGATTGTGCATTAAATGCATGATTCTCTGAATCTTCATCAATTTCAATTCTGTTCTGATAAGGATTACTTCGCCGTTCTTTGAACGGTCAAGTGATCCTTCTGACTTTGCCGTTTAGACCTTCCTTCATTGTTTTTGCCTTCCCTTTGCCGAAAGTTAGTTACTCTGCCGATTCACTGTTTCCTTCATTACTTTAGTTTAAGGAGAATCTTTGTACTTCACTGATCATTGATTTGGGTGAGATCAGTGTACACCACTTTTGAACATTGAATTTCATCACTTGAAACATGACTTAGACTTATCCAAGGTCATCACAGACTTCATTGGTTATAAGTCAGACCATTAAGTCTTCACTACTTTTGTGCTGATGCTTGGCTAGCTTCACTCTGCCGAATATCTGTTTCACTTAGCCGTCCTGCCAACTAGTACAGTACTTGTCTGACTTAACTTATACAAAATGTCAGACTCTAAGTAAAGACTTATACCAGAGAATTTCTAACTTATTTCAGGCTTGCTATAACAGCTAGTATGGCCATCATCAAAACATAATAAAATGTTCCTAACAATTTCCCTCTTTTTGATGATGCCAAAACCCTCATAAGCCTGAACATAAGTAAGCCAAAATTTTCATAATAATTAACAGAATAGAAACTCAATAATTTTATTCATCCATCATAGGGCAATAAGATATTGCATCTTTTTATTTAAAGACAAAGGCAAGTAGAAATAAAGTAATTCAAATTGAGTTTAAGGTCTACTTATTCACATCTTCAAACCTGATGCCTTTGCCTTTGCTGCCCTTGCCCTTTTCTGTTGGGCTTGCCTTCTTTTCACTGGAGCTTTCAGGCTTTGAGCTTCCTTCCCCCTTTTTGGAAGCACCAAAAGTGCTTCAAGATTTGCCGTTGCTGCGTCAGACTCAGGGAGAGGATCATACATTCTTTCCAGTATCTTGTTGTTTGCCTCACCAACTTTGATTAGAAGGTCGAGTTGTTTGCCAGAATGCTCCATTATCTCATCCAGATGCTGAATTTGATGAGTGTGAGCATTGAGAGTGTCCACCAAGGGCTTAAGATTGTTATCAACAGTTTCAGCATGAAACTCAAGATTGGTTTGGACATGGTGAGGAATGAGTTGCTGTAAGTTGCACAGCAGGTTTCCTTGTCTTTCCATGACCTCATCTTGGATCTTGATATGATTGATGAGGGCCTCAATCTTGTGGTTGAAGGAGGTTGCTTCACTCCTTAAGGCATACTTCAGGTTTTTCCTGCTGTTATACTGCCTTTCCATGTCCACAATGAGGGGTTGAATATCTAGATTGAAGAGTCTTTCTGGATCAATTTCTTTTGGTGCCCCATTTACATCCTCATCATCTCCATCTTCTTCTTTCTCACTTTCCACTTCAACTTCTTCCTCTTTCTCTTCTTTCTTTTCATCTTCTGCCTTTTCTCCTCTTTCTTCCACCTTTTCTTGTTCTTCTTTCTCATCTTGAGTGTTGGCTGCTTTATCTGCTACTATTTCCCCTTGTGCAATAGTGGGGGAGTTGACTAGTTCGGCTGAGTGAGCTTTATCAGCTGGCTCACTTAGATGTTCGTCAACTTTGCCAATGCTTTTGAAAAGCACTTTTTGAAGTGTTAGTCCATCATCAGAAATCTCCAAGTTTTCTTGATTTGCTTCAAGATGACCACTTTCTGAGTGTTCATCTTCTGAATCAGCTTCCTCCTCAACTATCTCCTCTTCTTCAGATGAGGTGATTCTATATCCTTCCTCACCTTCCTCTAGTTAGGTGATTTCCTCTTGCTGCTTTTCTGCTTCTGTTGCTGTGTCATCACTGATTGTCACAGGTTCATCCAAGTTGCTGGTGCCAGTCATAGTGGTGTTCTCTCGTGCCTTTTGGGATCTGGTTCTTCGTCCCACACCTGATCTGCTGCTTTCAGGTTGTTTTCTTTTGCTCCCAGCAATGGGTTTGGGTTTCATGGATGCCTTGATGTAGGTAAACATTGTCTTAGACTTGTGTGGGACCTGCAGATTTGTGGGTTTCACTTTCAATGTGTCAAATAGGTGTTGAAGAGGGAACCCATATGATTTCCTCTCCCAGAAGTCACCTTTCTTCTGCAAACCCTTGTCTGGTGCCATAATTGATAGGTCAATCTCCTTTTGAATCTGATGCGTTCGTAGATGATGGCCATCAGTTTGATCCGTACCTCAGTTAGGTTTTCCATTGATCCCTTTCTGCCTTCGATATTCTTTGTGATGACCGGTGCAAATTCAGCAAACGGAAGTTTGAGTGTTGACTTAGGTAGATTGTATGTTTTGTTGTTTTTCTTGGGATTTTTGGCTATCTCAGCCCAGAATTTTGTGATGTCAGTCTTCACAAACTTGACATTTGACGGACCTATAATTGGTAGGTGGAGGAACCTATTGAGGAGACCAGGCGTAATGACCACCTCTTTCCCAAAGATTGAACTTTTTATGCAATCGTCCTCAGTTTTCTTTGTAATGGGCACAAACTTGGCATTTTTACAAAATGCGATCAGATATTCATAGCAAATTCCAGTGATTGGGGGGTTTAGAAAGGTCATTAGCCCCAAAATTGAACAACAATCAACCAATCGTTGAGCTTTTGCATCATTATCACAAAAAGAGAGAAAATGTTCAGGTTTGAAGAACGAACCAGTGATGATTGATTTTTCATAGAATTTTTCAGTAGGAGAAATTGTGGAAGATGAAGCCATTGATAAGTAATTGATGTTTAGAGAAGAACGTTTTGAGTTTTCAGAAAGAATCAGAAGTAGGGTTTGTAATTTTGCAAAAGAGCGTAAGAATTTCTGAAAATCTCTAAGTATCGTTTTTATAGGATGATTTGGGTAGTGTGAACGTGGTTTGAATGTGGAAGGATTTCATGACATAATGGCGTGATTTTGTGTATGTAAATCACGATATTCGAGTGAAGTGGGGGAGTGGATTGAGGTAAGTAATGATAGAGCCCGGGAATCGAGGCGTTTGTAATTCGAAAATGATTTAATTACCTCCATAATTAAAAATTGATCTCCACGTGTGTAATCATCTTCAGGGTAATCTTCCATAAATCCTTTATTCTCCACGTGTATAAAGGTTGATTATGTTCACACTTTAATTTATCCATGATTCCAATCTTTATTTCGGTGAAGTGCCTTGGCTGGCCACTTAGCCGGTGTAGTGACTTTTTCACTGAGCTGCTTTATTTGATTGTTCCAAACAATTAGTGAAGTTAACTTCGCTAGATACCAGTGCCTTACTTGCTACATCTCCTGTAATGGCAAAGGTTTAAACAGCTGATGAAGTTACTTAACCGATTACTCCAGTTAGCCGCTCTTTGGTATTTAGTCGATTTCAATCATTCCTAACTCAGTTCTCAACATGCTAAATCTTTCATGACTGAGTGGTTTAGTGAAGATGTCAGCCAATTGATCTTCAGTGGGTATGTATTTTAGAATGACATCTCCTTTTTCAACATGATCTCTGATAAAATGATGTCTTATATCAATGTGTTTTGTTCTTGAATGCAACACTGGATTTTCAGTAATAGATATTGCACTTGTGTTATCACATATGATTGGAATCATTTTCTCCTCCACTCCATAGTCCCTTAGCTGTTGTCTAATCCAAAGTACTTGTGCACAACAACTGCCTACTGCTATATATTCTGCTTCTGCTGTTGATGTAGATATGGAGTTTTGCTTTTTGCTAAACCATGAAACTAGTCTGCTGCCTAGCATTTGACAAGTTCTAGATGTGCTTTTTTATCTATTTTGCATCCAGCATAGTCAGAGTCTGAATATGATGTCAGCTTGAATCCTCCATCTTTTGGATACCAAATTCCTACATTGATAGTGTTTTTCAAGTATTTGATTATTCTTTTTGCTGCTAGAGGATGTGATTCTTTTGGTTGAGCTTGAAATCTTGCACACACTCCTATTGCAAATGCTATATCAGGTCTGCTTGCAGTTAAGTATAGTAGGGATCCAATGATTCCTCTATACATTTTCTGATCAACATCCTTTCCAGTTTCATCTTTTCCAAGAATGACTCTTGCACACATTGGTGTATCTGTTGTGCCACTTGTATCCATACCATACTTGTGTATTAAGTCTTTTGTGTACTTGTCTTGACTAATGAAAATTCCATCCTTCATTTGCTTTACTTGAAGGCCAAGAAAATAATTCAGTTCTCCCATCATGCTCATCTGAAATTTGCTCTGCATCAGATTGCAAATTTCTCACATAACTTTTCATCCTCTGGTCCAAAGATGATGTCATCAACATAGATTTGTACTAGCAATGTGCTTGTTCCTTCCTCTAGTTTGAATAGAGTCTTATCTATTGTTCCCTTGTTGAATCCATTCTTGATCAAAAATTGTGATAGTGTTTCATACCAGGCTCTGGGTGCCTGTTTGAGTCCATAAAGAGCTTTCTTTAGTTTGTATACTTTGTCTTCCTTCCCTTTGAGTTGGAAACCAGGGGGTTGCTCCACATATACTTCTTCTTCCAAAAGTCCATTCAGAAATGCACTCTTGACATCCATTTGATAGATTTTGAAATCTTTGTGTGCAGCAAAAGCTAGAAAAAGTCTGATTGCCTTCAATCTTGCCACTGGTGCAAATATTTCATCATAATCTATTCCTTCTGCTTGAGAATAGCCTTTTGCAACTAGCCTTGCTTTGTTTCTGACAACAATTCCTTGCTCATCCATCTTGTTTCTGAATACCCATTTTGTTCCAATGATGTTGGCCATATCTGGTCTGTCAACAAGTTCCCAGACTTCATTCCTTTCAAATTCATTTAGTTCTTCTTGCATGGCTGTTATCCAGTCTGCATCTTGAATTGCAGCATCTATTGTCTTGGGTTCCACTTGTGATAGAAAACATGTTAACATATGCTCTAGTTGTCTTATGGTTCTTATTCCTGTGTGTATATCTCCAATAACTTGTTCTTCAGGATGATCTCTTAGCCAATTTAGGTCTGGTTGAAGTTGTTCTTCACTTGGTGCTTCTGTAATTTCATGTTGTGCATGAGTTTCAAGTTCTGGTGTTTCTTCTGTTTTATTGACTTGTGGCTCATCTTGATTTCCAAAATTGTGATGCAGAATAGTTGCTGGTACTGTTGTATTCATATACACTTGTCTTTGTGCTGCTTCTTCTTCTTGTTCTTAAAGACTTTCATCATTTGTATTTGGTTCATCAAAGACTACATGTATTGATTCTTCAATCACCAATGTTCTTTTATTGAGTACTCTGAATGCCTTGCTGATGTCTGAGTATCCCATGAAGATTGCTTCATCAGCCTTTTCATCAAAGGTATGCAGCTGATTCCTGTTCAAAACAAAGCATTTTGATCCAAACATATGCAAATATGAGATATTAGGTTTTCTACCATTCCATATTTCATATGGGGTCTTTCCATGATGTTTGTTGATGATTGATCTGTTTTGTGTATGGCATCTTGTTTTTGCTTGACCCAAAATCTCTTTGGCAAGCATGCTTCTGCAATCATTGTTCTTACTGCTTCTTTGAGAGTTCTATTTCTTCTTTCTGCTACACCATTTTGTTGTGGGGTTTCTGCTGCAGATAATTGATGCAGTACTCCATTTTCTTCACAATAGGTTCTGATAATTTCATTAAGAAATTCAGTGCTTCTATCTGATCTGATCTTGATGATTTTCAGTTCTTTCTCATTTTGGAGTCTTCTTAACAAATCTGGCAGCTTCTTGAGTGTCTCTTTCTTCTTGTTCATGAAGATGGTCTAGGTGTATTTTGAGTAGTCATCTACCACTACCAGAGTGTATTTCTTACCACTTACACTTACTGGTGTGACTGGTCCAAATAGATCCATATGCAACAGATTTAGAATTCTTGTTTTTGATTGATAGGGTTTTGACTTGAAAGAACTTTTGTTTTGTTTCCCTTTCTAACATGCATCACATAGACTTTATTTGTTGAATGTGATCTCTGGAAGGCCTTCAACTAACTTGTTCTTGGATAATTTGTTGATGGTCTTGAAATTTAGGTGATTTAGTCTTCTATGCCATATCCAGCTAGTTGATTGTTTTTTTTTACAAACAAACATGTTTCTGCTTTAGCTGTATTCCAATCCACCACATACATGTTATCTTTTCTTCTTTCTGCAAGTACTATTGTGTTGGTTTGGCTGTGAATGACTTTGCATCCTTCCTTGTTGAAGTGTACATTGTAGCCTTTGTCACAAAATTGACTGATGCTCATCAGATTGAAATTAAGTCCCTTGACATATGCCAAATTTTGAATCTTCAAATTGTTATTGAGCATTGTGCCTTCCCCCTTAATCTTGCCAGGTTTTTCTTATCCTCCAAAAGTGACTTTGGGTCCATCAAAAGCTTTGAAGTCAGTGAGCCATTTCTTGTTTCATGTCATATGTCTGGAACATCCACTGTCTATGTACCAGACATCCTGCAAAACAATTTAATTGAGTTTAGGTACCCAACACTGTTTGGGTCCATGACTGTTAGCTGACATGCCTCCTAATCCAAGTGTGTATCCAAATGATCTTCTTTTTGGATAGTTAAAGTCATCAACTTCATATATATAAGGCATGGCAGAATAGCTTCTAGTATTTCAACTGAAGTTATTCTGATAATTTTCTCTACTTTTTGGTGCATTTGCATCCTTCTTCACTTTCCAATATGCAGTGGGAAACCTAACTTGCTTCATGTGTCTAGGAACATACCTAGTTTGATTTTTCTTAAACACATGATGCATATTATGGAATGGTTTCTTCTTGTATTTTGGAGGTGCAACATTCCAATCATCCTCTGAAGGATAAAGTCTTCCTTTACCTTTCAGAATGTCCTTGTTTTTGGTTGACTTGATTGATGATTTAGTCTGCTGTTTTACTGCACTGGTTTTTGACTTCACCGGTACATGATGAATGGTTGAAACTATGGTCTGTCCCTTTCTGAATTTTGGTTCAATGTTGATCCTGGATTCAGAACTGTGTTGACCATTGTTTCTACTCTCATCCTGACTGTTGTAGCCAAGACCAGATCTGGATCCAAACCTTTTTGAGGGTTTGTAAACTGGTTCATTTGTAATCTTAACTAGTAGGGGGATTTTCTCAACTGATCTATCAACAACAGGTGTATGAACCTCTGCTGTTTGTTGATCATTTGAGTAGATCTCATTACTAGTTAATTCAGCTTTTGCTTTATCCAGTTCTTTCTTTAATCTTTTATTTTCCTTTCTTAGATCCTTGCATTCCTTTTCCAGAATTTCATGATTCATCTCAATTTCATCAAATTTAGTCATGGGATTCTGGACTAGGTCTGATGGATCTAATGGGAGAATAGAAGATTGTGCAGTGTTGTATGTGGATGCATTTGATGAAGAGTAAGAGCTAGATGTTACCTCAGTTTCATTTGATTCTTTGGCCATTAGACATAGGCTTGTTTCCTCAATGTCTGAGCTATCACCTTCATCTTCATCTAATTCTTTGGTCATGAGGCATAGACATGCTTTTTCATTGTCTGAGTTGTCTTCTTCATCACTGTTATCTGAGTTATTATCAGATGATTCTTTATTCTTTTCACTACTAGATTCATCCTTGAGTGCTTTCTTGCGTTTCCTCTTTTCAGATGCTTTGTATTTCATCTTTTCATCATCTTTATCTTCAGGGCAATCAGTCTTGAAGTGGCTTTTCTTGTTGCAGTTGAAGCATCTATATTCATCATCTTTCTTCTTCATGTCTTTGTTTGAGCTTGGCCTCTTGTTTGATGATGAGTTTTCTTTGAATGGCTTCATTTTGCTAAACCTGTCAAAACGTTTAACTAATAAATCTACCCGTTCTTTAAGTTCATGCTTCTCTTTGCTGATATAATCGGCAAAGTTACTTTGCTGGGGTGCAATCAGTGCAGTGGCTTTTTGTGTCTCTGCCGGAGGACCATCTTCACCGTTTAGTTCGAATTCATGAGCTTTAAGTTGGGACATCAGTGTCAGAGTGTCAGTGCTTGCAAGGTTTGTGGTTCCTCTGATTACTGATGTTAAGATCTTCCATCTATCAGGTAAGCCTCTCAAGATCTTTAAGCATACTTCTTTCTGGGGATATGTGTGTCCAAGCTGTTGCAGTTCACTGATGATGCTAGAGAATCTGTTGTCCATTTGATCAATGGATTCACCAGTCTTCATTTTGAAATTTTGAAATTTCCGTTTTACAACAGATAATTTGTTTTCTATAACTGCTTCAGATCCTTCATTTATCAATGCTATCTTGTCCCACATCTCCTTTGCTGTTTTGCAATCTTTGATTATCATGAACATGTTCCTATCTAGAGTATTCAAAATCATATCTTTTGCAACAAAGTATAAATTTGCTCTTATCCTGTCATCCTTGGTCCAATCTTTCTTGGGTTTGTCTATTTCCTTTCCTTGATCTGCTCCTGTGGATACCACATTCATGATCATGATTGGTCCATCATTGATTACGTCCAGCATCTCCTCATGAGTTGCTGCAAGATGAGACAACATTCTTATTTTATATTCATCAAAATTATTAACATTGAATACATGTACTTTTGACATAAAGTTTGAGGAATCCATAAGTACAAATAATAAATTTATATGTGAATGAAATAGAAAACTCAGATTTGAAAACTACTTTGAAAATATGTGATCTCCTTGTTACCAGAAATTAGATCTGAACAGGTTCTGATGCTAGGAACACTGCTCCGATACTGTTGGTCCCTTGGAAAGGCTTGGATAAGTTTAGAGGGGGGGGGTGAATAAACTTATCACTAAAAACTCGGAGTTAAAACAAACTCAGTAAGTTTCAGCAGGTTACTGATGTCTCAGTAGACTGCGATGATTCAGTAGAGTGCTGATGTCTCAGTAGCCTACTGACTCAAGTTTACTGAATATGTTGCAGCGGAAATATAAGAGTATAAGCCTTTTAAATATGTTGTGCTTGTGTTAAACCAAGTATTGAATACTCAGTAGTGACTTGTGTGTATGTGAGTCAGTATGAAGGAGTGAATATAATAAAGATTAAAATGCACTAAGTAAATAAGACACGAAATTTTTATAGTGGTTCCGAGGTGGTGTAATCCTCGTCGGTCCACTCTTCTCCCGTGGTGTTGGAGGAAATTCACTAGAGATCTTTGATGTAGCTGTTACAAAGATTCCTAAGTTGTTTGTCCTTCACCAATGACTATGGCTTCACAAACTACAAGAAACTTGAATAAGGTGGTATTGCTCCTCCAAACTTCTCCACTGGTCCTTCAAGGGTAGGATTGCCTCTTCACCAGCCTCCACCACAAACACAGTCCTTCACACTCCAAAGTGCTTCACTCGCTCTAGCAGGCGAGATTGTAAAAACAAGATTTGAATCAACTAAATGATTAAATTTTCGACTTGATCGGTAGGGTGATCAGCAGCCTCAGGAACTTCAAGTGATTGACTTGATGTAACTTGATAGCTTATGTCTTGTTACACTTGAAGTTAATTCTAGATCTTGCAATTTCAGCTTCAGCAGAGTATTGTTCTTGATTTAAGTTCAGCAGGGTATGCAACACTCTGTAAATTTCTTGATCTTTCTGTTGAAGAGCTTTCTTTTAATTTGATCTTCAAGGATTTTCCTTTCTATATTTTTCTATTTTATTTCTTCTTATTCTCTTATTTATAATCTGATCAGGAGTTTTATATTTATAGTCTCCAGTCCTTGAAAATAGCCGTTTCTTTTGTCCTTTTTGGCTTCTGATGGATAACAACTGAATCCTGGTACTGACACTGTCAGTCTGTTTTTTGTCAGCTTTCCAGGCTGTTCCATTTGACTTCTGAATCTCTCCAACATCTCTTTAATCTCATGCATTCATCTTAAAAAGTAGTTAAATGTCTCTTTCCATCGAATCTTGATTAGATAATGTATCCGTACTATCAGCAGAGTGTTTTACAAGGTCTGCTGAGGTCAGATTAATTTATCTCCATTAATATATGATAAATCACATATTAATCTTTTGTATCTAACTTTATTTGATTAAGTTAGATAACACCATTTCATCTTATAACTAAGTTCCAGTTCTTCAATCAACTTTTAGGAACTCAGACCTTCATCCATAGGTATATATGATCAATTTAGGTCACCACAGACTTGCCTAAATTCAAATCACATATCCTTATCCTTAGTTACTAAGTTTGGATCCTTAGCCTTCAATAACTAAGTTTGAAACCTTAGCCTTCAATTCTCAAGCATCTGCTGGTCCCTACGAAGTCTACTGACCTCTCGCAGTCTCGTCGGTTAAGTCCGCCGACCCGGACAATCATCGACCTATGAAGTCTACTGACTCTACTCAGTGAACTTCCAGTACAGTGCTTGTTTGATCAAACCTATACAAGGATCAAACTCTAGTAAATCCTATACATCATATCTAGATATCTTTTTGCCTTTGCATACTATAACAGCTAGTAAGACACTCATCACCAAAACCTGAGGATTGTTAAAAGGATGTACAACAATTCTTCATAAAATTCTTTTTATTAAACATTTGTCCAACAGATACCAATTGTTGGTCCCAGAGAAGGGTAAAGCTATAGTCAGAGGGGGGTGAATGACTATAGTGGATTTTCAAAAACTTTTCATGTATTTAAAAGCTTTTGGGCAGCAAATAAGTCCCTTCTTACTCCGTTGTTTCAAACTAGTTTGGACAATCACAGATATAGATTATGATGTAGGCAATTTAAATGAATGCAGTAAAGTAAATTGCAGAAAGTAAATTGACACAAGGCTTATAGTGGTTCAGGGTGGTGTAATCCCTTAATCCACTCTTCTCTTGTGATGATTGGAGGAATTCCCTATTGTGTTCATAGATACAATAGTATGATTGTCCTTGGTTTCCCAAGCTTCACAATCTACAAGACTATCACTCCTTGACTGCAATAGCTTCAGTGATTCAGTCTCTTTCACTGCTCCTTGAGATCAAATCCTTCAGCAGCTATCACAAGCACAACTCCTTCTCGATGACTTATGATTCAGTTGCTTCAGTTTATTGTGAATGAGATTCACAAACTTGATTGATCAATTTCAGTGCTGAATATGAAATTATAGTTCTGATGTCTGAGTTGATCTATAGATAAATCCTTGTAAGTTCAGAGAGAAGGCTTTTCAAATTGACAGAGTTTCTGCTTGATTTTCTTTTTCTAATCGTTATCTTTCTTGTCTGTCAATGCCTTCTATTTATAGCCTTGAGTATCCTTGATTTGAAATTCCGTCTGTTGGCTATATTTATGAGGGGATCAATCCTTGATTTTATTCTTGATTCCCCCTTAATTGTATTCTCCTTGATTTTAGTGATCGGATTTTTTCTTCGATTGTATAGCAGAAAATCCATCCTTGATTGATCCTCTATTAATTGTGCATTAAATGCATGATTTTCTGAATCTTCATCAATTTCAATTCTGTTCTGATAAGGATTACTTTGCCGTTCTTTGAACGGTCAAGTGATCCTTCTGACTTTGCCGTTTAGCCCTTCCTTCACTGTTTTTGCCTTCCCTTTGCCGAAAGTTAGTTTACTCTGCCGATTCACAATTTCCTTCATTACTTTAGTTTAAGGAGAATCTTTGTATTTCACTGATCATTGATTTGGATGAGATCAGTGTACACCACTTTTGAACATTGAATTTCATCACTTGAAACATGACTTAGACTTATCCAAGGTCATCACAGACTTCCTTGGTTATAAGTCAGACCATTAAGTCTTTACTGCTTCTGTGCTGATGCTTGGCTGGCTTCACTCTGCCGAATATCTGTTTCAATTAGCCGTCCTGCCAACTAGTATAGTACTTGTCTGACTTAACTTATACAAAATGTCAGACTCTAAGTAGAGACTTATACAGAGAATTTTTAACTTATTTCAGGCTTGCTATAACAGCTAGTATGGCCATCATCAAAACATGATAAAATGTTCCTAACAATGGAGTTTTTCGCCTTTGCCTCGGAGAAGATGAAGCTCATCACACTATAGAGGAGGCCCACTCTGGGATTTGTGGCGCCCATCAATCTGGTCCGAAGCTCCACTTCCGCATCAAAAGGATGGGATATTATTGGCCAACCATGGTGAAAGATTGCATGGATTACGCTCGGAAATGTGAAGCATGTCAATTCCATGCCAACTTCATACATCAGCCTCCTGAGCCGTTGCATCCAACTGTAGTGGCATGGCCTTTTGACGCTTGGGGAATGGACGTGGTTGGTCCGCTGCCGAAATCATCAGGCCAACATCTCTACATATTGGCGGCCACTGATTACTTCTCAAAATGGGCTGAGGCTGTTGCACTATGCCAGGTAAAGAAAGAGGATGTAGTCCGCTTCATTCGAGTAAACATCATCTATCGCTATGGAGTTCCACGCTACATCATCACGGATAATGGGAAACCATTCGTGAATAGCTTGGTGGATAAATTGTGTGAGCGAGTTCAACTTCAAAGACAAGTCGTCCATGTACAATGCGCCGACCAACGGACTTCTTTGAAGCTTTCAATAAGACGTTATGCAACTTGTTGAAGAAGGTTGTGGCAAGACACAAGAAAGACTGGCACGAACGAATAGGTGAAGCATTGTGGGCCTATCGCACAACCTTTCGGACTCCGACTCAAGCCAATCCATATTCGCTTGTGTACGGTGTAGAAGCCGTGCTACCTCTTGAGCGGCAAATACCCTCACTCAGGATCGCTATCCAAGAAGGCTTAACTGACGAAGAAAATGCCCGCATTCGCCTTGAAGAGTTGGAAGCATTGGACGAGAAACGGCTTCAGGCTCAGCAAAATCTTGAAAGCTACCAAGCCCGGTTGTCAAAGGCATTCAACAAAAAAGTCCACCCAAGATCCTTCCAAGTCGGTAATACAGTGCTTGCGGTGAGAAGACCTATCATCATGACACACAAGTCCAAAAACAAGTTTACATCAAAGTGGGACGGTCCCTATGTTGTTCGCGAGGTCTACACTATTGGTGCCTACAAGTTTGTGGATGAAGATGGTGTCAAGCTTGGCCCAATCAACGGTAAATTTCTCAAGAAGTTCTATGCATAACTCCAGAAATGCTACTCAGCACGAGCCTAAACTGCAATAATCCTGTCCAAAAAAAAGCAAAAAAGAAAAAAGAAATATGAACTACGTTTGACTTGATTCCTAGAGCATTCTCCGGGATACGTAGGCAGCTTGGGAAGTTACTCCAAGTTCAGTCATACCAAAAAAAAAACCATTCAGGGACGGTGGAGAAAAGGAAAATGATAATAAAGTTTTATTGATGTATGTCAATAGAATTTATTACATACAAAAGGAAAACAACAAAATTTGAAACTAAACTAGAAAGGAACAATGATGAAAGAATTTATCAAGCTCAACTAAAATAAAATAAAATAAAGGGAAAATGATCCCGAGAATCCCGAAAGCAAAACTAAGAAAAAAGCTTGAAGTTTTTCAGATCACAGCGCTTGCCTTCTAGCAGCTCTCTCATCCTCTCCAAAGCATCACTTTCAGCTGGCTTCAATGAAGCGTATTCTCCAAGTCAGTAATCTCGTCTCTTAACTGAATTGATCGAGCAGTGTACCTCTGCAACTCCGTCTCGTGCTCACTAAGGGTTGAAACAAGCTGGTCCTCCTCTCTCTTCAAAATCAAAAGTTCTTTCTCAAGCGCTTTTCTCTTTTCTTGCACGTCAGTAAGTTTGTCCTGTGAAGACCGAGTGTGTTGGAGACACTCCCTCTCGGACGCCTCGCTTTCCTTAAGTTTCTGACAAAGAATGGAAAGTTTTTCACCATGCGCCTCTTGAGAAAGCCTACTCGAAACATCCTCTAGTGCTGCTTTGTAGTGGGCGGCATTTTCAAAGACAGTGTCCAAAAGAGCTTTCGCGTTGGACAAATCTAAACCCCCAACACGCTCCATCTCGAGAATATTTCGTAAACACCTTTTTTAATCGAGGCCAACTGATCTATGGGTTTACACGATATCTTCTGGCAGGCGGATGTCCATAGCACTCTGTGCAAGCTTTGGAGACCTTTTGAAATCACAACACTGGATTGGAATTCTGAGACTTCTGGCGGTGGCGCGAGTAAAGCCAAATGAGCAGATGTGGGGCACTGCCCAAAAGAAGCCCTTTTAGAGGGACCGTCAGCCATAACTCGGTGTTCAGACACGTGATCACCATCAAATATTATGGTCTCTGTCTCGGCAGTGCCTTCCAAATCGGGATCACGGTCCACATCAGCATCGTTCGTTGATGGGATAGCGTCTCGCCTCTCGGTTATCATGGGTGAAACGCGTCCTCTTCCTATTTTTCTTGCTTCTATTGCAAGAGCGTCAGGACCGTTGGCGGAATCCTCGCTAAGAGCAGAACCACCGACCTTAACCGGATCTCTGCAAACCAGCTGCAAGACAAAGAGATAAGGAAAAACAAACGAATAATGGATGAGTTAAATCAAACAAGTTAACGTTAACATGTTGTAAAGAGTAAGGGAATACCTGTTTCTCAACTCCGGGCTTGGGGCGCTTCCAGTTCCTATCACCATGTGAAGAACTCCCGCTAGCATCCAAGACGACCTCAGAACGCCTTTTCTCTCTCAAGTCCGCGTGCATTTCCTTACCCTTCATAACTTTGGCAGAAGGAAGGCGAATGACCAAATTAGGAGAGGATGTTGGAGGATGTGAAGACTTTATCTCTTACTTTAGCTGTCGGGAAATTTTGTTTCGGCCGAGGAGCAGTCCTGTTCACAGTATTCATAAGAGATTGTCTACCATCGAAGAAGTATGAACCGTGAACTTTGCCCCACCATGCCCAGTAACCTTGGGAAAAGTGGCGGGTGATGTCACCAGAAGCTGCGGGAAAGACAAGCTTAGAACCGCTTCGGGGAGCAATAAATTTGGTCCAAAGTCCCCGACCTCGCGCAAGTGAAGTACTTTGTGCATCAACAACGAGCTCCGCAGGGACGCCCTGATGAAAACCAAACTGACGTGTAAACCTGCATGGGTTGTAATGCTCAACCCAACAAGAACCAAGGCAATGGAACACCAAAATACCGGAGTGGACAGCTAAAAAGAATTCTTTCTCATGGATGGACAATTGGCCGTCATCGACTTTAGTCATAGTACGCTCAAACTTTGTTGTCGTCGCAAGCCAGTCAACATCGTGACCGCCATGAATGAGGTCTCTGGCCGTCTGATCAGTGAAAGCCTTTGAACCGCTCGCTCCCGAGAATCGAACCATCAAAGGTTCACTCAACTTTGTAGAATCTCTCCTGTGTGTGCCAAGATACCGAGCCAACCACCCAAAGATGTAGTGCCACGGGATAAAGTCGCCAGCCGGCTCCGGTGTAGAAGAACGAGAAATTCGGTTCAAACCCCGGTATATGCTAACCAGCACCGGAATATCAAGCGATCTTGTCTGCCCACGAGCGATCAAACTGGCCATCTTGAAAGTTGAAGGCCTAATGAAAGACCATTCAGCTGGAAGGACAAATGTACATAGCCAGCACGCAACCAAAGCTGCTAGGTAGGTCTCATCCCTTAAGTCCTTTTTGATTTGGAGAATGTTGAAGGGAATCTCATCTTTCTTGGAACTCTGACACGGTACGTCTTTGACGGTTGCTCCCTTCACTGGGTTAGGCTTTCGGCACCAAAAGTCGATCCATTTTGCGATCGAAGCCTTGGGACGATCCCTATCACAAACTTCTTCCAGACACTCCAGGAACGCCGCAAACAAATATCGACAACTGTCTGGAAGGGACTTCGAGTGAGAAGCTCTAGGACCCATCAATTCCACTGAGCTGGGAATAACTTCTTCGTACAGATCCCACTGATGGGAAGGCACCAATTTCCCGCAAATCCGTCAATGAAATGGACAACTCCCCAATGTCGGTATGAAGTGTGTTGGTTTCAGGACACCATGCTTCACAAAAGGCCTGAATGACATGATGATCTCTCGCATAAGTGAACAGTGAAGCGTACAAAGCATCGTGCAGGCCGATTTGTCTGAGTAACTCATGATTGCGGGAAAGCACATCTTCATGCCACCCGTAGTAAAGCTCCGAGGGAACGAAGGCTCCTTGCGTTTTGAGTTGGCTTCCCCACTGCACTTCATTGGAAATAATTCGATGGCCCAAAGTCGAAAATTCATGCTTTCGAGCATCCTTGCTGTTAAGCTGAGAGCGCAAGGTGTAGGACGGGTCGCCTCGTGTTCGTGGGAGCACGCCATAAAGTTGTGATGCTTCCTTGTTGTCGCGAGGTGGAAGGTCCTCAGTAGACGAATCGCGGATAGACGGACATACTTGGAGCTTGATCCCGGACTCTGCCTTAGCATGCGCATCGCGTAGAACAACCAGATATGTCTTGCCCCTCTCGGTAATGTCCTTGAAGATGGCCATCTCTGATCTTCAATGTGGCGAGGTAAGGCAACCTCGAAACGGCTTCTGATCTCTGAAGTGGCGAGGTAAAGGCAACCTCGAAACGCCTTCTGATCACTGAAGTGGCGAGGTAAGGCAACCTCGAAACTGCTTCTTCAAAGTGGTGAGGTAAAGGCAACCTCAAAACCAGGTCTGATCTCTGAAGTGGCGAGGTAAGGCAACCTCAAAACTGCTTCTTCAATGTGGCGAGGTAAGGCAACCTCGAAACGGCTTCTGATCTCTGAAGGGGCGAGGTAAAGGCGACCTCGAAACGGATTCTAGTCTCTGAAGTGATGAGGCAAGGAAAACTCGAAACGGTTTCCGGTCTCTAAAGTGGCGAGGTAAAGGCAACCTCATAACGGCTGCTAATATCTGAAGTGGTGAGGTAGGCAACCTCAAAACAGCAAACAGCAACCACCAATATGGCCTCTAGTTACGTACCCTGCAAAGGAAGGAAAAATAATTAAACAAAAAAAACAAGACAAAAAAAAATTGACTTTTAGTCAACCGCCGACGAGAAAGACGAAAGTCAAGAAAAAATGACAATCGACTTCCAATCAGCAGTCGACATGGCTAGTTAGCCAACTAAAGAGGAGGAATGCCTTAGACTCTCAGTTCCTTGACTCTTTTGGGGTTGAAGAAGAATTGGTGTGCTTGAAAGAGAGGTGAAGGTTTATTTATATAGGAGAAGATGGAAAGAATCAAGTCTCTTCTAAGCAATGTGTGACAAAATTTGCTCAATTGTGAGTGGTTAGTTTAAAAATAAAAATAAAAAGAAAAAAAAAAGGAAAAAAATTTAGCCGACTTAAAATTTAAAAAAAAAAAAAAAAAAAAAGGTTAGTAAATCATCAATGTAAGTTTCTTCTTCTTTTGCACGAGAATATGTGGATAATAATAATAAAAAAGATTTAAAGAGAGAAAAGGAAAGAAGTCTGCCGACTAAAAAAAAAAACGTTTGTGGCGAGACTCGTCGTTACGGTAAAATTTTTACCTTCAACAACAAATCTCGAGGGGGCATTTGAAGATACAAAAATTTTAAGTGGCACATCAATTATGTCACATAATACATTTGTCCTAAGTTAAATTTATTTTATATTATTTCCTTAAAAAATATATATATTAGGGAATAATGTAAAATAAATGATTAATTAAAATCTCTTAGAAATTTAGAGATTTAATTATTTATAATTAAATTTCTATGTAGATATATAAAATATATATGTGACATATTATATTTGTCACATACTACACATGCTATAAAATCTAGGTATTTTTATATTCTTTCCAACATTAAATATTGGTAGATAATATAAAAATCAATAAATCATAAAAATCTCTTAAAATCAATTAATTATGAGATTTTATTGATTTATAATAAATGCGGAGATTGTGTACGAATTGCTAGAGCCAATCAGGAGAGTCTGGACGCATTAAATGCGGATATTATAGGAATCAATCAGAGTGTGAACACATTAAATGAGTGTAAAAGCATTAAATGCGAATTACTTCCAAGGCACTCATCCAGCACTATAAATAAGAGAGGCCTTGGTCATTTGCAAACACACAGAAACACAGAAGATGGAAGCACACAAGGATTTAATATTGGAGAGGAAGCATCAAGCACTCCATTCAAGCATTCAAGCACCAAGAAGGAGGGGATCTAGGGAGCACAAGGAGCATTCAAGTGTTCTTCAATATTTGAGGATTCTCCATCAAATCCGGCGTTCTTCAACATCACTTGAAGATCATCCACCAAGAAATCCGGAGTTCTTCAACCAAAGCCTTCGAGGATCTTCCAACCTAATCGGGAGGCGAAGGTGAGTCAAAGCACTGCCTCAAATCTCTACCCAAATCAAACATTCTTCCGCCATATTCGGGAGAAATCAACCACAAAGTCAAGATCTTCCGCCGTATCTGGGAGAGAACAACCATAGATTCAAATCTTCCGCCATACTCGGGAGTAATCAACCACAAAGTCAAAATCTTCCGCCATATCCGGAGGAAATCAACCAAAGTCAAAATCTTCCTCCATATCCAGAGGAAATCAACCAAAGTCAAGATCTTCCGCTAAATCCGGGAGTCCAATAATTGTCAACAGTTAAAGAGGAGAATCAAAGGATTCAAGAGATTGTAACCGCTTTTTATTTCACAAATTAATAAAATTCGATTTGTTACAATTTTGTGTTTTCTTTGTTATTTTCAGGGATTAACACGAAATTTGCGTTACACCTGCTCCCGCGATCTATTCAACGGTATTAAGTCTCTGTCCTGCAGAGCACCTCTTTTGCCCAATCTGTCCGTTATAGGTGCCTGGACCCTATCCCAAACTGATTTACACTTTTTGTCAGATTTCTCTTCTGCCTTGCCTTTTCTGTGATCTCCTTTCTCTAACTCACGCTTGGCACGATTGGCTTCTTCCCCTTGAAAGTGCTTAAAGGCAATTTCCAAACAGTCCTCCAAGGTTCTGGGATTTTTTCCACTTAATTTGGCATGTAACCTCCCCTCTTGTAGTCCTGCTACGAATGAGGCTACCAAAAAGCGATCATCTACATCAGCCACCTGGGTTGACTCAGCGTTGAACCTTTTGATGAACTGTAAAACAGTTTCATCAGACTTTTGCTTAATAGTAAGCAAATGAGTACTATTTCTTTGAAACGGTCTTGCAGCAATAAACATGCTCATAAACTTCTTGGTTAAAACTGTAAAAGTAGTTATAGATCTGGGTGGTAACTTGTTAAACCAGTCTCTAGCCCTTCCAGATAAAAGTGCGGGGAATGCTTTGTTAGGAAATCTACACGGGAACGCAGCGGAATTTAAAATTTATTTCCTTTTAACCAGGATCGACTTCGTTTAAGCAATAAACAAATAAGCTAAAGACGGTGGTTACCTTGCTTGATCTAAAAGATCGACGCTTTGACCGTCTAAGGAGAGTAGTTCTGCATAGAGCCGCCCAAGCGTTCGGCCTCTACCGCTAGTCCACACGAACAGCCCGCCGGAATCCCATCATGGATTGCAATTGGAAAACTCCGGTTGCTAGACCGGCCATTTTCCCCTCTCTCCAACTCTCTATAGGAAGCTCTCTATTTTACACAAGAACTATTAGTTCTTGGAATTATGATGTACAAAAGAGCTTGACACCCACCTCCTATTTATAGTGGATGTGGCGCCCCAGATAGAGTAGAGGAGAAGAAAACATTTTTTCAATAAAATAAGGAAAATATAATTGATTGATTTATCTTATTTATTATAATATCTTATATTAAATAAATCTAGGATATTGTCAATATCTTATATTGAATATTCCCAGGATATTGTCAATATCTAATATTGACTATCTTTATTTTATTACCATAAGTATATATCACATATATATAACACATATAATATAAATCTATAAATATATTTTGGAAACAACTAAGCACATGCACATCCAATGTGCACCACACGCCGAAGAACAAATATATATATGTATCCAATGTGCACCACACGCTGAAGCACAAATATATATATGTAATATTAATATATTGTAATACCATTAATTAAATTGCATAATCCAAGTGTATCTTATACACTTCAATGTGGCGCCCCATATAGCAAATAAATTGGCATCCAGAATATTCTTTAATTAATATAATATTATTAATATCTTGTATTTAATTTATTCATAATAAATAAATACCATCATATTAATTTACCACTATAACCTTTATAGTCTCGAGATAAACTTTCCTTATTTGGTTATCATCTATAACCACATTTTAATCCGGCTAGATGTTCTTATGTGTGTGACCCGATAGGCTTCCGAATATGTTGGCCGTAGACACAAAGTACAAATTACGAAAATGCCCTTCATGCCTAACGATCACGGGATAGCGTCTAGCAACACACCGTGACCCCCAATCATCGGAAGAGTCAAATGCAATGACTACTACCTTTCATGTGAAACAGTTACCGTGTAACTTACAATCCTATCGCTGTAATAATATCCATACGGTCGTACGTCGAGTGTCAAACATTAACGACCGTATCTTATAATCTGGATATCATGCTCTCTCGAAGTAACTCGTTTAATCCCACTTTGCAAAGATTCACGAGAGTAAGACATTCCTTATAAGAAGGCCATTTCGGATATTCGATCCCAATTATAGGATTCGTGATTCCCGGACGACCAATCATGTATACTCCGCATGCTTCAATATCACACCCAATCACTACTGCATGATCGCCCCGTGGCTAGGGGAAACCTCAATAGTGTCAAAGCATGACAATCCACACCGTGATGTCATGAAGACTCTGGTCCAAAGGATAATTACACAACCGCCACATAGTGTGACACTTAACCGTGTAAGTGGGTCGATCCTAACGTACGCATTCTCTAATACACGTCCACGTACGGTCCAAGTGTCTCTACACTTCGATAGACGAGATCTATCCCCGCCCTTAAAAAGACAGAAGACATCTAATACGTGCTAGCCTGTTCATACTATCAATGCCCTTTTTTAATAGTACATCAGCCTAAAGACATTTAAGTATCAAACTTATTAAAGTGATTAGAGATCTCATCAACCATAATCGCCTATCATGGTTTCTCTATCACAGTTTAATTCTAAGGACGTTATCATATAACAATTCATAATTGGTTCCTTAAAAGAACAGATATATTACAACAGAAAATTCATTTAATATATGTATAAACAAAAAGAAATAGTAGAAACGATCCGATCCGGTCGGATCCGGTCCAACCCGATTGGGTTTAGGACACTATTCCAACACGCTTTGCATTTCATTTCATCTGGAGCATTGTATAAATGCATATGTGCTATGTATTGATTCATATGATCATAAGGGTCTTTTGTTCCATCATACGGACTGATCTTAGGTATCTTGAATCCTCTGGGAGAAGGATATGCATCAATATGCTCTGCAAAAGGTGAAGCCAGATTGAATTCGTCTTCCTCATCTTCTAGTATAGCATCTAATTTAGCCCTAGCTACCTCATCTGCTTGACAAGTTTTGCTCCTAATAATTCGGCAGCTGGATTCTGCAGCCTCCTTGTGACCATCCTTTTCTTCTGATGATGGTCGTTCTTCTTCTCCAAGATTTCCTACTTTCTCCTTTCCCTTCCTCACACTTTCAAACAGAATCTAGAAATCAATGTCCCCCATTGTCTTTAAAGCATCTACCAAAAGTTGTTTCGCCAAATCCTGAGTATTTAGCTGATCCTCTGGTTGTTTTTCAAGATTGCATTCTTGATCTTGATTCAGATTTTCCGGATCGTGTGAGGAACCTGCTAGATCTTTCCCTTGTTGATTTTTTTTAGATTTAATGTCAACTACGCTGTTAATCTACCGCTAGAAACAAAAGGTGACCCTCCTTCTAGCGCCAATGATCGAACTCAACCCAAAAAGTAAAGAAGATGTATGGTCCTTCTTGCTCTAGGATGAAAATAGAGAGTAATTTTTGTTATGGACTGAACTTAGATAAAGCTGCCTACGTATCCAAATATATATTTGGAATCAAGTCCAACCGTAGTTTAGGCGGTTATGTAGAAAAGTGGAGTTAGTGGGCAGTTTTGCATTCGCCCACGTCTCACGTATACACATAACTCGTTCTCTACACATATCTTTGGTCTGTTCTGTCCTGATCAGGGACTTACCCTGATCGTCTGACCCTTAGGGACTTGCCCTGGTTATGTGGATCATGTTACTCAGGTAGCGGGGACCTGCCCAGGTCGCTTGACCAAGAGGGACCTACCCTCGTCAGTACAACTCCTGGTCTAAATGTATCCTTGATCTGATCTTGCTAATTCATCCACTGGATATGTGCCATGTGGAAACATTCGGGTTATCCTCAATCACCCACCTTTTAAATTCAGTAACTTCTTCTATCATCAATCTCCTTCCCCACCTCGCAGTCCCTTCCATCTCCCCCACTCCCCTCCCACGATCTTTCATCTGTATCGAATCAAATTTCATTCCTCGTTGTAACCTCTCCTCCTCTCCACCTCTCCCCTTCTATCATTCCTCGTTGTAACCCCTTCATCAATATGACCACCTTTCAGCTACTCCGATTCCGGCGTGAGCCAACTCACCACATGAAAAAGCAAGAGATAGAAAGAGGGAAAACAACACGAAGAAGGCGACTTTGGATCGATCGTTTCTGACAAATGTACTCTTCAATTTGGGGTTTATTTTGAGCTCTTAGAAAAGAAACCTATATTCCCATCTTCGTAGGTTTTGCAAACTCATTCCTTCTACCGTCTTATTTTGACGAGCGTGTTTTTTAATTCCTTCAAAATAGTCATCGTTACATTCTGTGGGCCTATTTTCAAAATATGTGAATCGAATTTTCAAAAAAAAAAATTTCATATATGTGAATCGTACTTCTATAGTTGAATAGATGATTTTAGACATTTTTAACTCCTTCTACTTCTCTTTTATCAAAATGTCAACCAATGGCTATTTATGGCCAATAATTGTTCAGTCATTTACTACTTCTCTGAGTCTTAATTAGTAGAAATCTTATAATTACATTACTATATGTGTGTTTTAGTAGTGGCTAAGTGGTGTTAGTGATTAGTTTGAAATATTAAGACTTACATGAAGATTGATAAATTTGTTTTGCAGATTTCTCATGTGGGAACGACGTTTATCGTGTGCTTCAGAGACAATTTGCTGAAATTTCCGGATACGGTATCGCGTGCTTAGGCTGATGCTGGTATCCTTTTTTCTCCCTTACATTTATAGATTTTTAGTTTATGTTTGTTAAATAATTTGGTTGGACAAAGATTAGGTTGTTTACTCTATTTGTTGCCAAATAGAAATGAAGTCAACTACATTTGACGGGAGTAGTATTTCTTTAAGGATATCTTGGTGTGGTTCATGTGGTAAGTTCTTTTGAGGAAATTGTCTGTTCCATTTTTTTTACTGGTATTCTTTTAGTATAATGCTATAGAATATATATTTGTGTTTGAGTGGGGAAACATGTGCTCAAAATGAAGTAGTTGTTTTTGTTTATAGATGTTGGATCCCCTCTTTTAATTCTGACCGACCGCCGGTAACATCATTTAGTAAGCTATACTTTCAGCTTGCCCTTCGAAAAGGATCTGGAATCCACTTGGTAGATGATCGCAGGGCGGCCCTTACCGAAGATGATCCACATTCCTATTTGTTAAGTTACTGTCAAGTAGTTTTTGTGCTAATAATTCTATCCAAAATTCTCATATATGCACATACTGAAAGATGTTACTCCTTCAGTGAAGTTGCAAGTCCATTCTCATGTACATAAATAACAATTGTAGATTTTTGGTTAACACATGGACCACATGGTTGTCACCTGAACTATTTTTTTTCTTTTTCTGTTTTCAAAAAATCTTTGACGAAAAATTATTATTCAATAAAATCTACTATACGCATTACCGATATCAGGCTGTTTTAATGGTCATCTATTGTATTCCAGACCGAATGGTGATAACGCAGTTCACTTTGCAGGAAAATGCCAAAACTGATGCACTTCATGCTCCTCATACACACCATATGGTTTATTTTCTTATGTAAAGTGTTTCAATTTATGAATTTCATGATTGCTTGATTAAAGTTGTGCATGATAGAGCATGGTTTACTCTATAGCTAACTAGGTTCAAGTGGATGCTACACAATAGTTTTTCAAAGCGATTTGAGTGTATTTATTTGTTAAAAAACATTCTTAATTGTTTTCTTCACTTCCCACATGAATGTAAGCTTACGCTACAATGTGAAGATAAGGATTATGTGCCACACACCCACATCTTCTTTTGTATAACTGCTCAGTAATTCAAGTGATCGCTCAACTGCTTCGACTATGAAAACTTATAAATCGATTTCTCTTTGGGGTTCACCTTTCAGTTTTCAACTTTTATGAAATCAAGATAGTTTTCCGCTTTCGGATTTCTTTTGTGGGCTGCTCTGTTGACAGGATTATAGAATTTGAATGCAGAAACAAAGCAGATAACCAGATTTGGATTTTAGGAATCAAACAAATGTTTCATTTTCGTGCAAATATGGCTTGATTTGAATGGTTATTAACCTTCATACATCAGTTTAAAAATATCCATAGCATTTTGAATCATTACCATTATGTTGTTAGGAATAAAAATTGGGTAATTTACCAGTGTTTGAAGCAGAGTTTGCGGTTCAGTTGAAGGATATGCTTATGCACTCTATTGCAAGTTCCACGGCTTATAGGTGTGTGCTTAAGTATAATTTTATCAATTACATGGATTAGGTTGGGATTGGACTAAAGTATATGCATTGATATGACGGTGTATTATTTTATGTTGACATTGTTTTTTTAACTAGAGAATTATGTTGGCAGATGTGCTGTGGTCCTTCATGATTTAATCATGCCTTGCCACCTTCGGCGAATGAAGGCTGAACATGTTCTCTTTTGCAGTCTTTATGCTGAACATGGAGCTGTATATCGGGCATTTCTTGCAAGCTCTGATGTTGAACATATTTTTTATGGTAATAGGAACTCTTTATATGTTATAGAAATTTTTTATGGCATATATTATGAGATTTAGCGAGCCCATCGGTTATTCTGATAGAAACATATGAGATATAGCTTGCGCATCGGCTATTTCAGATGGCAGCTGAATACATGTAAATGTACTTTCATAACCTAATGTCATTCATGTTATTGCTTCAATGTTCATATTTTATTTTTATTCTTCACAGGAGTAGCCTCAGAAATTCCTTAGACGATTTGCAGACAAATTTTATCGGTATTGCTTTGCCCATTTATCTTTTACTATTGGTGTCCTTATATGATCAATTCACCCATGCAGAAAATCATCGTTCGTAGCTACAGATTTCATTTTTCAATAAAGTTTGCAGCGGAATTTTATCGGTATGACTTTGCTTCTTCCCTTTCTTTTCGCATTTCTATTTTCCAGCCCTAAATATGTATTTGCTTTACATTTCTCCTGAGTTACGAGTTTTTTTATCAACCACTTAAAAGTTAATTAATCATCTTTGATAGCTACAGATTTCATTATATATTGTTTTTATAAGAAATGGACGTACTAAAACTATGTATAATAATATAAACTGTGTGTAAAAATGGACGTTCTAAAACTGTGTATAATATACCCCTCTTATAATAATAAAACTGTGTATTCAGATAATTGTTTTGGCTTTTTAGTACGTCCATTACTCGGTCGACAAATTGTTTTGTTTTTTTCGTACGTTCATTACTCAGTCCACAAAACAAAAGAAAAAAGATTTTTTTTTTTCCACAAATTGGATCGAAGTCAAAAAAAATAAAAATAAAAATTTGCGTCCAGATTTTCCGAGTTGTGTGACTTGTGTCACTAATAAATAAAATATTTTATAATCTTACACAGGAACATTTCGTCTCCTTTTTTACATCCATTCTATGTTTATTTTTCAGGTGGAAAAAAAACCAAGATGCGGATCCGCAGTAGCCAAAATTGGTGGCCGATATCAAATTCATTCAACCAAAATATACAACTAATGGACTTCGAAAGAACAACCGGAGTGACAAAGCCCTCCAAAACATCACAACTAAGGACTTCGGAAGAGTAACCGGAGTGGATATGCCCTCCAAAATAACAACTATGGACTCCGAAAGAACTGTCGGAGTGAAGATGCCCTCCAAAATCACAACTATGGATTCCGAAAGAGCTGAGCCATCGGAATGGAGATGCCCTCCAAAATATACAACTAATGGACTCTGGATGACCTGGGGTGGAGATGCCCTCTAAAATGTGTTACTAATGGACTTCGGATGACCTGGAGATGTCCTCCAAAATGTACTACTAATGGACTTCGGATGACCCGGAGTGGAGATGCCCTCCAAAATATGTCAAGAAAAACTCGGCCTCCGAACACGGCCTCGTTTGAGGGAGGGTAATTAGGGGCGGACGCAGGATACCGGGTGACAGGGTGCAAAAATTCTAAAGATATTTTGTAATAAAAAAAAGTATATAGTAGTGTTTTTTTATGTCCCTTACGATTCGAAAAAAACTACTATAAATGGTAAAAAAAAAACACGAATATATATTTCGCTTTATAGGTTAAAAACTAATAAATATCGTATGATCCGAACACATTGACCCTTCTACTTCTTTCAATAAAGATTTAAGACAGTACAAACAATGTTCTTAAAAGAAACCAACGTTCCGAAACCGATTAATATTTTTTTAAATGTATCACTTTGATAATAATTATGTATTTTTATTTACATTATAAAAGTTTTATATCAAATTATCGGTTTATTATACATGATAAGGGCAAATCCAAATTTTATGGGAGGCAAAAAAGATATATAACATATATATAATAATGTGTTTTCCGGATCCGAAGGGGGGCGAGTGCCCCCCCCCCCCCCCTCCCCCAAATGTAAGGGTGGATCCTCCCTGAGGGTAATAAGAGATAAAGTCAGCTGCACATAGATAAGAATGAGTTCAAATATAGAAAATTCTAGATATAATTCAAATAGATAAATAAATTAAATGTTAGTTTATCTTTTATCTTTAATAATGTTTGCTAGAAGTTTAATATGAATACCCATTGTATTTCTACAATTGAATCGTTCAATAAAAAGAGCCAGTTCCACTATTTTTACTTTTCCGAAGTATTTTGTTTTTCTTTAACAAACACTTGAGCACTATTGGAAGGTTGTTCATCCCCATAATGCTAGTAGAGATACATCTTGATCATTGCATTGTCTTGGCTAGGCCTTTAATCATTCGATATTCGTTGTAGTTCTAGTTTAGTGATTGAGCTTCTAGCTTGATCTTTAGACCCTTTACTTTCTTGTTAATTGTTGACTTAGACGAAGATAATATAGTTAATCGGTACTTAACCTCACAATCCTCATGAGATACGGACTTGACTCGACTTATTGGACTGCAATTGATCCGGAGTACTTGCCGGAGATTTTGGACACCTAGAAAAGTTCGATCAACTTTTATAATAACGAAAAGCTGAATCACCGCAATCATGGCATTGCACCGTTTCTTGCGGTAAAAGATATTCCCAAAAATAGATTTATTCCATTGATTAAGGTTAATGCCGAGGCTATCAAGTGCTCTGATGGTGTTCAGGATAGAGCCTGCCACATGTCATTCAGAGACGGTGTTATGGAAAATCTATATAAATGCCCCGACCTGACCACTGCATGGCGGCTCGGTCCTGGAAGTCGGGAGAGCCTGGTCGAGGTGACCTTAGGTGCCTGATGCAAGATGTCGGGACTCTTCCCTCTGAGGGGAATTCAAGCACGTGTCCATTTAATTAAGATAAAGAAGGTGAATCCCGTGATTGTAGGACGGGGATCTTCTAATTCAAACGTAACCGTAATTACTCTTGATAAATGATTTACATAAAATATTCCTTAGGGTTTAGGAGGTTTATACTTGTCAAACAAGAAAAGAGGGCGAGCCGCCCCCATATATAAACTACCCTAAGGAACTACGGTGACTTGATTCCAATCAGATACATTGGATACGTATGCAACTTGAGAGAAACTCACTCTCAGGCTCAGTCAAAATCACATCATAACCACCATCTCCATTGTTAACGGTTCTTGGTTAGTCATTCTAGAGTATTTAGACCCGGATCATATACCCGACGATTTCCAGCATCATCCATTGGCGCTAGAAGGAGGGTAGCTCTCAGCGATTTCATCAAGAACAAACGATGGCACCCCCAAAAAATACAGGAAAAAAGACCCAAACCCAAGGGGCCGATCCCACTACAATGACGGCTGGTCAAACTGTTACCGGTGAGGTGGATCCCATTGTAGCCACCAGCCAAGATAAGACTCGTCAAGAAGAAGTCCTAGCAGATCCTGCCCAACAAGCCTTGCTAGAGGCTTTACGTAATCTAGACATGAGCTTTTAAAAGCGTGCTAGGTCTAGCCCTAATAGGACGAGAGGAAGAAAATCCAGAAAATAACGCTCCTAAGGATAGCATACTGCGCAAGGACGATAGAGGGGACACCCTATCCTCCACCTCTGATGCATGGAAAAAACAGGTTAACACGCAAGCACAGGAAGCTGCCCGAGCAGGCTCAAAGGAATTTTGGGCTGAAGATCGGACGATCTGTGGTTCGAGTCACCTTTTTCAAAGTAGATCTTGAGCTATCCACGCCCAAATAGATTCAAGATCCCCAAGTTGGAGCCATATGATGGTACAAAGGACCCTCAGGATCATTTGTTTCAGTACTTGACACATATGAATCTTGATTGTGTTGCCGAGGAGATGAAGTGCAAAGCCTTCCCGGCCTTACTTACTGGCAGAGCCCATGAGTGGTTCCGGAAATTACCCCCTTACTCAATCCCCACCTTTGAGACTCTGGCAAAAAAGTTTCTACAAGCGTTCGTCACTACAAGGCCTTTTCAAAGGAATTCCACCTACCTTCCTACTATCCTACAGAGGAAGGACGAGTCAGCATTGTAGTACCTGAGAAGGTTCAATGAAGAGTGAAGGCAGGTCAGGAATGCCGAGGAACACCTGTTGATTACATCCTTTGTATCAGGTCTACGAGAGGGTCGGCTATATGCCAAGCTCAACAGAAAACACCCATGATCTATGGAAGAATGCATGGACCACGCCTACAGATTTTACCAGGGAGAAGAGGCTAACCGCCTAAAAAGAGAAGCATAAGGGTCGAAGAAGGATAAACCTGACGATAGACCTGATAGAAAGCGCAAGCCAGTATGGGAAAGAGTTGCAGCGCCTGTATCTGACCGACTGGGAAAGAGAGGAGCACTTCGGGAACGGGATTTCATCCCGTTAAACAGGTCACACAAGCAGGTTCTCGCTATAATGCAAAGGAAATGCATTGCCCGAGTCCCACCTCCCCAAAGAAGTCCTCGGGAGAAGAGAGATCAGGCCAAAAACTGCAAGTATCATGAAGATATTGGACATGATTCAGAGCATTGCAGGGACTTGTAAAGGGAAATTGAGGCCGCGGTCATGGAAGGAACGCTAGATGAGGTCATAGATCGCTCTCTGAATGCAGAGCCCATAGGGAGAAGGGAGTTTAAAAGAGGAAATTTTGGTCAGGACCGGGGACGACGTAATGACTACCGACGTAGAAGGGATCAATCCCCGGGCCCTGATGGACAGATCGACAATAGACCCGTCAACACCATTAACACCATCATAATGGTGCTAGAAGGAGGGTCTGCAGGGCAGGCAAAAAATTCCCGAGTCTACAGGGCAGGCCAAAAATTAACTTCCCAAGTCTGCAGGGCAGGCCAAAAATTAACTGAGTACTGCAGTGCATACTCAGAAAGTTAGAATTCCACTAACTTCCCGAGTCTGCAAGGCAGGCAAAAAATTAACTGAGTACTGCAGTGCATACTCAGAAAGTTAGAATTCCACTAACTTCCCGAGTCTGCAGGGCAAGCCAAAAATTAACTGAGTACTACAGTGCATACTCAGAAAGTTAGAATTCCACTAACTTCCCGAGTCTGCACAACATACTCAAAAAGTTAGAATTCCAGACAAGGATCAAATCAAATAACACAGTATGCCATCCACCTCAAAGACAATGCATGCCATACTGGGGGACACAAAGGTTACCAGGTAAGTATTTAAGTCAAAATAAATTGCAGAGTAGAGACAAAAGCACTGCAGAGTAGAAATAAAAGTACAGTGGGGCAGAGCACCACTAACATCCAAAAGCATAAGTTTTTCAAATAAGAAACATATTTTAACAAAAGAGAGCAATCAATTTTGGCTTTCAGGGTTTTGCACTGTCAAGGAGGGAGCCGGTTCAGTGCTTTTAGGGGTAGGACAGCGTTTTGCATACTTTGTCCCAATATCCTCCCCTTCTTTAAACTCCCTCAGGCTTTCATCATAAATCTGGCCTGCACCCGCTTTATACATAGTCTTGTAATGTGGAAGTTGGGGCAGGACTAGCTCTGTATATTGCTCTTTCGCCTCTTCAACCCTAAGAGTATCCATGTTGCATGACGGGAATCAGTAAAGCCTTCAGAGCTCGAGCCAGGTGGTCGGAAGACTTGTATTCGTGCACAGCCTGGTTAACCCGAGCAAGGATAGAAGCTTCTAGGGCATCCCTCTCACCTCGATTTTTGACCAGAGCCTATCCCAGCTCAGAGTTCTCGGCGGTATACTTGTCATAAGCAGCTTGCAGTTCTGTGGTACATCGACTCTTAACTTCCTCGAGTTGTTTCTTTAAGGCTGAGATCTCCTCATCCTTAACCCGAGAAGACTCTTTGTGCCTCTCCCGACTAGCATGCAGCTTCTCGATACTCTTCTTTTGAGCCTCTTTGGCTGCCGACGACTCGGCAAGTCTGTGCAGAAACTCTTGACCAATTTGGGCTCCCTGGAAATTAATCAATTAGATAAAGGAAAAAGTATATAGTACATATAGTCAAGTTACAAAAAGGAAACTTACCACAGCAACCAGGTCCTGGTCAGACAGCTCGGCTAGACGCCCCTGGCCCATCGCTGGCTCATCCTCAGAATTGATCTCTTCAACCCCCTCAACTGGACGGTGAACTGTCTTCTTCTTCTTGGACTTACCCCGTCGAGGGGTATCGACAACCGTTATTTTCTTTCTCTTTTGGAGTCGGAACTCCTTTGTCTCTTGCTCGCCCTCCTCATCCTCTTCTACCCCGGTCAGAAGGACCTGGGAAGAAGAGGCATGGGTATCATCTGGATGACCATATTGGATCCTAGATGCCTCAGGACCCAGCACATTTCCGACAGACCGAGAGGCACCATGGTCAGTACTCACCGTTCTCTCAGAATCCTGCTCCAGAGGGGCCTCAGTGGGAACTTCATCTTCTTCATCAACGTCAGCTAGTAGTTCTGCAAAATTTGCCACTGTTAATAAAACAAGAAGAGGATGAGCACAAAAATTCCATAAATGTACCAAAAGAGAGCACAGTCAAGACAAAAAGCCTACAATTTTTGTACTCCACCCTGTTTAATTCCCTATAAGGATCAGGTTCAGCAGTTGGCAGTTGAGCCGATTCGATCAACTTGGAAGAAAATTTCTTCACCCTAAGATAAACACCGCTCTTCCGGATGTCATCTATCAATTTCTTGTCAACATCCGTAGGCCGGGGATCGCTACCCAGGTCGGCTGAATTCCACCTACCCAAGTCGATCTCCACCTCCGGGCAAATAAAGAAAAACCTAGTATTCCAACCCTTGTAGGAAG
Source organism: Gentiana straminea (assembly GCA_036785695.1). NCBI lineage: Eukaryota > Viridiplantae > Streptophyta > Magnoliopsida > Gentianales > Gentianaceae > Gentiana > Gentiana straminea. The sequence continues at coordinate 739,709 of JAVUPR010000174.1, forward strand.
TATCCCCTGGCTCGCTAAAATGAACATCAGGCATAAAATCGCCTCGGCGAGGAAAGCAGTAGTATCCGGCCTGTCCAGAGACCTGCTTGCGCTGTAAAAAAGCCGAATATAATGCTCCAGGACTGCCAATAGAGCAGGACACATAGGAAACCTTAGGCCACAGAGGAGTTGCTCCTTGTAAACGGCACAATAGCCTGCCGGAGGGCGGTAGGCATAGACACCTAGAGCCAGAACAACAGGTTTGAACAACGGGTTCTCCAATTTGTATTTTTTGCAAAGAGAAGCTTCATCCTTCTGGGTCAATTTGGTATCAATACCATGGGGGGCGGCTTGGGATTTCAGGGCCATATGAGCTTTTAGGGTCAAGATTAATATGGAAGTTCCAGAGGAACGGGGAGGACCTGTGTAAGATGGAGCGAATTGGGGGGCTAGTTCAAGGGTTTTGAATCCTATACGGTTAATCAAAGGGGTGAGAACAGAGTTTTCGGCTGGTGAAGGAGAAGAAGCGTCAGAGATAACCCTAAAATTACCGTTTTCATCTTCCAATTCTGGCTCAGATTCGAACAAAGCTTCAATGGAACTATCAGTGAGAATCACTGGCTCAGTCATTAACTACACAGAAAGTAAAAACGAAAAAGAGCACGAGGAGCTTACATGTGTGGAGGAATTAAGAACTGGGATGGAAACCGGCAGCTTCAATCTTGGTTATAAATGACTAGTGTAACGTCTTGTTGGTCCCTTGAAAAGGCTTTGGTTAAGTTTAGAGGGGGGGTGAATAAACTTAACACTTAAAACTTTTGGAGTTAACAAACTCAAAGCAACTTCGACGGCCGCGATACCTCGATAGTCTCGCGTCGACCTTCGTAGTCCGTCGACTATTGAACTTACTGAATTTGTGCAGCGGAATATATCAAAATTAAGCCTTTCTACTTGTTGTTAAAGTATGATACCAAGTATTAGATACTCAGTAGTGTATGTGTGTGAGATCAGTTGCTAGATTCAGTAGATTGATGTGCTAGATAAAGTAATGCAGAAAATAAGTAGGCAGATTTTATAGTGGTTCCAGGTGGTGTAATCCTGTCAGTCCACTCTTCTCCTGTGATGTTGGAGGTAATTCACTAGTGATCTTTGAGTTAGCTGTTACAAAACCCTAGGTTGCTTGTCCTTCACCAATAACTATGGCTTCACAAACTGAACACTTGGAACAGGTAGGATTGCTGCTCCAAAGTCTTCCACTGGTCCTTGAAGGGTAGGATTGCCTCTTCACCAGCTCCACCACAAACAACAGTCTTTCACACTCAACAGATGCTTCACTGTCTTCAATAGATTGTTATAACAGAAAGATTGAATCAAGTAAATTATTCAGTTGAAGCAGCTTGATCAGGATGATATGATCAGCAGCTTGCAATCTTCAAGTGTGTAAACTTGATGTAGCTTGAATGCAGATTACACTTGAAGAATTTCTCTGGATCAGTAGGTTAAAGCTCAGTAGGGTCAGCATGGTGTTTTTCTGTTTGAATTCTGATTGCTCAAGATAATTCCTTAATGTTCATCACTTGTATCTGAATTAGGAGTCCTCTATTTATAGGTAGGAATCCTTGTGACTTATGTTTGAAATTTCAAACATAGCCGTTTCAGATTTGTCCTATTTGACTTGCTTTTTCGTCCTTGTTCATAGTACCGACACGGTCGGAGGCGCTTTTTGACAGAATGCGTTCTGTCCACCCTTTGACTTGTATCCATTGGATAAAGGTCTGATTCATCCCAACGTCCATTTAATCTCAACCATTGATCATTTGTTTGATAAATCAGAGGTTGTTAGCTGTCCTTATCCTTGTTTTCTTCCAATGTAATCTTGAATAAATCGAGGTATATGTATCAGCATGTTCATAAGTCTGCTGAAATACATATTAGTAAGCTGAATCATAATTTGCTATGTTTAAAACATAATGCAGCTTACTCCTTTTATCTAACTTTTATTTATGAAGTTAGATTACACCTTTTTGCATATAACTAAGTTCCAAACACCATCCAACTTATGGAACTTAGACCTTGTACACAAGGTATATACATTCAGTTTAGGTCATCACAGACTTCCCTAAATTCTGATTGCATATCCTTGACTTTAATTACTAAGTTTGATCCCTTAGCCTTCATTTACTGAGTTTGAGCCCTCAGCCTCCAGTCTTCAGCAGGTTCCTGATAAGTCTAATGACTAAACTACCCTACTGATCTAGACTAGTCTGCTGATATAATTCAGCTGACCATTACAGTGCTTAGTTGATCAAACCTATACAAAGATCAAACTCTAATAAACCTATACATTTGATCTAGACATCTTTTTGCCTTTGCTCTATAACAGCTAGTCTGGCACTCATCACTAAAACATAAAAATAAGTCCAACAATTTCCCCTTTTTTGGTGATGATGCCAATACCCTCTTCTAACAGCAAAGCAAAAAGATTAAAAACAAAAACAGAACAAACTTAGTCATTTCATTATAATCAGTTGTTCAAAGATATTACAGTCTAGAATCAGCAAATGATAAAACAGATAAAGTATGCTGATCTACTGTCTTCTTTCTCTTTCTTCTCTTGCTTTTTCTGCTTGTTCTTGGTAAGCTCTTATTTCCATGATCATCCCTCTCATCCATTCATTTTCAATCAGAGAGAAGTTAATGTGAGGATTCACTTCTTTCCACCAATGCCATGCTTCAGGTAAAGTAAGATTTATCTGATGTACCCTGAAGCCTAACCTCATATAAACTTCCTTGAACTCATTCAGTGATTCATTTGCATTTGTGGTATGTAGACTTCTTTCACCTCTACCACCTCTTCCACCTCTCTTTCAAGCTCTCATTGCTTTAACTCTTGCTTCCCAAAATCAAGCCCAAGAATGAGTTTAGACCTTCATGAAAGCCCTTGTCATGATAAGGTCTTCTTTTGTTGTTGTATACATTCTTGTATTGTTTGAGAAGATCATCAGTAAGTGGAAGCATGCCAGGTGCAGGTTCTCTAAATGCATTAGTATCAGCTTCCCATCTCTTCTTTGCAAAAATCCTAGCAGCCACTTTTGCTTCTGTTGTTTGCTCTTCCCCCTTATTGACATCATCAACAAAACGGGACAGCAGGCCATGTACACTCTCCTGTGTCAACACTAGATTGTTCATTTGACCTTCAATAATTTCAGTCCTAGTGTCAATTGTAGTGATCCTTTCTTGCATAGGTTGCTCCAGTAGATTTATTATCTCAGTGAGTTTAGGATCAATTACAGCAGGTTGAGGTGCAATAGCAGGTGCAGCAGGTCTTTGTACCTCAGCAAGGTTATCTAGCTTCTGATGAATGGAGGCAAGTTGATCCTTCAAAAATTTCTCCTTCAGTGTGTTGCCCTGTTTGATTCCTCTCACATCTAGCATAAGATCAGCAATAGCATATTGATTAGATGTGATGTAACACCCCGATTTTTGTTATGTTGTCTATTAAGGATTTTATCGGCATTTCTAAATAACTGTCTCGATAATTTTTATTTATTTATTTTTCTTTTTGTTTCTTTTTATTTTCAACTATTATGATTTGGTGATACATGTTATTTTTATACTATTGATAAAGCTGTGAAAACTTAGAGTATTATTATTATTATTATTGAATTTTTGACTAGGATCATAAGGCTTTTCGTTGGCTATATATATATAGACAGTTATTTTTAACCAAAAGACAAATTATTTTTGCTAATGTTTCAAAATATTTGTATATACGTGTAGGTACACATAGATGTTTAATTACCTGCTTGTTATGCTTTTAACCTTTAAATTCATTGGGGCGATTATGGATCTACGTTTAATTAATAACTTGACACAAATTATGGTTAAATACTTTTCTTCATTATTATTTTTTTTCCGTTTCCCAGTAGTTAATAACGTATCTTCCGTTTCTGATATCTTACTATTAATTATTAATTATTAATTATTAAGGGACATAAAGATATCAGTTATAAGAGGAGATATTTATACATTAGTTTTCTTCCCAAACCTACCCTATAAAGATCTCTATTCTAGACCTATTATTGGAGATAATTATGATTACCCGAAAGACTACACTCTAATCCCCATCAAAAATTACCATGTACAGTGGAGTTTTAGCCGATTCAACATTCCTTTTCAGCACAAAATTATCCATCAAACTCCTAATTTCAAGATCCCGAACTCCGACGACAATCATATCACTGCTACCATCATAATCCATTGATGAGCAATCACGAAGCTCTCCTCGGCCCTCAGTTTGATACCCTCATCGATTTCATTATCACCTAACTATCGATGTTCCAACGTGTCTTAGAAATATCCGTCATCGTTTCGTCATCATAAGTTCAACCGTCACTGCCTTCAATGTAATTTGGTTATATGGATGCCGTTGGCGCTGGGAAAGGTTTGGATTATGGGTGATGGGAATTAGTTGTGGTGTGATTTGGTGGGATTTTAGAATTGTATACGCTTGATGTATGAAATTTATGTTCGTATAAGCTGAAGTTTTCGGGATAAATATTGGGTTACTATTAAAACATTACTGGCATGGTGGTTGTTTGGATAAGAAAAAAAATAGAGGAAAGAAGGATATATATATGTATATAAGTAAGATGACAAGATTGATACTTGAACAACAATTACAGTGTCAAATTAAGAAGTGCATTGGGCAAATGCCGTATAGCTAACTAAATTTATCGGACGGAGGTGAGTCTTTTATTTTGATATAAAGCCAAAGTGTGTTTTTTTAATTATATTCAAGTATTTTACTTATATTAAAATGATGTTTTAAACTCGGAAGTCGTTTCGAAAGATGTCTTAAAAACAATAAAACATTAACCGTTTTGAGCTAGTGCACAATCTTATAACTATAAAAACTGATATACTTGGAATTGACGGATAATACTTACTCGCTCGCTCGCTCGCTCGTGACACGAAAGTGTCAAGGCTCAGTGGCTAGGGAGATTAGAGTTCTTGCTCTTGGAGAACGTCTAGTCACCGGTCTCGGGGCCTCTTGACTCGAAGTTTTTCCGACGGTAGCTAGAGTGCTCACTCGTAAGAGTGGGGACGGTACCTTTTCCCCGAAGATTCATGCTACGGCCCGGGAAAGCAAGGGCGACGGTTGGTGCGTGGGTCCTAGGGCATGGACGGGGGTTGGCTGGAACCGTGTAGGAGGTTTGCACGGTGAAGGTTGATTCTTTTCACGACAATCGGCCGGAGTTGTCAGGCATGGCTAGTCTCGTGAAGTGCGGTTGAAATCCATGGTAAAATTGGCGTTTGGGCTGTACTTGAATCATCAGCTCGGCCAAAGCTGGTGCTTGTAATTAAAACTTGACATGATTTCTTAATGCTCGTGCACTTCAATATTAAAAATTGTACTTTCATTTGTATCATCAGTTAACAAAAGACTTCCGCTGTTATTTCTAAAAGTTGATCAAGATATTTTTTTTATATATTAATAATATTATTATATATATAACACTTACACACGCGGCTCATACCAGCCCTTTGCTGACGCCCCGTTTCCTTTGTTTCTTTTGTTTTTTTTTCCTTTTATAAATAAATATATACAGGTTGTTGATCGAGGAGGGAATGGAGAATATAAGTGTTGATACTGATCGAGATTTGAGGAAAAATAATTAATGTTTTGGATGGTACTTCATATAATTTTGAGAGCTATTGTAATTTTTATGAGTTGTAATATTGTAATGAAGATATTTTTTTGAATTGATGTAAAATAACTTGTGGATTTATTATGTTAAATTGTGGTTTTAGATGATTATCTTGGGATTTCTAGTCTTAGTATTGAAGTCGCGGCGAGAGCTTCGCAACCCCTCCTAGAATGACCCCAGTGGACCTAGGGGTCGGGAGTAGGGTATTACATGTGAAGTTTGAAGTAATTGCCTCAGTGGACATTCTGTTGTCGTCCACCATTTTCATCAGTTCTTCAAATCTTTGCTCCTGTCTATCAAGTTGAGTCCTTAAGTGTGCCATATCATCTCTGACAATTCTCAACTCATCCAAGACATGTGCTGGTACCCCACCAGCCATTCCTCCAGCAGCTCCATCAGCAGGCTCTTCAACATTGTATTGTTGCATGTATCTGCTGGTAACCAAAGCAAAGCTCATATCCCTTCCAGCAGGGTTAGGTCCTTGGAATTCCTCCAGAATATGATCAAAAGCAGGTTCTTCAATAACTGGGACAAATGCCTGTTGAGGTTCATCATCAATAGGTTCTTCCTCAGGCACTTGAAACTCCTCATCACTGTAGTCATAGTCCACCAGCTGCTCATCCTCATCAATAACAGCAGTCTGCTGACCATCTTTCCCTACAGTGGCATTCTTTCCAGTAGGCTCCACTACAGCAGCCTCTTCAACCACAACAAGGGTTTCCTCCAAACCCAAATCTGGTTCCAACCTGTGTCCAGGTGTTGTTTGTAACCCAGCAGCCGGTACCTCTAGTTCCAACCTTTGTCCAGGTGCTGTTTGTGACTCAGCAGCCTGTACCACATGTGCTACAATAACCTGATCAGGGAATACATCCATATTTTCTTGTTGAAATTCCCTAATATCAGGAATCCTTCTAATGAAATTTGCAGCCTTGGTTAGAGTGTCCTCAGTGTCAATCCAGTTTTGATATTGAATAGAGTCCTCAGAACTGACACTAGGTTCATTATGATCAGTCACTCTTTCATCATCCAAATCTACAGTCTGCTGATCATCAGTATGCTCAGCAGGTTCTTTAACAAATAAAGCATCTATCTCACCAACCATCCTGTTAGCACCAATAGATATACCATCATTGATCTGTGCCTCTATATCATCCATGGTGAGATTGTCCGAATCCTCATCCATTTGTCCAGTCTGTTCTCTCTCAGTAGACTGTCCAGACCAATAGACTGCCCTGCACTTCGTTCAATTATCATTGCAGTTCCACTGGTTCCTCCTGGACCAGAGGGAAAATCACCACCAGAATCAGATGATGAATCATCACTATCTGATTCATCTCTGGGGTCTCTAAACTTGATACCCTCCTCATTCTGTTGTTCATCAAACAGATCCATTAATCTTGATTGCAGTAATGAGGTATCAACTAAATCAAACAAATTTTCAACTCCCAACTTGTCAAAAGCCCATTCTTCAAAATCTGTCATTGGTTGTGCAGCTGGCTTTTGTCTTTTGTAGAACCCAAATTTCCATTGTAAATAATCAGCCACTTGCTGAAGTTTGGGATCACCAAAATCCTCCTTCTTCTTCGTTTCATGCCTCTCAAATGGCATGGTTGGCCTTCTGGGAGCTGTTTGCTCACTCTGCTGACCTCCAAAGGTCCCAACTAGGAGAGTCAGAGTTTCTTCCATAGATCTCTCTAGGTCAGTAGGTTGGTCAGGTTGTACATTTGTTCCTACTACCTCCATCTGTACCACACTTTCTTCCCCCTGACTTATATGCTCATCAGCAGGGTTAGCAGCAGACCGCTCTTCCCCCTGAACTATTGCAGGATTAGCAGGGTCTTGTACTTCCACAAAGCGGGTGCGGACTCAGTAGTCTGCTATGGTTCTTCAACAAGTTGCTCAACAACAACTTGTACACTTTCAGTAGGCTCAGCAGCCTTTGCCGGTGAGGATTCTGTAACTTCAACAGCAGGCTCAGGTACAGTAGACGATGTGATTCTCCAATAGATTTCTCAACAACTACCTCTACATCCTCAGTAGGCTTTATAATAGTTAAGGGTCCAGCATCAATAGCCTCTCCTTCTTCTTCTACATCTCCTTCTTCTTCTTGTTCCCTTTGAGCCTCCAAATTTTTCAATTGCTTCCCCTTTCCATGTTTCTTCTTTTTGATAATTTATTTCCTTTTTTGGATAGCTGCTCTTCTTCAATTTCAGCAGCTTTCCTCTTTCTACTTGCTTCTTTTGGTTGCTCTTTCAAGATTTCAGCAGCAGTCTTTTTCTTTGCAACTACAACAGGTTCAGTAACCTTAACCTCTACCGGTCCCTCAGTGGACTCAGCAAAATCTGTTGTTTGCTTCCTTGTCTTTTTGTGCTTTAACATTTCTGTTATTTTTCTTGTGTCAGTGGCATTTCTTTTCTCAGTAACATTCTTTGGTGCAGCAGGTTTGACAGTTTTCATAACTTGCTCACCACCAGCATCACCATCATCTCCACCATCATCACTATTATGAGCCTCATCAGCAACTTCTTCATCATCATCCAGACCAGGGATAGGATAGTCAATCTCTTTCTTGCATCTGGATTTGTTTATCTTCTCAGATGCAACATCAGCAATTCCCAAATGATTCAGCAGGGCCTGAACCATTAATCCTAAGGGTAAGGCCTTGGATTTCCTTGTCCCTTCTTTTTCTTCTTTTGCAACCTTCTTCATGTAGTGGACAAAATATCCAGCCCAATCAAACTTCATACTTCTGCAAATAATCATCAGCAGTTCTATTTTGGGTCCTGATAGAGTGTCCATGCTACCAATAAGTCCTAAGATATTCTTTGCAATAATCTTGCTCAGCAGGTTGTATTCATAGCCAATGTGTTTCACATTAATGCCTGGAATTGATTTGATGGCCTCATTGGTCTTGATTCTATCAACAAAATCCATCTTGGACTATCCCATTTCCTCAGGATTTGTTGGAGCATCGACTACTTCTGCAAAACCAAAAACTTCCCTCAGCAGGTTTGTGGAAACTTCAATCTCCTGGGCATTTACTGTGGTGGTGAATGCTTCTCTACCTTGTCTTATTACAATGTTTCTCCAGAAGCTGACAACATTTGTATAAGAGATTGTTTCCAATCTTATATTAAGCACATTCTCTAACCCTTCATATCTCATTATTCTTCGACCAATATTGATAGCTAATTCTGTTCGATTAGCATCAACAACAAAACCTCTTACACTTTGACTTGTTCCAATTTGAACATCATCCTTTTCTGCCATTGTTTTAAGAAAAGATGAAGAAGATAGCTCTCAAATCTGTGTTCACACAATGTAAATGCAGAGAGAATCAAACTGAGATATTTGAAAGTAACTTCTGTGTAAGAGTCTGTATATATAGACAGAGAATGGTTGTAACTGTCAGATCATGTACAGTGAAATTAACCATGATTAAATCTGAGGGAATGTTGTCTTGACACGTGACCCATTACTTTTCCTAACATTTTGTAACCGTTAGATCGTGTAACTGAGGTTATAATGGATAGAATAAATATCCCGCCATTACTTTTTGACTTTAGTAATGTTTGACTGTAAAAAGTAACCTTCAGCAGCCTTGTCATCAGTAGAGTTGGCTCTGGCCGCGACAAAATGTCTCAAAGAAATTTCTCGCGATAGAGTTACTCGTCGATGTTTAATTCCCTTTGTTTTGTCCAACTGATAATACAAGATGAGGATTAATACCAATGACTGATCTGTCAAGTGAGCTCACCCAACATGACAAAGACCAATCCCCTTGGCAACCTATTTGCTCAATTGTCCAAACATGAGTACATGGAATTGTTGATACCAATGACTAATCTGCTGAGTGAGCTCACCCAACATAGCAAAGACTAATCCCCTTGGTGAATTCTAGTACATTGCTGATTATCAGTCAACTTTGATAATTCCATGTTCAGTCCTTAATTTAGCAAATCTTTCACTGTCAAGTGGTTGAGTGAAAATATCAGCAAGTTGATCTTTAGTGGGGATATAAAGAACCACCACATCTTTCTTTTCAACATGATCTCTTATAAAGTGATGTCTCACATCAATATGCTTGGTTCTTGAGTGAAAAACAGGATTTTATGTGATTGCAATTGCACTTGTGTTGTCACACATAATTGGAATTTCTCTTTCTGCAATTCCATAATCCCATAACTGTTGTCTTAACCAAAGTACTTGTACACAGCAACTTCCAGCAGCAATGTATTCAGCTTCAGCGAGTGGAAGTTGATATTGAATTCTGTTTCTTACTAAACCAGGAAACCAGTCTATTTCCCATTAACTGACAGGTTCCTGTGGTGTTTTTTCTATCAATCTTGCATCCATCATAATCAGAACCTGAGTAGAATATAACTTTGAAGCTTCCATCTTTTGAATACCATATCCCTACTCCCAAAGTCTCTTTATATACTTGAGTATCCTTTTTACTACAGCTAAATGACTTTCTTTAGGTTTTGATTGAAATCTTGCACAAACACCTACAGCAAAGGATATATCAGTCTATTGGCAAGATAAGGTACAAATAGGATCGCCCATCATCCTTCTGTATAAAGTCTGATCAACATCTTTGCCTTCCTTATCTTCATCCAATCTGATGTCTGTACTCATAGGAGTTGATACCTTGGTGCTGCTTTCCATACCAAATTTCTTCAGTAGCTCCTTGGTATACTTGGTTTGATGAATGAAGATTCCATATTTCATTTGTTTGACTTGTAATCCCAAAAAGTAGTTCATTTCTCCCATCATACTCATTTGGAATTTGCTCTTCATTAGATTTGCAAACTTCTCACATAGCAATTCATTTTCAGAACCAAAAATTATGTCATCAACATAAATTTGTACCGGCAGGGTGTTGTCTCCTTCATTGATTCTGAATAGAGTCTTCAATGGTGCCTTTTGTAAAACCATTGTCCACCAAGAACTGAGATAGAGTCTCATACCATGCTCTTGGTGCTTGTTTTAAACCATAAAGTGCTTTGTTGAGTCTATACACTTTGTCTTCTTGATCTTTAACTTCAAGACCAGGAGGTTGCTGAACATAGACCTCCTCTTCCAGAATGCCATTCAAAAATGCACTTTTGACATCCATCTGATAAACTTTGAAGTTTTTGTAAGCTGCATATGCCAATAATAATCTGATAGCTTCCAATCTTGCTACAGGAGCATATGTCTCATCAAAATCTATTCCTTCTGCTTGAGAATAGCCTTTTGCTACTAGTCTGGCCTTATTCCTTACAATGGTACCAGATTCATCAAGTTTGTTTCTGTATACCCATTTTGTACCAATGATATTTGCATGACTAGGCCTTTCCACTAGTGTCCAAACTTGATTTCTTTCAAATTCATTCAATTCTTCTTGCATAGCAATTATCCAATCCGGATCTGAAATTACTTCTTCAACAACTTTAGGTTCTATTTGAGATAGAAAACAAGTAAACATTGCTTCTAACTGTCTTCTAGTTCTCACACCTTGCTGTATGTTGCCAATTACTTGTTCAGCAGGGTGATCCTTTAACCATTGTGGATTATGGTTAGATTGATTTTCAGGAACATCATCTTCAGTAGGATGTACTATTTCTTCAACAAGGGGTTCAGTAGATCCTTGAATTGCTTCAGTTGTTGCATCAATAGTATCACCAGCAGGGTGTTCAGCAGGGGCAGAATCAGAAACCTTTAAGTCATTAAACCTTTCCAAAACTTCAATACAATCTAGATCAATGATTTGTAGATTCTCAGCAGGTTCACAAGCTTCATCTTCCATACTAGTGAACTTAGGTTCATCAAACACAACATGTATTGTTTCTTCATGTTTCAGTGTCCTTTTGTTCAGTACCCTAAATGCCTTGCTGACTGAAAGATATCCCAAGAAGATTCCTTCATCTGATTTTGGTTGGAATACCTTCAATTTCTCCTTATGATTTAAAATAAAGCACTTGCTTCCAAATGGATGGAAATAGGATATATTAGGTTTTCTTCCATTCCATATCTCATAACGTGTCTTCAACAGCTTCTTGTTTACTGAGGTCCTGTTTTGTGTATAGCATCTTCGTATTAACTCGCTTCTTGACCCAATATCTTTCAGGTAGCAATGCTTCATAAATCATTGTCCTTCCCGCTTCTTTTAGAGTCTGTTTCTTCTTTCAGCAACCCCATTTTGTTGAGGTGTACCAGCAGCAGCAAGTTGATGTAGTACACCATTCTGTTCACAGTATTCTCTTATAACTTTATTGAGAAATTCAGTACCCTTGTCTAATCTGATCTTCACTATGATAAACTTTTCTCATTTTGTAATCTCTTCAAAAGTTCAGGCATCTTTTGAAGTGTTTCACTTTTCTTGTTCATAAATATCACCCAAGTGTACCTTGAATAATCATCCACAACCACTAAGGTGTATTTCTTTCTTGTAACACTTGTTGGTGTTATAGGTCCAAATAGATCCATATGCATCAGCTCCAAAACTCTTTTAGTTGATTGCCGATGTATTATTTTTATATGATTAAATATACGTTATATTATTATGTTTTATCACGAATTCTATATAAAATATATGAAATTATGGTATGAAATGTTAATCTTTATAATTTAGAGTAGTTAATAGTAATAATAGTAAAAAGTTGTAATTTTGTACCGATTTTAGTAAATCGGAGTGTCGTGTCAGATTTACGTGGGTATTTGTGGTATTTTATTGCAGATTTATAAACCGAGACCCCGAGAATCGACATATTGAAGTTTAACCATATCTCTGGAATGATTTAGAGAGTGCCACGAGCTTAAATGGTCGATTGAATAGCTTAAGTAGACAAGTGGCCAACCAATCTGGATAAGTAATAATTGAGAAATGTCTTCGACAAACGAATGGCTCATCAAAACGACATTTTCAGAGAAAGTGTTCTTCACGAAAGTTGTAGATTTTTCTGAGAGCTTTCCAATGCAATTTAAATTATGAAGATTGGAGGTCTACAACTTAAACAGTGATCAAGTGGCTAATCGATTTGGATTAAGAAAAATCCCGTAAAAGCTTCGGGAGAACACGAGGTTATCAAGAAGGCGTTATCTGGAGAAGAGTCCTTCATGAAAGTTGTAGAGTTTCTCGAGACCTTAATTTTGGCATTTCGTTTGCAATTTTTGGAGATCCAGAACTCGAGATATGAATTTTATAAGTTATATATAATTATATATAATCTACGCACATGCTGAAGAGATCAAGTTAGTGGGAGTAATCATTAGTCCGGACCGAGCCGGCCTAATACCGGACCGGTCCGGCCTTGAGAGCTTTGTCTATATAAAGAGCTCATTTGCAAACAGAGACGATGTACCCAATATATATATACAGCCTATATATATATATATATATATATCTCTCTCTTTTCTTTTTAATTTGTAGTTGTAGTTGTAAATAAGGCCTTACGCCGTAATAATGTAATTTTAGTATCGTTATAATGCTCGGGAAAATCTCGGAAGTCGGTTTTGCTAAAGAAATTGTAATGTCCGGAAAATACGATTTCTGAATCAACTGCCGTATTCGGGTAACTTTTCTTAAGTATTTATGTTTGTTTTTATATTTTTCGTTGTTATAATGTTTTTAGGCTAAATATAATACTGGCCAAAACTATGTAATCGGTTTTATTTCGATCTTTTCGTTAAAGAAATGTTGTTAAGTTAAAATGACTAAAATTGAGTTAATTGAATCTTTTTCTATTTTGATCGTATTCGTATTGACATATTTAATAGATCTGAGGAATTCATAATCTAATTATGAATTGACGCCTCGTAGTCAGGATATGAGATAAAAGATAGAAAAACCGGAGGGTAAAATTGGCCGTGTGAATAACGTGATAACGGAATCCGATTTCTACCCGGGGGTAGATTTGTTTTGGGAGAAATGAATCTTATTATAATTTGTACTCGAGATCGTAATAATGTTAAATCATCGGTTTAATTGAAACTTAAACCGGAAAGTTGAATCGTCCGGCTTTGACAACCGGAGCCTTTTAAATAAAATTGACCGTTTGACGAACGGAATGACTCCTTTTTATCTAAAGGTAGATTTGTACTCGGGACTGTTCGGATTAATTCGTTTACCGTAACGAGTTGTGGATCTTGGAGTGATGCAATGGACATATGACAATTTCATACGCTCGTGTGAGGAGGAATTGTTTACCTCGGGAGTGCACCGTTTCATTTACTCAATTGGACCTAAAATAAAAGGAGAGATCGAACACATTTCATTTAATCGAAAAGATCGTATAAACCAATTATATAAGTTTTGGCCAGTTCTCTAAAATTATACGTTTAGTATATTGGTACCTATATATTTATATCTATATATATACTTTGCAATTTATGTACATCTATATATATCTATATATCTATATATATTATATTAGAATAACTTTTAAATTGCGTATTTATTTTATGTTGACTAGAATAGTAGTGATCGTGTTATAAAATTGCGGTTTAGATCGAGTTAATAATGACTCTTTGGTGTTTAACCACACGTAAAAGAAATTACCAAGTTCCACGAGGATTCGACACTCGACTCACCATACTAGCACCACAATTTGACCCGGTACACTGCCGGTTAGGATCGTTTAAACCAGGAAACGTCTGTCAGATTTCTGGCACTGTTTTCAAGGTTAGGTTTAGGGTCTGTCAGCTATTTTGGCGCCGTTGCCGGGGAAACGTCGCTAATTTCTTTTTATGTGTCTATGGTTACTACTTGTATTAGCTTAAAATTCTCGAGAATAAGTCAACACTTTTTTTATCTCATTTCTATTTTATTTTTCGTTGGTTGTTACCTTATAGGTAAATTACCAATTTTTACTACTATCAATTTCTAGTTATTTTCTATTTTCGTTAGTTGATGACCAGAAGTGGTAAGGCCCCTCTCACTCCTTATAAGCCTGACATAAACACTTACGAAAGGCAGTTAAGAGTAGAGAGTAAACGCGGTCATACTAGTCAGGGAAATCCCGACCAAGAATCATCTTCAAACAGAAATACGAGAATGGCTGAAATCAGTGATGAAACACCTGAACAAGGGCTGGAACATGCTCTAGGGCATGGACAAAACCTTGTTAACCCTAATAATAATAATAATAATAGAAATAATCAGAATCGGAATAAGCATAATCGTAATAATCGAAACCCGGCCCTAACCGAGACCTATATGTGATCGGACCGTAAGAAGGTACCGGATTAATAATCCAATTCGTTTACCCAATAAAGGAGCAAATAATTTCGAAATAAAATCTCATCTTTTTGGTTTAATTGACACAAGAGCCCAATTTCTAGGAGAAGATGATGAGGATCCACATCATCACCTCTATCTTTTCGAAGAATTGTGTAATACAGCCAAAAGTCATGGTGCTCATCGGGAATTAACGAGGATGTCTTTGTTTCCTTTTTCTTTAAAAGGACGAGCCCGAGATTGGTTTATGTCTCTTCCACATCATTCACTTACAAGTTGGGAGGAGATTCAAACTGAATTTCTGAAACAATATTTCACTCCTGGACGAAATTTGGAATTAAAAGTCGAGGTTGCTAACTTTAGACAAGGATGCGAAGAAACTCTTGGGAATGCGTGGGAAAGGTTTAAAAAATTGTTAAGAGCGTGTCCCGATCATGGTTATTCCTTAGATATGCAAATTCAACTCTTACGTCGTAAATTGAGAAAAGATTCACGTGCGGATGTAGATCATGCATGTGGTGGTTCGTTAATGATGAGTGAAGCTCAAACGAGTTTACGATGCTATAGAAAAGATTTCCAAAAATAACGAGAATGTGGGAAACCGGTTCTAGCACCGGAAAAGTAGCTTTTGCGGGGAGAATGTACGTCTAATACGGAAGTTCTAGCACACTTGGAGAATTTGAGTAGGAAATTTGATGGTTTACAACAGAATAAGAACCTAAGTTCAGAAAATAGTACACCAAATGAATACTCAAGTCATGATAAGGTGTCATTAGGGATAGAAGAACCAACAGGATATTCAAGAGAGGAGGTAAGTTTTCTTCAGCAGCATAGGAATCTGAACAATGCGTACTCAAACTCGTTCAATGCTATTAGAAGAGATCATCCTACTTATCGATGGTCTGAAAACCCTAGTAAGCCGGGACAACCGCCATATCCAGTCCCATATAGGAATAATAACCAAGTTTATCAAGAAAATACATCTAATCGAATTTACGGTCATTACCAAGATCCTATCCTCAACATACCACTCAAAGTATACCGGTAACTCGAGTTCAACTCAACCCTGCGAAGGAGTTGAAAAATGGGAAAAACTAATGGAAAATATGATGGGTGTAGTATCTACTCAAGCTAAGAATATGGAAACAATGATGACTTCTATTGGTACAGTCACTAAAGATATGAGTACAATAAAAACATCTATGAGTGGACATGATACCAGAATGAGAACGATAGAAGCTTCATTGAGGAATATGGAAGATCATTTGAGTAGGGAAGGTGAACGTAACAACAGTAGACCCCCAGGAGGATTACCAAGCAACACTGAAAGAAACCCAAGAGAGGTAAATGTTGTAGTTACGAGAAGTAGGAAGCTCAGTGGAAGCAATGGAGTAGAAAACTTCGGGAATAATAAAGTAGAAAATGATTTAGATGGAAAGAATGATGAAACTAAAGATGAAATTGAATTCACTGATGAGGAAGAAGAAATTATAGATAATTTCTTGAAAAGGAATAGAAGTTCGGAACCTGAGAATGAAAGTGAAAATTGGGTAAAAATCCCTAGGATTTTGAAAGACCCTATGGATAAAGATTTAAGGAATTTATTCAAGGAACATGTTAGAATAGATGAGAAACAGGAAGAACCGAAAAAGTCTGAAGTAGAGATTGATTCAAGGAACAATTTAAAGGAAAAAATTCAAGAACCTGAAACATGGCAACTAAGTAATACTCAAAGGTTTAAGGAAAAAGGAAAAGAGAAATTGTCAAAGGAGCCAAAGGTTATAGATTTAGAATCTTTACCTTACCCTCCTAAAGATCAAATCAAAAAGGCAAAAACTGATAAGAAGTATGCTCGTTTCCTTGATACTTTTCGTCATCTTCATGTTAATATCCCTGTTATTGAAGCTCTGATTAATATACCTGCCTATGGAAAGTTTCTGAAAGATATACTATCAAATAAGAAAAAATTAGAGGACTATGAGAATATATGCCGAATGAAGAATGTTACGCAGTGCAAAGATAAGTTACCACCTAAAGCGAAAGATCCTGGAAGTTTTACGATTCCATGTGAAATTGGAGGATTTACGTTTAAGAAGGTCTTATGTGATCTTGGAGCTAGTATAAATCTCATGTCTTATGAGGATTATAAAAAGCTAGGCATAGGAAAGCTTATTAAGATCGAAATGACTCGCAAATGGCGAGATAGATCGATTAAGTACCCTAAAGGAATGATTAAGGATGTCTTGGTTAAAGTAGACAAATTCTATTTTCCGGTAGATTTTGTAGTTATGGAAATGGAAGAAGGATATTCGGCGCCTCTTATTCTAGGTCGTCCATTTCTAGCTACAGGAAGAACTTTAATCGATGTTCATAAAGGAGAGTTAATTTTGAGAGTCAATGAAGATGAAGTTGCTTTCAATATTTTCAAAGCTATGAACCATCCATATACATCACGAGAATCATGTTCTTTTATAGAAGATATTCATTACGTCTATGATAATCAGTTACCAACTTTTGAAGACAGATTAGAAGAATGCTTAACTCTGTCTATCTATAAAGAAGATGAGGAAGATATTGAAATGAAAGAGATAATCCTTTCTCTAGATAAAGGAAGCTTTACTTTTAAGCCACCATGGCATAAGTATTTGGAGTTAGAACTAGAAGGACCAGTTCTTAAATCGTCAATAGAAGATCCGCCGAAGAATGCGGAATTGAAACCGTTACCTTTAAATACGAAATATGCTTTTCTTGAAAGGCGATAATCTATTACCGATTATTATTTCATCAACTTTAAGCGAGCAACAAGAAGATCAATTAATAAGAATGTTAAGAAAGCATAAGAAAGCTTTTGGATGGACGAGTTGCCGATATTCGAGGTATTAGCCCGAGATTTGTGTTCATAAGATAATTCGAAAGAAGATGCTAAACCTTGTATTCAACCGCAACGCCGCCTCAACCCGAATTTACGAGTTAATCGTTAAGAAAGAGGTGATTAAGCTATTAGAAATGGGAATAATCTTTCCTATATCGATAGTGAATGGGTGAGTCCAACTCAAGTTGTACCAAAGAAAGGAGGTTTCACGGTGAAAGAGAATGATAAGAATGAATGGATTCCAACAAGGGAAATTACGGGTTATCGAATGTGCATTGATTTTAGAAAACTAAATGATCATACTAAGAAAGATCATCATCCGCTTCCATTCATAGTTCGGATGTTGGAACGTTTAAGTGGACAAAAGTATTCTTGTTTCTTAGATGGTTATTCGGGATATTTACTGATTTTCATTGCGGCGGGAGATAGGGAAAAGACTACTTTCACTTGTCCTTATGGAACTTTTGCTTATAAAAGAATGCCGTTTGGTTTATGTAATGCTCTGCTACGTTTCAAAGATGTATGATGTCTATATTTTACGATATGGTTGAGAAATTCTTAGAAATTTTTATGGACGACTTTAGTGTTTATGGAGATTCTTTTGGTAAATGTTTGTCGCACTTAGAAAGAGTTTTACAACGTTGTGAGGATACCAATTTAGTTCTAAACCTGGGAAAAATGTCATTTAATGGTATCGAAGGAATTGTTCTAGGTCATAGAATCTCTGAAATAGGAATTGAAGTTGATAAAGCTAAAGTCGAGGTGATTGAAAAATTACCACCACCAGTTAATCTAAGGACTCTAAGAGGATTTCTTGGACATGCAGGATTTTATAGGAGATTTATTGCAGATTTTTCGAAGATAGCAAAACCTCTAAGTCATTTGCTTGAAAAAGAAGTACCTTTCACTTTTGATAATAAATGTATGGAAGCATTTAAGACCCTGAAAGCGAAATTGATTACTGCACCAGTATTGGTAGCACCAGACTGGAGTTTACCTTTTGAAATTATGTGTGATGCTAGCGATTTAGCTGTAGGAGCTGTTTTAGGTCAAAGGTATAACAAAATTCTCAAAGCTATTTACTATGCATCCCACACATTAAACGCAGCTCAGCTTAATTATGCAACTACAGAAAAAGAACTGTTGGCTGTAATTTTTGCCTTAGATAAGTTCGGATCTTATATTGTTGGTTCTAAGGTAATAATCTACACGGACCATTCGGCTACGAAGTATTTTGCGAGTAAGAAGGATGCGAAACCACGTCTTCTTAGATGGATTCTCCTACTTCAAGAATTTGATATTGAAATTAAAGATAAAAAGGAAGTGAGAATGTAGTAGCGAGATCATCTAAGTAGAATGGAGGCGAGGAAGAGATAGGGAATGAAATTAAAGATTCATTTCACGATGAACAACTATTTAGAATAGATACTCCTTCAACCATGCGAGTTATTAAAAAATAGAATTCCTTAAGGAAATCTCACCTTGGTTTGGAGATATCATTAATTACTTAACCGTGATTATATTCCGTCTCATTGGACTTGGCAAAGAAAAAGAAATTCTTTTACGACTTAAAATTTTATTACCGGGAGGAACCGAGACCTTTTCCGTAAATGTTCGGATGGGATAATCGAGAAAATGTGTGCACGATAATGAAATTTTAAGTGTTTTATCGTTTTGTCATGATCGTGAGGCGGGGAGGTCATCATGGAGGATGGAAAAGCGCTTTTAAAGTTTTACAATGTGGTTTTTATTGGCCTACACTATATAAAGATGCTTATAAGTATGTTAAATCTTGTGAATCTTGTCAAAAATGGGGAAATGTATCTAAAAAACATGAAATGCCTATGCAACCTATTTTAGAATGTGAGTTATTTGATGTTTGGGGTATAGATTTCATGGGACCTTTCCCTATATCTTTTGGAAAAAGATTTATTCTTGTAATGGTAGATTATGTTTCAAAATGGGTAGAAAGTTTGAAGCTCTTCCCACTAATGATACCAAGGTTGTCATACGATTCCTTAAAAAGAACATATTCACTAGATATGGCATTCCGAGGGCAATCATTAGTGATAGAGGTTCACATTTTTGCAATCGACCATTTACTAAGTTAGTTGAGAAATATGGTGTAACGCATAAGTTGGGAACACCCTATCATCCGCAAACTAGTGGACAGGTAGAGGTGTCGAATAGAGAGATCAAAAGAATCGTAGAAAAAACAGTTGATTCAAATCGTAAAAACTGGGCAATTAAATTAGATGATGCATTATGGGCATATAGAACCGCTTTTAAAACACCAATTGGTTGTTCTCCCTATAAGCTAGTCTTTGGTAAGTCATGTCATCTCCCAGTTGAGTTAGAACACCGAGCCTTCTGGGCTATTAGATTTCTAATTTTCGATCCTAAGAAATTTGTCGGTGATCATAGATTGCTTCAATTGACGAACTAGATGAATTTCGTCTCGATTCTTATGAAAACGCTCGAATCTACAAGGAACGCACGAAATCTTTCCATGATAAGAGAATCTTTAAGCGTGAGTTCCATGTAGGTGATCGAGTGCTTTTGTACAATTCACGTTTAAAGTTGTTTCCGGGTAAGCTTAAGTCGAGATGGACGGGACCATTTAAAGTAACACGGGTTTACAAAGCGGAGTTTGTTGGACTAAGCGATGGAAATACAACTTTTATAGCCAATGGCCACAGAGTAAAGTTATTTGTGGAGGGAGAAGGAATCACACCTTTGAAAGAAGAAATAATGCTACCGATTGATCCCCCGACAAATTGAAAAAGCGAGAGGAAAAATGAAAAGCGAAAAGCGAAAGCGGAATCGACCGAATACCAGGTGCTATCTATCTTTACTCTACTTTTACGTAATTTTAATTATGTTTAAACTCTTTTCGTCTTTTACCGGATAGACGTAAAAGAACTGGATGTCTTTTTTAGATAGAATAGGAGTTTTTATTTTACTTTTGAAATTAGGCCTTGATAAAGATGTCGCGTTTTCTATAGAAGCTTTAGTTTTTGAACAAAACAAGAAATTGTTGAGAGAGATCAGATTGAGAGAAGTATGTAATGGAACATCAAGAAGTGCGATAAAAAGAAGGGCAAAGTTTCTAATGAGATGCAGAATCTGTGGAAAAAGTGAACATGTTGGACGCTGTGGGAAAAACACAACCAAATCCCAGGATGAGTGTTTGAATATTGTTAGGAAGGGAACGATTAGGTGGTTATCCGAAAATCCCGATGGAATTCCGAGAGATAATTCAAATGCCTCGTTTTTAGGAGTTAGGTTGATTGAGCGTTATATCAGAACTTTGGAAGATTTAGAAATCGAAGAATCAGGAACCCCTTAAGTTTCGAGTCTTTTATTTTATTTTATTTTATAAAATTTTCGCATAACTTCTGAGAATTTTATAAAATTGGATCTTTATGAAAATTTGAGGAGTTTTATAAAAGTTGTTTTTTAGTTTTAATTTAAACGTTTTATAAGAGTTGATATAAATTTATTAAATTTTTATAAGCTTTTTATTAAAAGTGTTATAAAGATTTTATTAAATTTTTTAGAAATTGTTATAAAATTATAAAAGTTCCTTCAAATTTTATTTTTAGTAAGTTTTAAAAATTATTTTTAAAGTTTTAATTAAGTTTTATTAGAATTTGTATAAGTTTTATTCAAAAATCATAAAAAGTAAAAAAAATCGAAAAAATGAAAATTTTGGGCACGGACCGATCCGGCCTTAACCCGGACCGGTCCGGGGTCTAAAAACATAAAACGACGGGGACCCTTCTTTTCTTCTTCTTCTTCCCTAATTCTTCTAACAGCCGCACCCCACACACCAAACCCCACCATTACGAATTTTTTTACTTTTCTACAACAAAAATTCATATCACACTACACCATTACTTAATTTCTTCTCATTATCATCTCCTCTCTTCAACACAAAGTGGAAAATTCAAAAAGGGTCAAAAACAAGCTCCATTTCATTCCGGCGACTTTTCAACTTTTCCGGCCTACTTTTCAACGTTTTCTACATATTAAGGTATAATTTAGTTTATTTATTTGTCAATTTCGTATTTTTCATAATTTTTTAGACTAATTTCAACTGTTTTGATTTTTAAGTGTGTTGTGACATTTGTATTTTTTGCTGTTTTTGTTGTTGTTTTTGTTGTTGATTGGCATTACCAATATCGTAGAATGGCTGAGTCGAGTACTAGAGTCTCTAAAAAGAGAAAATCAAAAATTCCTATATCAACTACTGTCGTAGGCACAGTAATTTTATCATCGAGGAAGAAGGCGTAAGCTTTGAAAAAACCGCATCACCTGAGGCTAAGAAAGCGTATAAGAAAATTTATAGTAAGTGTGATGTTCTGGTTGAAAAAGGATTAGACTTGGATGACTTAGGTGATGAAGTTAAGAATATCTTTAGAAAACGTCAGTGGTTAGATTTAGCAGCCAGAAGGGAAGGGGAGATTAACACTACTATAGTAGCTGAGTTTTATTCGGTTTTATCTACTTTGTCAGAAGAACAGCTTACTCAGTCGGAAACCGTACCCTTACGAACCAGAAATATTACTTTTAACCCTGCCGTCATAAATGCAATTCTAGGAGTTGAGGTTTTTCCTGATGAGGAGGATTACAGGGTAGTTTATAATTTAGATGATCCTGCTAGTTTTGAAGCGGATCGCACGAGAGCCCGGATCGTTTTTGACCCGACCGCGGTGTGGGTTGAAAATCGGTTTAATTACGGGAACTGTTTTAGAGGTTTGAGGGCAATTAAAAGATTTATTAGCCATAATCTCTATCCTTCTAGTAAACATATCGCTTTTGGAAAGGAAGATGTTTGTATCGCTTGGGCAATGGTAAACGATGTTAGAGTGGATGTTGGAAAGGTCATGTTTAAAAGAATTTTTGAGAGTATTGTCATCGCGCACCGGGGAGTCATCTATACTTCCCTTGTTTTATCTCTCGATTTATGTCGTAGGTTGGGAGTACCATTCTGCCTAATGACAAGTTATCTCTGGCTGATGGAAATCTGATTGGACCTAGTTTGACTAGTCTTCCGGATGGTAGTATTAGCTCTTTGCTTAGAAGACGTCAAACTCGGCCAGCTCCACCAGTTTTTACATCATCTTCTTCTTTTCCATCTTTTTCTAGTCAGCCTCAACAAACTCCTTTCTCCAACACGATCACATATGACATGTTTCAATCTTTAGTGACAGATGTTGCACGTGGTCAAGCCAATGTGGCTTTATTCGCTGAGAGTACTAGGCAGTGGTGTGATGATATTCGTAGAGGTTTAAGAAGGAACGAGCAGTTGCTTCGTAATCCTACTTTTGATGATCCTGCCTATCCACCTTGTCAGTCAGATCCGTATACCTTACCACAGTGGGTAACACCAGTTCCACCACCTTCGAGCTTTCATCCATCGTCATATCCTTTTGGAAGCCAATCTAGTGGTACAGGTGTTCAGAGACCAGCAATGTCGAGTTGGGGAGGATTCACTGAGTTTGCACATGTCACGACTGGCATGAGTTCGATGGGTCTTGATAGTTCAGTCAGGACCACGACTACAGTTCAGCCATCAGCTTCTCAGTCGTTTCCGAGTTCGAGTTTTCAAGTTGATCCGGAGGAAGACTACGATGAAGATTGAATTTAAATGATTAATTAAACATGTTTACTACACATTTCATTTCATCCGACATTTGTGATTTAGCTATTGGTTTGTTTTCATTTTTCGTTTGATGTTACAATCGATTTTATAAAAATTTGGTTTGCATTTTAAATCGGTTTCATTTTTATAAAAACTATAAAAAGCCCAAAAATAATTTTTGTATTATTATTACGTCGTTTTTCAAAAATATAATGTGTCGTTTTATCCGTTCGTAACAAAATCGATTAACCACTATGAAGTTGCTTCGAGGAAATAACCAAAACTTTACACGTGAAGTAAAAAAAAAAAAAAAAAAAAAAAAACAAAACAAAACAAAACAAAACACAAGTTGTCTTTTACCTCTGTCCCCTCAGTAAAAGTAAGATGAGGCCGGACCGAGCCGGCATTTTCCCGGACCGGGCCGTGAAGAACAGAAGGCTGAGTCATTCTTGAGTCCGTCTAATGCACACACGTAAGTTTTTTTTTTTTTTTACTATCTATTTAAGGAAGTAGAAGGAGGAGCAACAAATGCTCATATCTTTACTATCTTCAACTTTCCTTCTTTTATTTTTTTAGTAAGTTTTAAATATGTCAAACCACTCCTCACCGTCTGTAAATTCTTACGAGCCTGATACACCGGATCATCCGGAATCGCAAGCTTCTAACGAGAGTATAATTTTACACCATAGATTTGCAAATTCTCCAATCCTATTGGAGAAAGGCTTAAATTTTGATAAAATAGATCGATGGGGAAAAACGGTGATCCGTGGTTTTGGCTGGAAGAAATTTGTAAGTACACCACGAGGGCGAGTTAATATTACGGTTGTAAGGGAATTTTACTCGGCCCTACTTTCAACGTTCGCGATAGAGTCTACACAAATCATTATGGTAAGAGGAGTGGCTGTTCCCTTCTCTTCATCTATTATAAATCAAATTTTTGAAATACCACCAGTTACGATGCAGCACTTTGAAATAAAATGGGGACTAGACAATGCATACAATCATTTGAATAAAGTACACGAGTCATTCCAGTGTCTGTTTCCACTGTTTGATACAAATCACGACATGTCAACACGAGCTTTACTTCCACATCTAAAGGCGTGGAAGCATTTTATAAATTCTCGAGTTTATCCCACCTGGGATTTTGCTAGCCTTTACGAAGAAGAAATGCTTCGCTTTCTATGCGTTGGCATTTGGTGAATTTGTTGGTGGGGTATATTGATTCGAGAGAAATGTGTCAGACTTTGCAATAGCCAGAGGTAGTAGGGGGAAACCTATGCCTAATTCATGGATGATCTCGCGTTTGTGTATTCTTATGAATGGAGTGGAAGAGTTGGAGACGGATGAGATTTTTCCGTCTAGAGAGAGTCGAATTGAATTGTTACCGGTTGATACACCGGGATGTTCATCTACAATCTAGAGAATTGTTAAGAGTTGTTGGTAATATTTAAGTTTTAATGAGTGTTCGTTAGTTAAATTTTAAGTTTTATTGTCTTTTAAGTAAGTTTATGTTTTTAGTTTGTAATAAGATATTTTGTTTAATATATATATGTTTTCGTTTTTTAAGTTTATTTATTAGTATACGTTAAAAATGAACAAAAATATTTAATTGTAATTTAATTTTCCAACCTACTTATTTCTTACTCATTGAACATCGGGACGATGCCACTTCATAAGTGGGGAGTAGAGTTAGGTTAGAAAATTCATTAAAATTTTCGAAAAATATTCAAAAAATAATTATATTAGTTATGCCTAATTTAGATTTTAATAAGATTTTAAGTTTATATAATTGAGTAATTAATATTAGATATTGTTTTTATGAAATTATATAAGTATGTTGATATTTATAAGTAAAATTTTTAGAATCATTTTCAATATGAATTATGAGTTTGGAATTGGACTAAGTTTGTTGATTTTTGGCACCACAAAAATATAACTATAGCCAAATAACCTACCTCAGCCTTGATTAGAGTGATCAAGACCTCACTCGAAATTGTCAATTGTGATTAAATAACCAAGCTTTAGCTAATTTTGGTCTACATTTCCTTGAAATACCGCAAGTTTGTACGTACTTATAAAAAGAGATGAAGACATAAAAGCTAAGTTTTGGTATATGCTGAGATTGGAAAGATTATATAAGTAGTAGTATATTCGATCTTACCTCATGACACTTGCAACATAGTCGATTTTGGTAATAAGTTCGGATATATTAATATTCTATAAAAGAATTAAGAACGAAGCACCATATTTACACAGAATTAATCAAATATCAGGTATCTTCCTTATCTGTGATCGACGAATAAAAATAAAAAGTATAAATCGGTTGTAGCTACCAATGATTGGAGTGAGTAGGGTATTATCACGAAATGTCCTATATCACTATGAGGTAATTAAGCTCCCGATTGCCTAATGATAAGAAGTCCAGCTAGGGTATTATCACGAAATGTCCTATTGCTGGGAACGAAGGCACAGAATGGAAAAAAATTAAGTCGAATCATAAGATCTCAGGAATTATTACAAGTTTAAGGAAACCGGACTTGTAATTTTCGATCGAAAGAGTAGTACTCCGATCAATCTTGATGAAGCAATGCCTGTAAGTTTGATTTTCTACACACACTCACGCTTTTAGTTCTTAATCTTGAAAAAAAAAAAAAAAAAAAAAAAAAAAAAAAAAAAGAAGAAGAAGAGAGAAAATCTGAAAAAAAAATGTGTTATTAATCGAGGATTATTTTTGATCAAGAATATGAAGATGTAGGTACGTACGACTTGCCTCTTTCTCTTTTTGATTTCCCTTTTTTCCGATTAACCAACATCTTGAACCTAAACTCTATAAGCCATTTATGTCGACTACTTGACCGAAGTTTCCGATTCCAAAATTTCATAATAGTTGCGATTAAAAATAATTCTGATATTTTATTTATACTTATTAAGTATTACATATATAATTTTATCTAAATAATATTTAATGTTTAAGTTATTTCAGTTATATACTCTTTCTGTCTTCTTAAAATTTTAAATTAAGATAGATAATATATTTATAATATTGACAATATAAATTATAATCTGAAAAATTATACTATCTTTTATTACCGCTTATTTTTGCTCGAGGACGATCAAAAGCTAAGTGGGGAGTAATTTGATGTATTATTTTTATATGATTAAATATACGTTATATTATTATGTTTTATCAACGAATTCTATATAAAATATATGAAATTATGGTATGAAATGTTAATCTTTATAATTTAGAGTAGTTAATAGTAATAATAGTAAAAAGTTGTAATTTTGTACCGATTTTAGTAAATCGGAGTGTCGTGTCAGATTTACGTGGGTATTTGTGGTATTTTATTGCAGATTTATAAACCGAGACCCCGAGAATCGACATATTGAAGTTTAACCATATCTCTGGAATGATTTAGAGAGTGCCACGAGCTTAAATGGTCGATTGAATAGCTTAAGTAGACAAGTGGCCAACCAATCGGATAAGTAATAATTGAGAAATGTCTTCGACAAACGAATGGCTCATCAAAACGACATTTTCAGAGAAAGTGTTCTTCACGAAAGTTGTAGATTTTTCCGAGAGCTTTCCAATGCAATTTAAATTATGAAGATTGGAGGTCTACAACTTAAACAGTGATCAAGTGGCTAATCGATTTGGATTAAGAAAAATCCCGTAAAAGCTTCGGGAGAACACGAGGTTATCAAGAAGGCGTTATCTGGAGAAGAGTCCTTCATGAAAGTTGTAGAGTTTCTCGAGACCTTAATTTTGGCATTTCGTTTGCAATTTTTGGAGATCCGAACTCGAGATATGAATTTTATAAGTTATATATAATTATATATAATTATATATAATCTACGCACATCTTGAAGAGATCAAGTTAGTGGGAGTAATCATTAGTCCGGACCGAGCCGGCCTAATACCGGACCGGTCCGGCCTTGAGAGCTTTGTCTATATAAAGACTCATTTGCAAACAGAGACGATGTACCCAATATATATATACAGCCTATATATATATATATATCTCTCTCTCTCTTTTCTTTTTAATTTGTAGTTGTAGTTGTAAATAAGGCCTTACGCCGTAATAATGTAATTTTAGTATCGTTATAATGCTCGGGAAAATCTCGGAAGTCGGTTTTGCTAAAGAAGTTGTAATGTCCGGAAAATACGATTTCTGAATCAACTGCCGTATTCGGGTAACTTTTCTTAAGTATTTATGTTTGTTTTTATATTTTTCGTTGTTATAATGTTTTTAGGCTAAATATAATACTGGCCAAAACTATGTAATCGGTTTTATTTCGATCTTTTCGTTAAAGAAATGTTGTTAAGTTAAAATGACTAAAATTGAATTAATTGAATCTTTTTCTATTTTGATCGTATTCGTATTGACATATTTAATAGATCTGAGGAATTCATAATCTAATTATGAATTGACGCCTCGTAGTCAGGATATGAGATAAAAGATAGAAATACCGGAGGGTAAAATTGGCCGTGTGAATAACGTGATAACGGAATCCGATTTCCTACCCGGGGGTAGATTTGTTTTGGGAGAAATGAATCTTATTATAATTTGTACTCGAGATCGTAATAATGTTAAATCATCAGTTTAATTGAAACTTAAACCGGAAAGTTGAATCGTCCGGCTTTGACAACCGGAGCCTTTTAAATAAAATTGACCGTTTGACGAACGGAATGACTCCTTTTTATCTAAAGGTAGATTTGTACTCGGGACCTGTTCAGATTAATTCGTTTACCGTAACAGTTGTGGATCTTGGACTGATGCAATGGACATATGACAATTTCATACGCTCGTGTGAGGAGGAATTGTTTACCTCAGGAGTGCACCGTTTCATTTACTCAATTGGACCTAAAATAAAAGGAGAGATCGAACACATTTCATTTAATCGAAAAGATCGTATAAACCAATTATATAAGTTTTGGCCAGTTCTCTAAAATTATCTGTTTAGTATATTGGTACCTATATATTTATATCTATATATATACTTTGCAATTTATGTACATCTATATATATCTATATATCTATATATATTATATTAGAATAACTTTTAAATTACGTATTTATTTTATGTTGACTAGAATAGTAGTGATACGTGTTATAAAATTGCGGTTTAGATCGAGTTAATAATGCTCTTTGGTGTTTAACCACACGTAAAAGAAATTACCAAGTTCCCGAGGATTCGACACTCTGACTCACCATACTAGCACCACAATTTGACCCGGTACACTGCCGGTTAGGATCGTTTAAACCAGGAAACGTCTGTCAGATTTCTGGCACTGTTTTCAAGGTTAGGTTTAGGGTCTGTCAATTGCTTAGTTTTTGACTTGAAGCTTGATTTTGTCTGTTTACCTTGCTGACAGGCATCACAGACTGCATCTTTTTTGAATGTGATCTCAGGTAAACCAATCACCAACTTTTTCTTCACTAATTGATTGATATCATCAAAGTTTAGATGATTCAACTTCTTATGCCATAACCAATTGAGTTCTGACTTTGTGTGCACAATCAGGCATGTTTCCAGAACATCAGTGGACCAATCAACAACATACATGTTTTGTTGTCTTCTTCCAACCAACACAACTTGATCACCTCTTTCACTAATGACAATACATGTGTTTTTGTCAAAAGTGACCTTGTATCCCATGTCACGGAATTGTCCAGTGCTCAGCAAGTTGTAGTCCAGTCCTTCCACATATGCAACATTTCTGATTGCTAGTCCATTTCTCACAAGTGTGCCATATCCTCTTGTGTATCCAGGTGTGTTCTTGTTGCCAAAATTCACTCTAGGTCCATCATTTGCCACATAATTTGACAGACAGTGCTTGCTCATTGTCATATGTCTGGAACATCCATTGTCAAAGTACCAGACACCCTACAAAACAAAGTTAATGCATTTTAGGTACCCAAACCTGTTTGGGTCCATAATGGTCAGTGGTAAGCATGACCCTTGGCAAATTTCCATAAGGTCTTCTCCTAAAAGTGTCATACTTTGCTTTATATATGTATTCTATATTTCCATAAGGTATAACAGTTGGTTGTGTAGAATTCATATATGTTTTCTGGCCTTTTGGTTTGTAATGCTGTTTGAAGTGATTCTTGTTCTTAGAAGCATTAGCATAACCCTTTGGATTGTACGTCTGTAGGAACGTAGCCCGTAGTATGGAGTCTGCTGAGGTCCCTGCTGAGGTCTTGTATAATTCCTCTGCTGAGTCCTCTGCTTAGGTTTTACCCTAGCAGCATGGTTATACTTACTGTTTCTAGCAGTGGGGGTAGGAATATTCCAGTCATCATCAGTAGGGAACAGTCTACCTTTCCCCCTGAGATAAGTATCCCTCAAATGATTGACATTTTTAGGTTTCGGATTCTCATCCTTGGAATATTTCTGGTTTTTCCCTTTTTGTGGTCCAGCAGACTTGGTAGCAGGTCTGCTATCTGTAGGTCTAGAAGGTCCAGCAGTCCTACCTTTGGATTTACTCTTTTTGTTAGGTACTGCTGTCCTTTTTGACTTCTGATTTTGCTTCTTTGAAGCATTCTCAGTAGGCTTCACTGCCTCAGCAACCTTGCTAGGAGTTGGATCTTTTGCAGGCACAAACTTAGGACCAATTCTGGTACTAGGTTCAGTAACCTTACTGGATCCACTCTTATTGGATTGTTGAGTTTCAAATCCAAGACCTGTTCTATCACCATAAGGCCTTCCAGATTTGAATGCAGTGTTGGAACAAGATGGTTCAGCAGACTCAGCAGCTACTGAATGTTCAGTAGGCTTATGTTGATTCTGTCCAACTTCCTTTTCCTTTCCTTTGAGAATCCTTAATTCAGCTTTTAATCTTTCAACTTCTACTTGAAGAGCTTCTTTTTCAGCCTTCACAATCTCATAACCAGATTGTATTATCCTCAGTTGATTAAGGATGGCATCCAAAGTTTCTTCATTGTCAGAATTTTTGGATTTGAACCACAAGTTGATTCACAATCACTTCCAGTAGGAGTGTTAATTGATACAGAATTGTATACCTCCTCTGTTTCATCCATATTTTCCATCAAAGCATAGTCATCCATATCAGCAACAAGAGCAGTGTCATCAGATTCATTTCCTTTTTCTGATTCCACTTCATACCCTGATTCATCTTCAACAACCATAGCCTTGTTACCATGTCTTCTTTGTTGACTTTTAGTCTTCAGTAGGTCTGGAAAGTCAAGTGTAAAATGTCCAGGCTTCTTGCAATTGAAACAAAGATAATCAGGTTCCTTAGTTTGTTTTAACTCAGGACACTCAGGTTTGAAGTGTCCTGGTTTCTTGCAATGAAAGCACAAATAGTCATTGTCTTTCTTTGAATCATCCTTTTTCTTTTCACTGGATCTCTTTGTGAAATTCCTTGAAGAACTCTTTCCAGTCTTCATCATCCTAATTTTCTTGCTCAGTAGGGCAATCTGCTCTTGCATCTCATCCAACAGATCATCTTGAGTTCCTGATGTCTCTTCTTGATGTTTAGCAGCCAATGCAGTTGTCTTTGGTTCTTCCTTTTCAGTAGTAGGAACCAATCTCTTGCTGAACTCATAAGCTTTAAGATTTGAGAATAATTTGAAGGTGTCTTCTTCATGTAGCTTTCTCATTTCTTCTATAGCAGTGACTTTCATCTCCCAAACTTCTTTGTCAGGTAATGCTTCCAAGATTTTTGAGTTGATTTCTTCTTTTGAGTAACTTACACTCAGCAGGGTAAGTTCATCTAGGATAGCATTGAACCTTGATTCCATTTGCTCAATGGTTTCATTGGGTAGCATCTTGAACTTTTCAAACTTCTTTTTGGCCACACTGATTTTGTTTTTCTTGATTGCATCAGTGCCTTCCCAGATCAACTGTATCTTGTCCCAAAGTTCTTTTGCAGTCTTGCAATCTTTCACCTTCATGTACATATTGCTATCCAAAGTTCTGTATATAATGTCAATAGAAATATTGTTGAGGTTTGATCTTTTTCTATCATCAGCAGTCCATTCCTTTTTAGGCTTAGGAATGTACTGTGTCTCATCTCCCACTGTTATTGATTTGGTAATCTCCAGTGGTCCATCTGTCAGCATCCATCATTTCATCATGAGTTGCAGCTAGAAAGGCCTGCATACGACGTTTATACTCATCAAATCGATCTACAGAACACATCAACATTGTTCTAGCATACTGGTTGTTGTCCATGATGCAAAGCTTTGAAAATCAGTAACTTGAAAAAGTTTTCAAAGAATTTTCACAAGCACAACAAGTAGGATTACTCCATAACAGAAGCACTGCTCTGATACCAATTGTTGGTCCCTTGAAAAGGCTTTGGTTAAGTTTAGAGGGGGGTGAATAAACTTAACACTTAAAACTTTTGGAGTTAACAAACTCGGCAACTTCAAGAAACTTCGCGATACCTCGATAGTCTTCGACCTTCGATAGTCGTCGACTATTGAACTTACTGAATTTGTGCAGCGGAATATATCAAAATTAAGCCTTGTTACTTGTTGTTAAAGTATGATACCAAGTATTAGATACTCAGTAATGTATGTGTGTGAGATCAGTTGCTAGATTCAGTAGATTGATGTGCTAGATAAACTATATGCAGAAAGTAAATGCAGAAAATAAGTAGGCAGATTTTATGGTGGTTCCAGGTGGTGTAATCATGTCAGTCCACTCTTCTCCGGTGATGTTGGAGGTAATACACTAGTGATCTTTGAGTTAGCTGTTACAAAAATCCCTAGGTTGCTTGTCCTTCACCAATAACTATGGCTTCACAAACTGAACACTTGGAACAGGTAGGATTGCTGCTCCAAAGTCTTCCACTGGTCTAAAGGGTAGGATTGCCTCTTCACCAGCTCCACCACAAACAACAGTCTTTCACACCCAACAGATGCTTCACTGTCTTCAATTGATTGTTATAACAGAAAGATTGAATCAAGTAAATGATTCAGTTGCAGCAGCTTGATCATGATGATATGATCAGCATCTTGCAGTCTTCAAGTGTGTAAACTTGATGTAGCTTGAATGCAGATTACACTTAAAGAATTTCTCTGGATCAGTAGGTTAAAGCTCAGTAGGGTCAGCAGGGTGTTTTTCTGTTTGAATTCTGATTGCTCAAGATAATTTCTTAATGTTCATCACTTGTATCTGAATTAGGAGTCCTCTATTTATAAGTAGGAATCCTTGTGACTTATGTTTGAAATTTCAAACATAGCCGTTTCAGATTTGTCCCATTTGACTTGCTTTCTGTCACTGTTCATAGTACTGACACAGTCAGACTGCTTTTGATAGAATGCAGTCTGTCCACCCTTTGACTTGTATCCATTGGATAAAGGTCTGATTCATCCCAACGTCCATTTAATCTCAACCGTTGATTTGTTTGATAAATCAGAGGTTGTTAGCTGTCCTTATCCTTGTTTTCTTCCAATGTAATCTTGAATAAATCGAGGTATATGTATCAGCAGGTTCATAGGTCTGTTGAAATACATATTAGTAAGCTGAATCATAATTTGCCGTGTTTAAAACACAATGCAGCTTACTCCTTTTATCTAACTTTTATTTATGAAGTTAGATTACACCTTTTTGCTTATAACTAAGTTCCAAACACCATCCAACTTATGGAACTTAGACCTTGTACACAAGGTATATACACTCAGTTTAGGTCATCACTGACTTCCTTAAATTCTGATTGCATATCCTTGACTTTAATTACTAAGTTTGATCCCTTAGCCTTCATTTACTAAGTTTGAGCCCTCAGCCTTCAGTCTTCAGCAGGTTCCTGATAAGTCTACTGACTAAACTACCATACTGATCTAGACTAGTCTGCTGATATAATTCAGATGACCATTACAGTGCTTGTTTGATCAAACCTATACAAAGATCAAACTCTAATAAACCTATACATTTGATCTAGACATCTTTTTTGCCTTTGCTCTATAACAGCTAGTCTGGCACTCATCACTAAAACATAAAAATAAGTCCAACACGTCTGAAGAGACGTGACGAGACGAAGTGGTTATAAGTCCCAAAAAGTAATCTAGGGAAAACCGTTTCATTACTACCCATAGGTAAACGCTTCGTTTCCCGTACCCATCATCACGGAGTGATAACGGTAATGGCGACACGTGTCAGGTCTACCTTAGAACGATACAATTCTGCTTTCCTATTAAGGTGTACCCGGCCTCCAAGGAGTCCGGCCAGACCTAGAGGGCTTATGATGGTGGTCAGGATAGAGCCTACCACGTGTCATTCAGAGAATGGCGTTATGGAAAATCTATATAAATGCCTCGACCTGACCACTGCAGGGCGGCTCGGTCCTGGAAGTCCGGAGAGACCGGTCGAGACGACCTGAGGTGCCTGATGCAGGACGTCGGGACTCTTCCCTCTGAGGGGAATTCAAGCACGTGTCCATTTAATTAAGATAAAGAAGGTGAATCCCGTGATTGTAGAACGGGGATCTGCTAATTCAAACGTAACCGTAATTATCTCTTGATAAATGATTTACATAAAATAATCCTTAGGGTTTAGGAGTTTTATACTTGTCAAACAAGAAAAGAGGGCGAGCCGCCCCCATATATAAACTACCCTAAGGAACTACGGAGACTTGATTCCAATCAGATACATTGGATACGTAGGCAACTTGAGAGAAATTCATTCTCATGCTCAGTCAAAATCACATCATAACCACCATATCCATTGTTAACGGTTCTTGGTTAGTCGTTCTAGAGTATTTAGACCCGGATCATATACCCGACGATTTTCAGCATCGTCATACTCCGTGCAAATAATAGTAATCAATTACATACCGATGCTGTATTATTGGTTTTTTTTTTAGTGGTATATATTATTGTTTTCTAAAAAATGAAGAGATAAAGAGCCAAAAGTCCTTTTTTTGACACAAAATAAATAAATAGGACACACTCATTTTTTTAGTTGCAAAAAGGACAAACAATTTCAGACGGACAAAATTACCCCTTTTATTAAAGGGACGCGCGCATATGTATTAAATCTTCCGCTGCTTCAGGTTTGTTTGTTTGTTTGTTTTTCTTTTTTTTTTTTTTTTTTTCAAACAACCGTAACTTTTGATTTACAACTCCGATCATCGAAATTTTTTCACCAAAATTCATGTTTTTTTTTTTTTGCTCTTCAATTTGAGCCCAAATACGATACCCTTCCGACGTATATCTTGAAAGACGAAAAAATATTTGTATTAACCGGAGTGCTTTTTCTTATAAACGACCGTAACTTTTGATTTAGAACACCGATCATCAAAATTGTTTCACCAAAGTTCATATTTTTTTTTATCTTCATTTTGAGACCGCGTTTGATACCTTTTCGACGTAGTATTTGAAAGCCGAATTTAATCGCATCATTTACATTAACACAGTATCAGTATCAGTAGTATCAGTATCAGTATCAGTAGTATCAGTATCAGTATCAGTAGTATCGTATCGTATCGTAGTATCGTCTCTATTTACCATTAGGTGTAATGCCCGAAAGACAATTTTTGTAATTGTTTTATTTAATAAATGAAATGATGTTATTATTCATATTTATTATTCTCATATTCACCGATGTGACAATAGTATTTACACTACGAGAAAACCCTAAGTATATCGTTTATGTAATCACTTAACTCGGTGTAT
Organism: Gentiana straminea; assembly: GCA_036785695.1. Taxonomy (NCBI): domain Eukaryota; kingdom Viridiplantae; phylum Streptophyta; class Magnoliopsida; order Gentianales; family Gentianaceae; genus Gentiana; species Gentiana straminea. Next base: position 774,786 of record JAVUPR010000174.1, read on the forward strand.
GGTATATACACGGGAGGATTGAGTTAGTGAAGATGTACTTAAAATACAATTAGCCCGTAGTGAAGTTAATCGAGAGTATCGGGTCTCTCCTTTAACGTGCTATTAATGCGCCCGAACACGTTGGTGTGATTGTCTTATCCGGACTTTCGGTTAAGAGAACCTAATGGGGCATTTATATATGATAGATATATCATATAGGGGTGGACCGATTTGATTAGAGTTCACGATATAATTCCGTAATCGAGAAGTCTTATCGAATCAATGGATGATCATATTTATGGATATATCTTAATCTGAGGTGATCACGATCAATTTGCTTGAATCGGTATGAGGTTTGACTTGACGGTTAAGGATTACACGAGTACGTGATGCGAATTACCCCGTCTTGGCATTATCTTGGATTGAGTGAGTAGTACGTGTTATCACGGATACGGAATCCATTCCTTCCATTTATGGAAGTAGATAGACGAGTTCCCTTATTTGTTAGCCCTAAGAAAATGATCGATCCCGGGAGTTCACATTTGACTAATTAGCTACTAGTCGGTTATGTGCACTAATTGATCACTAGGGGGTTAATGGTAAATAAGGATAAGAGGTTCTAAAAAGGGTTAACGGAAATTTCCCGATTTAGAATGAACGATCTATGGAGGATTAATCCATATGTAATGATTATATCAATGGACGCTTATTATTATTATCGTGACGAGATAAATATAATCGATAATCGGAGGAGTGCGATCTCGGGATTATGGTGGCATATTCCCGTAATTGATTTATCGAATATAATTAATACGTTCGTAAGATAATTATTTATTTGATTTATCGGAGCCGCTGATTATTAGTCCATGGTCCCCGACGTGCCTCCAATATAGCATAGCTATTCTCGGACGTCGAATCCTAATAATAATATTAATTTAATTCTTATTAGAATTTAATTAATCGATATGTGAATTAATTGTTTAGTGACTATTTGATTAGTTGGAACTAAATAATTAAAAATATGGAAAATACATTTTCCATAATCTTGGCAATTAATGTGTATGGAAAATTAATTGACTAGGTCAATTGAATGATGATACACGCCCCTTACATGTTTTATGGAAACAAGAATTAGTTTCTTGTGTATTAATAAGACATGTGCATAAAATATTTATTGGATAAATATTTATGGAAAGAAATAAAGATAAAAATATTTTTGATTGGTTCTTAAATATTTGGAATTATTTTTATTTATAGGATTTATTAATAATTGATTTTGTATTAATTATTAAATCCTTGGGGCTTATGCTTGACTCTCTATATAAAGAGAGCTCTCCCAAGCTTAAACACTACTACAAATTTCGACCACCATCTCATTAATTGGAGAAGGGAAATTTTTGCCAAGGGGAGAAAGAGAGAAAAACTTGGAGTTTTTCGGGTAGCATATCGTGAGGGTTCGAGTCGAGGATTTCCTTCCACCGGGAGTTGCTCGGATCACACGTACGGAAGATCGTGGTGCTCTTCACATCAACCTTTGATCTTGCCATTGCGGTTCTTCAACTTGGATTTAGAGATCCAAGAGGTATGTTCTACAACCCCCTTGTAGATGTAGATCTAATTATTTTATTACGTCTAATTTATAGATCTAGATCCATTAAATCGTTTCTGCTGCGGATGGTATTACTAACAGTGGTATCAGTCGCCATGGTGATCTATATTTATACGTATAAAATATTAGATCTAGGAGTGGTAAAACATGTAGATTTTTTGTCCCAATTTTTTGGGGGCCGATGCATATGTTTAATTTTTTATGCTTATGAATGTCGTGGTTGAAGAGATGGATTGGGGTTGGCACTGTTTACCCGTTAGATCTATTGTAAACTCATATAAACGATGAAAATTCGTTCATATGAGTATAGGAAATTATGTAATTTATCTTTATTGCAAGTTTAATTTCCAGCAAATAGATCTAGTTAGTAGCTGTTTAGTATTTTTTTATTTTCCCGTTGATCGAACCGTTGAAACGAAGATCCCTCCGGTCAGAATCAAGAATAGAAGATGATGATCAACTCCACAAATTTTGGCATCGATCAGAGTCAGTTTCAATATCCGTTCGTTGCTGCGAAGACGCTGCTGTAACAGAAAAACGCAGGATTCACAGAAACTCTACCTGTGACTTCCTCGATTTTCTGGGAGAGTTTGGACCGTTGAAACACAAATCCGACGGTTCAGATTGATAAAATTTGAGTTTTGGACGTACCATAAAAATTTCAGGTCGATCGGGATTCATCTCGATTCCCGATCTGCCTCAGGAAGTCCTTGATGCAGTGCAGTCAAAGTCAGATTCAGCAGCAAGTTTGGGCGTTTTACTGGAGATAATTGGTAAGTCTAAGCACCGATCCAACCGTCCATATTGAAGTTCAAGGTGTGAAGATAAGATTTGGAAAGTTTCGTCCCGATCCGAGTTCGTTTGGTATGCCGATCATCAAAGAGTTCGAACAGCTGCAGATTTAGTTAGAAAGTAGTAAACCCTAGTTAGGGTTTTGGTTTTTATTTTCTAATAGATTAGATACGGGGGTGCCAACGATCCATCTCGGTGTTTAAATTTTCCGCAATTTATTTTTTATGTGTTCGATCATAAAATAGATATAAAAAACGGAATTGCCATGACATGCATCATATCATAAATCCACTCCATGCATACATGTAGAATTTTAATTTTGGTAATTAAAATAGGCATGTATACAAACTCGTGTAATTAGTTGAAATTTAATTAATACGTGGTAATTAATAAATTTAGTAACTAATTAAAGATCCGAGGGCGGGTTATGAAATCGTTAGCCTTTCGGTGTGTGTTCTCGGTGAACCGCCTTAAAGCTGAAACGAGATCACGTTTTCAATTCGTAGTGTCTACGAGATTGAATGATGGTAAAAGAACAATAAATCTTGGATAAAAACGGTTCGCCTTTAGGTTGGGTGGTCAAGCGAGCTTCGCTCAAACGACTTAACCCTCCTAGTGTGATGTATGCACGGGGGTCCGGCAAGACTAAGCCAAACCGAGAGCGGAGGGGTGATTCCTTCTAATCTCAATAGGGCTCTCTTGACCCGATTTCGTCCGGCTTGTCACATATGTTCCAACGAATAGGACGGGTAGGCTTGCCTACGTTACCGACACCATTCGGAATCCTTGATTTGATGTGCTTTTATGTTAACATCAAAAAGACGTGGTTAGTTAACCCACCACCACTTCCAAAATATTGAGTGGGAGCGGGGGAGGCGACGGCCAACCCCACGGCCTCTACTATAGATGCAAGTAAGTGAGAGAAGGGTGACGCCTCGCGGCGCTTTGATTTCGTCCCCCTACGGATGGTGTTCACCCCTATCAACATTCATGGCTTGGTCTCCGAAAGGATAGGATTTACGGGTACTCGTCGGGTCAGCGACCTATCCTACGACGGCACACTCGGGGCGTACCTAAGAGATACGATATAGTAGGTCACACTCATCAAGGGTATTTTTTGATAAATACCTAGGCTAAAAAAGGAAGGTAGTCAATGAATAAAGGGATGTTCGATTCTCGTGGGATATCTGATTCTCACAAGTTATTCATTGATTTAACCGTTGATCTCTTTGACCTACCCTACGGCGGCACTGAGATGCAAGGTTAAAACCTTGGAATGGTAGAGTAGACTTAATTTTTAGTTTACAATTCCTAAAATTTAAATATAGTAGTGTTAAACTTGAATTAATTTATGTCATTTTATTTACAGCATTATCCCTTACTAAATTGCTTACAATTGACTAGTATTGACTTCGTTAAAAAGTGGAAAGTAACTAGGACGTTGAACTAGTTAATCGATAATGCAATTATTTCTCGGAAGAGATATTTTCTCTTAAGCCTTTTAAAAACCAGAGTGACATATAGGTATGTCACTAGTGTCATTCGTGTCAAACGAGAGACAAACTTAGTTTGATCAAAGGTGATTACGGACTTTGAAAATTCTTTAGTGAATTTTCGGTGTGTAGTGACTACACACGTAACCGTTCTAATTGAAAAATCGGAAAATCATAAGCTGTTGCTAGTTAGACGATATTTGGAATCGATGAACTAGTGGGAGTTTTATGATTTGTATTTTACGGAAACATTAGAGCTGTGTAAGTGTTTACACGAGAGATTTTCAAATTGAAAAATTGGAAAATCATAACATAAAGCATTCTTTGGTTAGACGGTATTTGGAACCGATAAACTAGTGGGAGCTTTAATCTTATGATTTGTTGTTTTTCTAGTATATTAGAAAATCCGACAAGTACGGACAAGTAACACTCGAAATAGACATCCCACGGTTCAAGAGTAGTGTCTACTCAAACGAACCGCCGGTTCAAAGCTTGTTTCCATTTACGGAAAGTCAAGAATGGGAAAGTATGTTAAAAAGTGTTAGTCATCTAAAACTGAGTTGATTTTAAGGCTAAACCGAAAATTAATCATAGGATAAGGATAGTGATTTCGGATCACCAACCTATGAATCCTTGGCGATTTTCTTGAGCTAAGTTCTTTGGAAGAACAAGATAGCAGTGCATTTAACGATTAAAAGAATAAACAACGGGCAGTTAATTTTAGCTAGAATAGTGGGAGTGATATAAGGAAATGAATCTCGGATTCAATCCTTGGATATCGCGGAAAAATTATTTTCCGTTTAAAATTCGTTGGAACGAAAGGATTTACCTTATTCGATAATTTGTTTGTCGTATAGAAAGTGAATATACCATTTGTAGTACGAATCCAAGACTCGGACTTTTGTTTGATAAAGTCAAAACCACTTACAGCTATTTGAAATATGTATATAACACATCTTAAGAACTATTAAAAGCAATTGGTTTCTATATTTAGATAAACGCTTCTTCATATTCCATAGTTAGTGCATAGTCCCTAAAAGACAAAACACGAAAGGCGGCTCGGGGTGATTCCTTTTCTCCCGTCGGTTATATTGTCTCAAAGGTTCAATGACTAAGTTTCCTTTCAATTTGGAAAGGATAATGGTTATAAAGAAGTAACATTGCTTGTTCATGACGACCTTCGGGGTCGATGAAAGAAACAAGCTAGTAGGAGCTTCGAGTAGTGACTTCTTGTCGATAACTATTCAAAAACTCCGGCAAGTTTATCCAAAATATTTTGAGGTTTTCTCTGTTTTCAACGGAGATGGAGTATTCTATACTCGAAATGGGCCATCACGTAGTCGTAGGGACGATGCTCGGCGCCTTATAGTGAAATGCTTTCACTAAGTGAGAAACCGTTAAATTGCCTTTACATAGTTGTAGATGTGCCACAATACCTTGCTTAACTCAATAAAGATATTGGAAGTGAAATAACGGTTTACATTGAAGTGTAAAACCGAGAAGTCTACCTAGAATATGCTTTGGAATTAACGGATAATGAGTGGATTCGGTTCACCCAAATTCCGTCAATATAAGCATTTAGCACATGATGCTTGATGGTTTATTTGGGAATTTCACATACACGTTCGGTCGGTAACCAATCATTATATATCTTGTAGCATTGAGAAAAAGGTTCGTTATCGGATTCTTGACATCGGGAAGGGACGGTTATCTTTGTTGCATCCTTTACGATAGAGTCTATGAACAACAAACCTTGAACCTTGGAGTACGGTTACTCAAGGTAGTTACTTGCGATTAGATCAAACCACATCCAACATTGGTTGTTGGTGATGACACTAAATACTCTTGAACTAAATCGAATTTCGATCCACCAAGAAAATAGTGGGAGTATGGTTTATCCATTACCCATTATGGGTTACGAGGCCTTGATGGCCTACGGGATCGATTGATGACCTATGGCTCTTTTGTGAGTGTATAGGATTCGATAATAGAGGTTGGTTTATAAGCCATAACCCTGTGAATGGAGTTTGGTACTCCAGAGCTGTTCATACTTTTGTAGAACCACCTGAGTGTCTCAGGCCCAGTGGGAGTAATTGGATCTACATGGAAGAGAGTAGAATGAATACGAAAGTTTATCTTTCAGAGAAAAGCTTGAGTGGTCTAGGGGTAATTCCCTAAGAAGTAGAGAGTTAATCAGACGATGGACTCTCTTACCACTTGGTATTGCATGATTTCGTTCGAAAGCAGAAAATAGGGGTGATTCCCTGATACTTTCATGCCGAACAAACGGAATCTGGATTCATTCGGAACAGAAGGGTCTTCGCTTAAGAACCTATGACGGGGTATTTGTCCGGGCTTATGTCCTTTGTGGATAAGAAGCAAACCTCTTGGTCATTAGAAGTCACATGTTTCTAAAACATGTGGATTTGACGAGAATATTGATAAATCTTTTGTATTTGGATATCAATTTTAGTACGGTAGTGAATATATAAATATATATATTAGTGTTTGTGAAGGATAACCTTGCATCGGTTGGAATCAACATGGGTGTGTTATACGAAGTCGAAATACGACAATGCCACAATTCTACGCAACGAGAGATTTGGACAACATTCTTAAGAGTTTGACTCGGTCGAATTCATTAGAATCGATCCTTGGTTTCCCATCCATCTTATTGGTTAAGATGATGCATACGTGTATGCAACATTCAACGAGGAAGTTCTACCCTATGCCTCAGGAATGACTCTCTTAATCTTCGGATCAAGAGAAATGGGATAGATTCTCTTTCTAGTAAGAGATGGTCAGGTTATTGAACGTCAATTTTGACCGAATCTTAGATTCGGCGGTTAACGAAGCAAGTTTAGTATGTCCTTTAGTATCTTGAGAGAACGAGGAATAATATGCGGGCATATTCAAATGTGAACTTGGATATGTGAGAATACACGGTTCGACTTTGTGTCGGATTAAGGATGATCGTTAAGTCGATCTCGGTCGGTGTTTACTCTTGTGTTGAAGCTATTGCACTGGAGGAATCCAGCAACGCCAACTCGACTTTAACTAGTTGGGTGATTAGCGGCTTTTGTAGTAGCTAGAGAGGCGATATAGCCTCAGGATTTCCTTTTCAGTTCTAGGAGTGATTCCAGATTTGGAAAGCCGATACCACATCATTGTGCAAACGATGAAGGGGTAGCTTATAAGGATTTCTGAAATCACTTGAGTTCAAGAGCATATTGGGAAAGTACCACATGATTAGATGGACCGGTAACGTTTCGATTCTACGGAGCGTCTCGAGCCGACAACGGCCCGATCATTAAGACCCATGACATTCGGATATAGGTGCTCCCCGAGTCACGACCTATCCTACGACGGCATACTCGGAGTGTACTTTGGAATACGAAATGGTTATGATAAGTTTTGTGGGTACTAAAATACGGGATGAGTCTCCATTGCTTTAGAGCAAGTGGGAGATGTAGTTTGTTGTATTTTAAATAATAGGGTGTGCTCTAAAACAATTAATCACATGCTTTCGTGCAAGTGGGAGATTGTTAGGTGTAATGCCCGAAAGACAATTTTTGTAATTGTTTTATTTAATAAATGAAATGATGTTATTATTCATATTTATTATTCTCATATTCACCGATGTGACAATAGTATTTACACTACAGAAAACCCTAAGTATATCGTTTATGTAATCACTTAACTCAGTGTATGGTATATACACGGGAGGATTGAGTTAGTGAAGATGTACTTAAAATACAATTAGCCCGTAGTGAAGTTAATCGAGAGTATCGGGTCTCTCCTTTAACGTGCTATTAATGCGCCCAGAACACAGTTGGTGTGATTGTCTTATCCGGACTTTCGGTTAAGAGAACCTAATGGGGCATTTATATATGATAGATATATCATATAGGGCTGGACCGATTTGATTAGAGTTCACGATATAATTCCGTAATCGAGAAGTCTTATCGAATCAATGGATGATCATATTTATGGATATATCTTAATCACGAGGTGATCACGGTCAAGCTTGCTTGAATCGGTATGAGGTTTGACTTGACGGTTAAGGATTACACCGAGTACGTGGTCCGAATTACCCCATCTTGGCATTGTCTTGGATTGAGTGAGTAGTACGTGTTATCACGGATACGGAATCCATTCCTTCCATTTATGGAAGTAGATAGACAGTTCCCTTATTTGTTAGCCCTAAGAAAATGATCGATCCCGGGAGTTCACATTTGACTAATTAGCTACTAGTCAGTTATGTGCACTAATTGATCACTAGGGGGTTAATGGTAAATAAGGATAAGAGGTTCTAAAAAGGGTTAACGGAAATTTCCCGATTTAGAATGAACAGTCTATGGAGGATTAATCCATATGTAATGATTATATCAATGGACGCTTATTATTATTATCGTGACGAGATAAATATAATCTGATAATCGGAGGAGTGCAGTCTCGGGATTATGGTGGCATATTCCCGTAATTGATTTATCGAATATAATTAATCTGTTCGTAAGATAATTATTTATTTGATTTATCGGAGCCGGCGATTATTAGTCCATGGTCCCCGACGTGCCTCCAATATAGCATAGCTATTCTCGGACGTCGAATCCTAATAATAATATTAATTTAATTCTTATTAGAATTTAATTAATCGATATGTGAATTAATTGTTTAGTGACTATTTGATTAGTTGGAACTAAATAATTAAAAATATGGAAAATACATTTTCCATAATCTTGGCAATTAATGTGTATGGAAAATTAATTGACTAGGTCAATTGAATGATGATACACGCCCCTTACATGTTTTATGGAAACAAGAATTAGTTTCTTGTGTATTAATAAGACATGTGCATAAAATATTTATTGGATAAATATTTATGGAAAGAAATAAAGATAAAAATATTTTTGATTGGTTCTTAAATATTTGGAATTATTTTTATTTATAGGATTTATTAATAATTGATTTTGTATTAATTATTAAATCCTTGGGGCTTATGCTTGACTCTCCTATATAAAGAGAGCTCTCCCAAGCTTAAACACTACTACAAATTTCGACCACCATCTCATTAATTGGAGAAGGGAAATTTTTGCCAAGGGGAGAAAGAGAGAAAAACTTGGAGTTTTTCGGGTAGCATATCGTGAGGGTTCGAGTCGAGGATTTCCTTCCACCGGGAGTTGCTCGGATCACACGTACGGAAGATCGTGGTGCTCTTCACATCAACCTTTGATCTTGCCATTGCGGTTCTTCAACTTGGATTTAGAGATCCAAGAGGTATGTTCTACAACCCCCTTGTAGATGTAGATCTAATTATTTTATTACGTCTAATTTATAGATCTAGATCCATTAAATCGTTTCCGCTGCGGATGGTATTACTAACACAACCGTTTTCGTTCGGTGAATTACCTCCGTCGTGAGGCTCGGGTTTCTTTAACAAGGTATCTAGACTCGACAATTTTGCCGCCTTTGAATTCCATAATCTGCGTTGTACCGCCTTTGTTTCTTCTTCTTTGTAGGAGTTGCGGTAGGCTTATGAAGGCTTGTATAACTTCATCACCATTTTCTTGTATTCGTAATCGAAAAGGTTGCACACCAAAAAACAGATCAAAATCCAAGTTTAAACACATATTTGAGTCAAACAAAATGAAGACATAATCTGTTCATTTCAAACAGAATACCTTCTTGATTCTCCCATAGCAGTCTCATTTAAGGCTTAATTCAAGTGACTACTTCAAGGCACATATATCTCGCTCATATAAGGCTCATTTAAAGCTTAATTCAAGGGACAGAATATCATATCTGGCTCATATAAGGCTCATATAAGGCATACAATATCACTAACAGTATCATATACGGCATACAATATCAGTATCAGTAAACAGTAAGAAGCTGTGCTTGGTGAAATCCCAAAATCCTCCATTTGCGCCACAAGGTCTAAAAGCTTTTCTAGTGGAGATCCATTCATGAAATTAGCTCTCAAATAGTGATTATACAAGTCCACATCAGGCTTTTTAGGCAATCGGGATTTTAACTTCTGCGATAATGTTATTTTTTGGCTTGTAAATCTTTTACAAACTAAAAATTTTCCTTCACAAATTTTGATAGCATGATGAGGGAGGGATATTCTCCTTGTTGGAAATTTGGAATGCCTGAACATAGGAAAAAGATGAAGAATAATACCATTGATATGATCAACTTTGAGGGGGACCAGATCACTTAGTCCAACTTTTTTCAAACGAAGTTACTATAACTAAATTACTGCAAATCAAGTCCAAAACGACCAATACATTCAGAATTTTAAGCACACTAAACTTATGAAAGAAAACAGTAGATGTTGTCCAATAAATCAGGTTGAAAAGAATCAATTACGGATTCAGGAAGCCTATTAATGTTACAAAACCAAATACAGCAAATACTACAGATTTAGCCGATTACACTTTACCAAAATTATACAACACAGCAGGTTCAAAAAGAAGTGTGTTTACAGGAGAAAGTAAGAAAAAGAAAACGAACCAAGATTCTCTGATGGCATGACCCCAAAGAATAGTAGGAGCAAGATTGATACCACTTTCATCAGCATTAGAGTAGATAGAGTATCCGCTCAAAGAATTCAACCCATAAGTTCTTGAATTATTAGATTCAACAAAGCTGCAATCAAGAATTGCTTGGATAGCTAAAAGCTGCAACATCCTGTCAAGAAGCTGGGGTGTTTCTTCTGTTTGTTTAGGGAATTTCGAGGCAATTTCAGTAGCAGAGAGTTTAGCATTGGGGCCTGATTGAGCAATTATATCAAACACCTTAAGTTCAATTGCTGTTGCAAATACTCCATGAACTACTGGTGCATAGCCCAGCTCGAATGCTCTTGCGAAATCGTTGCCGTTTGATTGCGCATTATCTGAACCCATTCTCCGCCGCCGCCGCCGCCGCCGGCGGAAACGACTCACAAGAAAAAAAGCTCCATTGATTTCAGCTCCATGAATATCAAATAATAATTGTTTTGTGGTTCTTTTTTTTTTGGAAAGCAGGAGTCGTGAGTGAATAGAGGCATATTCGTCCGGTGGAATTTATTTGTCCTTAATGCAATTAAAAAATTTAAACTGGATTAACACTTAATTAAAGGGAAAAAAGTGAACTATAAACTAATTTTTCCAAAAATGAATACCGTACAACTATTTTAGAAAAAATACGTGAGCTTTCTTTAGAAAAAAAATATCGGGAGAAAAAAAAGCGGCTTCCCCTTCCCCTTCATCACTTCCCGGCGAATCTGACAGCTAACGGTCAGATTGAATTTTGGCGCGATAAACCCCAGATTTTGCCTCCGATTCAAACTATTATTGCCCGCTCCGCCTATCTATATGTTTCCGTTAGCAACTCATCATCGATTTCCACTTTGCTCTCTCTTCCAACTCCCTCTATCTTCTTCCTCCATCGATTAATCTCTCTTCAATCTCCCTCTTTCTTCTTCCTCCATGGATGCTCACTCCACCAGCACTTTTATCACGGGGATCGTTTTATTCCTAGCCGATCATCCTCAAATTTTGCACTAATCGATCTCCCTTCTTCTTCCCAATCGTCGTCTAGTGCTTACATTAACCTACTGTACAACGCCTGTTTTGGGAATGATAGCAATATCTACAAGTATAAAATTGAGACCAGCAGAAGAGCTTTGACCAGAATTGATGATGATCCTGGAGTTCCTCTTCATCCTGTTAAGGCTACGAGAAAAGTCCCCAGCCAGCCGTACAAGGTTGATGTACTTGCCTTTTTGTTATTTTCATTTACTTTTGGGATTTCTTTTCTTTTGTGTTTCTCTAATTTTTTAGCTTTAATATCATATTCATTGATATTTCATATTTCTCCTGCTATTGCTAACTAACCCTGTTAAGTAACATGCAATCAGCTATTTCTTGGTTTTTATGTTGTATGACGGAGTTGTGGTGTTTATTTTAGGTTCTGGACGCCCCTGAATTGCTGGATGATTTTTACTCGAATATCCTAGACTGGTCGCTGAGCAATGTGTTGTCGGTTGCTTTGAGAAATCGTGTTCATCTATGGCATCATTCTAGCAACAAAGTAAGTATATGCCTTCTTAATTATTTGATTATGTGGCTGTTCGGAGGTTTTTATTTTATTTTATTTTTTTTTTTTTTTTTGAGCTTTAAAAGCAAAAAATTTGTAGGTTCATTTGGATGGTTTAACATGGATTTGGCTGTTCTATGCAGGTTGAAATGCTCTGTGAATTGGATGATGATAGTACTGTGTGTTCAGTTGGGTGGGATCAATGTAATGCACACCTTGCGGTTGGAACGAGCACCGGGGAACTCCAGATCTGGGATGTCTCTCGACGTAAGAGAATAAGGACTATGGGGGGCCATAGTCAACGAGTGGGTGCTATAGCATGGAGCTCATCACTGTTATCTTCTGGAAGCCGTGACAAAAGTATTCTTCAACGAGATATACGTGCTCAGGAGGATTCTGTTAGCAAACTAAGTGGGCACAAGTCTGAGGTTTGTGGACTTAAGTGGTCTGATGACAACTGTGACCTCGCATCTGGTGGAAACGATCATCAGCTTTTTGTTTGGAAACAGAATAGAACTCAACCTGTTTTGAAATTCCGTGAGCACGCTGCTGCTGTGAGAGCGATTGCTTGGTCACCGCATAGGGATGGACTTCTTGCTTCTGGTGGTGGCATGGCTGACAGATGCATTCGCATCTGGAATACAACAACAGACTCACTTTTGAGCTGCGTGGATACCGGCAGTACGGTGTGCAATCTTGCGTGGTCCAAGAATGTAAACGAACTTGTCAGCACCCACGGATGCAACCAAGATCACATTGTAGTCTGGAAATATCCGAAAATGTCAAAATTTGCCACGCTCACAGGACATAAAGCGGGTAGGGTTCTTCACCTTGCTGTATCACCAGATGGAGAGAACATTGTTACTGGAGCAGGAGATGAGAGACTGAATTTCTGGAAAATTTTTCCGGCACTACAATCTCAGAACAGAGATCGTGAAATCGGAATTTCATCCTTGGCAAGAACTCAGATACGGTGATTTGATGCAGACAAAAAGACTCAGATTTCCACTGATCATAAGGGTGTAACTACGTACTCTTCTTTTTATGATGTTGTGTGTGTGTGTGTATATATATATATTTTGAATATTTGATACTCTTCCGAGTTTTTTTGTGTTTTGTAGGGTGATGTTCGAGCTGTTGCGATGATGGATCGATTTTTGTGAGGAGGGAAGTTGCGTTTTGTTTCGTGGTCTGCCCACTGGGAAAGTTCAAGCCGTTGGAGAAGAGAGGAACGGAAGATGTTTATGTCAGGAACCTAGATCATACGGAAGGTAGTTAGTTGATGACATCATTTTGACATCAATTCTATTAGTTAGTAGCTGCGTTGGCTCCTATATAAACGGAGCTCTTAGCTTGTAATTGTCAACTTTGGACATTAATAAAATTTCTATTTTCTCTCTTCCCCAATTTCCTCTCCTCAATCCCCAATTTCCCAACTTTGGACATCAATAAAATTTCTAAGTGCTTAACAGTTTATTGTGGTGGCCTTTGATTGGAGGGAGCACATCAACAAGAGGTCTGCAGCCGTCCTTTATATTCACATTTAGCTGCTTTTGTGTTTGATAATAGTCAAGTAGCCCTTCACCTTTATTTCACTTGTCCTTTCAGAATTGATTGTCAAGGCTCTTTCTCAACATTTGGTCGACACAAAAGAGAACCTTGATAATGACTCTGTTGATTACTTTCAGAATGGAAAAGTGGTAATTTGTGCTTAGAATTTATACATTTTTGTACTAGTTAATTTCTAGTTAGAGCTAAATCGAATGAGTTCTGTCAACAGGACGTCGAATTTTTCGAGAGGATATTATCCACTTTCTTGGAGCAACAAATACAGAGGAAGTATCCGGATGTAAGTAGCTTTAGTTGTTTATTAACATAGGAGACTATATTCTAGAGTATAATTGATTGGTTGCTTTTCTTGTCAATTGGATGGTGGACGGTGGACGGTGGACGGTGGACGGTGGAGGGTGGAGGGTGGACGGTGGACGGTGGATGGTGGATGGCTTATATTGTTGGGTGGACGGTGGACGGTGGATGGTGGATGGCTTATATTGTTATTTATACTTTAGCCCTTTTTACCAAAGATGCTTATCATCGACTAAGCTGAATTGCGAATCCTGACTCCCGTCAGGCATAACTTCTGTGTCTGGAATAGCTGCGGAGCTCTGAGGGATCCCGCTGACTCATCGGGGTGTTGCAAATAGTGTTCGATTTCTCACAGGCCACTCGAGAAATGGAGGATCAGACCCGCCATTTGTAGCAGAGAATGCAGTTGATATTGATTCACCAACCCTGGTTGTTTATATGGGCCATATCAACACTCCCTTCTCTTGCATCGAAACTAATGTGCCATGGACTGCTGAGGAGGTTCAATGCATTGCTTGGTATCACCTACTTTGATCATCATAGGCAATGTCGTTGCATTGTCGCCATTTTGGAAAGCGTCTCCACAGTGTTCCGAGTTAAAGGTGTTGCAAGAAACATCTGATGCACCCAGGTACGGTATTCGACGATCAAAGATGAGTCATCTTGAAAAACGCCGGTAAAGTGTTCTAAATAAGAGGAGTGGAAAGAAACCCTTTGATGTGTAAGGACTTAGAGAGTTTGCTGGTGTGACTAGGTATTTCTTGGTGTAAACCTAGGTGTGTCACCCTTACCTCCTTGAGCCAAGAGGTATAAAAGGGTTGTGTGTGTTGTACATTGCTCATCTTTCCCGCCTATTTCCCTCTTCTTCCCCAATTCCTCTGTTCTCTCCCCCAAATTCTCCTCTCAAAACCCTAGTTAGGATCGATATCCTAACATCTGGTATCAGAGAACACTTCCTGCCCCTGTGACGTTCAACAATGGCCGTCAAATCGATTGAAGAGCTTAGGACAAATCACCAGAAGATGACTGAAGAATTCAGCTCACGAATCGATGAATTCATCTTACAAATTGATGAAATTCCGGTTCGAGTTGACCGATCGGTCGAAAATCGAATAAAGAAGGTTGATGATCGAGTTCAAAAGGTAGAAACACAGCTGCTATAGGTTGACGATCAACTCGATTCGTTGAAGCAAATGATCAAACAGTTGATCGACAAAGACACCTTCTTAAAAGCCAAAACAATTATTGTAGAAATTGTCTGAAATAATATAAATACACAGTCTTATTATTCCTAGCCGATCATCCTCAAATTTTGCACTAATCGATCTCCCATCTTCTTCCCAATCGTCGTCTAGTGCTTACATTAACCTACTGTACAACGCCTGTTTTGGGACTGATCGCAATATCTTCAAGTATAAAATTGAGACCAGCAGAAGAGCTTTGACCAGATTTGATGATGATCCTGGAGTTCCTCTTCATCCAGTTAAGGCTACGAGAAAAGTCCCCAGCGAGCCGTACAAGGTTCATGTACTTGCCTTTTTGTTATTTTCATTTACTTTTGGGATTTCTTTTCTGTTTCTCTAATTTTTTAGCTTTAATATCATATTCCTTGATATTTCATATTTCTCCAGCTATTGCTAACTAACCCTGTTAAGTAACATGCAATCAGCTATTTCTTGGTTTTTATGTTGTATGACGGAGTTGTGGTGTTTGTTTTAGGTTCTGGACGCCCCTGAATTGCTGGATGATTTTTACTCGAATATCCTAGAATGGTCGCTGAACAATGTGCTGTTTGTTGCTTTGAGAAATCGTGTTTATCTATGGCATTATTCTAGCAACAAAGTAAGTATATGCCTTCTTAATTATTTCATTATGTGGCTGTTTGGAGGGTTTTCTTTTTTTCTTTTTTTCTTTATTTTTTTTTTTTTTTTTTTTTGAGCTTTAAAAGCAAAAAATTTGTAGGTTCATTTGGATGGTTTAACATGGATTTGGCTGTTCTATGCAGGTTGAAATGCTCTGTGAATTGGATGATGATAGTACTGTGTTCAGTTGGGTGGGCTCAATGTAATGCACGTCTTGTGGTTGGAACGAGCACCGGGGAACTCCAGATCTGGGATGTCTCTCGACGTAAGAGAATAAGGACTATGGGGGGCCATAGTCAACGAGTGGGTGCTATAGCATGGAGCTCATCACTGTTATATTCTGGAAGCCGTGACAAAAGTATTCTTCAACGAGATATACGTGCTCAGGAGGATTCTGTTAGCAAACTAAGTGGGCACAAGTCTGAGGTTTGTGGACTTAAGTGGTCTGATGACAACTGTGACCTCGCATCTGGTGGAAATGATCATCAGCTTTTTGTTTGGAAACAGAATAGAACTAAACCTGTTTCGAAATTCCGTGAGCACACTGCTGCTGTGAGAGCGATTGCTTGGTCACCGCATAGGGATGGACTTCTTGCTTCTGGTGGTGGCATGGCTGACGGATGCATTTGCATCTGGGAAACAACAACAGACTCACTTTTGAGCTGCGTGGATACCGGCAGTACGGTGTGCAATCTTGTGTTGTCCAAGAATGTAAACGAACTTGTCAGCACCCACGGATGCAACCAAGATCACATAGTAGTCTGGAGATATCCGAAAATGTCAAAATTTGCCACGCTCACAGGACATAAAGCGGGTAGGGTTCTTCACCTTGCTGTATCACCAGATGGAGAGAACATTGTTACTGGAGCAGGAGATGAGAGACTGAATTTCTGGAAAGTTTTTCCGGCACTACAATCTCAGAACAGAGATCGTGAAATCGGAATTTCATCCTTGGCAAGAACTCAGATACGGTGATTTGATGCAAACAGACTCAGATTTCCACTGATCAGAATAAGGGTGTAACTACCTACTCTTCTTTTTATGATGTTGTGTGTGTGTATATATATATTTTGAATATTTGATACTCTTCCGAGATGTTTTGTGTTTTGTAGGTGATGTTCGAGCTGTTGCGATGATGGATCGATTTTTGTGAAGAGGGAAGTTGCGTTTTTTTTCGTGGTATGCCCATCGGGAAAGTTCAAGCTGTTGGAGAAGAGAGGAACGAAAGATGTTTATGTCAGGAACCTAGATTGTACGGAAGGTAGTTAGTTGATGACATCATTTTGACATCAATTCTATTAGTTAGTAGTTGCGTCGCGGAGCTCTTAGCTTGTAATCATCAACTTTAGAAATTAATAAAATTTCTATTTTCTCTCTTCCCCAATTTCCTCTCCTCAATCCCCTAATTCCTCGCCTCAATCCCCAATTTCCCTAAATCAAAACCCTAGTTAAACTAAGTGCTTAACAGTTTATTGCGATGGCCTTTGATCGGAGGGAGCACATCGACAAGAGGTATGCAGCCGTTCTTTTAGCTGCTTTTGTGTTTGGTAATAGTCAAGTGGGGGAAATTCTATTATGAAGACTCTCCTGTAGGGAGTCACCCACGTGGGTGATTCTGGGCCACACGGTTTATTACGTAATAAAGCGTGTGGCCGTAATCACCCACGTGGGTGACTCCCTACAGGAGAGTCTTCATAATAGAATTTCCCGTCAAGTGGCCCTTCACCTTTATTTCACTTGTCCTTTCAGAATTGATTGTCAAGGCACTTTCTCAACATTTGGTCGACACAAAAAAGAACCTTGATAATGACACTATTGATTACTTTCATAATTTATCCATTTTTATACTAGAAGATAATTTCTAGTTAGAGCTAAATCGAATGAGTTCTATCAATAGGACGTCGAATTTTTCGGGAAGATATTATCCACTTTCTTGGAGCAACAAATGCAGAGGAAGTATCCGGATGTAAGTAGCTTTAGTTGTTTATTAACATAGGAGACTAGATTCTAGAGTTTAATTGATTGGTTGCTTTTCTTGTCAACTGGATGGTGGATGGCTTATATTGTTATTTATACTTAACCCTTTTTACCAAAGATGCTTATCATCGACTAAGCTGAATTGTGAATCCTGACTCCCGTCAGGCATAACTTCTGCCTCTGGAATAGCTGCAGAGCTCGGAGGGATTCCGCTGACTCATCGGGGTGTTGCAAATAGTGTTCGATTTCTCACAGGCATTCGAGAAATGGAGGATCAGACCCGCTATTTGTAGCAGTGAATGCAGCTGATATTGATTCATCAACCCCGGATGTTTATATGGGCCCTGCCAACACTCCCTTCTCTTGCATCGAAACTAATATGCCATGGACTGCTGAGGAGGTTGCAATGCATTGCTTGGTATCACATACTTTGATCATCACAGACAATCTCGTTGCATTGTCGCCATTTTGGCAAGCGTCTCCACAGTGTTATGAGTTGAAGGTGTTGCAAGAAACATCTAATGCACCCAAGTAAGGTATTCGACGGTCAAAGATGAGTCATCTTGAAAAACGCCGGTAAAGTGTTCTAAATAAGAGAAGTGGAAAGAAACCCTTTGATGTGTTGGGACTTAGTTTGCTTGTGTGACTAACTATTTCTTGGTGTAAACCTAGGTGTGTCACCTTTACCTCCATGAGCCAAGTGGTATAAAAGGGTTGTGTGTGTTGTACATTGCTCATCTTTTGACTAATAATACAATCTCTTCCCGCCTATTTCCCTCTTCTTCCCCAATTCCTCAGTTCTCTCCCTCAATTCCTCTCATATACCCCCAAATTCTCCTCTCAAAACCTTAGTTAGGATCGATATCCTAACATCTGGTATCAGAGAACACTTTCTGCCCCTGTGACGTTCAACAATGGCCGTCAAATCGATTGAAGAGCTCAGGACAAATTAGCAGAAGATGACTGAAGAATTCAACTCATGAATTGATGAATTCTTCTTACGAATTGATGAAATTCAGGTTCGAGTTGACCAATCGGTCGAAAATCGTGTAAAGAAGGTTGATGATCTAGTTCAAAAGGTAGAAACACAGCTTCTAAAGGTTGACGATTGATGACGGTCAAATTGTACCCGTTATTCTATGATCTTTATCCCCGATTCTAGTTTAAAAGAGCAATAATAGAGTAATAATAAGTCGTAATACGCTTAGTTTGCATATGCCGAGAGTTACGATTCGTTATTATGTATTTAGAGGTTTTATTATATTATTTGATGTTACAGACTGTATTTGATGCTATATTTGTAGTAACTCATTTGGGAGTGCAAGGATGGACTTCGGAGAAGCTTTAATGGATTGCAGACAAGTTCAGGAAACCCAAGGCATAAAAGGAGGAAAGCCCAAGACAGAACAAAAAGGAAACCCAAAAAGATACAAGGCTCGGTCGACCGAGCCTATGCATTCGGTCGACCGAGTGGGCCCGAAGTCCGGCGAAGTCCGGCACATTGTTTGAGGCGGTTAGGATTTAGTGTTTTCCACATTTAAGTCGGTCTTCTTAAGTCGGCCGTAGCTCTATATAAACACAAGTCCTTTGTATTTTTAAACACACACCAATACCAATTCATTCATATATACATACAAGCAAATAAGGATTCTTTAGGAGTGTGGAAGAGCTGGGTGCGCAATAATGTAAGCCCTAGTTTCTCTTCTTGTTTTCTTTTAGTAATTAATTTCCCAATTATGCTTTAATTGTTTGAGTAGTTATTCATAGCTAGATGATGTAGATCTAGGCTATGACGTCGGGAGGTGTTGATGCCTTGTCTATGCGAGGATCTCATACCCTACGTCCTCTTCCTAACATCTATGGATGAATCTACGTGTTTGATTACGTGTATTTAGATTAGTTTGTATGATTGCCTGACGAATCACTATTTAATCCGATTTGTATGAGAAACACTGAGAAATATATTCAGTGGTGTAATCTGGGGAGTGGAGCACTCGGGTGACTGAGTGGTGTCATTCGGTCGACCGAGGCTATGCATTCGGTCGACCGAGAGCCTCTAACCCTGCTTCATCCGTTAATCAGTCACGTCTTTATGATTAGATTAGCTTAATTGAATCTGTTATCTCAGAAGGTATGACTATGGCTACGTTACTCGCTTAATTAAATTAAAACGTGTAAAAAGGAAATACCGATATAAAACTCTTAGGTGGGCTTATGAATTGATCTTCACGGACGTTCAGCGTTATCTAGGTAGGTTTATATTAGGGAATTGCGCGCACCTTGTTTATACGTGGATCGTAAACTAGCATGAGATCATAACTTGGTACCTGTTAGTTGGACGAGAGTTTGAGTGATCGTTTAGGAAGTACGCCTAACCATAGGAATGTTGCCTGAGACGAGGTGTACGGTTAATATCGGCATCCTTAGAGTCGTAAGCGTGTGAGTTATATGAGATGGAGGCACTTAAAAGGCGAAGTCACGTAACAATATCACAGTGATCTAGTGACCTACCGGTGCTACGTCAAGTTTTAGAGGATGACTCCCGTAGCCAATATAAACAGATATGAACGGATTAATAGTTGATAAGTCTGTTTGTTATATAAATTGTCTAGATCCAAATGATTACGGTTATAATTGGGCAGTTAATTACGTTATTTGTTTACGTGTTATTTGTTTATATGTTTGAGTGTGTCTTTCTTTTCTTGTATCCTATGTTGATCCAAGCAACTCCCGGTGGAAGGAAATCCTCGTCTCGAATCCTTCCGATATGCTACCCGGAAAAATCTCCAAGATTTTCCCTCTTATTCCCCCTGGCCGAATTTTCCCTTTCTCCTCTCTAAGAGGTGAAAGTCGAAATCATGTGTATGTTAAGGCTTGGGAGAACTCTCTTTATATAGGAGAGTAAAACTTAGCCTCCAAGGATTTTTATTTATCAAACAAAATAAATCCTTTAATAAAAGATAATTCCATAATATTCTAGAACAAATCTAGAATAATATTTATCTTTATTATTTACCATAAATATTTATCCAATAAATATTTTATGCGCGTATCATTAATACACAAGAAAATAATTTCTTGTTCCATATTAAAAGAGGGGGCGAAATTTAACAATATTGACCTAGTCAATATTAATTTTGCCATCACACAATAATTGGGCCAAGATTATGGAAAATGTCTTTTCCACATATTTAATTATTTAGCCCAACTAATTTAATAGTCCACTAAACAATTAATTCACATATCGTTTTAATAAAGTCCAACAAGAACTAAAATAACATTATTAGGATTCGACGTCCGAGAATAGCTATGCTATATTAGGAGGCACGTCGGGGACCATGGACTAATAATCGGCTCCGATAAATCAAATAAATAATTATCTTACGAACGAATAATTATATTTGATAAATCAATCACAGGAATATGCCACCATAATCCCGTGATCGCACTCCTCCGATTATGAGATTATATTTATCTCTTCATGAGAATGATAATAAGCGTCCATTGATATAATCATTACATATGGATTAATCCTCCATAGATCGTTCATTCTAAATCGGGAAGTTACCGTTAACCCTTTTTAGAACCTCTTATCCTTATTTACCATTAACCCCTAGTGATCAATTAATTCATACAACTCACCGGTGATCAATCGGTGTGATATGAACTCGCGCGATCGATCGGTTTCTAGGATTAACAAATAAGGGAAGCTGTCTATCTACTTCCATAAATGGAAGGAATGGATTCCGTATCCGTGATAACACGACTACTCACTCAATCCGGTATAATGCCAAGATGGGGTAATTCGGACCACGGACTCGGTGTAATCCTTAACCGTCAAGTCAAACCTCATACCGATTCAAGCGGTTGATCGTGATCACCTCGGGATTAAGATATATCCATAAATATGATCATCCATTGATTCGATAAGACTTCTCGATTACGGAATTATATCGAGAACTCTAATCAAATCGGTCCACCCCTATATGATATATCTATCATATATAAATGCCCCACTAGGTTCTCTTAACCGAAAGTCCGGATAAGACAATCACACCAATTGTGTTCTGGGCGCATTAATAGCACGTTAAAGGAGAGACCCGATACTCTCGATTAACTTCACTACGGGCTAATTGTATTTTAAGTACATCTTCACTAACTCAATCCTCCCGTGTATATCCCATACACCGAGTTAAGTGATTACATAAACGATATACTTTTGGGTTTTCTGTAGTGTAAATACTATTGTCACATCGGTGATTATGAGAATAATAAATATGAATAATAATATCATTTCATTTATTAAATAAAACAATTACAAAAATTGTCTTTCGGGCATCACACCTAACAATCTCCCACTTGCACGAAAGCATGTGATTAATTGTTTTAGAGCACACCCTATTATTTAAAATACAACAAACTACATCTCCCACTTGCTCTAAAGCAATGGAGACTCATCCCGTATTCTAGTACCCACTAAGCATGTCATAACCATTTCAGATTCCAAAACACACTCCGAGTATGCCGTCGTAGGATAGGTCAGTGACTCGGGGAGTACCTACATCTAAATGTCATGGGTCTTAATGATTAGTCAGGTTGTCGGCTCGAGACGATCCGTAGAATCGAAACGTTACCGGTCCATCTAATCATGTGGTGCGAGTAAACACCGAGCCGAGATCGACTTAACGATCATCCTCAATCCGACTTAAAGTCAAAATCGGTGTATCACACATATCCAAGTTCACACATGAATATGTCCGCATATTGTTCCTCGTTCTCTCAAGATACTAAAGGACATACTAAACTTGCTTTGTTAACCGCCGAATCTAAGATTCGATCAAAGTTGACGTTCAATAACCTGACCATCTCTTACTAGAAAGAGAATCTATCCCATTTCTCTTGATCCGAAGATTTAGAGAGTCATTCCGAGGCATAGGGTAGAACTTCCTCGTTGAATGTTGCATACACGGATGCATCATCTTAACCAATAAGATGGATGGGAAACCGTGATCGATTCTAATGAATTCGACCGAGTCAAACTCTTAAGAATGTTGTCCAAATCTCGTTGCGAGAGAATTGTGGCATTGTCGTATTCCGACTTCGATAACACACCCATGTTGATTCCAACTCGGTGCGGTGTTATCCTTCACAAACACTAATATATATATTCACTATTGTACTAAAATTTATATCCAAAGTCTACAAAAGACTTATCAATATTCGGTCAAATCCACATATTGTAGAAATATATGACTTCCAGTGACCGAGAGGTTTGCTTTTTATCCACAAAAGGACATAAGCCTTGACAGTCATCCTGTCATAAGTTCATAAGGAAATACCCTTTTGTTCCGAATGAATCCAGACTCCGTTTGTTTGGCAAGAAAAATCTCAGGGAATCACCCCTATTTTCTGCTTTTGAACGAAATCATGCAATACCGAACTCATTCTACTCTTTTCCGTGTAGATCCAATTACTCCCACCGGGCCGAGACGCTCGGTGGTTCTACAAGAGCATGAACAATTGGAGTAACGAGCTCCATTCACAGGGTTATGGCTATTAAACCAACCTCTATTATCAGAATCCTATACTGCTCACAATAAGAGTCATAGGTCATCAATCGATCCTCAGACTACAAAGTCCGCAGAAACCCGTAATGGGTAATGGATAAAACATACTCCCAATACTTTCTGGGTGGATCGAAATTCTGATATAGTTTAGTAGTATTTAGTGTTATCACCAACAGCCGATGTTGGATGTGGTCTGATTTTAATCAGTTAGTAACTACCTTGAGTAAATGTACTTCAAGGTTCAAGGTTTTGCAGTTCATGGATTCTATCAGAAAGGATGCAACAGTATAACTGCCCCTTCCCGATTTCAAGAATCCTATATATAACCTTTATACTCAATAGTTTAAAAGATATAGCATGAATGGTCATTGACCGAACGTATACACGAAATTCCCAGTCTTACCTTCAAGCACCGTGTGCTAAATGCTTATATTTACGGAATTGGGGTGAACCGAATCCACACCTTATCCGTAAATTCCAAAGCATATTCTAGGTAGACTTCTCGGTCTTACATTTCAATGTAAACCGTTATTTCGCTTCCAATATCTTTATTGAGTTAAGCAGTGTATTGTAGCACATCTAAAAAATATATAAGGCAATTTAACGGTTTCTCACTTAGTGAAAGCATTTCACTATGAGGCAGGCCGAGCATTAGTCCCTAGGACTATGTGATGGCACATTTCTGAGTATAGAATACTCTATCTCTGTTGAAAATAGATAAACCTCATAATATTTTGGATAAACTTGTCGGAGTGTTTGAATAGTTATCAGACAAAAAGTCACTACTCGGAAGCTCCTACTAGCTCGTATCTTTCATCAGACCCCGAAGGTCGTCATGAACAAGCTATGTTACTTCTTTATATCCATTATCCTTTCCCTATTGAAAGGAAACTTAGTCATTGAACCTTTGAGACAATATAACCAGACTGGGAGAAAGGAATCACCCTGAGCCAGTTTTCAGGTCTTGTCTTTTAGGGACTATGCACTAACTATGGAATATGAAGAAGCGTTTATCTAAATATAGAAACCAATTGCTTTTAATAGTTCTTAAGATGTGTTTTATATACATATTTCAGCAGTTCTAAGTGGTTTTTGACTTTATCAAACAAAAGTCCGAGTCTTGGATTCGTACTACAAATGGTATATTCACAATCTATACGACATACAAATTATCGAATAGAAGGTAAATCCATTCGTTCCAACGAGTCTTAAACAGAAAATAAATTTTCCGTGATATCCACGGATTGAACCCGAGATTCATTTACTTATATCACTCCCACTATTCTAGCTAAAATTAACTGCCCGTTGTTTACTCTTTTAATCGTTAAATGCACTGCTACCTTGTTCTTCCAAAGAACTTAGCTCGAGAAAATCACCAAGGATTCATAGGTTGGTGATCCAAAATCACTTACCTTATCCTATGTTTTTCATTTAATTAATTTTCGGTTCAGCCTTAAAGTTTTCTCAGTTTAGGTGACTAACAATTTTAGACATATTCTCCCATTCTTGACTTTCCGTGAATGGAAACAGTCTTGAACCAGCGGTTCGTTTGAGTAGACACTACTCTTGAACCGTGGGATGTCTATTTCGAGTGTTACTCGTCGAGACTTCTCGGATTTTTTTTAATATACCAGAAAAAACAACAAGTCATAACATTAAAGCTCCCACTAGTTTTTCGGTTCCAAATACCGTCTAACGAGCAATGCTTTATTTTTTTGATTTTCCGATTTTTTCGATTAGAAAATCTTTCGTACATAGTTCTATTGTTTCCAGAAAAACAACAAATCATAGAAACTCCCACTAGTTCATCGATTCCAAATATCGTCTAACTAGCAACATTTCATGACTTTCCGGTTTTTCAATTAGAACGGTTACGTGTGTAGTCAGTTACACTTTTCTAATGTTCTAGAAAAACAACAAATCATAAAGCTCCCACTAGTTCATCGATTCCAAATATCGTCCAACTAGTAACACTTCATGATTTTCCGATTTTTCAATTAGAAAATTACTCGTGTAATCACTACACACTCAAAATTCACTAAGAATTTCAAAGTCCGAAATCACCTAAGTTTGTCTCCCGTTTGACACGAATGACACTAGTGACATACCTATATGTCACTCTGGTTTTTAAAAGGTAAGAGAAAATATCTCTTTCGAAAAATAATTGCATTATCGATTAACTAGTTCAACGTCCTAGTTACTTTCCACTTTTTAACAAAGTCAATACTAGTCAATTAATTTTTTTTAAGCAATTTAGTAAGGGATATAATGCTGTAAATAAAATGACATATATTAATTCAAGTTTAACACTACTATATTATTTTATTTTAGGAATTGTAAACTAGAAAATAAGTCTACTCTACCATTCCAAGGTTTTAACCTCGCATCTCAGTGCCGCCGTAGGGTAGGTCAAAGAGATGACGGTTAAATCGAGACAATCTCATCAATGAATAACTTGTGAGAATCGAACATCCCACGAGAATCGAACATCCCTTTATTCATTGACTACCTTCCTTTTTTAGCCTAGAAATTACCAAAAATATCCTTTATGAGTGTGACCTACTATATCGGATCTCTTAGGTACGCCCGAGTGTGCCGTCGTAGGATAGGTCGGTGACCCGACGAGTACCCGTAAATCCTATCCTTTCGGAGACCAAGCCATGAATGTTGATAGGGGTGAACACCATCCGTAGGGGGACGAAATCAAAGCGCCGCGAGGCGTCACCCTTCTCTCACTTACTTGTATCTATAGTAGAGGCCGTGGGGTTGGCCTGTCGCCTCCCCCGCTCCCACTCAATAATTTGGAAGTGGTGGTGGGTTAACTAACCACGTCTTTTTGATGTTAACATAAAAGTACATCAAATCAAGGATTCCGAATGGTGTCGGTAACGTAGGCAAGCCTACCCGTCCTATTCGTTGGAACATATGTGACGGTCGGACGAAATCGGGTCAAGACAGCCCCATTGAGATAAGAAGGAATCACCCCTCCGTTCTCCGGTGTAGCTTAGTCTTGCCGGACCCCCATGCATACATCACACTAGGAGGGTTAAGTCGGTCGAGCCTAGCTCAGTTGACCACCAACCTATAGGCGAACCGTTTTTATCCAAGATTTATTGTTCTTTTACCATCATTCAATCTCGTAGACACTACGAATCGAAAACGTGATCTCGTTTGTGCTTTAAGGCGGTTCACCGAGAACACACACCGAAAGGCTTAACGATTTCATAACCCGTCCTCGGATATTTAATTAGTTACTAAATTTATTAATTACCACGTATTAATTAAATTTCAACTAATTACACGAGTTTGTATACATGCCTATTTTAATTACCTAAATTAAAATTCTACATGTATGCAAGGAGTGGATTTATGATATGATGCATGTCATGGCAATTCCGATTTTATATCTATTTTATGATCAAACACATAAAAAATAAATTGCGGAAAATTTAAACACCGAGATGGACCGTTGGCACCCCCGTATCTAACCTATTAGAAAATAAATAACCAAACCCTAACTAGGGTTTACTACTTTCTAACATAATCTGCAGCTGTGCAAATTCTTCGATGATCGGGAAACTAAACGAACTCGGATCGAGACGAAACTTTCCATATCTGTTCTTCATTCCTCGGGCTTCAATATGGACGGTTGGATCTGAGTTTTGACTTGTCAATTTTCTTCAGTGAGGCGCCGATCTTGATGCTGCATCTGTCTCTGACTGCAGCGTATCAGTTACTTTCCAGAGCCGATCGGGAGTCGAGATGAAACCCGATGGACCTGAAATTTTTATGCCACATCAAAAACTCCATATTTATCGATCTGACCGGTTGGATTTGCGATTCAAAGGTTCAAACTCTCCCAGAAATTCGAGGAAGTCACAGGTAGAGTTTCTGTGAATCCTGCGTTTTTCTGTTACAGCAGCTTCTTTGCAGCAATGAACGGATATCAAAACGGACTCCGATCGACGCCAAATTTTGTGGAATTGTTCATCATCTTCCAATCTTGATTCTGACCGGAGGGATCGTCATTTCAACGGCTCAATCAACAGGAAACACGAAATAACTAAACAGCTAATAAACAGATCTATTTTCTGGAAATTAAAATTGCAATAAAAAAGAATTACATAATTTCCTATACTCATATGGACGGATTTTCATCGTTTATATGAGTTTACAATAGATCTAACGGGTAAACAGTGCCAACCCCAATCCATCTCTTCAACCACGACATTCATAAGCATAAAAATTAAACATATGCATCGGCAAACAAAAAAATTGGGACAAAAAAAATCTACATGTTTACCACTCCTAGATCTAATATTTTATACGTATAAATATAGATCACCAGGCGACTGATACCACTGTTAGTAATACCATCCGCAACGGAAGCGATTTAAGGATCTAGATCTATAAAATATACATAATAAAATAACTAGATCTATATCTACAAGGGGGTTGTAGAACATACCTCTTGGATCTCAAAATCCAAGTTGAAGAACCGCAATAGGAAAGAACGAACGAAGGTGTGAAGAGCACCACGATCTTCCGTACGTGTGATCCAAGCAACTCCCGGTGGAAGGAAATCCTCGTCTCGAATCCTTCCGATATGCTACCCGGAAAAATCTCCAAGATTTTCCCTCTTATTCCCCCTGGCCGAATTTTCCCTTTCTCCTCTCTAAGAGGTGAAAGTCGAAATCATGTGTATGTTAAGGCTTGGGAGAACTCTCCTTATATAGGAGAGTAAAACTTAGCCTCCAAGGATTTTTATTTATCAAACAAAATAAATTCTTTAATAAAAGATAATTCCATAATATTCTAGAACAAATCTAGAATAATATTTATCTTTATTATTTACCATAAATATTTATCCAATAAATATTTTATGCACATGTCTCATTAATACACAAGAAAATAATTTCTTGTTCCATATTAAAAGAGGGGGGCGAAATTTAACAATATTGACCTAGTCAATATTAATTTTGCCATCACACAATAATTGGGCCAAGATTATGGAAAATGTCTTTTCCACATATTTAATTATTTAGCCCAACTAATTTAATAGTCCACTAAACAATTAATTCACATATCGTTTTAATAAAGTCCAACAAGAACTAAAATAACATTATTAGGATTCGACGTCCGAGAATAGCTATGCTATATTAGGAGGCACGTCGGGGACCATGGACTAATAATCAGCGGCTCCGATAAATCAAATAAATAATTATCTTACGAACAGAATAATTATATTTGATAAATCAATCACAGGAATATGCCACCATAATCCCGTGACTGCACTCCTCCGATTATGAGATTATATTTATCTCTTCATGAGAATGATAATAAACGTCCATTGATATAATCATTACATATGGATTAATCCTCCATAGACTGTTCATTCTAAATCGGGAAGTTACCGTTAACCCTTTTTAGAACCTCTTATCCTTATTTACCATTAACCTCCTAGTGATCAATTAATTCATACAACTCACCGGTGATCAATCGGTGTGATATGAACTCGCGCGATCGATCGGTTAGGATTAACAAATAAGGAAGCTGTCTATCTACTTCCATAAATGGAAGGAATGGATTCCGTATCCGTGATAACACGGACTACTCACTCAATCCAAGTATAATGCCAAGATTGGGTAATTCGGACCACGGACTCGGTGTAATCCTTAACCGTCAAGTCAAACCTCATACTGATTCAAGCAGTTGACTGTGATCACCTCAGGATTAAGATATATCCATATATATGATCATCCATTGATTCGATAAGACTTCTCGATTACGGAATTATATCGAGAACTCTAATCAAATCGGTCCAGCCCTATATGATATATCTATCATATATAAATGCCCCACTAGGTTCTCTTAACCGAAAGTCCGGATAAGACAATCACACCAATTGTGTTCTGGGCGCATTAATAGCACGTTAAAGGAGAGACCCGATACTCTCGGTTAACTTCACTACGGGCTAATTGTATTTTAAGTACATCTTCACTAACTCAATCCTCCCGTGTATATCCCATACACTGAGTTAAGTGATTACATAAACGATATACTTTTGGGTTTTCTGTAGTGTAAATACTATTGTCACATCGGTGATTATGAGAATAATAAATATGAATAATAATATCATTTCATTTATTAAATAAAACAATTACAAAAATTGTCTTTCGGGCATCACACCTAACAATCTCCCACTTGCACGAAAGCATGTGATTAATTGTTTTAGAGCACACCCTATTATTTAAAATACAAAAAACTACATCTCCCACTTGCTCTAAAGCAATGGAGACTCATCCCGTATTCTAGTACCCACTAAGCATGTCATAACCATTTCAGATTCCAAAACACACTCCGAGTATGCCGTCGTAGGATAGGTCAGTGACTCGGGGAGTACCTACATCTAAATGTCATGGGTCTTAATGATTAGTCGGGTTGTCGGCTCGAGACGATCCGTAGAATCGAAACGTTACCGGTCCATCTAATCATGTGGTGCCGAGTAAACACCGAGCCGAGATCGACTTAACGATCATCCTCAATCCGACTTAAAGTCAAAATCAGTGTATCACACATATCCAAGTTCACATATGAATATGTCCGCATATTGTTCCTCGTTCTCTCAAGATACTAAAGGACATACTAAACTTGCTTTGTTAACCGCCGAATCTAAGATTCGATCAAAGTTGACGTTCAATAACCTGACCATCTCTTACTAGAAAGAGAATCTATCCCATTTCTCTTGATCCGAAGATTTAGAGAGTCATTCCTGAGGCATAGGGTAGAACTTCCTCGTTGAATGTTGCATACACAGATGCATCATCTTAACCAATAAGATGGATGGGAAACCAAAGGATCGATTCTAATGAATTCGACCGAGTCAAACTCTTAAGAATGTTGTCCAAATCTCTGTTGTAGAGAATTGTGGCATTGTCAGATTCTGACTTCAGATAACACACCCATGTTGATTCCAACTGGTGCAGTGTTATCCTTCACAAACACTAATATATATATTCACTACTGTACTAAAATTGATATCTAGTCTACAAAAGACTTATCAATATTCTGGTCAAATCCATATATTGTAGAAATATATGACTTCCAGTGACCGAGAGGTTTTCTTTTTATCCACAAAAGGACATAAGCCTTGACAGTCATCCTGTCATAAGTTCATAAGGAAATACCCTTTTGTTCCGAATGAATCCAGACTCCGTTTGTTTGGCAAGAAAAATCTCAGGGAATCACCCCTATTTTCTGCTTTTGAACGAAATCATGCAATACCGAACTCATTCTACTCTTTTCCGTGTAGATCCAATTACTCCCACTGGGCCTGAGACGCTCAGGTGGTTCTACAAGAGCATGAACAGAATTGGAGTAACGAGCTCCATTCACAGGGTTATGGCTATTAAACCAACCTCTATTATCAGAATCCTATACTGCTCACAATAAGAGTCATAGGACATCAATCGATCCTCAGACTACAAAGTCCGCAGAAACCCGTAATGGGTAATGGATAAAACATACTCCCAATACTTTCTAGGTGGATCGAAATTCTGATATAGTTTAGTAGTATTTAGTGTTATCACCAACAGCCGATGTTGGATGTGGTCTGATTTTAATTAGTTAGTAACTACCTTGAGTAAATGTACTTCAAGGTTCAAGGTTTTGCAGTTCATGGATTCTATCAGAAAGGATGCAACAGTATAACTGCCCCTTCCCGATTTCAAGAATCCTATATCTAACCTTTATACTCAATAGTTTAAAAGATATAGCATGAATGGTCATTGACCGAACGTATACACGAAATTCCCAGTCTTACCTTCAAGCACCGTGTGCTAAATGCTTATATTTACGGAAGTGCGGTGAACCGAATCCACACCTTATCCGTAAATTCCAAAGCATATTCTAGGTAGACTTCTCGGTCTTACATTTCAATGTAAACCGTTATTTCGCTTCCAATATCTTTATTGAGTTAAGCAGTGTATTGTAGCACATCTAAAAAATATATAAGGCAATTTAACGGTTTCTCACTTAGTGAAAGCATTTCACTATGAGGCAGGCCGAGCATTAGTCCCTAGGACTATGTGATGGCCCATTTCTGAGTATAGAATACTCTATCTCTGTTGAAAATAGATAAACCTCATAATATTTTGGATAAACTTACCGGAGTGTTTGAATAGTTATCAGACAAGAAGTCACTACTCGGAAGCTCCTACTAGCTAGTATCTTTCATCAGACCCCGAAGGTCGTCATGAACAAGCTATGTTACTTCTTTATATCCATTATCCTTTCCCGATTGAAAGGAAACTTAGTCATTGAACCTTTGAGACAATATAACCAGACTGGGAGAAAGGAATCACCCTGAGCCAGTTTTCAGGTCTTGTCTTTTAGGGACTATGCACTAACTATGGAATATGAAGAAGCGTTTATCTAAATATAGAAACCAATTGCTTTTAATAGTTCTTAAGATGTGTTTTATATACATATTTCAAATAGTTCTAAGTGGTTTTTGACTTTATCAAACAAAAGTCCGAGTCTTGGATTCGTACTACAAATGGTATATTCACTTTCTATACGACAAACAAATTATCGAATAGAAGGTAAATCCATTCGTTCCAACGAGTCTTAAACGAGAAAATAAATTTTCCGCGATATCCAAGGATTGAACCCGAGATTCATTTCCTTATATCACTCCCACTATTCTAGCTAAAATTAACTGCCCGTTGTTTACTCTTTTAATCGTTAAATGCACTGCTACCTTGTTCTTCCAAAGAACTTAGCTCGAGAAAATCACCAAGGATTCATAGGTTGGTGATCCAAAATCACTTTCCTTATCCTATGTTTTTCATTTAATTAATTTTCGGTTCAGCCTTAAAGTTTTCTCAGTTTAGGTGACTAACACTTTTAGACATATTCTCCCATTCTTGACTTTCCGTGAATGGAAACAGTCTTGAACCAGCGGTTCGTTTGAGTAGACACTACTCTTGAACCGTGGGATGTCTATTTCGAGTGTTACTCGTCGAGACTTCTCGGATTTTTTTAATATACCAGAAAAAACAACAAGTCATAACATTAAAGCTCCCACTAGTTTTTCGGTTCCAAATACCGTCTAACGAGCAATGCTTTATTTTTTTGATTTTCCGATTTTTTCGATTAGAAAATCTTTCGTACATAGTTCTATTGTTTCCAGAAAAACAACAAATCATAGAAACTCCCACTAGTTCATCGATTCCAAATATCGTCTAACTAACAACATTTCATGACTTTCCGGTTTTTCAATTAGAACGGTTACGTGTGTAGTCAGTTACACTTTTCTAATGTTCTAGAAAAACAACAAATCATAAAGCTCCCACTAGTTCATCGATTCCAAATATCGTCCAACTAGTAACACTTCATGATTTTCCGATTTTTCAATTAGAAAATTACTCGTGTAATCACTACACACTCAAAATTCACTAAGAATTTCAAAGTCCGAAATCACCTAAGTTTGTCTCCCGTTTGACACGAATGACACTAGTGACATACCTATATATGTCACTCGGTTTTTAAAAGGCTTAAGAGAAAATATCTCTTTCGAAAAATAATTGCATTATCGATTAACTAGTTCAACTTCCTAGTTACTTTCCACTTTTTAACAAAGTCAATACTAGTCAATTAATTTTTTTAAGCAATTTAGTAAGGGATATAATCGTAAATAAAATGACATATATTAATTCAAGTTTAACACTACTATATTATTTTATTTTAGGAATTGTAAACTAAAAAATAAGTCTACTCTACCATTCCAAGGTTTTAACCTCGCATCTCAGTGCCGCCGTAGGGTAGGTCAAAGAGATGACGGTTAAATCGAGACAATCTCATCAATGAATAACTTGTGAGAATCGAACATCCCACGAGAATCGAACATCCCTTTATTCATTGACTACCTTCCTTTTTTAGCCTAGATATTACCAAAAATATCTTTTATGAGTGTGACCTACTATATCGGATCTCTTAGGTACGCCCCGAGTGTGCCGTCGTAGGATAGGTCAGTGACCCGACGAGTACCCATAAATCCTATCCTTTCGGAGACCAAGCCATGAATGTTGATAGGGGTGAACACCATCCGTAGGGGGACGAAATCAAAGCGCCGCGAGGCGTCACCCTTCTCTCACTTACTTGTATCTATAGTAGAGGCCGTGGGGTTGGCCGTCGCCGCCTCCCCGCTCCCACTCAATAATTTGGAAGTGGTGGTGGGTTAACTAACCACGTCTTTTTGATGTTAACATAAAAGTACATCAAATCAAGGATTCCGAATGGTGTCGGTAACGTAGGCAAGCCTACCCGTCCTATTCGTTGGAACATATGTGACAGTCGGACGAAATCGGGTCAAGACAGCCCTATTGAGCTAAGAAGGAATCACCCCTCCGTTCTCCGGTGTAGCTTAGTCTTGCCGGACCCCCGTGCATACATCACACTAGGAGGGTTAAGTCGGTCGAGCCTAGCTCAGTTGACCACCCAACCTATAGGCGAACCGTTTTTATCCAAGATTTATTGTTCTTTTACCATCATTCAATCTCGTAGACACTACGAATCGAAAACGTGATCTCGTTTGTGCTTTAAGGCGGTTCACCGAGAACACACACCGAAAGGCTTAACGATTTCATAACCCGTCCTCGGATCTTTAATTAGTTACTAAATTTATTAATTACCACGTATTAATTAAATTTCAACTAATTACACGAATTTGTATACATGCCTATTTTAATTACCAAAATTAAAATTCTACATGTATGCAAGGAGTGAATTTATGATATGATGCATTTCATGGCAATTCCGATTTTATATCTATTTTATGATCAAACACATAAAAAATAAATTGCGGAAAATTTAAAAACCGAGATGGACCGTTGGCACCCCCGTATCTAACCTATTAGAAAATAAATAACCAAACCCTAACTAGGGTTTACTACTTTCTAACATAATCTGCAGCTGTGCAAATTCTTCTATGATCGGGAAACTAAACGAACTCGGATCGAGACGAAATTTTCCAGATCTGTTCTTCATTCCTCGGGCTTCAATATGGACGGTTGGATCTGAGTTTTGACTTGTCAATTTTCTTCAGTGAGCCGCCGATCTTGATGCTGCATCTGTCTCTGACTGCAGCGTATCAGTTACTTTCCAGAGCCGATCGGGAGTCGAGATGAAACCCGATCGACTTGAAATTTTTATGCCACATCAAAAACTCCGTATTTATCGATCTGACCGGTTGGATTTGCGATTCAACGGTTCAAACTCTCCCAGAAATTCGAGGAAGTCACAGGTAGGATTTCTGTGAATCCTGCGTTTTTCTGTTACAGCAGCTTCTTTGTAGCAATGAACGGATATCAAAACGGACTCCGATCGACGCCAAATTTTGTGGAATTGTTCATCATCTTCCAATCTTGATTCTGACCGGAGGGATCGTCGTTTCAACGGATCAATCAACAGGAAACACGAAATAACTAAACAGCTACTAAACAGATCTATTTTCTGGAAATTAAAATTGCAATAAAAAAGAATTACATAATTTCCTATACTTATATGGACGAATTTTCATCGTTTATATGAGTTTACAATAGATCTAACGGGTAAACAGTGCCAACCCCAATCCATCTCTTCAACCACGACATTCATAACCCCAAAAGGATATAGGTAGTGAGGCGTAGCTCATCATTGATCTAACCATGTTAATCAATGTCCTGTTTCTCCTCTCAGCAACTCCGTTTTGCTGAGGTGTCCTAGGCGCCGAGCGTTGGAAACAAATTCCTTTTTCAGCCAAGTAGTCAATGAACTCGTATCTAAATACTCACCTCCACGATCCGAGCGGAGGCATTTCAATGACTTGCCTAGTTGCCTTTCGGCTTCTGCTTGGAACTCCTTGAACTTTCCAAAAGCCTCGGACTTTCTATGCAGCAGATAAACATAACCGAATCTCGAGTAATCATCAATGAAAGTCACAAAATACTCGTATCCGCCTCTAGCTTGTACGTTCATCGGACCACAAAGGTCTGAATGCACTAAGTCTAGAGTTCCCGT
Organism: Gentiana straminea; assembly: GCA_036785695.1. Lineage (NCBI taxonomy): Eukaryota > Viridiplantae > Streptophyta > Magnoliopsida > Gentianales > Gentianaceae > Gentiana > Gentiana straminea. The sequence goes on from JAVUPR010000174.1 coordinate 810,073, forward strand.
GGCTCTATTACCCTTTGATGAGAAGGGACGCTTAGTCATTTTTCCCTCCAGGCAACACTCGCGGACGGGCGGTGTGTCAACGGATGACTCACCTAAGGCATTAACCTTTTCAAGTCTTTTGAGTCTTTCCAAGGAAATATGGCCAAGCCTTAGATGCCACAAGTATGTTTTATCTTCTTTTACTTGAGAAACTTTCTGCCTTTTTGCAGATCTTTGATGAGCAGTTTTAAACATTTCAGTATTAAGTAGGGGAGCTTTATGTGGTCTTACAAAATATAAACCGTTTTCATTTATAGTTGAACACAATTCAAAGTCATTCTTTGAAATAACAAATTCACCATTCAAACTTGAAACAAAAAATGATTGTTCAACTTAGCAGAATAAGAAATCAAATTTCTCCTGAAATTGGGAATAAAATAAACATTGTCTAAATGTAAAATTCTATTATTAAAATGCAAGTCCACAGCTCCCACTGCTTTAGCCGAAATGAGCGCCCCAGTGCCTACTCGCATCACTTGAGAACCCTCTTCCAGCTCCTCGTACGAACTAAGAATCTGCAATGAAGAACATACATGGTTAGTAGCTCCAGTAAATCAAGTATCCAAGTGGACACATCTTTAGCTACATTAAAAGATTCCAAGAATAGTAATTCCAAATTACCTTTCTTATCTTTCCCAGCGGCGACCTTGACTTTGCCATCTTTCACATCACGAAGATATTCGGGACAATGGCGTCGCCAATGTCCTACCTCCTTACAAGAAAAGCATTTGCCCTTGGGCTTGGACTCGTCAACTTTCTTGGCGACCTTTTTCTTCATTGGCTTGGGCACGGGTGCAACACTACCCTTCTTCTTCGGTTTGGCCTTAGGCTTGTTTGATGACCGGCTTCGGCCATATTGGCTTCAAACTTTCTTATCCCCTACTTGGACCTTATCTTTCGATAGCGAGGCCCTCGTAGATAGTCGGTTCATTCAAGCATTCGTGTCATGGTCAACTCATATTTGCCCATCGATATGCGAGTTTTGAACGGGATAAACTCGGGAGTCAACGATTCCGAATCATTGATACTTGAGTTGCTTCATCGAACTTTGATCCATGAATACCGGCGTCATTGAAGTAACCGATCATATTCGAACATGACCATTCACTCGCTTGACCTTTCTTCAATTTCGTGTTGACGGCCAACCCGATGGCATCGTGTCTTGCTTGGTTGCTAGGTGATCCAAACATCGTAGTAAGTTTCCGCATGATTTCTCCCCGATTCAAACTCTTCAATGCGGGTCCTAATAACCTCCGACACCGCCGCCGGGATGATCCCACGAGCCCGGTTATCCGCTTCGATCCGGCGATTACGCCGTTCGATCTCGCCTTTACCAGGTTTTTGGATCGCCAGCGTAGGGCATTCAGAAGTAAGTACATGTTGCACATTCTCATACGTGAGTACCACGTTTAAGTTACTCTTCCATTTCTTAAAGTTGTTTCCCGTTAATTTTTCAGACATAAAAACAGAAATTTGAGCAGACATTTTGCTGAAAATAAAATGACATGTATTAATTCAAGTTTAACACTACTATATTAAATTTTAGGAATTGTAAACTAAAAAGTAAGTCTACTCTACCATTCCAAGGTTTTAACCTCGCATCTCAGTGCCGCCGTAGGGTAGGTCAAAGAGATGACGGTTAAATCGAGACAATCTCATCAATGAATAACTTGTGAGAATCAAACATCCCACGAGAATCGAACATCCCTTTATTCATTGACTACCTTCCTTTTTTAGCCTAGATATTTCCAAAAATATCCTTTATGAGTGTGACCTACTATATCGGATCTCTTAGGTACGCCCCGAGTGTGCCGTCGTAGGATAGGTCGGTGACCCGACGAGTACCCGTAAATCCTATCCTTTCGGAGACCAAGCCATGAATGTTGATAGGGGTGAACACCATCCGTAGGGGGACGAAATCAAAGCGCCGCGAGGCGTCACCCTTCTCTCACTTACTTGTATCTATAGTAGAGGCCGTGGGGTTGGCCGTCGCCTCCCCGCTCCCACTCAATAATTTGGAAGTGGTTGTGGGTTAACTAACCACGTCTTTTTGATGTTATCATAAAAGCTCATCAAATCAAGGATTCCGAATGGTGTCGGTAACGTAGGCAAGCCTACCCATCCTATTCGTTGGAACATATGTGACAGTCGGACGAAATCGGGTCAAGACAGCCTCATTGAGATAAGAAGGAAGCACCCCTCCGCTCTCCAGTGTAGCTTAGTCTTGCCGGACCCCCGTGCATACATCACACTAGGAGGGTTAAGTCGGTCGAGCCTAGCTCAGTTGACCACCCAACCTATAAGCGAACCGTTTTTATCCAAGATTTATTGTTCTTTTACCATCATTCAATCTCGTAGACACTACGAATTGAAAACGTGATCTCGTTTGGGCTTTAAGGCGGTTCACCGAGAACACACACCGAAAAGCCTAACGATTTCATAACCCGTCCTCGGATCATTAATTAGTTACTAAATTCATTAATTACCACGTATTAACTAAATTTCAACTAATTACACGAGTTTGTATACATGCCTATTTTAATTACCAAAATTAAAATTCTACATGTATGCATGGAGTGGATTTATGATATGATGCATGTCATGGCAATTTCGATTTTATATCTATTTTATGATCGAACACATAAAAAATAAATTGCGGAAATTTAAACACCGAGATGGATTGTTGGTACCCCCGTATCTAATCTATCCTAGGAAAAAAAAATTACAATCTTCTTGTCTTCGAGTCTTGATCTTCGAATCTTGAACTCGAACCGCCGGAACACGAACCACGAACACCCGAGAGGAGAAAAGGTCTTTTTAATTAAAGAAATCCAATTTATTTTAATTAATCATATATTTTATTTTATTATATTACATGCGGCTGCTTTATTTTCCAAAAATAATTTTTTTTTTTATTTTTTTTATTTTAACATTCGGTTGTTGAATGATCTAAATAAATAAAAAAAATTAGGTCACAACAAAAAAAATTGGTGCAGCCGCAAAATTAAAGAAAACCCTAGCCGCATATATTTATTAAACAGGACTTATAGCGACGCTTTTCAGCGTCGCAGAAAGTCCTGTAGCAGATTTTTAATAAAATTCATCCGTTTCTTCTCGTTCATACCTTGGGTTTCGACTTGATCTTCAATTTTTCAGCAAGATCTTCATCTTTTCCAGCCCGGATAATCAAAATTACAATAAAAGATGCTACTTTTTACATAAATTTCGAAAAAAAGACATAAAAAAAAAATACAATTCCTATGCTCAATTGTTACTAAACAAAGGAGCTACAATAGATCTAACGAGTAAACAGTACCAACCCCAATCCATCTCTTCAACCAAGACATTCATAACATAAAAAAATCAATTAACATGCGTCGGCCCTATTTTAAAAAAAAATTGGGACAAAAAATCTACATGTTTTACCACTCCTAGATCTAATATTTTATACGTATAAATATAGATCACCATGGTCTCTGATACCACTGTTAGTAATACCATCCGCAACGGAAGCGATTTATGGATCTAGATCTATATAATATACGTAATAAAACAACTAGATCTATTCTACAAGGGGGATGTAAATCATACCTCTTGAATCTCTAAATTCAAGTTGAAGAACCGCAAAGGATGAATGTGAAGATGTGAAGAGCACCACAGTATTCCGATCGTGTGATCCAAGCAATTCCCGGTGGTAGGAATTCTCGACTCGAACCCTTCCGATATGCTACCGGAAAAATCTCCAAGATTTCTCCCCAAATCTCCCTTGGCCGAAATTCTTTTCTTCTCTCTACTATAGGGAGAAGTCGAAATTTATGTGTGTATTAAGGCTTGGGAGAACTCTCTTTATATACGAGAGTAAAACTTGGCCTCCAACGATTTTTATTTATCAAACAAAATAAATCCTTTAATAAAAGATAATTCCATAATATTCTAGAACAAATCTAGAATAATATTTATCTTTATTATTTACCATAAATATTTATCCAATAAATATTTTATGCACATGTCTTATTAATCACAAGAAAACTAATTTCTTGTTCCATTAAAAAGAGGGGGGGCGAAATTTATCAAATTGACCTAGTCAATATTAATTTTGCCATCACACAATAATTGGGCCAAGATTATGAAAAATGTCTTTTTCACATATTTAATTATTTAGCCCAACTAATTCAATAGTCCACTAAACAATTAATTCACATATCGTTTTAATAAAGTCCAACAAGAACTAAATTAATATTATTAGGATTCGACGTCCGAGAATAGCTATGCTATATTAGGAGGCACGTCGGGGACCATGGACTAATAATCAGCGGCTCCGATAAATCAAATAAATAATTATAGAATAATTATATTCGATAAATCAATCACGGGAATATGCCACCATAATCCCGTGACCGCACTCCTCCGATTATAAGATTATATTTATCTCCTCACGAGAATAATAATAAGCGTCCATTGATATAATCATTACATATGGATTAATCATCCATAGATCGTTCATTCTAAATCGGGAAGTTACCGTTAACCCTTTTTAGAACCTCTTATCCTTATTTACCATTAACCTCCTAGTGATCAATTAATTCATACAACTCTTTGGTGATCAATCAAGTGTGATATGAACTCGCGCGATCGATCGGTTTCTAGGATTAACAAATAAGGGAATGTCATCTACTTCCATAAATGGAAGGAATGGATTCCGTATCCGTGATAACACAGACTACTCACTCAATCCAGTATAATGCCAAGATTGGGTAATTCAGACCACAGACTCAGTGTAATCCTTAACCGTCAAGTCAAACTTCATACTGATTCAAGCAGTTGACTGTGATCACCTCAGGATTAAGATATATCCATAAATATGATCATCCATTGATTCGATAAGACTTCTCGATTACGGAATTATATCGTGAACTCTAATCAAATTGGTCCAGCCCTATATGATATATCTATCATATATAAATGCCCCATTAGGTTCTCTTAACCGAAAGTCCGGATAGGACTATCACACCTATTGTGTTCTGGGCGCATTAATAGCACGTTAAAGGAGAGACCCGATACTCTCGATTAACTTCACTACGGTCTAATTGTATTTTAAGTACATCTTCACTAACTCAATCCTCCTGTGTATATACCATACACTGAGTTAAGTGATTACATAAACGATATACTTAGGGTTTTCTGTAGTGTAGATACTATTGTCACATCGGTGAATATGAGAATAATAAATATGAATAATAACATCATTTCATTTATTAAATAAAACAATTACAAAATTGTCTTTTCTTGTTTTAATTTCTTTATATTTCTTGTTTTTAGGTAGACTTTAGTTAGGTTATTAGGGTTTTTAATCGTTTAGGTTTTGTAGTATTCTATTAGGTTTCTCCCACTTTATCTCGTTTTTATTTCCCTATCTGTTTCGTTTTTCTGGTCCTTTCGTCCCCGTTTTCCTGCTGTTTTTCTCGTCTCTTGTTTCTGTTTTTTTTCCGGTCCCAGACGGGCGTCTGAACAATCAAACGCCCGTCCGTTTTAAAATTCTCAACTCTGTATCGTTTTTACCAAGTCAGACGAACGTCCATCAAATTTGGACGCCCGTCCTGTTCTTCAGCCTTCCGGACGAGCGTTCGGATTTCCAAACGCCCGTCTGTCCTCCTATTTCAGTGTCTTTTCGTAGGTAGGGTTTTTGTTTCTATCTTTTCTAGTTTCCACATTAATTCGGGGACATCTGAGGTTGAATTATCTGACCCCACGTTTTTAACGATCAAATTTTTGGATAAAAGGGATCGTTTTAGCACTCTTTAGTATTTTGGCCATAACTTTCGGCTCGAGTGTCGGATTGGCGCGCAGGACCCCAATTCGGAAAGCTTGTTCCGACGCCGACGACGTGGCAGACCGCCAGAGGCTGTCCGACACCGTTTTTGAGGTCAAAATCCACTGTTTTCCCTTCCATTTTGGGCTCAGAAGATTTCAACACGTTTTTAGTGTTTCCTGTTTTTCTGTTTTAAATTTTTCGTAGTTTAGGTTTCTGTTTTTGTTTCATACAATCTTCCATCTAGGATTGAGGACATGGATGAGCAAAGTAAGATCGCCATGCTTTGAAACGGCGAGATGGCATCTCTTGAAATGTCGCTTAATCCTATGAATCCGACCCCGTCTTTTCCACAGAACTCACCTGTTCTGTTCTGTGGAAGATGTTGTCGACCTGGCCATGCTATTGGCCAGTGTCAGTCTCTTCCCCCTGCTGGATATCAAGTCAATTCTTTCCATAATCAGGGAAATTTCAGTCCAGTCACATGTCAGAATTGTGACAACGTGGGACATACTGCTCGTTTCTGTCCTAATAGTGGAAAGCACGCTTTCATTGGCCAGAACAATCAGACATTTGATAATCAGTTCTCTGGCCATAGCAAATTTCAAAATCAGGGTTTCAATCCAAATCAGAATTTTTATCAAAACCCGAACTTCAGTCAGGATCAAGATATCAATTTTTCCGATCAAAATCAAAGTTGGTCTTACCAATATTTTCCACAACACTTTCAGAACTATCCAGACCCCTCTCAATCTGACGATCTTGAAGCTAATTTGGAGGAGCAAAACAATATTATCCAATTCCTTCTGAGCACAACAAAGAATCTTGAGAGACGAATCGGGGAAATGGCTCAAAACCAAGGCATTGACCTAACTCCCACACTCCCTTATGGTGGAGAAGATGCTTACGACGATGATGGTGCAAGTCATGAGAATCAATTCCAATATGACCACAACTATGCACCAAAGATACAATGGTGGGAGTAGTAACTATCCTTGTTCTCCGTTGGGTCAAGATCGAAGCCATGGGCAACAAGGGACGATTGATGAGCTAGAACCTGATGTGGGTCGGCTTAAGTTACAAAGGTTAGAGACTTCCTTCCCTCCTGCAGGGTGTGATGATGAAGACGGTTGTCCTAGGAAAGATCCGACGTTAGAGATAGTTGAAGATGTTAATCACCCGGCGGAAGTCACATTAGAGGAGCCGTTGAAGCCACAGAGTGTTGAGGTGATTGTGGATAAGAGAATGAAGGATGAAGAGGAGGAAGAACCTGAAGATTTAGACCTCTCCCTTCCTCTCCGGAATGTTATGCATCTAGACAAGTGCACTCTTGAGATTCCTTGGTATGCTTCCATCGTAAACTACCTTCATTCCCAATATCTTGATCCAAAATTGTCATATCAAGAGAAGAAGAAGTTCTTCTCTGATATGAAATACTTTGTTTGGGATGAGCCTTACCTCTTCAAAATCTGTAAAGATGGGTTGCTAAGGAGGTGTGTTCCAGAATCTGAGCAACGCGATATTATTGAGCAATGCCACAGTGGACCCACAGGTGGTCACTTTGGTCCTTGGAAAACCGTTGCTAAGATCTTCCAATCCGGTTTTTATTGGCCCACGATCTTTAAGGATACAGAAGCTTTCTGTAAATCTTGTGATAGGTGTCAAAGAACCGGTACTCTGACAAGGCGTTTCGACATGCCATTGAAACCCATTCTTGAATGCGAAGTCTTTGATGTATGGGGCATCGATTTTATGGGTACATTCCCATCTTCTTGTGGTAACAAATACATCTTAGTCTGCATAGACTACGTGTCTAAATGGGTAGAGGCTCAAGCCACTCCTCACAATGATCATAAGACGGTCATGAAATTTCTAAAGAAAAACATCTTCGTGAGGTTTGGGTGTCCACGTGCCTTGATCAGTGATGAAGGGACGCATTTCTGCAACCGACCCCTAGAGAAAGTTCTTGAAAAGTATGGTGTTCGTCACAAAGCGGCACACCATATCATCCGATGACTAGTGGTCGGGTTGAGCGAAGCAACCGAGTTTGAAGAAGATCCTGGAGAAAACGGTGAACATCATAGAAAGGACCTGAGTCTAAAAAGCTGGATGATGTACTATGGGCATACGAAGCGCCTATAAGACCCCCATGGGTACATCACCCTATCGATGGTTTATGGAAAATCATGCCACTTGCCAATCGAATTAGAGCATAGAGCGTATTGGGCCATTAAATTCTTAAACTTCGATACCCAATCTTGTGGAAAACATCGATTGCAACGAGTTGCATGAGTTAGATGAGTTTAGACTCCAAGCCTACGAGAGTGCCGGGATCGGTAAGGACGAATGAAACTCCTTCATGATGAAAAGATCAAGCGGCGAGAATTTCAAGTCGGGGAGCAAGTTTTTCGTATAATTCCAGGTTGCATCCGTTCCCTGGAAAGTTAAGGACACGTTGGTCCGGCCCCTTTGAGATTCTACAAATTATTCCCGGAGGCGTTTTAGAGTTAAGAGGTCATGGTGACCAGCCGTTCAGAGTGAATGGTCAAAGGTGCAAGCATTATATTGGTCAACCCAAAGAGAAACCTTTGATTGTTCATTTCCTCGACATCCTCGGGTGTGGTACCCCTGAAGTCAACCAGTTTGACGAGTTTTCGCCCGATTTGTTTTCTGAGGGTGACGGCAGCGGTCCAGTAGAGGAAGTTATGGCTGGTAGTTGGGATATGGAAGAGTTTGCAAGGGAGCGAAGGTTAAAGAGAAGACTGAAGAATAAGAAGTCCACAATGGGGAAAATTAAACGTGCTTGGAAAGCTATCAAAGATTTGACCCCATGTGTGAGATGCTGTTTCTGCAGCCACACCACTGATCAGAGCTTACACGATGTAGTGGATGGAAGAAAGGTTAAGTGGCCTGATCCAGGCTGAGTTTCAAGTGTGTCTAGCCAAAGACACTAAAGAAAGGCGCTTGTTGGGAGGCAACCCAATATTAAGAAAAGTTTTTGCTATTATTATTATTATTTTTATTTTTATTTTATTGTTTTTGTTTTTCGAATAAATACGGAAGATAGTTCTCTTCTCGTTGCATTAGATAGTTTTCGTTTCGTTGTATTAGGGTTGTTTTGTTTTGTCTTGTGTCGTCGTGGGTTTTGGTGTCGGTTTTTGTGATCAGGTAACTTGCATGAGATGAATTTGAAAAAATCCATATGACCTTCCTCCTGCCGACATTATATCTGTGCACTACATTTCACATAGGTTTGGTTTTTAATCGGTTCTTGCACTGCTTATGCTTTGTTTTATGATATTGCCTCGTCTATAATCTTTTGTGCCCCTATCCCCGAGGTACGTTTTGTGTTGTTTTTCATGTATGCAGGATATTTGCTATAGCACTTGTGAGCTTTCAGATGATGTCAGTTTTCCGGTGGATGGTCCACAGTTTACTGCTTTCATCAAGCCTTTCTGGAGTTGATACGTAGCACTTCCGGAATTGCCACTTTAGAACTACAATCAGCTAAGTTTCTCTTATTCTGCACAACATGAGGACATGTTGTTATTTAAGTGTAGGGGAGGGGAATGTTTCGATATGTATCTACACATTTGCTTAATTCATAATGTTTCTATGTTTCTATGCAAAACGAGGTTAAATTTTTAAATTTTTCGACACTTTTGTTTTTGTTTTGTCCCGAGTAGGCAATTCGATTCACTGTTCGTTATTTTTATAGTCATTTAAGCTATATATCATATGTTTGATGAGTTAGTTGTTTCACCTGAGGTCGATTTTTCACGAGCCATAATAAATGATGAGCTATTTATGAAGTTATACCCCGTTTTGGATTAGTGATTTTTGATTTTTCTTATAAGTCATGTGCTTAGTGCTACGTATATATCTTGAGATTTATGATAGTCTGTATTTAGTTCCGAGTATGATATGCTGTGAATATCTGAAGGTTTGAATGTGATAAGTAACACGTAACTTGATGTCAAATGAAAAAGTTGAATTAATGAATGAAATGGGTGTGTCGAAAGCTAGTCGATGATTTGAGTGAGGTAGGGTGTACCATGTATGTCCTATACCACTATGATGACTAAAAGCTCACGACAGTTAGGAAAAGCTGCCTTATGATTTGAGTAAGGTAGGGGATTATCTCGAAATGTCCTATTCTGCTATGAGGGCAATAGCTTCTTCTAATGTGTGTTTAAAGTGAATAAGTCGAATCAACTAAGATATTGTTATGAATTGAATATAAGGCTTAGTTTTCATTAATCTTATCCCCAGTATAAACTGAAAGATATGATGTAGGGATTATCCTCTGAGTATTTCGAAGGCCCTAGATTCATTCGATCATATTTTTCGGGATATGTCACGTTTGTAGGGTACATCTTATGAGTGTCATTTATTGCTAGTCCACGAGGGGGTATTAGCTAGTTTTGCTTTGAGTTTTTCAAGTTTGGATTTAGTGGAAGTTTTCTATGGCTATGCACACACACGATGGTGAACTTCTAATTTATTGACTATGTGGTATATGTGTTGAGGTGTCTATATTCTTTCCGAGCCTTTCTTTTGTTTTGCTTTGCTCGGGACGAGCAAAAGATAAGTGTGGGGGAGTTGTTAAGGGTGATTTTGTACGTTTTATAACGATATATTTTATGATGATTTTCCCCATATTTATATTATTTGCATAAGAATTGGCCTTTATATTGAAATGTTAAGTAAGTGATGTTTTTAAGGGTCTAATTGCAAAAGTGATTAAATTATGTGTTTACTTGGTGGTTTTATGATTATTTGGATGATGTTACACTTTGCAATGGTTTTGATGTTTGTAGATATGCATATTTCGAGCTGAAAAGGGGATCAAAAGATGATACGAGTTGGATTTATTTGACATATAAGAGATAAGGAAGTGTTATATGAAGAAGAGAAGAGATAGAGATGAGAAGAATGAGATAAAGATGAAGATATCTAGTCCGGACATACCGGACGAGCGTCCATGTCCCGTCCAGTAGTGGACGGGCGTCCATAAAAGTAAACTGGCGTCCAGAGGAGATTTTCAGTATAGAGAGTTTAGACGCTACTCAGACCAGCGTTCATGCTCCGTTCAGAGAGGTTGGACGAGCGTCCGAGATAGTGGACGGGCGTCCACGGCACCGACTCAGCGAAACCGACCTAAAAACCTATAAATAGGCACGATTTCTCAAACCCTAAGGACCATATTTTTCGACCCTAGGCGGCCACAAGCCCCTTTGGGGCAGCTTTTGCTGCGTTTTTCCACTGCAATAAACATCTTTTTAATTTCTTTTCAATTATGTTATTTCTATTCCAACGATGAGCTAAGGCTAAGCCTAGAACAAGCATGTGAAGCCTCTCTGCAGCGTTTCGTTTTCAACTTTGGATTTGTTTTGTGAGTTTTATTAAAGCTTGTATCTTTATTATGCTTTTATATAGATTATGCAATTATATCGATAGATTGTTGCTTATTGATGTTTATTTTGATGAAAGTCATGTTAAACCTTAGATCACCGTAATAAAGTTTGGACTTTTAACCTAAAAATAACGAGAGTTGATAGGTTGAATTTCTAGGTTGCTAGATTGAGAGATCTTACACCTTGTTTTGATAACATCAATCTTATAGATCGAGAGATGAGAGATTGATAGGCGGATTATCTACGAGAGTAGAAGTTCATACCTTGGGTAGGTGAACCACAACCTTTATTAACTCTTCATTAAACGATCTAGGGTAGAAATTGAGAGTTGTGAGAAAGATGGATCATAGCTTGTTCTTCGTTAATTTAATTGAAAACCTTTGTGCCTTGTTCTTCGTTGCTTAGTTAGAATTTTATTTTCGTTTTAGTTTTTAGAATAGAATTAGTTAATACGTGTTCGAAATTATCTTTCCTGGCTTTGGACTGACAATCCTCTGTCCAGTTTATTTAGTGTTATCACCAACAATCGATGTTGGATGTGGTCTGATTTTAATCAGTTAGTAACTACCTTGAGTAAACGTACTGCAAGGTTTAAGGTTTTACTGTTCATAGACTCTATCAGAAAGGACGCAACAGTATAACTGTCCCTTCCCGATTTCAAGGATCTTATAACAAACCTTTTTCTCAATGCTACAAGATATTGAACGATTGGTCACTGACCGAACGTGTTCGCGAAATTTCCAGACCTACCTTCAAGCACCGTGTTCTAAATGCTTATATTTATGGAAGTGGGGTGAACCGAATCCACACCTTATCCGTAAATTCCAAAGCATATTCTAGGTAGACTTCTCGGTCTTACATTTCAATGTAAACCGTTATTTCACTTCCAATATCTTTATTGAGTTAAGCAGTGTATTGTAGCACATCTAAAAACTATATAAGGCAATTTAACGGTTTCTCACTTAGTGAAAGCATTTCACTATGAGGCAGGCCGAGCATCAGTCCCTAGGACTATGTGATGGCCCATTTCTGGGTATAGAATACTCTATCTTTGTTGAAAACAGAGAAACCTCAAAATATTTTGGATAAACTTACCGGAGTGTTTGAATAGTTATCAGACAAGAAGTCACTACTTAGAAGCTCCTACTAGCTCGTATCTTTCATCAGACCCCGAAGGTCGTCATGAACAAGCTATGTTACTTCTTTATATCCATTATCCTTTCCCGATTGAAAGGAAACTTAGTCATTGAACCTTTGAGACAATATAACCAGACTGGGAGAAAGGAATCACCCTGAGCCAGTCTTCAGGTCTTGTCTTTTAGGGACTATGCACTAACTATGGAATATGAAGAAGCGTTTATCTAAATATAGAAACCAATTGCTTTTAATAGTTCTTAAGATGTGTTTTATATACATATTTCAGCAGTTCTAAGTGGTTTTTGACTTTATCGAACAAAAGTCCGAGTCTTGGATTCGTACTACAAATGGTATATTCACTTTCTATACGACAAACAAATTATCGAATAGAAGGTAAATTCATTCGTTCCAACGAATCTTAAATAGAAAATAAATTTTCCGCGATATCCAAGGATTGAATCCGAGATTCATTTCCTTATATCACTCCCACTTTTCTAGCTAAAATTAACTGCCCGTTGTTTACTCTTTTAATCGTTAAATGCACTGCTACATTGTTCTTCCAAAGAACTTAGCTCAAGAAAATCGCCAAGGATTCATAGGTTGGTGATCCAAAATCACTGTCCTTATCCTATGATTTTCAGTTAATTAATTTTTCGGTTTAGCCTTAAAGTTTACTCAGTTTAGATGACTAACACTTTTAGACATATTCTCCCATTCTTGACTTTCCTTGAATGGAAACAGTCTTGAACCAGCGGTTCGTTTGAGTAGACACTACTCTTGAACCGTGGGGTGTCTATTTCGAGTGTTACTCGTCGGGACTTCTTGGATTTTCTAATATACCAGAAAAAACAACAAATCATAACATTAAAGCTCCCACTAGTTTTTCGGTTCCAAATACCGTCTAACGAGCAATGCTTTATTTTTATGTTTTTCCGATTTTTTCGATTAGAAAATCTTTCGTACATAGTTCTATTTTTTTCCAGAAAAACAACAAATCATAGAAACTCCCACTAGTTCATCGATTCCAAATATCGTCTAACTAGCAACATTTCATGACTTTCCGGTTTTTCAATTAGAACGGTTACGTGTGTAGTCAGTTACACTTTTCTAATGTTCTAGAAAAACAACAAATCATAAAGCTCCCACTAGTTCATCGATTCCAAATATCGTCCAACTAGTAACACTTCATGATTTTCTGATTTTTCAATTAGAAAATTACTCGTGTAATCACTACACACTCAAAATTCACTAGAAGAATTTTAAAGTCCGAAATCACCTAAGTTTGTCTCCCGTTTGACACGAGTGACACTAGTGACATACCTATATGTCACTCTGATTTTTAAAAGGCTTAAGAGAAAATATCTCTTTCGAAAATTAATTGCATTATCGATTAACTAGTTCAACGTCCTAGTTACTTTCCACTTTTTAAAGAAGTCAATACTAGTCAATTATAAATTTTTAAGCAATTTAGTAAGGGATAATGCTGTAAATAAAATGACATAAATTAATTCAAGTTTAACACTACTATTTTATTTTAGGAATTGTAAACTAAAAATAAGTCTACTCTACCATTCCAAGGTTTTAACCTCGCATCTCAGTGCCGCCGTAGGGTAGGTCAAAGAGATGATGGTTAAATCGGGACAATCTCATCAATGAATAACTTGTGAGAATCGAACATCCCACGAGAATCGAACATCCCTTTATTCATTGACTACCTTACTTTTTTAGCCTAGATATTCCCAAAATATCCTTTATGAGTGTGACCTACTATATCGGATCTCTTAGGTACGCCCCGAGTGTGCCGTCGTAGGATAGGTCAGTGACCCGACGAGTACCCAGAAATCCTATCCTTTCGGAGACCAAGCCATGAATGTTGATAGGGGTGAACACCATCCGTAGGGGGACGAAATCAAAGCGCCGCGAGGCGTCACCCTTCTCTCACTTACTTGTATCTATAGTAGAGGCCGTGGGGTTGGCATGCCGCCTCCCCGCTCCCACTCAATAATTTGGAAGTGGTGGTGGGTTAACTAACCACGTCTTTTTTATGTTATCATAAAAGCTCATCAAATCAAGGATTCCGAATGGTGTCGGTAACGTAGGCAAGCCTACCCGTCCTATTCGTTGGAACATATGTGACGATCGGACGAAATCGGGTCAAGGCAAACCTCATTGAGATAAGAAGGAATCACCCTCCGTTCTCCGGTGTAGCTTAGTCTTCTTTGGACCCCCGTGCATACATCACACTAGGAGGGTTAAGTCGGTCGAGCCTAGCTCAGTTGACCACCCAACCTATAAGCGAACCGTTTTTATCCAAGATTTATTGTTCTTTTACCATCATTCAATCTCGTAGACACTACGAATTGAAAAACGTGATCTCGTTTGGGCTTTAAGGCGGTTCACCGAGAACACACACCGAAAGGCCTAACGATTTCATAACCCGTCCTCGGATCTTTAATTAGTTACTAAATTAATTAATTACCACGTATTAATTAAATTTCAACTAATTACGCGAGTTTGTATACATGCCTATTTTAATTACCAAAATTAAAATTCTACATGTATGCATGGAGTGGATTTATGATATGATACATGTTATGGCAATTCCGATTTTATATCTATTTTATGATCAAACACATAAAAAATAAATTGCGGAAAATTTAAACACCGAGATGGACTGTTGGCACCCCCGTATCTAACATATTAGAAAATAAATAACCAAACCCTAACCAGGGTTTACTACTTTCTAACATAATCTGCAGCTGTTCAAATTCTTCGATGATCAGGAAACCAAACGAACTCGGATTGTGACGAAACTTTCCAGATCTGTTCTTCATTCCTCGGGCTTCAATATGGACGGTTGGATTGGAGCTTTGACTTGTCAATTTTCTCCAGTGAGCTGCCCAACTTGCTGCTGAATCTGACTTTTACAGCAGCGCCTCAAAGACATCCCGAGGCCGATCGGGAATGGAGATGAATCTCGATCGACCTGGAATTTTTATGTCACGTCAAAACCTCCATACTTATCGATCTGACCGGTTGGATTTGCGTTTCAACGGTTCAAACTCTCCCAGAAATTCGAGGAAGTCACATGTAGGGTTTCTGTGAATCCTGCGTTTTTCTGTTACAGCAGCTTCTTTGCAGCAACGAACGGATATCAAAACAGACTCCGATCGATGCCCAAATTTGTGGAGTTGATCATCATCTTCTAATCTTGATTCTGACCGGAGGGATCTTCGTTTCAACGGTTCGATCAACGGGAAAATAAAAAATACTAAACAGCTACTAACAACATCTATTTGCTGGAAATTAAACTTGCAATAAAAATAAATTACATAATTTCCTATACTCATATGGACGAATTTTCATCGTTTATATGAGTTTACAATAGATCTAACGGGTAAACAGTGCCAACCCCAATCCATCTCTTCAACCACGACATTCATAAGCATAAAAAAATTAAACATATGCATCGGCCCCCAAAAAAAATTGGGACAAAAAACTACATGTTTTCCACACCTAGATCTAATATTTTATACGTATAAATATAGATCACCTTGGCGACTGATACCACTGTTAGTAATATCATACGCGGCGGAAGCGATTTATGGATCTAGATCTATATAATACACGTAATAAAACAACTAGATCTATTCTATAAGGGGATGTAAATCATACCTCTTGAATCTCAAAATCCAAGTTGAAGAACCGCAATAGGAAGAATAAACAAAGGTGTGAAGAGCACCACGATCTTCCGTACGTGTGATCCAAGCAACTCCCGGTGGAAGGAAATCCTCGACTCGAACCCTTCCGATATGCTACCCGGAAAATCTCCAAGATTTTCCTCCTAATCCCCTTGGCCGAATTTTTCACTTCTTCTCTCTAAGAGGAGATGTCGAAATTTGTGTTTGTTAAAAGGCTTGGGAGAACTCTCTTTATATAGGAGAGTAAAACTTAACCTCCAAGGATTTAATAATTAATACAAAATCAATTATAATAATCCCATAATATTCTAGAACAAATCTAGAATAATATTTATCCTTATTTTTACCATAAATATTTATCCAATAAATATTTTGTGTACATGTCTTATTAATACACAAGAAAACTAATTTCTTGCTCACTAATACATGTGGAGGTCGAAATTTGTAGCTTGTGACCTAGTCACAATAATTTCGACTAACACACTAAATTGGGCCAAGTCCACGAAAAATGTCTTTTCCGTGTATTTAATTATTTAGCCCAACTAATTTAATAGTCCACTAAACAATTAATTCACATATCGTTTTAATAAAGTCCAACAAGAACTAAATTAATATTATTAGGATTCGACGTCCGAGAATAGCTATGCTATATTAGGAGGCACGTCGGGGACCATGGACTAATAATCAGCGGCTCCGATAAATCAAATAAATAATTATAGAATAATTATATTCGATAAATCAATCACAGGAATATGCCACCATAATCCCGTGACTGCACTCCTCCGATTATAAGATTATATTTATCTCCTCACGAGAATAATAATAAGCGTCCATTGATATAATCATTACATATGGATTAATCCTCCATAGACTGTTCATTCTAAATCGGGAAGTTACCGTTAACCCTTTTTAGAACATCTTATCCTTATTTACCATTAACCCTCTAGTGATCAATTAATTCATACAACTCATCGGTAGCTAATCGGTGTAATATGAACTCGCGCGATCGATCGGTTTCTAGGATTAACAAATAAGGAAGCGTCTATCTACTTCCATAAATGGAAGGAATGGATTCCGTATCCGTGATAACACGGACTACTCACTCAATCCAAGTACAATGCCAAGATGGGGTAATTCGGACCACGGACTCGGTGTAATCCTTAACCGTCAAGTCAAACTTCATACTGATTCAAGCAGTTGACTGTGATCACCTCATGATTAAGATATATCCATAAATATGATCATCCATTGATTCGCTAAGACTTCTCGATTACGGAATTATATCGTGAACTCTAATCAAATCGGTCCAGCCCTATTTGATATATCTATCATATATAAATGCCCCACTAGGTTCTCTTAACCGAAAGTCCGGATAAGACAATCACGCCTATTGTGTTCTGGACGCATTAATAGCACGTTAAAAGAGAGACCCGATACTCTCGATTAACTTCACTACGGGCTAATAGTATTTTAAGTACATCTTCACTAACTCAATCCTCCCGTGTATATACCATACACCGAGTTAAGTGATTACATAAACGATATACTTTAGGGTTTTCTGTAGTGTAAATACTATTGTCACATCGGTGAATATGAGAATAATAAATATGAATAATAATATCATTTCATTTATTAAATAAAACAATTACAAAAATTGTCTTTCGGGCATCACACCTAACAGTAGGTTATAAGCCTAGAAGCAGTATGAGTAATCATACTGCCTGTTAGTTCAATGACTGTTTGTTGTTTTTCTTATGATGCAGCTAATCAGAAATCAACTCAAAGCGAACTGTTTAGCAAAATGTCATCACATCAGTCTTCGAGGTTCGAGGAGAAGAAGTCTTGGCCGAGAACCAAAACCACACCAAGAAAGCCGTTGACACCTAAACTCAAGGAGAGAATAGCGAAGATGAAGGCAAGAATTCAAGAAGCTAAGAAGACAAAAGAGTCTAAAGAAGCTTACATATACAGAGGTATGTCCAAGTTAAATCCTGAAGAGATTTCTTCAGATTTAGACTCAGGATATGACTACATGCATCACATGTCAGATATAGAATCTGATTCTGAGATTAGCATAGACCTAAATCGCCCTATAGTCGTCTGTCCTAGAGATGCAACGCATATTGAGAATGAAGCTCGGTTGATGCCGAAACTAGATGACCCAGGAGCATTTATGGTAGAGGTTACCTTAGAAAGAACATGCCTAGGGTTGGCTTTGATATATTCTGGCTCGAGTCTGAACATTTTCCCGAAGAGTTTTTGTGAGAGAAATCTAATCCTTACCTCCACAAATACTCCATTACAAGTTAGGTTTGCGGATAGGACCAGAACGATCATGTCTGGAAATATGAATAATATGATCATTGGCATAGGACAACTCAGGTTTAAGATAGATATAGTTGTTATGGATATAGATGAGCACCCTCACTGCCCTATCATTTTAGGGAGAGCCTTTATCAATACTTCTAGAGCCCTAATTCGTATGTCCGGGCGTGAGATTACATTTTTCGATGCTAAGGGTTCTGAGACCTATGGGACGAGGAATCCAGATTTCCCTATTCCGGTGAGCGTGAATGTTATAGGAGGTGGTAGTTCGAAACCAGATTTGACTCCGGACCTAGAAAAAAGTGTTGATGACGAGATAGAAGAAAGAGATGAGACCCTTACAGTTCTAAGTCGTGAGAAAGCTGTCGAGCCTGCCCCTGTTCTAGGAAATCATAATCCTGAAGGCCTGCCTTTCTCCAGACCCAAGGATAGAAGGAAGCAAGCAAAGAAACGAACCCGTAGAGTTCGCGCTAAAGAGAGCTCATCTAGTTCTGAGACAATCACAAAAGTTGGAGCTTGCTTGGATGGACAGTTCGACTGTCTTTTCGTTGGACTAACATCTCGCGGAAAGGCACTCGTGCAAAAGGACAACAAGACATTTTCGGTAAAGGCTAACCGGGTGAAAACCTGGCAAGCCAAGAGCAGTTCGTAAAAGGTGATGATTTTTGGAAAGTCGAGCTACCGACTTAAACTGTAGAACTATTTCTATTTTATCATTTTATTTCATTTTTATTTTTTTCTTTTAAATAAAAGTAGCGTGAAACGATAATGAGTTTTTTTTTATTTTTCCCGTGTTCCGACGACTGCTCAGTTAAGGATGTGCAAAAAATCTTTTTATTCGAATCGTTTTTACGTGAAGTAGGGTGTAGTAACCGAGTCTTTGTAAAAAAATATTGATTAAGGAAATAGAAATGCGTTATTTTAAATGCTGTAGGCCAGATTGTTTTTATTTATGAAAAGAATGAGATTGTTTTTGTGCTTGAGACAACTTGTCGGTTGGGTTAATTTTTACTGTAAGAATTGAAAAAGTGAAATAATAGTTATGACATGGTTATATGTTGTAGTTAATTTCAGGTGTGTCATAATTCAATGGTCAACACCATTTATTTCTACATAACCCCATACACCTTTCCCTCTTCCCAATTCCTTTATTCTTTCAATTTAAACTTTCAAATTCCACCTTTACAACTAATCAATCCCCATCCATTCTTATCCACCAATCACATTCCACTTTCAATTTCCTCTTTTTCTATTTAAACCATTCATCCTCTTCTCCATTTTCTTCATCCTCTTCTCCATCTACCTTTTCCCCCAAATCCTTGTAGAAATAAAATGGGAATATTTTGAAAATCTTCATCCATTACACCATTTCACTCACTTTTCAAGTTTTTTTTAATCGCAAAAGAGCTGTTGAAGATTTTTCTGATCGGCCAACTCAGTCAAAGGACAGATACAGAGCCAGAAACACTTGATTTTCCACCAGTCCAGATCGAATTCAGCACTCGGTCAACCGAGTGATTACTCTCGGTCGACCGAGAGCCACGTTGCTGCCACTGTCCGTTGCTATGCCGTTTGTCTGTCAGAATGCCACCAAGGAGACGCAGAGTAGCCCAATTTGTGGCAGTTGAAGGGGACGTGCCATTAATCAACGGGGTACCACAATTCGCGAGTCGGGAGGTATATGCTTCATTCATTAATAATTTCTCGAATGCCCCTGTTCATCGAGCTCGAGGACTGGATTTGGATAATTGTGGAGATGAGCTTTTGGAATTGGTGGAACGTTATCAGTGGTGAGATGTCGTAGCACCCCCCGGCCGAGTCAACGTCAATTGGGTAAGGGAATTTTATGCTTATTTACGCGTACACCCAGATACCAATATTGTTACCATTCGTGGACGACCGATTGTAATTTCTCCGGGAACGTTTAATGCTTATTTTGGTCTGGATATCCCGGAGGACGGGCCAGAGTATATGGTGACATTTGATGGGTCCGACGCTTGGTTGGAGGAAGTTGGTGCCTATCTGGGGATAGAATGGACTATAGGAGAGGTTGCCCGCACATTTGCGGCACCCGATGTCAGGAGATGGGAGGATAAATGCCTTCATCGGCTTATCCGTTCTAATCTCTTTCCGGCCAAGCATGTATCTACGGTCTATTATGCCCATGCCACTCTGCTTTATTGGTTATACATGGGATGGCCCGTGAACGTGGGGGCATTGAACAGCAAGGAAATGACAGACGATGCTCTCCAGCCTCGGCATACCTTACCTTTTGGTTCACTGATTACTACATTCTGTGAGGGAGCCGAGTGCCCAGTGTTAGGCACCAATTCCTATGTGGGGCCAATGCCTATCTTATCTTTAATTTCTGTCGCACCACCTATCGTTCACGGCCACGATCAAGAACAAGCAGGGGAGCCCGAGGACTATGCTGACGAAGCCGGCCCGAACAATTTGCAACTAGCACCGATCAATCCTAATTATGGGCCTTATGATCCCAATGCTCCAGGATTTTGGGATTAAGCATTTGTATTTTCGTATTTGCATTTCCTATGATTAACGCATTTTTATTTTGACTGGTTTCTACTATTATGTCGTGTTATATAGAGTAGGTTTCACTATTTCCTAAATTCGAACTCATGTAATGTTTTGGACTTGCAAAAATATATGGACATGTAATCGTGAATTTATGGACTTGAAAATGTTTAAGGAATTTGTTCCTCTTTTACGGTCCATTTTTCTGATTATTACTGTTTGGACTAATCCTGTAACGAGTTTCGAGTTTTGTTTAAAATGCATGTTGTAGTGATTATTTTTCTTCCTTGCGATCGGCCGCTGTATTATCTGTTGGCATTTGCCGAAGTTCACAAGACTGGTTCCATTCCCGCGTTTATCCAGAGCTAAGTTCCTATTTTTGCTCTTTATTGTTATACATTGAGGACAATGCATGGTTTAAGTGGGGGGTACGAGTCACTTAGCATGCTCGAATAAGGATCTACATATATGTATCAAATAATATAATAAATGAGTAAAATTTAAACTTTTAAACTTAGAATCACATTTACTTTTGTGAGTCCCGAATATTGTATTTAATAAGGAAGGAACCATGTTTCATGAGTACGTGATCACTTTATACTTCTGCGATATATTTCTGGTAAACTTAATGATATTCATATTGTACGTTGCGAGTAGTTGTTTATTACTCAATTATTCGATAAATGAATCGAGTTGTACTACGCTTATTATAAAAATGAAAAAATTATGTGTACATTGCATAGATAATTGGTTATGCTTACCTAGTGTCAAATTTATCGTCTGATGTATTCCTATCTTCTAGCTAAAAAAGCGGAATAATAAGCTTGAGACGTACCGGTGTTTTAACAAAACGTTAAACACTGGGCTTGTAGTAACATTACCAAAGTAGCCTCGCGCTTGTGGTAATATTCGATGTTATGTTT
The DNA here is from genome assembly GCA_036785695.1 of Gentiana straminea. Lineage (NCBI taxonomy): Eukaryota > Viridiplantae > Streptophyta > Magnoliopsida > Gentianales > Gentianaceae > Gentiana > Gentiana straminea. The sequence goes on from JAVUPR010000174.1 coordinate 831,959, forward strand.
GATCTAAGATAGGGGGATGCTCTAAAAGGTTTTCTCTCTTGAGATTGATAGTATCTGAAAAATATGCAGAATTGAAAAAAATTCAACTTTTAAGAGGCTTTGAGTAGTACTCGGTCTCCAAGTCCAAAATCCCTATAGATACGCTCTTGCTTATTGTTCTAAGTGCTTTAACCATTGCGAGGCTTAAGAAAAGGGAATGCTGATGTTGGTAGGTTGAGATTTCGAAGTTAGCATAAACTCTAATCTTGCTACATTTATATAAAACTAATGCACATGCACACATCACTTCGATTCATAGTGAGTAATGAATAATGGATATCTTATGAGCTTAAATAATATGAGTTGATTCGAGTTTCTTGTGTTAGTATAATTTGACCATTGGAAAATGATTATATGGGGAATAACTTATTGGTACTTTGATCGGGACGATCAAAGGCTAAGTGGGGGTTAGTTGATGACGGTCAAATTGTACCCGTTATTCTATGATCTTTATCCCCGATTCTAGTTTAAAAGAGCAATAATGGAGTAATAATAAATCGTAATATGCTTAGTTTGCATATGCCGAGAGTTACGATTCGTTATTATGTATTTAGTGGTTTTATTATACTATTTGATGTTACAGACTGTATTTGATGCTATATTTGTAGTAACTCATTTGGGAGTGCAAGGATGGGCTTCGGAGAAGCTTTAATGGATTGCAGACAAGTTCAGGATACCCAAGGTATAAAAGGAGGAAAGCCCAAGACGGAACAAAAAGGAAACCCAAAAAGATACAAGGCTCGGTCGACCGAGCCTATGCATTCGGTCGACCGAGTGGGCCTGAAGTCCAGCAGAAGTCCGGCACATTGTTTGAGGCGGTTAGGGTTTAGTGTTTTCCACATTTAAGTCGGTCTTCTTAAGTCGGCTGTAGCTCTATATAAACACAAGTCCTTTGTATTTTTAAACACACACCAATACCAATTCATTCATATATACATACAAGCAAATAAGGATTCTTTAGGAGTGTGGAAGAGCTGGGGGCGCAATAATGTAAGCCCTAGTTTCTTTTCTTGTTTTCTTTTAGTAATTAATTTCCCAATTATGCTTTAATTGTTTGAGTAGTTATTCATAGCTAGATGATGTAGATCTAGGCTATAACGTCAGGGAGGTGTTGATGCCTTGTCTATGAGGATCTCATACCCTACGTCCTCTTCCTAACATCTATGGATGAATTTACGTGTTTGATTACGTGTATTTAGATTAGTTTGTATGATTTCCTGACGAATCACTATTTAATCCGATTTGTATGAGAAACGCTGAGAAATATATTCAGTGGTGTAATCTGGGGAGTGGAGCACTCGGGTGACTGAGTGGTGTCATTCGGTCGACCGAGCCTATGCATTCGGTCTACCGAGAGCCTCTAACCCTGCTTTATCCGTTAATCAGTCACGTCTTTATGATTAGATTAGCTTAATTGAATATGTTATCTCAGTAGGTATGGCTATGGCTACGTTACTCGCTTAATTAAATTAAAACGTGTAAAAAGGAAATACCGATATAAAACTCTTAGGTGGGCTTATGAATTGATCTTCACGGACGTTCGGCGTTATCTAGGTAGGTTTATATTAAGGAATTGCGCGCACCTTGTTTATACGTAGATCGTAAACTAGCATGAGATCATAACTTGGTACCTGTTAGTTGGATGAGAGTTTGAGTGATCGTTTAGGAAGTACGCCTAACCATAGGAATGTTGCCTAGAGGAGGTGTACGGTTAATATCGGCATCCTTAGAGTCGTAAGCGTGTGAGTTATATGAGATGGAGGCACTTAAAAGGCGAAGTCACGTAACAATATCACAGTGATCTAGTGACCTACCGGTGCTACGTCAAGTTTTAGAGGATGACTCCCGTAGCCAATATAAACAGATATGAACGGATTAATAGTTGATAAGTCTGGTTGTTATATAAATTGTCTAGATCCAAATGATTACGGTTATAATTGGGCAGTTAATTACGTTATTTGTTTACGTGTTATTTGTTTATATGTTTGAGTGTGTCTTTCTTTTCTCGTATCCTATGTTGGTCTTAGACCGTCTTTGTCAAACGAAATAAATAGGTTGACTATTTAAGTTAGGATCCACAAATTGATTCTCTGTGGGATCGACCTCGACTCTATTTAGCTATACTAAGATTGAACCTAGTTCACTTGCTAGTGGTTATTTAGGCATCGAGTTAATAATTTAACTTGACTTCAATCAACGATCAACTCGATTCGTTGAAGCAAATGATCAAACAGTTGATCGACAAAGACAGTAAGAAGCTAGAGCTGCCTTACGAAGCTCCAGTTGTAGCTGCAGGTGATGGATTACTACCTACTCCACCACCAAGACAGGTATCAGCAGAACCAACTGAGGTCAATTTGAGGTACGAGCCTCACTGCAAATCCTCTAAAATCGATTTCCCACTATTCTATGGTGATGCTTCCATGGAGTGGGATCGAAAGAGTGAAAGACATTCCAAATCCATGACAATCAAAAGGTTGGTTACACAGAGATGCATCTTAGAGGAGCTGCGGATGTGTGGTTTCGAGGTCTTAGAATGAGTTACCCCTCATATAACCTGGTCTATGATGAGAGAGAAAGTCTTGAAGAGGTTTGGTTGTAAATCCATGGACATGCCAGTCAATGACTTCCACCAATTGAAGCAGGTTGGATATGTGGATGAATACCTTGCTGAGTTCGAAGGATTGAAAACACTGGTACAAATGCAGTGCCCTAGATTTATAGATTATCATTATTTCTCTTGTTTCATCAGAGGACTGAAGCCAGAAATAAAATCAATGGTGCGGCTTATGCACCCCAATTCCATGTCAGCTGCTGTTGAAGCTGCAAGGTGCCAAGAGTGTGTCCTCCTGTTTCTCAATCATAAACCACTGCCAAAAATCTCCTATTCTGTGTCAGGAACCTAGAGTGATGAATAGTAGTTAGTTGGTGACATCATTTTGACATCAATTCTCTTAGCTAGGAGTTGAGTCGGCTCCTATATAAGCCGAGCTCTTAGCTTGTATTCTATAGCTTTGACATTAATAGAATTTCTTTTTTCTCTCCTACTGTTTTCCTCTCCTCAATCCCCAATTTCCTCTCTTCAATCCCCCTTTTCCATATAGAAAAACCCTAGTTAAGCTAAGTGCTTAACATCTGGCATCAGAGCCCTACCCCTGTGATTGGATCATGGCAGAAACTAAATTGATGGAAGAAGAAATTATGGAAGAAAATTTTGAGCAGCAACAGAAAATGAAGGAACAAATGGAAGAATTTACTATTCAAAGAATTACCTCTCTCTTAAAACTTTCTACCCCATCTCTCTAATCTTGCAGTTTCCACCGCCTTTTAGATCCACCGACGACGGTGGCTTATGGCTGCCGGCGTCTCCCCCTTTTTTCTTTCTGTCTTTTTTCACTCTCTCTTCTTTTTTCCCTTATCTTTCTGGTTGTTTTAGAAGCTCTCCCTTTTTTGGAGATCTAAATCTAGTTTTTCTTCTCTCTGTTTGTGTTTTTGCCGGCAGTTCCTCTTTGACCATCTTTTTTATGATCAAAGAAGTGATCTTTGTTTGTCAACTCTTATGGTTTATTTTGGCTTCTGGGCCATCACCGATTTTTGATTTAAGATTCACCTGGCCGCTGTTTTGGCTTCCCAACGGTGACGGTTGGTTGGATCTTGTTTTCCAGGTGGAAAACTTTTATGGTTGTAAATGTTTACTCGGCTTGCAGTTGGATTTTTCCTGTGGATTTATGACCGCTAATCTAGCTGGTGATGCAGGCCTTATTGGATAAGATTGATGAAATTTTCGAATCACCAATGGAGTCCTCTGAAATTGCATTGGGAAATGACTATTGCAACTCAGCCATGGCAAACAAAGAGTCAATTGAGGAGGTGATGGATGTTAGTCCATTGCTAAAATCTGAGGAAAATAGTTGTTACTATGGTATTGTACTGAGAAATGATGATGTAGCAGTGCAAATAGAAGTTGACTCTAGGAAAATTGTCTCGCCAAATGCAGACCACAAGGTGTCCGACAAATTGTCCTAGCCAACCTTCACGGATACAACGGCATATAAGTTGATTGATGAAGAATTAGATGTCCATAGTGGATTGAACTCTCAAGAAAAAGCAACATCTAAGCAAGGTTTTTGTAATTCAGAAAATGAAGGTCTCAAGATGTTCGACAAATCGACTAGGCCAGTGTTTACAGGTTTGAGATCGTTTCCTGGGAAGTTTAATTCTATTTCTATAATTGAAGAAGTTAAATTCTCTTCACTCAAGGCTAGAATTCAGTTGATGGAGGAGGTTGAAGAGTTATTTCCATCTAAATATAAAGATGTGAAAGTTGCCAACCAACTGCTTGATGAAATGCCTAAGCCATTCTCAATGAAGACTGAATGTGTGTCAACTGGCCGAAGCCTATTCGTCGAAATGTCATACCTATCGCCAGTTAAGCAACATGACAAGATTAAAGGTTGTGAAGAAGTGGTACTGCAAGTGATTGATACGCCAAAGTTCATATTCGATCCAGGTGGTAGCACTTTGCACCATATGGGATGCAATACCTTCAAGTCTAATAAATATTCAGTGTTTCCAATCGCTTGCATGACAGATCATGAGGATTTTGTAACTGAGTTGAACAGTTATGTGGAGAATCGTCTAAGAACTAATGATTCAAAAATCATACAAACAATTGAAGGCTCTCATATACATAAAATTGCTATCAAATGATGCTTCACGATAGATGAAAATAAGAGGAAGATGGCTGGCAGGCGGATGGAGACATTGCTACACTTATCCAACCTTAGGTATGAGGTTGATCAAATGTCATTGGAAGCCTTAGAGGTAACTTATGAGGAAATTACTTTGAGTGAATATTTGAAGTTCATGTTCGACCCAGGTGGGCAGTTTGAGATGATGCAGAGGCTGGAAATTTGACATCGTTGCTTTTTTCTCTCTACGACAAACACTACTACTGACATAAGCACTTGGCACAATCAAATTCTGGGTGACTTAGAGGGGATTCACTGCAGCAAACTATTAATGCCCATGTTTGGTAATGGTGGAGGTAAGAATTCAAGTTTGCATTTGGTTGGTGTGATTTGATGTTGCCAATTGCATTACTTGTCAAGAAGTGGAAGGGTTGAATTGCATCCACAGTTGCAAGCGGCTATGAGCCTATTGTGACATCGTTTGATTAGGGACATAAAGATAAAATGTTATTCCTTGAATTCATCAAATTATTCAAGGCAAAGTTATATTGGAGAATTCTTGAGATAGCATGTGGACAAACAACAAGAATTTTGGATGATATGGTGGCATTACAAAAGTGGATGATGGTTGGCCTTGTTGAAAGGCTCAAAGGTTTTATGGTCATCAATAGAAATGTATGTATCAAGAAGCAAATTCAATGTCCATGAATAGATAGCAATGGATGAAGATATTGACTATTGGGGCCTTTATGCAATCGGACTTCAACCTTTTAATGGATGGATAGAGCATATGGCTATGACCGCATGGATTTTCTTGTTCTTTATGGGAAATGAATTGGTTTTCTCTTAGAGCCTTGATAAGGGTGTGTTTGGTATTCAATTGGCAAATTTTGTTTGGGATCCGGGTCTATGTGCCATTTTTATCTTTGGGGACAAGGATGTTTTTGGGAGGGAGGGAAAGATGATGATATGCAAAGAGGAAGAGGATGATATGCATAGAGGAAGGCATTGGTGGTAATGAGATATGATAATGGGATGCATTGGTGATATAGGAAATAAATGGTGCTTACCAAAGGAATCATGGAGAGCTGGGCCATTTGTTACTGTAAATATACTCTTTGTTATTGTAGATTCATTCCTATTGTTTTCAACTTTGGAAAATCATATTTTGGAAACGGATTGGTGTGCATTTTCATTTTATATCCTTGAGGACAAGGATGTTTTAAAGGGAAGGGTGATGTCAGGAACCTAGAGTGACGGATAGTAGTTAGTTGATGCAATCATTTTGACAAGAAAGTCTCAGGGAATCACCCATACTTTCTGATTTTGAACGAAATCATGCAATACTAAGTGGTAAGAGAGTCCAAGGTCTGATTAACTCTCTACTTCTTAGGGAATTACCCCTAGACCACTCAAGCTTTGCTCTGAAAGATAAACTTTCCTATTCATTCTACTCTTTTCCGTGTAGATCTAATTACTCCCACTGGGCCTGAGACGCTCAGGTGGTTCTACAAAAGCATGAACAGAACTGGTGTACCGAACTCCATTCACAGGGTTATGGATATTAAACCAACCTCTATTATCAGAATCCTATACTGCTCACAAAAGAGCCATAGGTCATCAATCGATCCTTAGACTGCAAAGTCCGCAGAACCCCGTAATGGGTAATGGATGAACCATACTCCCAATACTTACTGGGTGGATCAAAATTCTGATCTAGTTTAGTAGTATTTAGTGTTATCACCAACAACCGATGTTGGATGTGGTCTGATTTTAATCAGTTAGTAACTACCTTGAGTAAACGTACTTCAAGGTTTAAGGTTTTACTGTTCATAGACTATATCAGAAAGGACGCAACAGTAATGACGGTCCCTTCCCGATCTCAAGAATCTTATAACAAACCTTTTTCTCAATGCTACAAGATATATAACGATTGGTCACTGACCGAACGTGTGCGCGAAATTCCCGACCTACCTTCAAGCACCGTGTGCTAAATGCTTATATTTATGGAAGTGGGGTGAACCGAATCCACACCTTATCCGTAAATTCCAATGTATATTATAGGTAGACTTCTCAGTCTTACATTTCAATGTAGACCGTTATTTCGCTTCCAATATCTTTATTGAGTTAAGCAGTGTATTGTTGCACATCTACAACTATGTAAAGCAATTCAACGGTTTCAACCTTAGTGAAAGCATTTCACTATGAGTCAGGCCGAGCATCAGTCCCTAGGACTATGTGATGGCCCATTTTTGAGTATAGAATACTCCATCTCCGACAAAATCAGAGACACCTCAAAATATTTTGGATAAACTTTCCGGAGTGTTTGAATAGTTATCAGACAAGAAGTCACTACTCGGAAGCTCCTACTAGCTTGTATCTTTCATCAGACCCCGAAGGTCGTCATGAACAAGCTATGTTACTTCTTTATAACCATTATCCTTTCCCGATTGAAAGGAAACTTAGTCATTGAACATTTGAGACAATTTAACCAGACTGGGAGAAAGGAATCACCCAGAGCCAGTCTTCAGGGCTTGTCTTTTAGGGACTATGCACTAACTATGGAATATGAAGAAGCGTTTATCTAAATATCGAAACCAATTGCTTTTAATAGTTCTTAAGATGTGTTTTATATACATATTTAAGCAGTTCTAAGTGGTTTTCACTTTATCAAACAAAAGTCCGAGTCTTGGATTCGTACTACAAATGGTATGTTCACTTTCTATACGACAAACAAATTATCGAATAGAAGGTAAATCCATTCGTTCCAACGAATCTTAAACCGAAAATAATTTTTCCGCGATATCCAGGGATTGAATCCGAGATTCATTTCCTTATATCACTCCCACTATTCTAGCTAAAATTAACTGCCTGTTGTTTACTCTTTTAATCGTTAAATGCACTGCTACCTTGTTCTTCCAAAGAACTTAGCTCGAGAAAATCGCCAAGGATTCATAGGTTGGTGATCCAAAATCACCGTCCTTATCCTATGATTTTCGCTTAATTAATTTTCGGTTCGGCCTTAAAGTTTTCTCGGTTTAGATGACTAACACTTTTAGACATATTCTCCCATTCTTGACTTTCCATGAATGGAAAATGTCTTGAACCCGGCGGTTCGTTTGAGTAGACACTACTCTTGAACCGTGGTATGTCTCTTTCGAGTGTTACTCGTCGGGACTTCTCGGATTGTCTAATATACCAGAAAAAACAACAAATCATAACATTAAAGCTCCCACTAGTTTATCGGTTCCAAATACCGTCTAACGAGCAATGCTTTATTTATTATGATTTTCCGATTTTTTGATTAGAAAAATATTTCGTACATGGTTTCAATGTTTCCAGAAAAACAACAAATCATAGAACTCACACTAGTTCATCGATTCCAAATATCGTCCAATTAGCGACATTTCATGACTTTCCGGTTTTTCAATTAGAACTGTTACGTGTGTAGTCAGTTACACTTTTCTAATGTTCTAGAAAAATAACAAATCATAAAGCTCCCACTAGTTCATCGATTCCAAATATCGTCCAACTAGTAACACTTCATGATTTTCCGATTTTTCAATTAGAAAATTACTCGTGTAATTACTACACACTCAAAATTTACTAGAAAAGTCCGAAATCACCTTTGATCAAACTAAGTCAGTCTTCCGTTTGACACGAATGATACTAGTGGCATACCTATATGTCACTCTGGTTTTTAAAAGGCTTAAGAGAAAATATCTCTTTCGAAAAATAATTGCATTATCGATTAACTAGTTCAACGTCCTAGTTACTTTCCACTTTTTAACGAAGTCAATACTAGTCAATTATTAATTTTTAAGCAATTTAGTAAGGGATATAATGTTGTAAAAAAAATGACATATATTAATTCAAGTTTAACACTACTATATAAGTTTATTTTAGGAATTGTAAACTAAAATTAAGTCTACTCTACCATTCCAAGGTTTTAACCTCGCATCTCAGTGCCGCCGTAGGGTAGGTCAAAGAGATGACGGTTAAATCGAGACAATCTCATCAATGAATAACTTGTGAGAATCGAACATCCCACGAGAATCGAGCATCCCTTTATTCATTGACTACCTTCCTTTTTTAGCCTAGATATTATCAATAATATCCTTGATGAGTGTGACCTACTATATCGGATCTCTTAGGTACGCCCCGAGTGTGCCGTCGTAGGATAGGTCAGTGACCCAACGAGTACCCGGAAATCCTATCCTTTCGGAGACCAAGCCATGAATGTTGATAGGGGTGAACACCATCCGTAGGGGGACGGAATCAAAGCGCCGCGAGGCGTCACCCTTCTCTCACTTAATTGTATCTATAGTAGAGGCCGTGGGGTTGGCTGTCGCCTCCCCTGCTCCCACTCAATATTTTGGAAGTGGTGGTGGGTTAACTAATCACGGCTTTTTGATGTTAACATAAAAGCACATCAAATCAAGGATTCCAAATGGTGTCGGTAACGTAGGAAAGCCTACCCGTCCTATTCGTTGGAACATATGTGACAGTCGGACGAAGTCGGGTCAAGTGAGCCCCATGGAGATAAGAAGGAATCACCCCTCCGCTCGCCGGTGTAGCTTAGTCTTGCCGGACCCCCGTGCATACATCACACTAGGAGGGTTAAGTCGGTCGAGCCCAGCTCAGTTGACCACCCAACCTATAGGCGAACCGTTTTTATCCAAGATTTATTGTTCTTTTACCATCATTCAATCTCATAGACACTACGAATCGAAAACGTGATCTCGTTTGGGCTTTTAAGGCGGTTCACCGAGAACACACACCGATAAGGCTTAACGATTTCATAACCCGTCCTCGGATCTTTAATTAGTTACTAAATTAATTAATTACAACGTATTAATTAAATTTCAACTAATTACGTGAGTTTGTATACATGCCTATTTTAATTACCAAAATTAAAATTCTACATGTATGCATGGAGTAGATTTATGATATGATGCATGTCATGGCAATTCCGATTTTATATCTATTTTATGATCAAACACATAAAAAATAAATTGCGGAAAATTTAAACACCGAGATGGATCGTTGGTACCCCCGTATCTAACCTATATAAAAAAAAAAACACACAAACCCTAACTAGGGTTTACAATTTTCTGATCTGCTGCTGCTGCGTATTATCGATGATCGGACATCCAAAGGAACTTTGATCGTCACGAAACTTTGTGGACCTGTTCTTCACACCTCCTACTTGAATATGGACGGTTGGATCTGTGTTTTGACGGCCCAATTGATCCCAGTAAGCCGCCGATCCAACTGCTTTATCTGTTTATAACTGCGGCGCAGCAGTGTCTTCCTGGGGCCGATCGGGCATGGAGACAAAACCCGATCGACCTGAAATTTTTAGGTCTTGTTTATAACTCCATGATGGTCAATCTGAACGGTCGGATCAATGTTTAAACGTTCTAAACTCTTCCAGAAATTCGACGAACTCACAGCTAGGGTTTTTACGGCTGCTGTGCTTTTCTGTTACAGCAGTAACTTTATTGCACAGATTTGATATCGAGACGGACTCCGATCGACACCAAATTTTAAGGGATTGATCATAAATTGTTATTCTTCATTCTGACCGGAGGGATTGTAGTTTCAACGGCTCAATCTCCGGGAATAAATAAAAAACGAACAGAGACAAAACAGATCTACTTCTAGGAAACTAAAATTACAAAATTTCCTATACTCATATAAACGAATATATATGAGTTTACAATAGATCTAACGAGTAAACAATACCAACCCAATCCATCTCTTCAACCACAACATATCAAAGCATTCATCATCATGATTTTCGAATTTAAAAAAAAAAAAAAAAAACAATGCAATCTAAACATGCAATTTCCACTCCTAGATCTAATATTTTATACGTATAAATATAGATCACCGGGCGATTGATACCACTGTTAGTAATATCATCCGCAACGGAAGCGATTTAAGGATCTAGATCTATAAATTACACGTATTAAATAACTAGATCTACTCTACAAGGGGGTTGTAGAACATACCTTTTGGATCTCAAAATCCAAGTAGAAGAACCGCAATAAGAAGAATAAAGGATGGTGTGAAGAGCACCACGATCTTCCGCACGTGTGATCCGGGCAACTCCCGGTGGAAGTAAATTCTCGTCTCGAATCCTTCCGATATGCTACCCGGAAAACCTCCAAGATTTTCCTCCCTTTTCCCCTTGGCCGAAATTTTCCTTCTCCTCTCTAAGAGGTGAAAGTCGAATTTTGTGTGTTTTTTAGGCTTGGGAGAACTCTCTTTATATAGGAGAGTAATCCTTGTCCTCCAAGGATTTAATAATTAATACAAAATCAATTATAATAATCCTATTAAATAAAAGACAATCCTAGAAATATTCTAGAACAAATCTAGAATAATCTTTATCTTTATTTCTTACCATAAATATTTATCCAATAAATATTTTATGCACATGTCTTATTAATCCACAAGAAAACTAATTCCTTGACAATTAAATGACAAAATATGCGCCCCATGCCCTAATACATTAGGTCATCCACGCATTTCACACACTTGGGCCAAGATTATGAAAAATGTCTTTTTCACATATTTAATTATTTAGCCCAACTAATTTAATAGTCACTAAACAATTAATTCACATATCGTTTTAATTAAATTCCAATAAGAATTAAATTAATATTATTAGGATTCGACGTCCGAGAATAGCTATGCTATATTGGAGTCACGCTGGGGACCATGGACTAATAATCAGCGGCTCCGATAAATCAAATAAATAATTATCTTACGAACATAATAATTATATTCAATAAATCAATCACAGGAATATGCCACCATAATCCCGTGACTGCACTCCTCCGATTATGAGATTATATTAATCTCTTCACGAGAATGATAATAAGCGTCCATTAATATAATCATTACATATGGATTAATCCTCAATAGACTGTTCATTCTAAATCGGGAAGTTACCATTAACCCTTTTCAGAACCTCTTATCCTTATTTACCATTAACCCCCTAGTGATCAATTAATTCATACAACTCACTGGTAGCTAATAAGTGTAATATGAACTCCATGGATCGATCAGTTTCTAGGATTAATAAATAAGGGAACTGTCTATCTACTTCCATAAATGGAAGGAATGGATTCCGTTTACGTGATAACACGACTACTCACTCAATCCAAGTACAATGCCAAGATGGGGTAATTCGGATCACGGACTCGGTGTAATCCTTAACCGTCAAGTCAAACCTCATACCGATTCAAGCGGTTGATCGTGATCACCTCGGGATTAAGATATATCCATAAATATGATCATCGATTGATTCGATAAGACTTCTCGATTACGGAATTATATCGTGAACTCTAATCAAATCGGTCCCGTACCCCTATATGATATATCTATCATATATAAATGCCCCACCAGGTTCTCTTAACCGAAAGTCCGGATAAGACAATCACACCTATTGTGTTCGGGTACATTAATAGCACGTTAAAGGAGAGACCCGATACTCTCGATTAACTTCACTACGGGCTAATTGTATTTTAAGTACATCTTCACTAACTCAATCCTCCCGTGTATATCCCATACACTGAGTTAAGTGATTACATAAACGATATACTTTTGGGTTTTCTGTAGTGTAAATACTATTGTCACATCGGTGAATATGAGAATAATAAATATGAATAATAATGTCAATTCATTCATTAAATAAAACAATTACAAAAATTGTCTTTCGGGCATTACACCTAACAGCTGTGTCACCCATACCTCCTTGAGCCAAGAGGTATAAAAGGCTTGTGTGTGTTGTAAATTGCTCATCCCCCTGTGAATTGTACTGTTGTGTTGGGATGTACTAGCCTTCTTAGCAAAGAAATCTGCTGCCATATTGCCTTCTCTGTAAACATGCCTAACCTTGAAATTATTCTGGTTCAAAGTCTCTGTCAAAAGATTAATCTCAGTCACATATCTCCAAGGAGGCCGGGATTTTCCATGAATCATCTCAACAAGTAGTTTTGAATCAGACTCTATGTCCACATTTTGTAGTTGTAGATCAATGCACTGCTATGTACCATCAATAAGAGCCTTCAGTTCTGCCTCAAAGTTTGTAGCAATACCATATGCTCTAGTACCTGCAATAATAAGAGTGATATGTTCATCACGAATGATGAAACCACCTCCAGCAAGCCCCGGATTTTGAAGGGAAGAACCATCAGTATTAAGTTTATAGTATGCAGGATGAGTAGCTTCCCATTTGACAGCAATGGCAGTCTTTTTTGGCCTAGCAGCAAGATCTTTGATAAGGCTTGTGTTAACAAGAATTAAGTCATCACTGTTTTTTTTTGTGAGAATCTCTGCAACTACACTCTTGATAATCTGACTGGTTTCCATGGTGGTCTCATGCAAGTTGCTGCATCTATCTTTCCAAAGCCCCCACAAGATCGGAGAAGGGAGGATCCGAATTACCTTGCCAAGGGCTCCCCTGATGCTAGTATGTCTCCAAGATTTTTGTACATGTTGTAGATTATCAACAACTGGATAATAATTAATAGCATTTTGAAAGAAATTCCAAACTTCTTGTGCCCTAGGACAGCTCCAGAAAACATGATCTATATTATCTTCAGGACAGTAGTTTAAGCATTTAAAAGGTCCAGAAAATCCCATCTTATGCAGCTGATCAGAAAAAGGCTGCAAACCATTATACATTTTCCAATTAAAGAAAGCAATTCTTAGAGGAATATAGGGCTTCCAGATTTCTCCTAATTCAAACAGGGATGCTCTCTTGGTTCTAAGGGCATCATAAGCAGAAGAAACAGAAAACTGACCAGAATTAACTAAAGTCCATACCCATTTGTTGACAGGACTAGTTAGATACGTACATCATATGTTGGTCAGTACATTCTTGAACAGGTACCAGAAGCTTCCAAGCATAGAGCTTATAAAGCGGGTAAGTGCCAGACATCACTTTCCTTGCCCACAAACCCTTTTGCTGATGAATCTTCCACCATAGTTTACAAGCAAGAGCTGCCTGAAAGGTTTTTAGACTCCTAACACCAAGGCCATTTTCAGTTGTTGGATAGCACACATTCTGCCAGCTTCTCCAATGCCTTCTTTTATGATTGTCACTGTCATGCCAAAGGAAATTAGCCATAATTTGTTCAAGTTTCTGAATAGTAGCCATGGGTAGTTTGATTGCAGACATAATGTTTATTGGAACAGAGGATAAGACATGTCTGATGAGGATAAGTATGCCCCCAGGAGATAGGTATTTTGTGTACCATTTATTAAGTTTGGCTTCAAATTTATCAATCAAAGGTTGGAAGAAAGAAGCCTTGGTTCTGCCATAGAAAATGGGACAACCCAAATAAGTGAAAGGGAAAGTGGCCAGTTGAAAACCAGTTATAGCTTCCACACTATGTTTAGAATTATGAGGAGCTCTACTAGACATAATAAAAGAACTTTTTCTTCTGTTAACCTTCTGTCCAGAGGCCCTTTCATAGATAGCCAAGAAACTGGCCAACTTATTAATAGTAGTTCTAGCATCTCTAGCAAAAATAATGAGGTCATCTGCATAGAGAGAGTGAGTGATAGGAGCAAAGCCAGTTGGGGTAGCATAAGTATCTATTCCAGTAGTCATGATTCTTTTTAAACCTCTAGAAATAGCTTCAGTTAGAATGATAAACAAATAAGGAGAAAGAGGGTCACCTTGTTTAATACCTCTTGCAGAAGTGAAAAAACCCACAGGAGAACCATTGATAAGGATAGAGAAATGACTATCAGAAAGATTGTTCATTACCAGATGTATGAAAGGTTCTTCAAAGCCAAATTTTCGAAGCAGTCTGCCCAGAAAGTACCAGGAAACCCTATCAAGAGCCTTCATGATGTCAAGCTTAAAAATGATATTGTGGCCTCTTGCTTTTTTGTGGATGAACTGTGCTAATTCTTGGACCACCAGCACATTATCAGCAATGTCCTTCCCTTGCAAAAAGGCAGATTGTTCTTCAGATATGATTAAGGCCAGCATGGGTTGGAGTCTAGAGGTGAGAATCTTAGTGCAAATCTTGTTAAAAAAGGTACTAAGTGATATAGGTCTATAATCAGCAAAAGATATTGGAGCAGATTTTTTAGGTATAAGAGTAATTAAGGTAGCTCCCACGGCCTTGGGGATGATATTTCCAGAGAAGAAATCTTGTATAGCATGATACAAATCCAGTTGAATGATGTCCCAATAGTGTCTGTAGAAAATACCAGAGAAGCCATCAACCCCAGGGGCACTTGCAGGATCTAAATCAAAGACTGCTACCTTAACCTCATCCATTGTAACAGGTTTGGTTAAGGAGATGTTGTCTTCTTGAGTAAGTAAGGTAGGAATGAAATCTAGAAGATACTGAATGTCACTTTCTTCAGATTTCTCTTCCTGATTAAGCAAGACAAAAAAGAATCTAATGGCCTATTTTGCAATATCTGCCTGATTAGTACACCAATCTCCATTGGTATCCAGGACTCTAAGGATTTGCATCTTGCAAATCTTACCTTTGACAGAGGAATGGAAGAAACTTGTGTTTCTATCCCCTTCTTTAAACCACTTATACTTGGATTTTTGCTTCCAGAATTCCTCCTACTGTGCCAAGGCAAGAAAATATTCTGCATTTAACTGATGACCATCCTTCATTTGCTTCACTTGAAGGCCAAGAAAATAATTTAATTCTCCCATCATGCTATCTAAAATTTGCCCTTCATTAGGTTTGCAAATTTCTCACAAAGATTTTCTTCCTCTGATCCAAATATGATGTCATCAACGTAGATTTGTACTTGCAATGTACTTGTTCCTTCCTCTAATTTGAACAGAGTCTTATCTATAGTTCCTTTGTTGAATCCATTCTTGATCAGAAATTGTGATAGTGTTTCATACCAAGCTCTAGGTGCCTGTTTGAGTCCATAAAGAGCCTTCTTGAGCTTGTATACTTTATCTTCTTTTCCTTTGAGTTGAAAACCAGGATGTTGTTCCACATATACTTCTTCTTCCAAAAGTCCATTCAGATATGCACTCTTGACATCCATTTGATAGACTTTGAAGTCTTTGTGTGCAGCAAAGGCTAGAAAGAGTCTGATTGCTTCCAATCTTGCTACTGGTGCAAATGTCTCATCATAATCTATTCCTTCTGCTTGAGAGTAACCTTTTGCAACTAGCCTTGCTTTATTTTTGACAATTGTTCCTTGCTCATTCATCTTGTTTCTGAATGTCTATTTTGTTCCAATGATGTTGGCTGTGTCTGGTCTGTCAACAAGTTCCCAGACTTCATTTATTTCAAATTCATTTAGTTCCTCTTGCATGGCTGTAATCCAGTCTGCATCTTGAATTGCATCATCTATTGTCTTGGGTTCCACTTGTGATAGAAAACATGTTAGCATATGCTCCAGTTGTCTTCTGGTTCTAACTCCTATGTGAATGTCTCCAATGACTTGATCTTCAGGATGATCTCTTAGCCAATTGAGGTCAGGGTGAAGTTGTTCTTCACTTGGTTCTTCTACACCTTCAGGTTGTGCATGAGCTTCAAGTTCTGGTGCTTCTTCTGTTGTATTGACTTGTGGCTCATCTTGATTTCCAAAATTGTGATTCAGAATGGTAGCTGGTACGGTTGTATTCATATACACTTCCCTTTGTGCTGCTTCTTCTTCTTGATCTTGAAGACTTTCACCATTTGTGTTTGGTTCATCAAAGACTACATGTATTGATTCTTCATTCACCAATGTTCTTTTGTTGAGTACTCTGAATGCTTTGCTGGTGTCTAAGTATCCCATAAAGATTGCTTTATCAGCTTTTTCATCAAAGGTGTGTAACTGATTCCTGTTCAAAACAAAACATTTAGATCCAAACATATGTATTAGGTTATCTTCCATTCCTTATTTCATATGGAGTTGTTCCATGATGTTTGTTGATGATTGATCTGTTCTATGTATAGCATGCTGTGTTTGTTGCTTCAGCCCAAAACCTCTTTGGTAGGCATGCTTCTGCAATCATTGTTCTGACTGCTTCTTTGAGAGTTATGTTTCTTCTTTCAGCTACACCATTTTTTTGTGGAGTTCCTGCAGCAGATAATTGATGTTGTACTCCATTTTCTTCACAATAGGTTCTGATAACTTCATTTAGAAATTCTGTGCCTCTATCTGATATGATCTTGATGATCTTTAGCTCTTTCTCATTTTGAATCCTTCTTAGCAATTCTGGCAGCTTCTTGAGTGTCTCTTTCTTCTTGTTCATGAATATGGTCATGGTGTATTTGGAGAAATCATCAACCACTACTAGAGTGTATTTCTTACCACTTACACTTACTGGAGTGACTGGTCCAAATAGGTCCATATGTAGAAGATGTAGAATTCTTGTTGTTGATTGATAGGGCTTTGACTTGAAGGAGCTTTTGATTTGTTTTCCTTTCTGACATGCACCACAGAGACTTTCCTTCTTGAATGTGATCTCTAGCAGTCCTTCAACTAACTTGTTGCTTGATAATGTGTTGATGGTCTTGAAATTTGGGTGATTTAATCTTCTCTGCCAAATCCAGCTGGTTGATTGTTTATTTTTGACAAGTAAACATGTTTCTTCTTCCGGATGTTCTCCAATCCACCACATACATGTTGTCTTCTCTTCTTCCTGCAATAACCACTATGTTGGTTTGGCTGTGAATCACCTTGCATCCTTCCTTGTTGAAGTGTACATTGTAGCCTTTGTCACATAATTGACTGATGCTTAGCACATTGAAATTTAGTCCCTTAACATATGCCACATTTTGAGTCATCAACTTGTTCTTGAGCATTGTGCCTTCCCCCTTAATTTTACCAGGGTTTTCTATGCCTCCAAAAGTGACTTTGGGTCCATCAAAAGATTTAAAGTCAGTGAGCCATCTCTTGTTTCCTGTCATGTGTCTGGAACATCCACTGTCTATGTACCAGACATCCTACAAAACAAATTAATTATGTTTGGGTACCCAACACTGTTTGGGTCCATACCTGTTAGCAGTCATGCCTCCTAAACCAAGTGTATATCCAAATGATCTTCTTTTTGGATAATTAAAATCATCAACTTATATGTATAAGGCATGGCAGAATAGCTTCTAATTCTACTGAAGGTATCCAGATACTTTTCTCTAATTTTTGGTGCATTTGCATCCTTTTTCACTTTCCAATATGCAGTGGAAAACCTATGTTGCTTCATGTGTCTAGGAACATCCCTTGGTTGGTTTTTCTTAAGCACACGATGCATTGCATGAAATGGTTTCTTCTTGTATTTTGGAGGTGCCACATTCCAATCATCCTCTGAAGGATAAAGCCTTCATTTACCTTTCAGAAAGTCTGCTTTTGGTTGACTGGATTGATGGTTTAGTCTGCTGTTTCACTGCACTGGGTTTTGACTTCACCGGCACTGGATGAGTGGTTGAAGCTATGGACTGTCCTTTTCCGAACTTTGGTCCATTGTTGGTCCTAAATTCAGAATTGTGTTGTCCATTGTTTCTATTCTCATCCTGACTATTGTAGCCAAGACCAGATCTAGATCCAAACCTTTTTGAGGGTTTGTAAGCTGGTGCATTTAAAGGTGCAGTGGTGGTCTTAACTGGTAGGGGGATTTTCTCAACCGGTCTGTTAACACCAGTTGTATGATCATCTGCTACTTGTTGATCATTTGAGTGAGTCTTCTTACTAGTTAGTTCAGCTTTTTCTTTATCCAGTTCTTCCTCTAGCTTTTTATTTTCATTTCTTAGATTCTCACACTCCTGTTCCACAATTTCATGATTCAACTCAATTTGTTCAAATTTACTCATTAGATTTTGGATTAGGTTTGCAGAGTCTAAGGGGAGAATATAAGATTGTGCAGTGTTAGATGTGGATGCACTAGATGATGAGCATGAACCAGATATTACCTCAGTTTCATTTGACTCTTTAGCCATAAGACATAGATAGGCTTTTTCATTGTCTGGGTTGTCATCCTCATCATCATAATCATTTTCAGATGATTCTTCATTCTTTTCACTACTAGATTCAGCTTTGAGTGCCTTCTTGCTTTTTCTCTTTTCAGTTGTCTTGTACTTCTTCTTATCCTCAAGTTTGTATTTATCTTCAGGGCAATCATCCTTGAAGTGCCCTTTCTTATTACAGTTGAAGCATCTGTATTCATCATCTTTTCTCTTGGTGTCTTTGCTTGTGCTTGACTTTTTGTTTGATGATGATCCTACTTGTATTAGCTCAAAATTCTCGAGGATAAGTCAACACTCTTCTTGTCACATTTCTTTTTTTTATTTTTCGTTGTTACTTACCTTATAGGTAAGTTACCAATTTCTACTACTATCAATTTCGTGTTATTTTCTATTTTCGATAGTTGATGACCAGAAGCGGTAAGGCCCCACTCACTCCTTATAAGCCCGACATAAATACTTACGAAAGGCAGTTAAGAGTAGAGAGTAAACGTGGTCATACTAGTCAGGGAAATCCTGACGAATCATCGTCAAATCAAGAAACGAGAATGGCCGAAACCAGTGATGAAACACCTGAACAAGGGCTAGAACATGCTCAAGGGCATGGACAACACCCTAATAACCAAAATAACCAAAATCCTAATAATAGAAATAATCAGAATCGGAACCATAATAATCATAATAATCCTAACCTACCAAACCCGAGACCTATCTGTGATCAAACCGTAAGAAGAAATCAGACTAATAATCCAATTCTTTTACCTAATGAAGGAGCGAATAATTTCGAAATAAAATCTCATCTTTTTGGCTTAATTGACACAAGAGCCCAATTTCTAGGAGAAGATGATGAAGATCCGCATCATCATCTTTATCTTTTCGAAGAACTGTGTAATACAGCCAAAAGTCAAGGTGCTCATCGTGAATTATCGAGGATGTCTATGTTTCCTTTTTCTTTAAAAGGAAGAGCACGAGATTGGTTTATGTCACTCCCACATCATTCGTTAACAAGTTGGGAGGAGGTTCAAACCGAGTTCTTAAAGCAGTATTTTACTCCTGGTAGAAATTTGGAATTAAAGGTCGAAATTGCTAACTTTAGACAAGGATCTGAAGAAACACTTGGGAATGCTTGGGAAAGATTTAAGAAGCTATTAAGAGCTTGTCCCGATCATGGTTATTCCTTAGATATGCAAATCCAACTTTTCTGTCGTAAACTAAGGAAAGACTCACGTACAGATGTTGATCATGCATGTGGTGGTTCTTTAATGATGAGTGAAGCCCAATTAGTTTACGATGCTATTGAAAAGATTTCCAAAAATAATCGAATGTGGGAAACCGGTTCTAGCACCAGAAAAGTAGCATTTGCAGGAGAATGCACATCGAATGCGGAAGTTCTAGCACACTTGGAGAATTTGAGTAGGAAATTTGACGGCCTACAAGCCAGTAAGAATAAGTCAGAAACTATCATAACAAATGAATACTCGAATCATGATAATGTGTCGTTAGGAATAGAAGAACCAGAAGTTAAAGGTTATTCGAGGGAGGAGGTGAGTTTTTTACAACAGCATAAGAATTTGAACAACGCGTATTCAAACTCGTTTAATGCTATTAGAAGAGATCACCCTGCTTTTCATTTGTCTGAAAACCCTAGTAAGCAAGGACAACCACCGTATCCAGTTCAATATAAGAATTCATATAGTAATCAAGTTTATCAAGGAGATACCTCGAATCAGAATCTGCAATCATTACCTAGATCATATCCACAACATACTACTCAAAGTATACCAGTCACCCAAAGTTCAACTCAACCTGAAAGAGTTGATAAATGGGAGAAATTAATGGAGAACATGATGGGTGTAGTATCTACTCAAGCTCAAAATGTAGAAACTATGCTAACTTCTATAGGTACAGTCACTAAGGATATGAGTACGTTAAAAACATCCAAGAGTGGACATGATACCAAAATGAGAACTATAGAAGCATCAATAAGGAATATGGAAGATCATTTGAGTAGAGAAGGAGAACGTAAAAATAGTAGACCTCCAGGAGGATTACCAAGTAATACTAAAAGAAACCCGAGATAGGTGAACGCTGTTGTTACCAGAAGTAGAACACTCTGTGGGAATACTGAAACAGAAAACTCAGGAGATAATGAAGTAGAGAATGATTTAGATGGTAAGTATGAGAAGAATATAGAAACCTCAGATGAACTTGAATTTACTGATGAAGAAGAAGAAATTATTGAAGATTTCGTAAGACAAAATAGTAATGTTGAACCTAAAAGTAAGAATGAGGAATGGGTTAAAGTCCCTAGGATTCTAAAAGATCCAATGGATAAAGACCTAAGAACCTTATTTAAGGAACATGTTAGAGAAAACAATACTGAAGAAAAGAAAGAAGATTTGTCAATAACCGAAAAAGGAAAAATTGATACAGAAGATGTTTCAAAGAAAAGATCATATGATAATGAAACATGGCGAGTTGATTCTCAAAGATTCAAGGAAAAAGGAAAAGAGAAAATAACTTCATAACCAAAGGTTATAGATTTGGAATCTTTACCTTACCCACCTAAAGATCAAATTAAAAAGATAAAAATTGATAAGAAGTATGCTCGTTTCCTTGATACTTTTCGTCATCTTCATGCTAATATCCCTGTTATCGAAGCTCTAGTTAATATGCCTGCCTATGGAAAGTTTCTGAAAGATATTCTATCGAACAAGAAAAAGTTAGAAGAATATGAGAATATTTGCCTTAATGAAGAATGTTTGCAATATTACAACATAGGTTACCTCCTAAACTTAAAGATCCTGGTAGTTTTATAATTCCATGTGAAATTGGAGGCTTTTTGTTTAAAAGAGTACTATGTGATCTTGGAGCAAGTATTAATCTCATGTCTTATGAGGATTATAAGAAACTAGGCATAGGAGAGCTTACAAATACTGAAATGACTCTGCAAATGACAGATAGATCGATTAAACATCCTAAAGTAGTCATCGAGGATGTGTTGGTTAAGATTGACAAATTTTACTTTCCAGTAGATTTCGTGGTTATGGAAATGGAAGAAGGATTTTCAGCGCCAATTATTCTAGGTCGTCCATTTCTAGCTACAGGAAGAACATTAATCGATGTTCAAAAAGGAGAACTAATACTAAGAGTTAATGAAGATGAAGTTTCCTTCAATATTTTCAAAGCTATGAATCATCCATACAAATCACCAGAATCATGTTCTTTTATAGATGAGATATCTACATTCTGTGATGACCAATTGCTAGATTATGAAGATAGACTAGAAGAATGTTTGGCATTATCTATCTATAAAGAAGATGAAAATGATACTGAAATGAGAGAAGTAATCCTTTATCTTAATAAGGGACTGTTTTCTAAGCACCCATGGCATCAATATTTGGAATTAGAACTAGAAGGACCAGTTCTAAAACCTTCAGTAGAAGATCCACCAAAAAATCTGGAGTTGAAACCACTTCCTTCAAATCTGAAATATGCTTTTCTTGAAACTGATCTACTACTTAGAATGTTAAGACAACATAAGAAAGCATTTGGATGGACAGTGGCAGATATTCAAGGAATTAGCCCTGAGATATGCGTTCATAAGATCATTCTAAATGAAGGAGCTAAACCTTGTATTCAACCACAACGCCGCCTCAACCCAAATTTGCAAACCATTGTTAAGAAAGAGGTTATTAAGCTATTAGAAATGGGGATAATATTTCCTATATCTGATAGTGAATGGGTAAGTCCAACTCAAGTGGTACCAAAGAAAGGAGGTTTCACGGTAAAAGAAAATGATAAAAATGAATTGATTCCGACAAGTGAAATTACAGGATATCGAATGTGTATTGATTTTAGAAAATTGAATGATCATACTAAGAAAGATCATCATCCACTTCCATTCATAGTACAGATGTTGGAACGATTAAGTGGACATAAATATTACTGTTTCCTAGATGGTTATTCAGGCTACTTACAGATATTCATTGCAGCAGGAGATAGAGAAAAAACTACTTTCACTTGTCCTTATGGAACTTTTGCTTATAAACGAATGCCGTTTGGCTTATGTAATGCACCAGCTACATTTCAGAGATGTATGATGGCTATATTTTCTGACATGGTCGAGAAGTTTTTAGAAATTTTACTTTATTGTATACGGAGATTCCTTCGATGAATGTTTATTGCACTTAGAACGAGTGTTACAACGCTGTGATGATACCAATTTAGTTTTAAACTGGGAAAAATGTCACTTAATGGTATAAGAAGGAATTGTTCTAGGTCATAGAATCTCTGAAATAGGTATTGAAGTGGACAAAGCTAAAGTCGAAGTAATTGAAAAATTACCTCCACCAGTGAATCTAAGAACTCTAAGAGGATTTCTTGGACATGCTGGTTTTTATAGGAGATTTATTGCAGATTTCTCGAAAATAGCAAAGCCTCTAAGCCATTTGCTTTAAAAGGAAGTACCATTTAATTTTGATGATAAATGTATGGAAGCATTTAAGACCCTAAAAGCGAAGTTGACTACTGCATCAGTTCTGGTATCACCAGACTGGGATTTACCGTTTGAAATTATGTGTGATGCAAGTGATTTAGTTGTAGGAGCTGTCTTAGGTCAACGATATAACAATGTACTCAAAGCAATTTACTATGCATCTCACACATTAAATGCAGCTCAACTCAATTACGCAACTACAGAGAAAGAACTGTTGGCTGTAATTTTTGCCTTAGATAAGTTTAGATCGTATATTGTTGGATCTAAGGTTATTATTTATACAGACCATTCAGCCTTGAAGTATCTGTTAAGTAAGAAAGATGCTAAACCACGTCTTCTTAGGTGGATTCTGTTACTTCAAGAATTTGATATTGAAATTAAGGATAAAAGAGGAAGTGAAAATATAGTAGCAGATCATCTAAGTAGAATGGAAAATGATGAAGAAAGAGGAAATGAAATATGAGATTCATTTCCAGATGAACAACTTTTTAGGATCGATACTCCCTCAACCATGCAATTATTAAAAGATAGAATACCATCAAAAGAGAATTCACCATGGTTTGGGAATATTGTTAACTATCATACCTGTAATTACATTCCGTCTCACTGGACTTGGCAGCAGAAAAAGAAGTTCTTTTATGACTTAAAATTTTATTACTGGGAAGAACCAGACCTTTTCCGTAAATGTTCGGATGGGATAATCAGAAAATGTGTGCCTGATAATGAGATTTTAAGTATTTTACCGTTTTTCCATGATCGTGAGGCAGGAGGTCACCATGGAGGATGGAAAACTGCTTTCAAAGTTTTACAATGTGGTTTTTATTGGCCTACACTATATAAAGATGCGTATAAATATGTAAAATCTTGTAAATCTTGTAAAAAAATGTGGAAACATATTTAAAAAACATGAAATGCCTATGCAACCGATTTTAGAATGTGAGTTATTTGATGTATGGGGCATAGATTTCATGGGACCTTTCCCTATGTCGTTTGGAAAAAGATTTATTCTAGTAATGGTTGATTATGTCTCGAAATGGGTAGAAGCTGAAGCTCTTCCCACTAATGATACCAAGGTTATGCTAAGGTTCCTTAAAAAGAATATATTTACAAGATATGGCACTCCGAGGGCTATCATTAGTGATAGAGGTTCACATTTTTGCAACCTACCATTTACTAAGATAATTGAGAAGTATGGTGCAACTCATAAACTAGGAACACCCTATCATCCGCAAACTAGTGGACAGGTAGAGGTGTACAATAGAGAAATCAAAAGAATCGTGGAGAAAACAGTGGACTCAAATCGTAAAAACTGGGCAGAAAGACTAGATGATGCATTATGGGCATACAGAACAGCCTTTAAAACGCCAATTGGTTGTTCCCCTTATAAATTAGTTTTTGGTAAATCTTGTCATCTCCCAGTTGAATTAGAACACCGAGCTTCATGGGCTATTAAATTCCTAAATTTTGATCCTAAAGCTGTTGGTGATCATATGTTACTTCAGTTAACAGAACTGGAAGAATTTCGACTCGATTCTTATGAAAATGCTCGAATCTACAAGGAACGCACGAAAGCTTTCCATGATAAGAAAATCTATAGTCGTGAGTTCCATGTAGGTGATCGAGTACTTTTATACAATTCACGTTTAAAGTTGTTTCCCAGGAAAGCTTAAATCTAGATGGACGGTGTCCATACGACATAACTAAAGTCTATAAGTCCGGAGTTGTTGAACTAAGCGATGGAAAAACAACTTTCATAGCTAATGGCCACATGGTAAAATTATTCGTGGAAACTGAAGGGATACCTCAAACAGAAGAAATATTATTGCTTAATGACCCTCCAACGGATTAAGGAAGCAGGAATTCTAAACTCAGCCGATTACGGGTACTATCTTTTTAATTCACTTTTTAATATGCAATTTAATTAGTTTCGTCTTTTACCGGATAGACGTTAAAGAACTGGAATGCCTTTCATAGATAGAATAGAAGTTTTTATTTTTCTTTTAAAATTAGGTTTAGATAAAGATGTTGCCTTTAGAATAGAAGCCTTAGTTTTTAACTTGAACAAGGAGCTGATACGCGAAATCAGAGAAAGAGATCTTTGTAATGGAAAATCGAGAAGTGCTATAAAGAGAAGGGCAAGATTTCTAAAGAGATGTAGAATCTGTGGAAAAAGTGAACATAATGGAAAATGTGGAGACAGCACAACCAAATCCCAGGATGAATGTTTGAATGTAATTAAGATGGGAACGACTAGGTGGTTATCCGAAAATCCCGATGGACAACAAGAGAGAATTCAAACGCATCATTTCTAGGAACTAGGTTGATGGACCGTTATTATAGAAATTTCGAGGATTTAAGGATGATGGGAGTAGAATTAGATTAAGAAAAAATTTTACATACATAATTTTGAAAGATTTCATAAAAATTTTATGATAAACTTATTTTTATATCATATATATGATTTATATGATATAATTAAGGATTATCATACCAAAAATATTTTTTTAAGATTTTATTAAAAAAAATTGTAATAATTTATTTTATCATGAAATAATTTTATAACTTTTATAAAAATATTTCTATGATATAGTTTAAATTATTACACAAAAAAAAAAGAAGAGAAAATCAAGTAATTACTATCGATTCGAGTCGATAATAGTTCGGTTCGATTCGTTAGCTTTATAACCTAAAAGAACATCACAATTCCATCATCTTCATCTTCTTCATTTCTTCAACCCAAAAAGCCGCCCCACCCCTTTTCCCCCCTTCAAAAATTTCATCACTTTTCACCAATTTTTCTATCCCAAAATACTTAATTAATCATCTTCTCTTCCATTCCACTACATAAATTCATCACCATTGCATAAAAGGATAGATTTTGCAAGCAAAGCTCTCTCTTTTTTCAACACATTTCGGCGGCCACCACCACCTATTCCGGCAACTATCTACTCTTTCTAGCTTTATACGGTAACATATATATATATATATATATATATATATATATATATATATATATATATATATATATATATATATATATATATATATATATATATATCAATCATTTCAATTTTTATCAAGCTATTAGTTTTTTTTACAATTTTGGTCTAAGTACTTATTTGTGTTTCTTTGTTTGTTGTTGTTTTTGTTGTTATTTTGTCATACCATTATGGTAGATGGCCTCATCATCCAGGAAAACCTCTAAGAAAAGAAAACCAGATAACCCTGTAGTAGTACCGGTTCATGAACCGCGGCCCTTAAACGAACTCGAAGAAGCCATTTCTTTTGAGAAAACCGCTAGTGATGAAGCTAAGAATGCCTATAATGGATTTTTTAGTAAGTGCGGGGTTACTTTAGAACGTGGTATTGATTTTGACTGTGTAGGAGAAGAAGTGAAAAAAATCTTTCAAGAAAGGGAATGGATGGAAATTGCTATGGAACACACTGGTAACATAAATGTCACAATGGTAGCCGAGTTCTATTCTGTTTTGTCTACTTATGATAGCGCTACTCTTGAAGAACTAGAAAATATCCCTCTTAGGACGGTTAATGTCACTTTCAATCCTGTCATGATTAATACTATTTATGGTTTACCTGAGATACTTGAGGATGATGATTATCATGCTGTTTGGAATTTAGACCTACCTGGTAGACTACAGGCTAAATCATATGAAGCTCAGGCTGCCTTTGATTCCACAGCAGTATGGAAGGATAATAGGTTTCCTTATAGACATTGTATAAGGGACATAAGGGCTATCAAGCAATTTATAGGATATAATGTTAATCCTTCGGCTCATCTATGTGCTTACGGTCGTGAGGATGTTGTTTTAGCCTGGGCTATGGTTCATGACATTCCAATAAATCTGGGGAATCTAATCTTTACCAAGGCATGTGATTTTGTTAAGAATAAAACTCGAGGGGGACGTTTGCCGTTCCCTAATCTTATATCTGCCTTGTGTGATCTTCATGAAGTACCAAAATTACTCTCAGATAGGATTATGTCACCTTGTGCTCCACTTATCGGTCAAAAACTAACTGCCTTGCCTGCTGGTAGAATCGATTACAATAACCCAAATCGCCAGCAGCAACAACAACAACCACCTCCATCTCCTATTCATACTCCAGCATCTCGAGCTCCTAGGCAGTCACAGCAGCCGCAGCCACTTCAGAGCCATAATAGCCAGATTCAGGCTATGTTTTAGCATATGGTTCAGGCTCAGGCTAGAACTGATGCTAATATAGCTTTAGCTTGTGAACAGAATAGGAAGTGGGCTGAGGATCTTAGGATTGGCCAAAGAGGCCACAGAGCTTTCATAAGTGAGATAGATCCCAGATATGCAGAAATTTCTACTCATTATCCTCAGAGTCAGCTTGACCCATACACTATGCCAGATTGGATTCCACCTATTCCACCACCAGTTTTATTCCAGGACTATATGCCGTCATCTGTAGGATAGGGTGGTATGTTTACAGGTTCATTTGATGCATCCATGGGCATGGGAGGAGTAACTTCAGTGGCAAATGTGACAGCAGGTCTCGGCTCATTTGGATTGGAAAGTTCGGTGACGATGACAACTAGGCAGACTCAGGCTACATTTCAAGCATCTACGTCAACAGATCCACAACAGTTCAACTATGATTTCAGTACGACTCAGTCTCTAGGGGCTGACTTTACTTCTAGTATGTTTGGATCATTTTCAGCTCATTTCGACTCATCTTATAACGAAGATGAGGATTATGATGAAGATGAGTAGTTTAAGTAAACTTTTCGTATGTTATGATGTGTCACGATATACTATGGTTGGTTTTTTTTTTGTTTTAGACTGTTTGATGCACTCTGTGGTTAGTGCACTTCGCAGTTTTACGTTTTTTTTTTCCGTTGTTTCTATTTTTGTCCCCATGTTTTAGATAAAAATGCATACATACAAACTGATTGAACCTGATAGAACATCCTGAAATGCAATAATCTGTGATTGGGCACTGTAGCACCGGCGCACGCCGGTACTGACCCGGCCCGCGTTGGTCTGGCGTACTACCGACCTTCCTCAGGTTGTTTCCTATCTGTTTCTGTCAATTCTATATAAGGAAACAGATGCCTCAATCCTCAAATTGCTAATTCAGTGCATAAAGTTTCTCGTTTTCTTATAAAGACCGTATAAAATGTCCGATCATTCGTCAGTTAATAGTTATTCTCCTCCTCATACCCCAAATTCCGTACTTCATAATCCAGGTTATCCGTTTTTCCACCCCGTTCCTTACAATTCCATGTATGCCTCGGTGCACTACCCTTTCATAAGCAATTTCAACCAGTCACCGGTGCTGATTGAAAAAGGTCTAAATTTTCGAAAAGTGGATAATTGGGCATTCATAAGGATGGAAGCAGATGGGTGGGAGTATTTTTGTCGTATGCCCAGAGGTAGAATTAATGTTACGTTGGTAAGAGAGTTTTACTCTGTACTTTCGGAAGCTAGTACTGTGGAATTAACACAGTCTGTTACAGTTAGAGGAGTTGTTGTTCCTTTTACTTCCACTATCATAAATCAAATTTTCTTTATACCACCAGTCCAAACATCACCATCCAGTCATTTTGAGTTTCAGTGGAGACTTGATACTGCTGAAGGAGTTATTACCAAATGTTCGGAATCTTATCAAGTTTTATTCCAACATTCTAATAGGGATAGAAATGTCTCCACAACCGCTTTACTTCCCCATTTAAGAACATGGAAACGTTTCATCAATTCACGAGTTTATCCAACTGATGATTTTTCGGAAATCAGTGATGATGAAATGTTACTATTGTATGCTATCACGAGTGGAGCTGTTATAGATTGGGGAGTATTGATTCAGAAAGCAGCTGTTAGTTTTGCATTTGGAAGAAGACCGATCCGACAGCCTATGCCGTTTGCATGGCTGATTTCCAGAATTTGTGTTCGTTTGGCGAGTACCGGAAAGAGCAACAGATGAATACTTTCCAGCTCGCCTTCCTCAGGTTGGGCTTTTACCAGTTGATATTCCGGGAGGATCGTCAAGTGGAGAAAATTAGATGATATGTTGATAGTGAGAAAGGAAGAAATAATAATGAAAGTAGTAAAAAAAAAAAAAAATTTAGTATCAGAAAGACTATAAGTTTAGACTACATTAGTTTAATAATAAATTAGTGTAACTTAGTGTAACTTAGTTTAAGTTTTTCTAGTTTAAGTTCGTAATAGTTTTAGTAATTTGTATTTTTCTTCTAGTTTTAATCTTGTGATATAATTACATGTTTTGAATTTATGTTTTTTCTTTTATGCTATATAAACGCTCGTCTGTATGACACATAAAATATTCAACCGTTATAAAATTTATTTTATTTCCTAAACCAACTTTTTACTACTCATTACACATCGAGACGATGCTAATTCGTAAGTGGGGAGTAGAGATTGGTTAATAAATAAAATGAATTTAATATATCAATTACTGATGCACTTAGTTTAATTATTCTTAAGGAAATAAACGAAATAATATATAATTATTATAATATGGATAGTATATTTGGATAGAATAAATTTTTAATTAAGTAAAGTAATCTCGATATATTATTTCTATATTATTTATGTCTATTTTAGATTTTTATCAAGATTTTAAGTTTGTATAAGTAGATAAATAGTATGATTTTTTTTTATGAAATTAGACAAAAGTTACTTATAATTATAATGAAATTTTTGAATGATTTTCTTTCCAAGACAAGTATGAATTTGGAATCGGATTAGGAATGATGAGATTTTTGGCATTACTTTGACTAACTATGGCCAAATAAGCCTACCCGAACGTAATTTCCAATTTTTGTCCCCACCTCAGCCTTGTAGAGTGATCAAGACCTCACTCGAAATTAGCCATTATGATTAACTAGATAAAACCGACCCTTAACTTAAAATGGTCTACATTTCCTTGAAATCCCGCAAGTTTAGTATGTGCTTATGGATAGCGGTGACGACATCGAAATTCAGTAGTGGTATATGCCGAGATTGGAATAAATATTATTCGGAAGGCAATCTTTTGTCAAAAAACTGTTATTTTCTAGAAAAAGAAAAAGTTGGAATACTTAGGTACTGATGTATTTGTTCTCACCTCATGACGCTTGAAAGATAGTCGATTATGGTAATGAGTTCGGATATGTTAGTAATCTGGGAAAAAAAAAGAGAAAAAAAGAAGAAAAAAAGAAAAGAAATAATATGGTTAGTAGAATTAAAATTTGAAAAACAATGTCAGGAGGTTATTGATCAAGATATTTTTGATCAAAAGTGAAGGTGTAAGCACGTACGGCTTGCTTCTATTTCTTTTGATTTTCCTTTGTTATCCTTTCGATTAGCCAAACACCTTGAGCCTGAACATTATAAGCCATTTTGCCAACTACTTGACTTAGTCCTTGATTCCGAAATCTCATATAGTGGCGATTAAAAAGTTATTCTAAGTATTTTATTTTATATTTATTAAGTAATTCTTGTAGAATTTCATTTGGATAATGTTTTATAACTAACTTATTAAGTTATACACACTTTTTATCTTTTTAATAATCTTAGATAGATAAAATTAATATAATTATAATATTGACAACATACGTTACTAGGTTAGAAATTTAGTCTAGCAGAACTATATTATTTGCATTATAACATTTTATATATTATAGCTTATTTTGCTCGAAGACGATCAAAAGCTAAGTGGGGAGTAGTTGATGTATGATAAAAATATAACTATATTATATAACTTTTTATATCGTATTTACGATAATATCGTATAAATTCTATAAAAATATATCTAAAAACTCACAAAAACATAAATCGATATAAATAGATATTATCGTTATAAATTTAATAAAACTTATGATTTTGTGGTCAGAATTACTGTGGCTCGTGTTTTTGACTGTTTCAGGGTACATGTGATGGAAAACTGAAGAATTAAAATCGAAACAGTAGAAAACCGAAGAAAGATATTTTTCAAAGTCCGGCCCAAACCAACAAAACCCGGCCCGAGCCGGAATCTCCCCGCCACCAGCACATGGGCACTGACACCCAGGAATCTCCACTGTAGCACCGGCCCGCGCCGGTGCATGACCGGCCCGCGCCGGCCTTGTACTCCAGTCTATAAATACAGCTCATTTGCAGGCTGTGTGAAGTGTACCAATATATATATACCTCTTATATATATATCTATCTTATCTATAGTTAGTTTCTAGTTCTATAAATACCGTAAACGGCACTCCGCCGGAAATAATAATGTAGTATAAGTCTCGTGTAATACTTAGAAGGATTATCATGGCTCGTTGTTGTTAAAGGAGTTGCTATTTCCGGAGAATACGGCTCTGACGCTACAATTGTAATCTGGTAACTTTCTAATGTATTTATGTTTGTTTGTTGTTATTAGTATCTATATATTAGTTATAATGATATTAGGCTAACTCTATATCTAACCAAGATATGAAATTAAATTAGTTTATCTTTTTTGGGAAATAGATGATGACTACGTTAAAATTGAATTAAAATCGATTATAATGAATCTCTTTCTATTTGAGCTTAATGAAAAGTTAAAATTGAATTAGCTACTCGATTTAACAAGAATCGTAACCTAATGATGAACTGACCAGAGAAGTTAGGATACGCGATCATGAATAGAAAGACCGGAGGGTAAAATTGGCCGTCTGACAAACGGAATCCTATTTCCTACCCGGGGGCAGATTTTTCCTTGAAAAACAAATCTTATTGAAAATTGACTCAAGATATTATCACGTTAAAAATCACCTGTTTAATTGAGCAATACTCAAAATACCGGCCGTATGACAAAACGGAGTTCCCGAGCTTGAGAATGACATTAGACAGAGGACTTTTGGCATATGACAATTTCATACGCTCTTGTGAGGAGGAGTTGTCTAGCTTAGGAGTACACCGGTTCATATAGAATTGAATAACCTTAAAATAAGGATAGATCAAGCACATGTATTTCTACTAAAAAGATATACTAATTCAGTGACATATTCTTGGCTAGTTTCTAATAATATTACTAGTATTTATATTATATATATTGTATTGGTACCTATATATATTTATATGTATATATATATATATATATATATATATATATATATATATATATATATATATATGTATGTATTTCTATATATATATATATATATTTATGTATCTATATATATCCGTTTAGTTTTATGCATTTATTTCTTGTTTTACGGTTACTAAAAAGGAAAAAGAAAAGCGCGACTTAGATTGAGTTAATAATGACTTCTTGGTGTTTAGCCACACTCGAATTACCACACGTTTCCCTGAGGATTCGACACCTGACTCACCACACTAGCACTACAGTTTGACCCGGTACACTGCCGGTTAAGGACTGGAATAACACTAGAAAAGGCCATGTCAGGATGGCCCTATGTCTCTTCATTACTCAGATACATCACATCTTGTGCTCGATGTCGTATACCATTTCCCACGTTTACAGAGAGTGTAACGGGGTTGTAGACGGCCTTGCTGATTTGGAAGGGGAGGATCAGATTTTCAATCAACAGAGGGACGTCCCACCACATATTTTGCACCTTATTCACGATGATCTCCATGGACCACCTCATATCCGACATATCGCTCATACACCGGAAAGCACTCTTCACTTGTGAAGAGTGCAAACTAGGTCGTGTTGTTCCCTTCATTTACTCTCTCATTTTTGTTACGATTCTACTTTGTACTGCGTTACACATTGTTTACAGATTGGCCGACCGCAGAAAAGGAAGGCGCCCTGGGAGTCAAAACGCATACATACAACTCACTCTGCTTACGTGGATGCACCCCTCCAGTCTTGGTTGGGGTGCAAACCAGGTGTTTTTATTCTTTATCTTCTTTACTCATTGGAGTTTGCTTGGTATTTTCCACTTATTCTGCATGCTGGTGATGTGGACAAAGTCTTTTGATACGCCTCCTTTCAACGGGACTGGATTTCTGGAGTGCATTGAGCTTTGGACGCACCCCTACCACTCTTATAGGGGTGCAATTCAGGTGTTTTTGTTCCTTTTTTGGTTCACAATGGTGCTCCCTCTTTTATTGCTTTGTGATGTTTTGCCCTACGTGATGGGTGTAGCCAATGCTCAGGATCGGAACTGGACTTTACATACTCTCAAGCGGATGAAACGATCTATGACCGACGACGACTTTCGAATGTATCATCAGCGAGCGAGTCACATTTCATTCCTACAAGAATCGAGACACACAGACGCCATTCTTTTACTTATGATTTCCACTGTTGTACATATTTTTGGAGTTTGGGATTTTTTGGGAATGCATAGAGCGAGTACTCTTCCCTATGTGATGGATTTTCCTACACTGGGTTTGCCACACATAGGATTTAAGGAGGCCATGCTATGCATTCTATCACACATACTTGGGGCGGGCCGGGATATGGCAAACTTTTTGTAGCACTTTATTTCTTCTATTAATAAAATAAAGTTGTTTAAAAAAAAATACATGAATTATCCATGAATACCAATAATAAATTCGAAATTAAAAATGTCTACATTATCATACGTTAATTCCAATCTAAAATAAGTCTACACTACCATACATGAATTCCAATAAAAAAATAAATATAAAAGTATCAAACATGAAATGTATACATTAAAATATTCGATTTTTTAGGTTTGGAGAAAAAATAATCGAAATTACGACTAATAAAACGTAAATGACTTACAATAGGTGATTCTTCTTCATGAAGATTAGCCATTATTATGAAGATAAACCGTAAATCACTTCAACCACTGCTCTGCGTTTCAATGTTCTGCGTTTTTTTTTCTTTGTCTCTGTTTTTCTGCGTTTTTGTTCGACTGGAATGTGAAATGGTGGTTGAGGAGGAAGGCGAAGATATTAGGGTTTTCAAATCCGACGGGCGCATTGGAATTGGAACGCCGCGTTCCACATTTTGACGCGGCGAAATGTTGTTTGCGTTACAATTCAACGCAATCCGTCCAATTTCAATTTCAGTTTCCAATTCCACTATTTCCGTCCAAATTGTGACGCAGACGCTCAACTTTCGACGCATGACTTTTAAATTCCAACGGTTCCGTCCGAATTTTAACCTGATCCGTCTTTTTGTTGTCTTTACATTTCAACGTGTAACTATTTAATTCCCATGAGTGCGTCACAATGTGAACGCAAACGTTATAATTCCGACGGGGTACTTGATAAAAAATGTCAAGTCTGAATTGACTTAACACGAAATATGGACTTCTACTATGATCTTACATTATAATTTCTCCGGAAAGAGTACACCAACAGCTTTTTGGCCAAAAAGAAAGGACAGTGGTATCACCATGGCAATTGTTGTGTGTTTGTAGTTTGTCTTATTAGGTAAAAGCCCTGGCAATACTAATTTTTTACCTGGCAATACCGCCAAAATATGTCTGTGTCGTGTGTGTATTCTGACTATTGCCTGATATAGTTTTTTTTTCTTTTTATTTATTAAAACCTTTTTGATAAAGGAGTGTAGGAAATCAATAATAATTATCTTTTTGTTATGAAATAATATCATTGATGGATTATCTATTATTCTGATTGATTTAAGTAGATTTGTGATTAATTCAGATTATTGTGTTCACATTGTAATCTCTACTATAAATACCCCTTATATCATTGGAATAATACACAAGCAATTTTCCTTTCTTCTATAATTGTATTTCCTCTTGTTCTTCCTCCATTATCTTCTTAGTTTTATAACACGTTATCAGCACGAGTCTCTAACCACGAGTCTCATTCAGGCGTAAATTGACAAACACAATTTCACCGATTCACAAACTTCTTGTTCATCTTGTCATCACCAACCTCACTAATTCGCCGGCGATCAATGGTGCATCATCACGGAGGTGGATCCGTCCCGCAATATGATATTCAGTACAGGATCTGAGGGTGAACCACAAAAGATAATCAATCGTCAATATATGTGGCAGGCATATATAATAATCGAAGGGGAAGTATTCTTTTTGAATCTTTAAGATCTATATATTACTTAGAATATGAAACGTCATAAAAGATCCACTTGTGCACACCGAGCCTCTGCTCAATTCATAGTTTCATTAGCTCTATTCTATTTTTATGCAATATAATTTATACACTTTTGTTCAACCTTTATTTGATCTTTTTGGAACAACAGGATGTATGAATATAAATCAAAAGTTTTCGGGAAGCGATTTAACTAATTAATTTTGATGAGGAGCTGGTGCAGTTTAATACATGATTCTGATTGAAAAACAGAACTATGGAAATCGTGTAATTCTTTTGCCTTGTCTAAAATTTTATATTATTTTTCACTGACGTCATTTATATTGGACAGATGCATTATATCACCAGGAGAAAGATGATATGGTTGAAACAAAATTGTTAGTTTAATCGGTGTGAAAAAAAAGAAAAAAAAAGGGAGAGAAGAATGATCCAAGAAAGAAAGGAGAAAGGGAGAGAGGATTGATCCAAGAAAGAAATAAATATTAAGGTAAAATTTTGCTTGTTTAATTTATTTTGTAATGATTAAAATATTACCATACAATTCCATATTCTATATGAGATGGATACAATTTAATTTTACCTAACGCAATAGCGTCTTGTCCTTTTGACAATTTTGAAAAAAACTTGATTATTTGGAGATGATCAATACATTGAACGAGCATATAATGGACACGAAGTTCATTTAAATATGTAAAGCTCGTAAAAGTGAATATAAAATTCACAAAAGTTGACATGTCGAGAATTGACGAAAGTGGACATGAAATTCACATAAATGAGTGAATTTGAAAAATAATGCCGACATGTCATTACATTAATAAATAAGGCCATTAAGTCCATTCAAAAGGACATGCTCCAGAGAATGATTGATCAAACGTTAATATTGCCATGTATGAATTATGGAACCGTTTGAAAAAAAAATGTTCGACTATGATTATTTAACGGTGAAAGATCCGTATGAAGTATGGAACCGTTTGAAAAAAAAAAAAGGTTCGACTTGTGCAACCATTTGAAATAATGGTTCAACCACTTGAGATTGGTCGTTTTAACGAAAGCCATACATGATTGGTTCAACCTGCGAATGCAGGATTTTAAATCGGTTAATTCAGGCATTTTTATTGCACCATGATTGAAATAATATGGTGTAAGTGACAGTGCTACGGCAGCAGCAATATCCCGAGAAATGTCTCAAGAGATATTCTGATCTCATTGTACTCATATTGCTGGCTGATGAGTTGATCTCACTGCATGTCCATTGTTCGCTGAAAAAAAAAAGATTTGTTATTGAAAATCAATATTGGTGCCAGTCCATTCTCGGAGTGAATATAATCGAATTTTGGCCACGGCATAATATTCCAATTTTGGTCATGGCCGTGGTCGCCCTGGAGGTCTTGGTAGAGGTTTGTGGTCGTGGATGCGGTCGTGGAAAATATGTTTCCTTTCACAACGACAATCATGACATAGTTGAGAAAAGGCATATAATGCCATATATTAATTGAGACAAGGCCATATATTAATTAAGAGAAGGCCAATATTTTGGTATATTAATTAAGAGAAGGCCAATATTTTAGTTGATTTTGATATGCCACTGATATCACAATTTGAAGTTAGTAGGCTTCACAACATGAAGTTAGTTGGCGTATGTTGATTGTATCCTTTTGCTCGATGGTTGGTAATTCTTTTATGTTGTGGTATGTAATTCCTCTAAGTTGACGCAGTTTTGAGGTAATTTCTATTTTAGTAATAAAATGGTGATTTTTATATATGATGGGTTGGTTTTATTTATGGGCATTAAGATGAATTCTTCTTTGACTCATATAAAATACTCTCCTAGCTACATTGATAATGATATGTGTTAATGATGT
This sequence comes from Gentiana straminea, assembly GCA_036785695.1. Taxonomy (NCBI): domain Eukaryota; kingdom Viridiplantae; phylum Streptophyta; class Magnoliopsida; order Gentianales; family Gentianaceae; genus Gentiana; species Gentiana straminea. The sequence continues at coordinate 869,036 of JAVUPR010000174.1, forward strand.
AAAATGGTAGCTGCATTGAAAATGATATGATATGGGTTAGTATGTTATAATAATAATTATAGATCCAAAACTCTTTGTTTAGGATGCTCTACACTTAGTCTATTGATAAGACTTTATTCTATTTTCAATGATCGTTTTGATTTTCGCTTATGGCTAAATAAAATGATTAAATGTGTTGAACTTAAAATGTATCTTTCGATGCCAATTTTCGTGAGCATCTTAGTTGATACACCTTTTGCTTAAGAATAGATTTACACAGTTTCAATTGATATTCTCAATTTGTAGAAAATCGATTTATACTAATACAATTTTCTAACCAACGGTGAAGATTTCTTCAATATACAATTCATTTCAACATATTAATTCACTAAAATATTAGAATTTGATCGACTATGACTTAATTCTTAAAAAATATTTTGAATTCTCATTATTTTTGAGAAGTTGAACGCATTATTAGATCAAATCATCTTTAATACTATGTTTCTATGTAATGCATGATTTATCTATTCATAATATACGATAGAAACATGCATTTAGTCGAGAAAAGTTGCTTTGCCATTTATTATGTAAGTGATCACATTTTGGTAATATAGTGTCTATTGACATAGAATTTTTACCGACTTTTCGTTATCAAGGATTCCTTGAGTTGTTCTAGTAATAAATCCCATATGAATTGCTTGTCTTAGGAATCATGATACATTGTGTTGTTTAATTGTGAATATTATTATTAATTTCAAAATCGCTTGACTTAATCATCCTAATAAGCATTGTGAGAATTGATAAAATATCTCTAAAGGAGATAATGCTTCTCCCCAAATCGGAAAATATTAAAGAAATTTGTTGATACCCGCATAAGAGGATTTCTAACATTAAAATGTTGAATCCGTCACGGGTAATTGCAAATTTTCTAGATACCGATAGTGAAAAAGTGTTGTCCGAGCATAAGAGGAGGAAAATCCATTATATCTCGTGACAAATATGGACATATATGAACCATGAGTTCATATATTATTCATTTACATGAAACCCACGAAGGGTAGATTATGCACATTTTGCATATATCAAATATTTTCCGAGAAAGAGGGAGAAACGAACCAAAAGTTCGTTGTCTCATTCTAGTGATTTCTCTAAATATAACGTGAATTTTTTCGAACGATTCTTGAAGAATCTAAAATCACATAGTGATATATTAAACGCATGAAGCGCAAGAGAGATATTGCTTTCAAAAATCTCATAGAATGAGATATTTAATTGAAACCACTATGTTTTATATGTGTAAATCGCATGAAGCGAATAAAAAAAAAAAAGCATCAATGTATAGCTCGGTGCTACATGTTCGATGAAGATCGATTCTCGGCATTAGGGGGAGATAAAGAAAATCTCATGTTAGAATAAAAGAATGCCGAGAAATTTTAACAAGATAAACGATCTTCCACGCATCAGTTTAACTGAACTGCGAAAATAATCTTACTTGTAGTATTTAACAAGTAATATGCCAGATGCCTATATTGAAATTAAATGAGTGATTATTTATAAATGCACCAACAAGTATGATTAAAGATATTTCGCTACGCCAGAAGCGTAGAAGACCGATCGGTGTTAAAGATAAAAATCCGCGGAAGAATGATCAATTTATTATTGATATTCAGTCACTCATGAAATCTCTTAAAGAGATTCGTCTTGTAGACGAAAACCCCAAAACAAAAAATTGCACGTGCGACAGATGATTAAATATTGGGGTTGCGGAACAACCAATCCATACATTGATAAGGAATTGGTTTATGCTAATATCAAATTAGCAATGAATTTTATGGGAGAAATTTATAATAAAATATAATAGTCGTCGACGACATATTTGCCTCTTTAATTGTTATTATTATATACGGATCCAAGTACACTAAGTCATCGGAGAGTGTCATAAACACTCGACTAGGTAAAAATGAAATAAGCAATTGAGGTTGAGTTTGAATTGAAAATATTTGTTTGTTAATGATCAAATATATTCTCCCATTATAGATAATATAATGTTCCGCTAACTAATATATCTGGCAGTAACTTTATGTCATGACGGTATATTTATGGGTCGTTGGACATTAATATTGATATGAAAATCCTTGGTGGATTTCAAAAATAAATTAATATGACAATCGCAACATGCAAATGGTTAAGGTCATTAACATTCATGTTGATGTAGTATGACCAGTTGAGAAGATTCCTATTGAGAAAGGAATATATGTAAGTAATGCATTGTTAATGTCATAAATTTAAAGGAATTACGATGCATGATAGTGAAAATATATGCATGCAAATTTCGATTATATTACTTCCCCCATTATTTAGCGATTACGGTGTTAATTGTGTTGCATGTGTTGCACAAGTGAGTAGTGGGAATGACACTTATTAGCCCCTACATTTGACTATCCAATAAACTCTAAAAGAGAGTGATATGCAAAAGTACGCTCTACAGTGACAATCTCATAGATTTGTTCACTAAGATTATTCCTACATCGGTTTTGGATAATAAGTGTTTATAATAATGGAATGCGTACATTTGAAAGATAGTTGTCGTCAGGAAGAGCGACAACTTCAAAACTTTTGTGTGGATTTGGTCTTAAAACCAATGATTGTACTCTTTTTCCCTTTAACCAAGTTTTTCCCAAAGGGTTTTCTTAGTTAAAGGTTTTTAATGAGGCGATCGGTGCAACACATAGAAACGCATATGTCATGAACTATTTACCTTGTCTAGTTTTTTTCCCACCGGGTTTTTCTAACAAAGTTAATAGTACATGACATATACGTTATGCAACTACGATCGAGACAATCAATTCTACCATTTATTCATTGAGACATTGTCTAGATGAGAATGAAAATCATTTAAGCCGCACTATATGAAGACAATGCATCTTGCATATCTCAATTGAATTGGGCTATATTAATGGGGATAGAACAAAACATATTTCACCCAAGTTCTTCTTTACTCATGATTTGCAAAAGAATGAGGAGATTGATGTGCAACGAGATCCGGTCAACCGATAATTATTTATCAAGACATTGTCGATCGCAACATTTGAAAGACCGGTGAAAGAGCATTGGGAAGCGACAATTGAAATATCTAAATTGACGCTTGGTTTAGGGGAGTAAATCAAACAGATAAATATGTACTCTTTTTCCTTAACTAAGATTTTTTTTTCCCACTTTGGGTTTTCTCTTAGTAAGGTTTTAATGAGGCATATCATATCGTTGTATGTTTAAATAATAGATATCCAAGGGGGAGTGTTATGAAATAATATCATTGATGGATTATCTATTATTCGATTGATTTAAGTAGATTTGTGATTAATTCAGATTATTGTGTTCACATTGTAATCTCTACTATAAATACCCCTTATATCATTGGAATAATACACAAGCAATTTTCCTTTCTTCTATAATTGTATTTCCTCTTGTTCTTCCTCCATTATCTTCTTAGTTTTATAACACTTTTTCCATTTTAATTATCATTTATTTTAATAGAAAATTAATGAAAAAGAAAAGTACTACTAAATAAGGTTTTTGAAGTGACAAAAATACCTTTATAAGAATTACAGGGTTTTACATTGTGTATCTACGACGACTGAAGTATGTTAAAAGTCATTTAGTTTTGATACATTTTTGATTATTTAATTTTTCTATCATTCGTTTGCTGGTTATTATTTATTTTGTTATCAATTTAAGAGCGTTTTTTCGCTTTTCGACGGTTTATTTTCCTTTTGAAATTAGAGCGACTTAATACTTATTGAGTAGCGAGTATGACATAATGAGAAAATAACTTTAGTAATCTGTCTATCTTGGGTAATTATGTGTTATTAGATTAAATTTGTTACTATATTTAATTTGCGGTAGTCTTTGTAGTGTAAACCGACTATCTGAACCGTACCAAACCGATTAATTGAAAAATGAACCGAACCAAACCGGCTATGATATGATTGGTTTTGGTTTCATTTTTTTTAAACCGAAATATTTGGTTTGGTTTTGAAAATACTTAAAACCGAATTAAATCGAACCGTGAACATCCGGTATCAAAATTATTTATTTATGACGAGGAAGACAAAAACACTCAGATTTTCTGTTGTCAATCACAAAATGATACCGCGTTGTAAGTTCGGATTTATCCGATTAATAAAAACTTTCGTATTTCATGGAAAAAAAAAATCACAAAATGATACACATGTGGATCACGTGCTTACATTTTAATTTTATTTTAGGTTCCTAATTTATTAGGTTTTATTTGATTGATTTAGGTTCCTAATTTAAGTTTAATTATTATATATAGGAAAAAGATTATGTCATAATCCTTGATGTAGAGGTAACTATAGGTAAGTTTGAACAGAAAAAAAAAATATAGGTAAGTTGTTTATTTTATTTAATTAATTGAGTTTGAATAAAATAAGGCAGGTTAGTAGTCAACTAATAAGAAGTTAATTGTGTGAATCACGTCCATTTAAGAAGATTTGTTGACATAGAAAGATACTCTTGTTGATACGCCACATGTTCGTGTATATAAATATATATACATACATACACGCCCGCCGATACCGAAATCTCGAACACAGAGCTCTCCACAAATTGTATACCCATGGAAAAACCCCAAATACTCGTCGTGCTGTTGAGTCTACTATTTCAATGTATGCTATTATTGAATTTTTGCAGTGGCCGCCACGTGATAAATGAGGGCGATATTACGGTTATCTTGATTGATTGTGGTGGATACATTCAGGGTGGTATACCAGACCCATATTGCTGCGATGATATTAAATTACTCAACTCTTTAGTGAAGACCAAAGCAGATCGTCAGGCTGCTTGCAAATATTTCAACTATTGGACGGCTAACTATACTGATTTCCAAATTCAGCGAACTGCACAACTCCCGGCTTTATGCCATTTGCCCTTTCCCTTCAATATCACTCGTAATGTTGACTGCTCAAAGTAAGTATTCATCTCAACAAATATATATATATATATATATATATATATATATATATATATATATATATTATTTTATTATTAATTTTTTTTTTGTATTCCTAAATAAGAATTCTGGGGTCCGGCCGGCATACATCTCTCATCGCCTCATCGGAGGTTTGGTTTAATTATGCATCAATTAACCACCGTTAATTAAAAAATTCATAACCATCAATAGTTGAAATTACAATGTTTGATTTAATTGCGCGAACATTTTCAGTCTAATTTCTTAATTTTTGACTCTGTTTGATTGTTATCTTTTTATTGCAGGTTGTTGAAGTATTAAGGCTCTATTTGTTGACGTTTTGATTGGACCGATCTTGAAACGTAGTTGTTAATTCTTTAGTGGTCAATCAATAATTTTCTTGCTATTATTTTGATCTTTGTAATGGACTCTGAATAAAATTACTATATATGTGACTATCCTTTACTAATTCTTTTTTTTTTCATGTATTTATTATGATTTTTTATGTGTTTTGGGTGGTCTTACTCAATGTCTAAAGCTTCTATCAAAAGCACACATACATAGAAAAAAGGTTACAAATTTTATTTTATCAATGAAATGTCAAATATTTAATTGGATGCGAGTAACGATTTCTATTTTTCGCTTTTAAAGAAATGAATTATTTCATAGAACCTCTTTACTTATTAAGGATGGGCGTATAAATTAGCTTCTAGTGCACGTTCAGAAGTAACTCATCATTATTCTAATTATAAGGGCCTTTTTTTCCCGTCAGGATCCTCACTCTAAAGAATATGTAATATCCCGATTTTTTGAGAAAAAACAGACATGTCTTTTACAAAAAATGAAATATTATGTTTAATAATTTATGGATTAAAGTTGTTTTCATAACAGAAAATATGAATATTGGAAATTAATATAAAAGCAAATTAAGGGAAGTTATGGTTTTATTTGTAATTAAGAAAGAAGGTTTCTTTTGTGGAAATAAACTTCACATGATCAAAGAGGAGTTGTCAGATGTTACTCTCCCTCAAATGTACGAATTCTGCACTCTCAAAAACATTAGAAGAGAAGAGAAAAACAAAGGGAGACTTCTTCCAAAATTCTCACAAGTCCGTTAACGATTTTCAGAATCGTTTGAAGATTTACAATCAGCGGGACAAGTGGATCGTTTCGGTACAAGAAAGATGGAGTTTTGAGAAAGCTTAGTTTTGCCCTAGTTTTGGTAATCTTCAAGCTTTGGCCTTGTTTGGTTGCTTATAATCTGTCAATTCGTTGCACTTGTTGTTTAAAGGCTTTTGATCACAATTGTTTCTTGTTCAATTGGTTGATCAACTAGGTTTAGGTTGAAGTCCTAGTTGTGCTGCAGTCTTTCTGAAGGTTTTGCTTTGCTTTTGGCTTGCTAAAAGGTAAGAGGCTCTTCCTAAAATTTAATTAAAGTTTTATGATGTTAAGATTGAGTATTTGTGTTGAATTCTTAGTTAGAAATCATGCTCAAAGTTGTAGTTAAAGTGTTGGATGTTATAGTATGTAAAAGCTGTGTTTTCCTGTTGTTTATCTGTGTTTATTGATGTTAAACTTGTTTGGAATCGAGTGGAATCGTTTAGAAGCATAAAACTGAGTGTTAAGGGTGAATTTATACGATTTATAACGCTATATTCTATGATATTTTTCCCCGTATTTGTACTAAATTGCATAAGAAACGAGGGTTTAATGGATATATTGAGCAAATGAGATTTTAGAAGAGTTAATCGCAAAATAGGTTGATTTATGTGTTTTAATTGTGATTTTATGATTATTTGAGCATTATTACATTTTGCGATGTTTTTATGTGTTATAGATACATGTTGGAGGCTCAAAAGATGATCAAAGGTTGATTAAGTTCAAGCTAATTGATGATGAAAGAGATAATGAAGAAGTGGGATAGAGATAGAAGAGATAAAGATCAATAAATCAAAATCGATCATATCAAGCGGCGTCCGGTATCTCCGTCCGGTGGACGGGCGTCGATGCGGTTGGACGAGCGTCCGGGGTGTCATCTTTGATTCGGGAAGTTTGGACGGAGTGGACATTTGGATGGACGAGCGTACGGGCATGACTCGGCCCGATTCGAAGTTTTATTGAAGAGTGGACGGGCGTTCGAGGTTTCGGACGGGCGTCCGGTGGCCGACTTAGCGAGAACCGACTTTAAAATCTATATATAGTCGTAATTTGTTTTCTCCACAAAAGAGGATCATACACACATTATTCAAAACCACTAAACCTAGGGGCGGCTTTAGGCTGCGTTTTTCATCTTTTTATTCCTATTTTTATGCTCTTAATTTAGATTAAACACTAGTTACTTTTTATGTACTTTTTACGCAAATTTGAGTTCTTGAGGATGTTCGAGAGGCTAAAAGCTTCATCAAACGAGTATTGTGAAGCCGTCCAACAATTGTTGATTTCGCTTTCTTCGATTATCTTGTGAGTTTTTAATAAAGGTTGTTTCTTATTCATGTTTATTCATGTTTAATTTGCTTTTATATCGGAAGATATGCATGTGTTGATTGTTTATTGTTGATGGAAGTCTTAATAAACCCTAGATCACCATGAATAAGAATAGTAATTCGAATCTATAATAACGGAAGTTAATAGGTCGATTACTTAGGTTATAAACACAAAGTTTGCACCTTTGATTATTGAACGCGTTAATCTTACATCGGAAGATAATAGATTGATAGATGAACTTTCTAAGGAATTAGGGTTCATGTCTAGGTAAGGTGAATCACAATCGAATAAAAGCGCACTATAATCGAGATAGGGAATCAATGCTTGTTGGATAGGTGGATCAATCCTCGTTTGCTCGTTATAAATTTGATTTAAATCCTTAAAAGCTTGAATTTGTCTAGTTAGTTTACTTTTATCCGCATCTTAGATTAGTTAGTTTAAATTGGTTCGCGACCCGTATCTTTCCTGGCTTTAGATCATCTCTTGTCCGAGTTTTACGTTTTAGTTAAAGTTTAATTTACGGTATTCGTTTAGTTTTATCCGTTATTTAGCTTAATAATCGTGACATAGGTTAGTTAGATAAAAACTAGAAATCACAATCGTTTAGTTCCCCGTAAGATCGACCCGGCATTAGCCTCCATACTACGATCCTTATACTTGAGGTTAACCGGATTATTACTTGTTTATTTTGTGTTGATAAAATCCGTGACAAGTTTTTGGCGCCGTTGCCGGGGAACCGGACGGTTGTCTAGTTTTTATTTTCGTTTTCCTTTTTTGTTTTTGTTTGTTTTTGTTTCGTTTTCAAGTTTTAATCCGTTTTAAATTCTGTTTTTAGTTGATAATTGTTTTAGGTAGTTGTTAAGTAGATAATTAGGGTTTAAAGCTGTCCCTTAGTGTTTTTCTTTGAAGTTAGATATTTTTTTTTTTTTTTTTTTCGACGTTCTTCTTCCCTTCTTGCTTTATACGCAAATTCTGTTACGTTCTAAGTTTTCCCGTGAGCAAACGGGCGTACGGGATATTGGACGCCCGTCCGGCTGGGAAATTATCAATTACGATTACTGTTTTATTCACTTAGACGAGCGTCCATCTCTTTTGGACGCCCGTTCGGTATTGCATACGTCGGACGAGCGTTTACATTACTAAACGCCCGTCCGACCTCAATTTCATCGGACGCCCGTCCAATCTTTTGGACGTCCGTCCGGTATTGTTTTCTTTAACACTTTTGTTTCCTTTCTTCTTTTCCTTTCCTCTCTTTAGGCTTTTAATTTTTAGTTTAGGCTTTGATCTCTTCGTAGTTTTTAGGTTTTGTTCCACTTGTTTTTGTTCCGGTTTATGCAAACTCGGAGTCAAAAGGGTTTGTTAATATACACCCACGACCCCGAGCGAACCATAGTCCGGCCAAACGAGCGGAATTTCCGTTACGCGGTTACGGCGAGACGAGCCGAGCGAGATCTTGAAGAACAACTAGCAAGAGAAATCACGATTTTGTGATAATGGCCGGCGATAATAGACGTACATTGGCGGACTACGCCATGCCGGGCGAAGTCAAGGTCAACCCGGCTATTGTTATTCCGGCCATTCTTGCACAAACCTTTGGTGAAGCCGGGACTCATCCGGATGATGCGGCACGCATCAATTTTTCACGGCTACCAATCGGAGAATCCGCATACCCACTTACACACATTCTTAGAGATATGCGGTACTACACGCATCCAAGGAGTAAGTGAGGATGCTATTAAACTTAAACTTTTTCCGTTTTCTGCGAAAGGAGAGGCTAAAGAGTGGTACACCTCTCTCCCCCGAATCTATCACCACACAGGCGAGAACTCGAAAAGGAGTTCTTGAGTCAATATTTTCCACCTTCAAAGACGGCCCAGTGCTTAAATGACATTTTCACATTCTATCGAAAGAGAATGAATCTTTCTTCGAGTGTTGGAAGAGATTCAAGTCCCTTCTTAGAAAATGCCCCCACCATGGCTTGCCCTTTGGAAAGGCAAGTCAATACATTCTTCGGTGGATTGACCGAGCTTACAAAAGGCATGGTCAATAGTTCTTACGGCGGGGCCTTTACGAAGAAAACGCACGATGAGGGATGGGCATTGTTTGAGGACATTGCCAAATATAACTATGCCCCTCTTATCAAGCAATTCAAGCACCTCCTCCTCCCAAGGTTGAGGAAGTCAATTTACAAAGTTTGATTGCCATCGCAAAAGCGAGATGGTCTCCCCTCAAGTTTCCAATCCTATAAATCAAACTTCCTCTTTTCCGCGAGAACCCTCGGGTTACGTATTGCGAAAATTCTTTGTCGGACCGGCCATATGAATGGCCAATGTCAATTTAATCCCCCTGCACCTTATCAAGTTAATGCTTGTTCATGACTATGGACGGTACAATCAAGTCACATGTCAAAATTGTGACGAGTTGGGGCACACTTCTAAATTCGCCTATGAACGGACGAGAATGCGGAAGTGAATGCATTCTATGGCGAGAACAATCAAAGGTTCAATCGGTTTCCGAGTCGGGGCAATTTTCAAAACCAAGGGTTTAATCCATCTTCAAATTTCAATCCCAACTCAAATTTTAATTCGAATCGAATTTCAATAGAAACCACTGGGTTTAATCGAATCAAAACTCGAATTTTTCCAATCCTACGCAAAAATTCAATCGAATTGGCCTTCCAATCAAATTCTCAATTTCAAAGTCGGCCCGGCCCGCCACATGCTCCAAATCACCAAAACTCTCAAGGCCCCTCCCAACCTACAAATCTTGAGGCTAAGTTGGAAGAGCAAAGTAGATCGATGAAGAATCTTGAGAGACAAATTGGGCAAGCGGGCGAGCGGTTAGCTTCACAGACCCCGGGCGGTGCCCGGTTTCAACGAGAAGAATCCGAAGGGTGGTCAAGTTGCTCGGGGTGATTTGAACAAAGGCCAATGTGCGACCTCGTGCCGTCAATTCGGTACGGTAAGGAGGAGGCCGGTGCAATGAATCTTCGGAGCGGTACTCAAGTTAGTGGTCCTTCCCGTCCGGGAAACCACAGCCCCCTCTGCCATTGATAAGGCGGGGAGGGGAAGGCTGAGCACTACACTCCCCTCAGTTGCAAGAGAAAACTCGGGTGGGCGATCCACGAGAGGTGAAGAATTTGGTGATCCTCAAGTGGTGATCCTTTGAGGACCGAAAAAGCAAGCGAAAGTCGGGGAGGTGATCCCCCGACTGCGAGAAATGCGAAAAAAGCTTGTTCGTTGGAAGGATGCGGAAGACGAGGCTGTCGGTGCATCCTCGAAAAAGGTTTTCTGCGAGGATGACCTTAAGAAACTTCCATTTCCACCGAGAAAGAGCAACATCCCTTTGATTGAGGATAAGAAGTACGAAAAGGTGCTAAACCTTTTGAAAAATACTCAGGTGAATCTTCCATTGTCGGATGTCTTAGTCGAGATGCCTAAGTATACGAAATTTATCAAGGATGTTGTGTCTTCGAAGAAGAAATTAGCGAGGCATGGAAAGGCGGATTGGTGAGGATTGTTCCATGATTAATTATGAAAACTTACCAATTAAACGAGGTGACCCTGGCAAATTTGTGCTTACGGTTTTGATGGGAGGTCTAGTCTTCCCAAATTCTTTGTGTGATCTAGGTGCCTCTATAAGCCTTATGCCAATGTACGTATGCAAACGGCTCGGTTTACAAAGTCTTCTAGAACCCACTTTACTATGAGTTTACAATTCGCGGATAGATCCTCTAAGAAAGCTTCGGGAATCTAAAAGACGTTTTGGTTCGGATTGATCGATTTACCTTTCCGGTTGATTGGTATGTCTTAGATATAGAGAAAGACGAAAACGTTCCCTTGATTCTAGGAAGACCTTTCTTATCTACGGCTCGAGCTCTCATCGGCTTGCGATGGTGGGCAAGTGACTATCCGAGTTGGTGACCAAGAGGTGAGTTACAATGTCTTAAAGTCCATTCAAGTACCCTCTGTGCCTCCGACCGGCTTTTCCATTGATTATATGACGGATGATTTCACCGACTATATGGATAAGCAAGTCATGGGTTTGTAGAAGCGGAATATGAGCGATTAGTTGATAATTTGAATACTCATGGTAGGGTGAATGCGGATCAACTAGCGGTGATTTTGAGGAAGAGGCTGTTGGAAGGAGAAGCTTTGGCGGTGGGACCACGAGTAAACTCAATGATATTGAGTTGAAAAGTGGAGATCTCAAGTCTAGTTTAGAAGCCCCCCTGCGGATTTGGTGTTGAAGCCGTTACCTAAACATCTTAAGTATGTGTTCTTAAGAGAGGGCGACAAGCTTCCTTTAATCATATACGCAAGCTTTCCCGTACGAAGAAATGAAAGCGATTAACGTCTTGAAGAAGAATGAAAAAGCTTTTGGTTGGCAAGTAGGAGATATCGGGGGAATATCTCACGACATCTGCATGCACAAGATCAAGACGAATGAGGGCGCCAAGTGTGTCGGACGGCCCCGGCGAAGGCTAAACCCTCGTATGCAAGAAGTCATTAAAAAGGAAATCATTAAACTTACGGACATGGGAATCATTTATGCCATCGCGGATAGTGAATGGGTTTCCCCGACTCAAGTAGTTCCCAAAAAGGGTGGAATTACAATTGAAAAGAATGAGAAGGGAGAGGAAATTGCATTGAGGCTTGTTCTTGGTTACGAGTACGCATCGATTATCGAAAGCTCAATGAGGTAACCATGAAAGATCACTTTCCCCTTCCATTCATTGACCGGATGCTCGAGCGTACGGCGGGGCACGCATTTTCTTGTTTCTAGATGGATATTCGGGATATTTCCGGATACCCATTGATCCGGTGACCAAGAAAAGACCACCTTCACATGCCCTTATGGTACATTCGCATATAGACGAATGCCGTTCGGTCTCTGCAATGCCCCAGCTACATTTCAGCGATGTATGCTGGCCATCTTTGACGGGCTTGTAGAAAAGTGTATGGAGATTTTTATGGACGATTTTTCGGTTTTTGGTCAGTCTTTTGATGATTGCCTTGACAATCTTGATCAGGTGTTATCCAGATGTGTGGAAAAGAACCTAGTACTTAATTGGGAAAAATGCCATTTCATGGTAGATGAAGGAATAGTTCTTGGCCACAAGATCTCCGCCAAAGGTATAGAAGTAGATAGGGCCAAGGTAGAAGCTATTGAGAAGATGAGTTACCCTAAGAATGTTCGGGAAGTCCGAGGTTTTCTCGGACATGTCGGCTACATAGGAGGTTCATTCAAGATTTCTCCAAGATAGCCAAGCCCCTGTCCACTTTACTAAAGGAAGACGTTGAGTTTAATTTTGATGAAAGGTTTGCAAGCAAGCGTTTGAGGAGCTTAAGGATCGTTTAATATACTGCTCCGATTCTTATATCGCTTTATTTGGAACCTACCATTTGAGCTTATGTGCGACGCATCAAACTATCTTGTTGGTCTTGTTCTAGGGCAAAAGATCAAGGGAAAGTTCCGGCCTATCTATTACGCAAGTCACACATTGAACCCCTCTCAAGTTAACTATACTACTGCGAAAAGGAACTACGGCCGTAGTCTTTGCTATGGACAAGTTTCGCGATTACTTGTTAGGAGCTCAAGTGATCGTGTGGGTGATCACGTTGCTTTGCGTTATCGATGACTAAGAAAGAGGCTAAACCGCGCTTACTACGTTGGATATTGACCACAAGAGTTTGACGTTCAAATTAAGGATAAAAAGGGCGGTGAGAATGTAGTAGCGGATCATGTGTCTAGGATGTTAGCGAGGAAAAGAATGAACCGGATGATATAGATCTTTACTTTCCCTAGAAAACATCATGTTGATCGATGGCCGCTCCCACGATGTTCCATGGTATTCTTCCATTGTAAACTACCTTCATGGCCGTTATCTCGATCCGGAGATGTCTTATCGGGGAGAAGAAAAAGTTCTTCTCGGATTTAAAATATTTCGTTTGGGATGAACCTTATCTTTTCAAGATGCTGTAAAGATGGTTTGCTTAGGAGATGTATTCCGGAATCGAACAACGCGACATCATTGAGCGGTGCCACGGTGGACCCACGGGAGGTCACTTTGGTCCGTGGAAAACCGTTGCTAAGATCTTTCAATCCGGTTTCTATTGGCCTACGATCTTTAAAGATACGGAAGCTTTCTGTAAAGCTTGTGATAGGTGCCAAAGAACCGGTACTCTGACAAGGCGTTTTGACATGCCTTTAAAACCCATCCTCGAATGCGAAGTCTTTGATGTATGGGGTATCGATTTTATGGGACCATTCCCATCATCTTGCGGTAATAAATACATCTTAGTCTGCGTGGATTACGTGTCTAAATGGGTGGAGGCCCAAGCCACTCCTCACAATGATCATAAAACGGTAATGAAATTTTTAAAGAAGAACATTTTCGTGAGGTTTGGATGTCCACGTGCCTTGATCGGTGATGAAGGGACGCATTTACGCAATCGACCCCTAGAGAAAGTACTTGAGAAGTATGGTGTTCGTCATAAAATTGGCACACCGTATCATCCGATGACTAGTGGTCGGGTTGAAAGGAGCAACCGAGCATTAAGAAAATCTGGAGAAGGCGTTAACGGTCATAGGAAAAGCTGAGTCTAAAGTTGGATGATGTCTTGTGGGCATATCGAACTGCCTATAAGACCCCCATGGGTACATCACCATATCAGATGGTCTACGGGAAACCATGTCATCTGCCTGTCGAGTTAGAGCATAGAGCTTATTGGGCTACAAAGTTTCTGAACTTTGATTCCCAATCTTGTGGGAAGCATCGACTACGGCGGTTACATGATTTGGACGAAGTCGGACTCCGGGCCTATGAAAGTGCCGGGATTAGTAAGGATAAGATGAAGCTACTCCACGATGCTAAGATTAAGAGGAGAGAATTTCATGTCGGCGAACAAGTTCTTCTATATAATTCCGGGTTACATGTTTCTGGAAAGTTAAGGACACGTTGGTCCGGCCCTTTCGAGATTCTCCAAATCATTCCGGGAGGCGTTCTAGAACTTCGTGGTTATAGTGGTGAACCGTTTCGAGTCAACGGTCAAAGATGCAAACACTATATTGGTGAACCCAAAGAGACATCTTTGATTGTTAAATTTCTCGATATTCTCGGATGTGGTGTTACTCAGGTCGAAGAATTTGACGAGTTATCACCCGACTTGTTTTCCGAGGATGACGGTAGTGATCCGTCGAAGAAGTTCTAGCGGTAGTAGTGCGATATGGAAGAGTTAGAGAGGGAGCGACAACTTAAACGTCATCGGAGGAGTCGGAGGAGAAAGAACACAACCATGGGGAGACTTAAGAAGGTTTGGAGAGCTTTCAAAGATTTCACCCCGTGTGTGAGATCTTGTTTACGCGACCACACTGCGATCGAGCTTAAACGAGGTAGTGGGTGGCGAGAAAGGTTAAATGGCACGATCAGTGAGCTTACAATGTGTCGAGCTAACGACATTAACCAAAAGCGCCAGCAGGGGCAACCTAGATATCGTCCTTTTAGTTATTTTGTTTTATGCTTTGATAGTGTTAGTATTTAAGTTAGTTTATTCGAGTTTTAGCCTTATTCG
This sequence comes from Gentiana straminea, assembly GCA_036785695.1. NCBI lineage: Eukaryota > Viridiplantae > Streptophyta > Magnoliopsida > Gentianales > Gentianaceae > Gentiana > Gentiana straminea. The sequence goes on from JAVUPR010000174.1 coordinate 884,060, forward strand.
GTATTAAGTTTTTGTTTTTTTTATCGTCGAGTTAGTTGTGCTTTCTAGATATGGATTTCGGTGTTCGCCGGAGGAGTTACCTTTCCTTAGGAGGATTCCACTCATTCTTGTAGATGACGGACCGGGAGGAACCATCGTTTTGCACGTAGATTTTGACATTAGTACCCGCGTCAAGACGGTCACCTATGTTCTTATTGTTCCCCGTTGTTCGGGAGGTGGAGACTTTACTGCGAGGAGTTACGGGCGGCTACAGGACGTCCTTACACCATCCTTAATGATCCGATCTTTGACGGATTTAGCGCTAGTGCGCAAGTGAGCACTTTCGGGGTGTTGATGTATTTGGTGAGGACCGGGGTTTACAAGATGAGTATGATTTCCCTCCGGCGATTGACATGCTCCGCCGTCTCATTCGAGTGATCGATTGGTCGGACATTTATGATGACTAGCGTTCTTAGGATGTTTCGTCGAGCAAACGACGTAAAACAAAAGCGGCGAGTGGGAGGCAACCCCTTGTTTTCCAATTGTTTTTATTTATTAGTAATTTTGTACTTCATTTGCTTTTTATTTGTATTTTTGAAGTTTTATTTAAGTTTAATAAGAAAGGGCAATTTTGAATTTGATGTGTATGGGAATTTTATGATTTTTGCACTTAAAGCGTGTGGACGCCCGTCCGGAACTGCGGGACGCCCGTCCGCGCCGACCAATTTCGGGACGGCGTCCACTAAGCACTGGACGCCCCGCGCTTTATTCCCTCCAATCTGTATGTGATTTCAAATCTTGGACGAGCGTCTAATAAGCGGACGCCCGTCCGGTTCATCGATTTTCCGGTGGACGCCCGTCGCGAGTTGGACGAGCGTCCAACCTGCTGTCTATATATACCCCGTCATCGAGTGAACCCTCGCTTTTTCGAATTTCAAAACGCAAAAACGGTTTCTCTCCCTCCTTTTGCCCTAAAATCGTCGATTCTAAACCATTTCGAGCGATTCAAAGTGCTATAGGCCGCCTTGATACCCTCTCTTTGATTTTCATAACCAAATCCCCCGACACACGATATTTTTGGAGAATCGGGACCCACTTCGGTCCGACTTTTTGAGCGAAAAATCCGATTTTGGGAGCCAATTTGGTGTTGTTTGGACTAATCTTCATCTCGATCGACATCTACTCACCTACTTGGTAAGTTGGTAACAACTTTTCTGGATTTCATTCACGTTTTTGTGAGTTCGATCTTTGGGTCGGCTCGTTTTCTTGAATGTCACCTTAATTTTTTTTTTTTTTTTTTTTTTGGTTTTGGTGTTTCTTTCTGCTCTGTTTTGGTGGTGTGGTGTTGTGATGGGTGATGAATGGGTTGTTTGGTGATGATTATGGATGTGGTTTGTGGTTTGGTTGATTTGAAATCCCGCTTTGGATGATAAACGGGTATCCTTTGTGCACATTTGGATTGTTTGGTTTAGATTAGGCGTGGAAATGGTTCATAAGAAGGCGGTTGTGAAGAGGCATGGTAAGGAAGTGGCCCGGGAGGCGGGGAAGAAGCGTAAAGAGATTGACCCCACCTTAGTTGATCTAACCGGGGTGTGAGTATTCGTGAGCAACCCACAGAGCCACCCAAACTAGGGCGACCTTACGAGATGAGCCAACCTCGGAATGCGAGACGGATGATGATGTGCCTTTAGTACGGATGCCGAGAGTTCGAGAGAGGTGGAGGTTCGTCTAGGGTGAGGAGGCTGTCGATGCTACCCGGGAAGAGGAGCCGGTTGTACACAGGGCGGCCCCTCACAGGAAGAAGTCTAAAACCGTTGCCCCGATGCCATTGCCTCGTCGTTTCGTGAACCACAGAGCTCGTGAGGTGCATACCAAACACTATTTTTCGAGAAACATGTTGGTTGAGAGGGCTATTTTAGAGGCGAAGGTCGATCCGGGGTTCGTTAAGTTGCTTAAGGATAGGAAATGGGAAGCCTTGATGACAATCCCGACTACCCCGGTGAATAGCTCCCTAGTTCGGGAATTTTATGCAAGCTTGTTCGGAAACCGACTTGGGGACAAAGGTAGTCGTGGTTCGAGGGGTGGAAGTTCCCTTTACACCGGAGGTGATTAATCGGAAATACAACTTAGCGGCTTTCGAGGGTCGGGACTATAAGGAGGAGATTGTGCATAGGCAGAGTTTGGGACAGGATCCTTTGGAGGAGTTGAGATTGAGAGTTTGCCCGGATGTGGCTGGACGTTGAAACCGGGAGGAGACCGGAAGGAGTTGGTTACCACGACCTGGACGGAGAATTTGGAAGGTCCGGTGTCGTTTCATTCGGAATCGGTTGTTGCCTAAGAACAACTTGACACATTTTCATATAGGGGACTGGGAGTGTTGTATGCATTGACATTTGGCTTGAATATGGATGTGGGACAAGCATTGTACGACGAGATCTCGATCAATCGAAGGTTTATACACGGAGCTTGATCGTACCTCATTTGATCCACGGTTGTGTCTCGATGCCGGTGTGCACGAGTTTGGGGCGGATCATAAACCGAAGAACCACAGGCACATACGAGAGGAAAAGAGTAAGCCCTCGGGACATTCGAGCCGGAGGCACTACGGAACTGGTTCGTCGGCACCACCTCGTGCATCCTCCCTTCCTCGCTTTATCTCCCATTTGTCGGGATGCGGTTAAGCATGGCCAATAGTTTCCGGGAATGGCTGAGTGATATCCGGGACTCACGGAACAATATTTTATCGATTCTTCGGTGCATACGCGAGGGCCGGCAACCGAGGGGACGAAAGGACGTTCAATCCGAGCTCCGTTGATTATCTTTTTGCGATGAGATTGAGCGAGGTCATTGCGGATGCTACACGACTCCGAGTCATCTTCGGATGAGGAGCGACGACTCGGCGGCTAGGGATACGGCACCACCTTACGGACCCTCCTCGATCCTCGGTGATGATTCGCGGCGCCGAGCCAACCTTGATCTTATTTTGTCTATTTTTTACATTGGTTGTTTTGTATTGACATTTTTACTTTTACGATTCGTTGTAATTTTGATATTGCTACTATTTATTTTCGATGGACCTTGTAAGCCATAAGGCGAGCGTACTTTCATGTCATTTGTGTTTCAACTTTACGGATGTATTGAGTGCTCTCACTTTGATTTATCTTTATTTTTGATATCTCTTTCCATGTTAGTATGACTCCCGTTTTCCCCGAGATGGTTCCATGTTGTCTAAGATGTGCGGTATCTACATTGTACGGTTATACATTCGTGGTATCATTATGAAGGCTCCGGCACGACCAACGATTCGCGTTTCGATTTAAATCGGCTAAGTCTTTTCTTTTTCTTTCGTTTTGCACAACATGAGGACATGTTGATTTTTAAGTGTGGGGGAGGGGAATGTTTCGATATGTATCTACACATTTGTAATGTTTCTATGCAAATGAGCTAAAATTTTTGGAAATTTTTAAAAATTTTCCGACAACTTTGTTGTTTTTGTTTTGTCCCGAGTAGGCAATACATGTTAATGTTCTTTGTTTTCGATAGTCATCTATGCTATGTATCATATATTTGGTAAGTTAGATGTTTCACACGACACTATTTTTCACGAGCCATAGTAAATGATGAGCTATTTTTATAAAGCTATACCGCTTTTGGATTAGTAGTTTTTGATTATCTCGTAAGTCATGTGCTTAGTGCTACGTATATATCGTGAGATTTATGATAGTTTGTATTTAGATCCGAAGTATGATATCTTGTGAATATCTAAGGTTTGAATGTGATAAGCAACGCGTAACTATTGTCAATTGAAAAAGTTGAATTAATATGAAATTATTCGTGTGTGTCGAAAGCTAGTCGATGATTTGAGTGAGATAGGGTATACCACGTATGTCTATACCACTATGATGACTAAAAGCTCACGACGATCGGAAGAAAAGCTGCCTTATGATTGGAGTAAGGTAGGGTATTATCTCGAAATGTCCTATTACGCTATGACGGGGCAAGAGCTCATTCGATGTGTGTTTTAAGTGAAAGGTTAAATCAGCGATAAAGTGTTATGAAATGTATATAAGACTCGGTTATCGTTTGTCTTATCCCCAGGTATAAGCGATAGATATGTTGTAGGGATTATCCTCGAGTATTTCGAAAGGCCACTAGATATATTCGATCATTCTTTTCGGGATATATCACGTTTGTAGGGTGCATCTTATGAGTGTCCTTTATTACTAGTCTACAAGGGGGTATTAGCTAGTTTTGCTTTGAGTTTCTCGAGTTTGGATATGGTGGAAGTTTATTATGGCTATGCACACGCACAAGGGTGAACTTCTGATTTATTGGATATGTGTTATGCACGTTTAGATGCTGTTTTTCTCTCGAGCCTAACTTTTGTTTTGTTTTGCTCGGGACGAGCAAAAGCTTAAGTGTGGGGGAGTTGTTAAGGGTGAATTTATACGATTTATAACGCTATATTCTATGATATTTTTCCCCGTATTTGTACTAAATTGCATAAGAAACGAGGGTTTAATGGATATATTGAGCAAATGAGATTTTAGAAGAGTTAATCGCAAAATAGGTTGATTTATGTGTTTTAATTGTGATTTTATGATTATTTGAGCATTATTACATTTTGCGATGTTTTTATGTGTTATAGATACATGTTGGAGGCTCAAAAGATGATCAAAGGTTGATTAAGTTCAAGCTAATTGATGATAAAAGAGATAATGAAGAAGTGGGATAGAGATAGAAGAGATAAAGATCAATAAATCAAAATCGATCATATCAAGCGGCGTCCGGTATCTCCGTCCGGTGGACGGGCGTCGATGCGGTTGGACGAGCGTCCGGGGTGTCATCTTTGATTCGGGAAGTTTGGACGGAGTGGACGGCGGATGGACGAGCGTACGGGCATGACTCGGCCCGATTCGAAGTTTTATTGAAGAGTGGACGGGCGTTCGAGGTTTCGGACGGGCGTCCGGTGGCCGACTTAGCGAGAACCGACTTTAAAATCTATATATAGTCGGTGTTTTCTCCACAAAAGAGGATCATACACACATTATTCAAAACCACTAAACCTAGGGGCGGCTTTAGGCTGCGTTTTTCATCTTTTTATTCCTATTTTTATGCTCTTAGTTTAGATTAAACACAGTTACTTTTTATGTACTTTTTACGCAAATTTGAGTTGCGAGGATGTTCGAGAGGCTAAAAGCTTCATCAAACGAGTATTGTGAAGCCGTCCAACAATTGTTGATTTCGCTTTCTTCGATTATCTTGTGAGTTTTTAATAAAGGTTGTTTCTTATTCATGTTTATTCATGTTTAATTTGCTTTTATATCGGAAGATATGCATGTGTTGATTGTTTATTGTTGATGGAAGTCTTAATAAACCCTAGATCACCATGAATAAGAATAGTAATTCGAATCTATAATAACGGAAGTTAATAGGTCGATTCTTAGGTTATAAACACAAAGTTTGCACCTTTGATTATTGAACGCGTTAATCTTACATCGGAAGATAATAGATTGATAGATGAACTTTCTAAGGAATTAGGGTTCATGTCTAGGTAAGGTGAATCACAATCGAATAAAAGCGCACTATAATCGAGATAGGGAATCAATGCTTGTTGGATAGGTGGATCAATCCTCGTTTGCTCGTTATAAATTTGATTTAAATCCTTAAAAGCTTGAATTTGTCTAGTTAGTTTACTTTTATCCGCATCTTAGATTAGTTAGTTTAAATTGGTTCGCAACCCGTATCTTTCCTGGCTTTAGATCATCTCTTTCCGAGTTTTACGTTTTAGTTAAAGTTTAATTTACGGTATTCGTTTAGTTTTATCCGTTATTTAGCTTAATAATCGTGACATAGGTTAGTTAGATAAAAACTAGAAATCACAATCGTTTAGTTCCCCGTAAGATCGACCCGGCATTAGCCTCATACTACGATCCTTATACTTGAGGTTAACCGGATTATTACTTGTTTATTTTGTGTTGATAAAATCCGTGACAAGTTACATTTCTATCTTTAGTATGTTTGTAGTTTCTATTTCTAGTAGCGATTATGATGGTTTGCCGAGTAAATTTAGCTTCCATTTGTAAAACTCGATATGATGTAGTAGAGGCTTACATATAATATTGAATTTATTAATATTATATGTGCCGAGCGTTTCGTTTCCGGATAAGGACTCGGTATCCGGGAGCGGGTCGTTACAATTGGTATCAGAGCAAAGAATCCTTTAGGCTTCCTTTCTTAAGATAAGATCTCGTTAGACCACATAGAACCATTCTGATCCTTTCTTGATCTTTCAGAATGGTAGGTAACCTCAGAGGTACTCGTGTTGGTAAGTTTTGAACTGGAAGTTCTGGGGCTTAGTAAGAAGTGAGTGGTTTGGTTCAAGACATGGGTCAGGCAGTCATGAGTCAGTTCGAACGTGTTGATCGGTTTCAGAATCAGGTACCTCACCTCAATTTTAGTAAGAATGAGCTCAAGGATCTCTTGGTTGAAACAACACCATTAGTAATCAAGGTTGCTAGGATGTTACTACAAGTTTTTGGTTGTGTTGGAATCTACCCTTGTAAGAATAAAGTTATAGTTTTGAATCATACAGATCATCGTGTAATTCTTGGTATAGGTCGGCTATCCAAGAATTTAGTCTATATGGATTATAAACATAAAGAATGTACTTTTCTGTGAAGGATGCATCGACTTGAAGTTTGGTTGGTGAAGTTTCAGTGGTTCAAGAGTTGTTGAACAGTTTTGGTTTGCGTGTTTAAGAGTTTGAATAGTTTGGGAATCATTGGTGTTCGTCTCCGGGGTAACAAGGTCAGGTTTTTTAGGTGTTATCACTAGGACAAGTGAAGGTTCGGTTTTGGGTTTAGGTTAAAGAAAGATTTGCTAAAGGAGGACAACGGTTTGAGTACAGTCAAGTTTTGAGGACGAAACTCCTCTTAGGGGGGGATGAATATAATATCCCGACTTTTTGGAAAAGAGCAGACATGTCTTTTTACGAAAAACGGAATATTATGTTTAATAATTCATGGTTTAAAGTTGTTTTCATAAAATAAAATATTAATATTGGAAATTAATATTAAAGCAAAATAAGGGGAACTTATGGTTTAATTTGTAATTAGGAAATGAGGTTTCTTTTGGGGAAATAAACTTCCCATGATGAAAGAGGAGTTGTCAGAAGTTAATCTCCCTCAAATGTACGTGCTATGCACTCTAAAAAACAATTAGAAGAGAAGAGAAAAACAAAGGGATACTTCTTCAAAATTCTTTCAAGTCCGTTAACGATTTTCAGAATCGTTTGAAGGTTTAGAATTAGCGGGACAAGAGGATCGTTTTTGTTAAAGAAAGTTGGAGTTTTGAGAAAGGTTAGTTTTGCCCTAGTTTTGGTAATCTTCAAGCTTTGGCCTTGTTTGGTTACTTAGAATCTTTCAATTCGTTGTGCTTGTTGTTTAGAGGCTTTTGATAACAATTGTTTCTTGTTCAATTGGTTGATCAACTAGTTTTGGGTTGAAGTCCTAGGTGTGCTGCAGTCTTTCTGAAGGTTTTGCTTTGATTTTGGCTTGCTAAAAGGTAAGAGGCTCTTTCTAAAGTTTAATTAAGCTTTTATGATGTTAAGATTGAGTATTTGTGTTGAATTCTTGGTTAGAAATCATGCTCTAAGTTGTAGTTAAAGTGTTGGATGTTATAGTATGTAGAATATGTTTTTTCTGTTGTTTCTCTGTGTTTATTGATGTTAAACTTGTTTGGAATCGAGTGGGGATCGTTTAGATGCATAAACCTGAGTTTTTGGGTGTTTTTACGCTTGGTACGGGCGCACCAGATGTTGATGCGGGCGCACCGGGAGTCAGAACGTCCGTTTTTACATTCAGAGCCTTGGTGCAAGCGTCCCAGAATCCAGTGCAGGAGCACTGAAGCCAGTACATGCGCACTGGACATGTTTTTTTGTGTTTGATCTAGTTTGAGCCCCGAGTCTAGTTTTAAAAGTTGTTTCTAGACCTTATAACATTAAATGAACATGAATAAGCCTCAATTAAGTTTCCGATGCATTTAGTTCCGGCACCGGATGTACTCTTCAAGGGAGTTGAAGTTCGGGACCGTCGGAAGAGTATGATTGGCTTATGCTTTGATGAATTAGTATTCATCCATGTCTGTGTATGTGCTAGGCCTTGTCCGTGTATAGGGGGTCTAAGTAAGAGAGTAGTATATGTGATGGAGCTTACTTGAAAACACTAGGTGGTTAGTTAACAACATAATGACAAACGTACTTGTAAAGATAAAAGACTAAACACCAATCCATTCTTGGTAAGGCACAAGTGTCTTTTGCGATGTGTGGGCGTTCGGATAAAGTGGATAACTTCGTAAGTCTCTGAGACCCTAAGTACGGAGGAACACCACTAAGTCTGAGACCCTACGTACGGAGGGACTTCACTGAACGTGATCCACTGATATGTTGATATCTGGTGGTGGATATTCATCATGCGTAGTTCCCTTGAATGATGATGTAAGAAAGATAAGCTAAGCTAGAAACAAATAGTCACAACATGTTGAAGAGCATGAAGTGAATCCTAGAGTTGAGTCGGTCTCATAAAGGTAACTTAATAAAAACTAATGAACCTTTCGTTGTAAGACTTAATTATACTTTAGCTTCTTACACTTGCCAAGTACATTGTACTTACTTGTTGGAAATATTATTTATGTTTTGATGATGATTCGTCACGTAATTAGACAAATCACTTACAACCCATGATGATGAAGTCGTAACTAACTGTTATAGTGCATAATGAAAGAAGAAGCAAGAAATGGTCTAGAGATAAATGTATAAGTTCTATCTAGAGTCTGAACTTTGTATAGGTTATTTCAGACAAGCATTGTAATAGAATAGGAACTAGGCGAACAGCTGAGTCACAACAAGAAAATTGAGTTATAGCAAGAAAACTGAATATGCACATGCAGAACTGAGGGTTCAAACTCAGTTATGCTAAAACTGAAGAAGATAAGTTCGGCCGAGGGACACAGACTCGGTTGGCTTATCTAGAAGACCGAAGGCGAGGGACACGAGACTCGGTTACGGAAACCGAAGAGCGAGGTGGCAAACTCGGTTGGAAGCTAATCAAGTCGTGACTATAAATCGGGATTCGAGCAAGTCCGTGGTGACCGAAACCGAGTTATAGATCATGTAAAAGCGAATAATCTTAAGGACAAAGATTATCGGTTACCGGATAAGAGGCGATTGGTGTACTCGACTTAGTCAATTAAAGTCGGATATTAAGTATACAAGGTACTCGAGTTTTGAAGAAGAGTAGAAAAGCGAGTTAAGGCCTTGATTGAATTTAAGCGAGTATACGACAAAAGGTCGTACATGTGAACGTTGGCTAAATGACAAGTGTAACAGCTACAAGAGCTAGTGACCGTTACATCACCCCTATAAATACACAAGAGAATCACTCAAAAGAGAGAGGAGGATCGAAAAAGAGCTTTACAAGCATATATTCAAAGATCCAAATCCGGATCCATAAAATCGGATCATATATACCTAAAAAGGGGAAGCCAACGAAATTGCCTTGAAGACTTCAAAGAAAGATCCAAGTAACCCATCAAGGGGAAAGAAGGCATCTTGGAGCTACAAAGTCAGATCCGAAGAATCAAACAGCTCACTGAATTAATCCTTGATTAATTCTAAACCTAACCTTTGTGAAAAAGGGTTAACTGTGCATAGTTTGAAGAGAGCAATTCTACCTTTCTTCATACGGTTGCAAATTGGTTGCCACAGCTGTTGGTGCAGTCTGAGGACTGTGTGTTGGTATTAGTGGTGAGTGGTGAAGGAGCAATTCCACCTCCAAAGGATCGGTGTGCGAGTGAAGGGAGCAATCTCACCTTTCTTCATTTTGTGTAGACAAGTGAAACTAGGGTGTTGTGAAGGACTCGTCATAGTACTAGGATTTTGTAACGGTTATCTCCTTATTCTAGTGATACCTCCTACGCCACAGGAGAAGGGGAGACGTACGGGATTACACCACCTGGAACTTTCATAAACAAATCATGTGTTGATTTACTTTATGCATTTGTGTTTGTTTTATTTATTGCATTATCACTCAAAGCAAACACCGGACAATCGAGTCGCATAGACCGATACATAGAAGGTCTAGTTTTCTATTTACACATTTATTGCACTAAGGGCTAGTTTTATCCGCTGCCAGTTAACAAGACTAAATATAAGTATTAGCTTATATTCAGTTGAGCTAATTGAACTCCGCACAAGTTAAAGGACAGGAACAAAACTGAACTGAAGATCAGTTTAAGTTTCATAGAAACTCAGTTCCTGGGACTTTTTTACTTTAGGATTAGTTTTTGGTGACAAGTTTATTCACCCCCTCTAAACTTGTGTTAGCCTTTCCAAGGGACCAACAATTGGTATCGGAGCTTATCTTCCTTTTGGAAGAGATCCGAATTGTTACTGCTCAAGGAGATAACTGTGCATCAGTTATTTGTTCGAAGCATCCAGTTGTTGAAGACCCTTCACTGTATCAGTTTACTTAGTTTCAATGTCTACATCTAGAGTTAGAAGTTGGCTTATTCACCCCCTGACTAATTGCTTGCAAAATATATCTGATTTTCATGATCAAATGATCGAAAGATTCAGTGCAACAAATTTATATACAAATTCAGAACCTCAACTCAGTGATGATGTGGATACAAACTTCAATGTTCATATTAACAAATCCAGAGGAGTTCCATCACTAAGAGACCTCTCAAAAGAAAAAGGAAAGGAGTTACAAGTGGTTGTTGATATAGAAGATTCTTCACAGCAACAAAAGAGTGTACATTCGAATCCTAAAACTGCAACAAATCATCAAGGAAAGGTACATTCTTCAAATCAGTTATCATTTGCTGAACTCAGTCTGAAAAACTTTGATCTTGTCAAGTTAACTGAAAAACTTACGTTGGAACTAAAATTAAAGGACAGAGAACTTGACAAAGCGAAAGTTTGGAATGAGTTTCTTGAAACTGAGGTGTCAAATCTAGCTGATAGATTAATGTCTAGTAAATTTGACAAAAGAAATGATAATCCCCCACCCCTACCCAGTCTTGAGACTTCAAAAAGTATAAACTCTAGAAATCAAGATACTGGAAGATCTAGTGGATTACACAAGGAAACTAAAAATGTTAAATCTAAAAGAATCCTTGTGAAATCAACTAAGATTGAGCGTAATGGTTTATCCAGAAAAGAGTTGAGAATGTTTAATTCTCTCAACAAAGAAACCGAAAGTAATGTTTCCAGTAACTAACTCAGCCGGACCCAAAAAGGTATGGGTACCGAAGAAAACTTAAACTGTTTTGCAGGAAAAGTCAGTTCACATTGCAAAATCCTTAGAAAACTGACTTATATACAAAACTAAGAAGGCAAAGGCTGATGAAGGACAAATTGGTCAAAAGAAGTAAAAACTTTCCAGCTACCATCTGACGTTTGGACTGACATGGCTAATCACTCGAAGCCACGTGTCAATCTGGGAGAAAAAGTAGATGTACATCCCTACATAATCTCATTGATTGTGACACGACTCTCAATTGAAAACGATTGCAAAATCTTGACAAAATCCTGCTCACCCAAAATCAAGCATTCAAGGATCCCTAAATCAATAATCAATGGAGCGATACAACATTGACGATGGAATCACCACCAGCCTGGACAACTTCTGTAAAAAATTCTCAAACTCCACTCTTTCAATCCAAATTGCACAGAAGATCAAAAAGATTCGAGGATTGGAGAACCTGATTGATACAAAGGTCACTACTTTGTGTCCAGATGGCATCAGAGATTTCTACAGAAATGCCGAAATCATCAACAAAGGAAAAAGCTTCAAAACGACGGTTCAAGATAAAAGCTTCACCGTTGATGAACAATTGCTTTCCCTGGTGTTCCGTTTAGATATAATTGGAGGCTCTTCATCTTTCACATTCGGAAATGAAGAAAAGAGCAAACTTTGGAATGTCACTGCAATCAACAAAAAGGAGAAGAATTTCATTGGCTCCATCTATCAACAAAAGAAAGAATTCGCAGCCTTGACAATACTTCTTACCAGAAACATCATCGGTCACGTTCAAAATTTCTACACTCTCTCAACTGACAAAATGAAGATGATTTATGCTATTTGGTTTGAGAAAAGACTGGATTGGAATAAATTTGTTCTCAATCAATTGATAAAGCAAATTTCAGACGAGAAAGAAAGAGTCAAAGAAAGAAAATATATTGGAGAATCATTTTTACTGAAAAAGGGATTTCCCTATCTAATCCAAAGAATACTAGATCACCACTCTATCTCCAAATCAACTCCAACCATAGTCAAACAAGAATCTATGTCCACCAAAGCTGGGAAAAAGAAAGTCATCGAGGAAGAAAGTGAAGTTTCTGACTCCAGTTCAAGCGAGATCATAAAACTGGATGATAGAACTATAAGAAGACAGAAAAGGTTGTGGAACAGGCTTCAGACAAAGGAAACCAAACCTGATGTGGCAATTAATATTGATGATGAAAGTGATGTTGAAACTGATAAAGAATCAGAAGGAAGTGAAGAAAACGAAGGAAGCAAGACAGATGAAACTGGAGATGATGTAGAAATGGAGGAAGAAACTAAAAGAGAGATTGAAGAATCTGAAGAAACTGAAACTGATGAAGAATCTGAAGGAAGTGAATTTCCCACTACCATGTATGGGGAATACACTAAAGAGAAAAGAGAAGCCGTGGAAGATGTAGAATTCTGCCAGGCTGAGTATGAAAAAGAACTGATAGTTCCCGATGTTCATTTTTACTATCCTGAGGCCAGCACCTCATCCCAGGCTCATGAGGCATCCACATGCAAATCAAAAATTGAAGAATCTCTGGCTCAAGAAACTGAAGCAGAAAAACTGAAAAATTTGAAGGATTTCATTGAATGTTTAATACAGAATCTACAGGAGAAACTGTTCAACCTGCATGAATTAATTGGAAGAATACATTATTCAGGTTTGAACAAATACTCAAACATCATCACCCTGCGTAAGTTATTTGAAGATTGCTTTCGCTTATCTTCAAACAAGGGGGAAGATGAAGCTGTAGGTGATGAAGCTGTAAGTGATGATGCAGCTAAAGATGAAAAGACTGAAGAGGCTTATGCCAAACAGCTGATGGAAGATCAAGATAGACAAGTAGATGCTGATCTACTAACTACTCAACTTGATGAAGAAGCAGTTGATAGTCTGTTTGAAGAGCTGATTGCAGAAGGAGACTTTAAAGAAACAAGAACTGAGGATGATGAGGAAGCCTCAGTTAAAGCAGTGTTGAGTATCAGAAAGAAGCTTGTAATCTGTGTGAAATCTCTTGAGAAGTTGGCAGATAAGAAGACACAAACAAAGGGGGAAACTGAAAAGAAATCAGAAAGAAAAGAGGAAAAAGAAAAACTTAATCTCATTTCAGAAGAAGAAGAGAAATTAATGGAAAAGGAAATCAAAGAAATTCTCATCAAGTTCAAAAACCAAGAGAATGAAGAAGGAAATCGACTGCTGAATGAATATCTGGAAATCAAGCCTAGAGATGGCGAATCAGTTGAAGAAGGAAAAGAAAGAAGACTTCTGGAAACGAAGAGAAGCATCTTTTTTGGAGAAAAGTTAATGGCACTAGAAAAAGAAAAAATGTAATCTATTTCAGTTTTTTTTACTCAGTCTGTTCTATTTTGAATCTTGTGATAAACTTGGCTGTTCTATTTTGCTATCTTAATTTGTTTTGTTATGATTTCTTGCACTATTCCTTTATTATTGCTTTTAGGGAGGGTTATGATACATCATCAAAAAGGGGGAAATTGTTGGAAATATTATTTATGTTTTGATGATGATTCGTCACGTAATTAGACAAATCACTTACAACCCATGATGATGAAGTCGTAACTAACTGTTATAGTGCATAATGAAAGAAGAAGCAAGAAATGGTCTAGAGATAAATGTATAAGTTCTATCTAGAGTCTGAACTTTGTATAGGTTGTTTCAGACAAGCATTGTAATAGAATAGGAACTAGGCGAACAAGTGAGTCACAACAAGAAAAGCGAGTTATAGCAAGAAAAGCGAATATGCACATGCGGCGAGGGTTCAAACTCGGTTATGCTAAAAGCGAAGAAGATAAGTTCGCCGAGGAACACGGACTCGGTTGGCTTATCTAGAAGACGAGAAGAAGCGAGGGACACGAGACTCGGTTACTGAAAGCGAAAGCGAGGTGGCAAACTCGGTTGGAAGCTAATCAAGTCGTGACTATAAATCGGGATTCGAGCAAGTCGTGGTGACGAAAGCGAGTTATAGATCATGTAAAGCTGAATAATCTTAAGGACAAAGATTATCGTTACCTGGATAAGAGAAGCGATTGGTGTACTCGACTTAGTCAATTAAAGTCAAATATTATGTATACAAGGTACTCAGTTTTGAAGAAGAGTAGAAAACTGAGTTAAGGCCTTGATTGAATTTAAACTGAGTATACGACAAAAGGTCGTACATGTGAACGTTGGCTAAATGACAAGTGTAATGGCTACAAGAGCTAGTGACCGTTACATCACCCCTATAAATACACAAGAGAATCATCAAAAGAGAGAGGGGAGGATCAGAAAAAGAGCTTTACAAGCATATATTCAAAGATCCAAATCCAGATCCATAAATCAGATCATATATACCTAGAAAAGGTGGAAGCCAACGAAATTGCCTTGAAGACTTCAAAGAAAGATCCAGTAACCCATCAAGGGGGAAAGAAGGCATCTTGGAGCTACAAAGTCAGATCCAGAAGAATCAAACAGCTCACTGAATTAATCCTTGATTAATTCTAAACCTAACCTTTGTGAAAAGGGTTAGGTTTGTGCATAGTTTGATGAGAGCAATTCTACCTTTCTTCATACGGTTGCAAATTGGTTGCCACAGTTTGTTGGTGCGGTCCCGAGGACTCGTGTGTTGGTATTAGTGGTGAGTGGTGAAGGAGCAATTCCACCTCCAAAGGATCGGTGTGCGAGTGAAGGGAGCAATCTCACCTTTCTTCATTTTGTGTAGACAAAGTGAAACTAGGGTGTTGTGAAGGAATTTGTCATAGTACTAGGATTTTGTAACGGTTATCTCATTATTCTAGTGATACCTCCTACGCCACAGGAGAAGGGGAGACGTACGGGATTACACCACCCGGAACTTCCATAAACAAATCATGTGTTGATTTACTTTATGCATTTGTGTTTGTTTTATTTATTGCATTATCACTCAGCAAACACCAGACACTGAGTCAGCACAGAACTGATACATAGAAGGTCTAGTTTTCTATTTACACATTTATTGCACTAAGGGCTAGTTTTATCCATTTGCCGGTTAACAAGACTAAATATAAGTATTAGCTTATATTCGGTTGAGCTAAGCGAACTCGCACAAGTTAAAGGACAGAACAAAAGCGGGCGAAGATCAGTTTAAGTTTCACAGAAACTCAGTTCCTGGGACTTTTCCACTTTAGGATTAGTTTTTGGTGACAAGTTTATTCACCCCCCTCTAAACTTGTGTTAGCCTTTCCAAGGGACCAACAATTGGTATCGGAGCTTATCTTCCTTTTGGAAGAGATCCGAATTGTTACTGCTCAAGGAGATAACTTTGCATCAGTTATTTGTTCGAAGCATCCAGTTGTTGAAGACCCTTCATTGTATCAGTTTACTTAGTTTCAATGTCTATATCTAGAGTTAGAAGTTGGCTTATTCACCCCCTGACTAATTGCTTGCAAAATATATCTGATTTTCATGATCAAATGATCGAAAGGTTCAGTGCAACAAATTTATATACAAATTCAGAACCTCAACTCAGTGATGATGTGGATACTAACTTCAATGTTCATATTTACAAATTCAGTCATTTATTTATTCAGCTTACTGAAACTGATTGTTATAAGCATACACAGCTCACAAACTAACATTCACCAGAATTCAGTTTTGCATACTCAACTTTTTCTTATAGAAACAACAAGATCCGGATAAAGTCTAAAACTTAAATCCGCTGCCGGTTGACTCAGTTTGATATAAGTCAGTTTGACTTAGACTCAGCTTAGTCAGCTCAACTCCACACAAGTTAAAACTGAAACTTAATCGTTATAAATTTAGTTTTTGGTGACAAGTTTATTCACCCCCCTTCTGAACTTGTGTCAGCCTTTCCAAGGTACCAACAATGATTATGGTTGATGAGATATCCAATCACTTTAATAAGTTTGATACTTAAATCTCTCTAGGCTGATGTTGTTGACCATGGCATTGATAATACGAACCGACTAGCATGTATTAGATGTCTTTTGTCTTTAATGGCAGAGATAGATCTCGTCTATCAAAGTGTAGTGACACTTGGACTATATGTGGACGTGTATTTGAGAATGCGTACGTTAGAATGACCCACTTACATGTTGGAATAGTGTCTTAAACCCAATCGGGTTGGACCGGATCCGACCGGGTCGGATCATTTCTACTATTTCTTTATGTTTATACATATATTAAAATGGCTTTTACGTTGTCATATATATGTTCTTTTAAAGAACCAATTATGAATTGTTATATGATAACGTCCTTAGTATTAAAGCGTGATAGAGAAACCATGATAGGCGATTATGGTTGATGAGATCTCTAATCACTTTAACAAGTTTGATACTTAAATGTCTCTAGGCCGATGTACTATTAAACGGGGCATTGATAGTATGAACGGGCTAGCACGTATTAGATGTCTTCGTCTTTAAGGGCGGGGATAGATCTCGTCTATCGAAGTGTAGAGACACTTGGACTGTAGGTGGACGTGTATTAGAGAATGCGTACGTTATCGACCCACTTACACGGATAAGTGTCACACTATGTGGCGGTTGTGTAATTATCCTTAAGACCGGAGTCTTTATGGCATCACGGTGTGGATTGTCATGCTTTGACACTATTGAGGTTTCCCAACCACGGGGCGATCATGCGGTAGTGATTGGGTGTGATGCGAAGCATGCGGAGTATACATGATTGGTCGTCCGGGAATCGCGTATCCTATGATTGGGATCGAATATCCGAAATGGCCTTCTTATAAGGAATGTCTTACTCTCGTGAATCTTTGCAAAGTGGAAGTAAACGAGTTACTTCGAGAGAGCATGATATCCAGATTATAAGATACGGTCGTTGATGTTTTGACACTCGACTAACGACCGTATGGATATTACTACAGCGATAGGATTGTAAGTTACACGGTAACTGTTTCACATGAAAGGTAGTAGTCATTGCATTTGACTCTTCCGATGATTGGGGGTCACGGTGTGTTGCTAGACGCTATCCCGTGATCGTTAGGTATGAAGGGCATTTTCGTAATTTGCACTTTGTGTCTACGGCCAACATATTCGGAAGCCTATCGGGTCACACACATATGAACATCTAGCCGGATTAAAATGTGGTTATAGATGATAACCAAATAAGGAAAGTTTATCTCGAGACTATAAAGGTTATAGTGGTAAATTAATATGGTGGTATTTATTTATTATGAATAAATTAAATACAAGATATTAATAGTATTATACTAATTAAAGAATATTCCGGAAGCCAATTTGTTGGTCAAAGGGGCGCCACATTTAATGCGTATAAGATACACTTGGATTGTGTAATTTAATTAATGGTATTACCTATTATTGATATTAGATATTAATAAAATAAAATATATATATATATATATATATATATATATATATATATATATATATATATATATATATATATATATATATATATATATATATATATATTATGCATACATGCGTGTGTGTGTGTACACATTAAATGCAAATTAGTGATTTGCTTGTGTGCGCACCAATGCATGATATTAATAGATTTTTATGTGTGTAATATATATGTGATATATATACACATGTGTAAATTGATTTATGGTAATAAAATAAATATATAGTCAATATTAGATATTGACAATATCTTGGAAATATTCAATATGAGTTATTGACAATATCCTAGATTTATTTAATATGAGATATTATAATAAATGAGATAAATCAATCAATTATATTTTCCTTATTTTATTGGGAAAAAGTTTTCTTCTCCTCCACACTATATGGGGCGCCATCTACACTATAAATAAGAGGTGGGTGTCAAGCTCTTTTGTACATCATAATTCCAAGAGCTAATAGTTCTTGTGTAAAATAGAGAGCATCCATAGAGAGTTGGAGAGAGGGAAAAGGGCCGGTCTAGCAACCGGAGTTTTCCAATAGCAATCCATGATGGGATTCGGCGGCGGGCTGTTCGTGTGGACTAGCGGTAGAGGCCGAACGCTTGGGCGGCTCATGCCAGAACTACTCTCCTTAGACGGTCAAAGCGTCGATCTTTTAGATCAACCAAGGTAACCACCGTCTACTATCTATTTGTTTATTGCTTAAACGAAGTCGATCTTGGGTAAAAGGAAATCAAAATTTTAAATTCCGCTGCGTTCCCGCGTAGATTTCCTAACAGTGGTATCGGAGAAAGGTTCGAACTTAAGCAATAAGCATGTTATTTTGCGTAGTTAATTTTATCGTTTAAATCACGTAATTAAAAGATGAAAGATTTTTGATTCGCAAATCGATACACGAAAAAAAAAAAAAAAAAAAAATAAAGGGGCGGCTTTTGGGGTGCTCGGCCGATCGGCGGCGGCACCCCCACCGGAAATTGCGCCGGCGGCGGCGGCTCCCCCTTGGGGCGGTCGACGTCGGCTGGTGCATCTTTTTGGTGGATCCCTAAATTTTGTTTTGTGTATTTTGTGTTTCAATATTGTTCATAGTTGTGATTAATATCTCATTTGTTTAGTTGTGTCATGTGGCTAACCAATGGTTCAAATAGTTTGGGCTATTGGGATGCCACATGGCATTAAAATAATAATGGCCTTTCCAAACTTGATTTGGAATAGGCCTAGGCCCTTTCCAAATATTTGATTTGGGAAAAGGCTAGCGCTAGGCCACTTCCAAAATTTTGATTTTGGAAAGTGGCGAAGCTAAACTAAAAATTATTTGGCCTTTCCAAATATTTGATTTGGAATAGGCCAGGCCCTTTTCAAATATTTGATTTGTAAAAAGGCTAGCCTAGCCACTTCTAAAATTTTGATTTTGGAAAGTGGCCAGGCCTAAGCCAAATTTGGTTTAGGAAACCAAAAGCATCCCTTTTGATTACGAATCAAAAAGGAAAGAAACAAAAGAGAAATAATTTTAATTTTGATTTATTTAGGAATAGTTCTAATTAATTAAAATTAAAATTAAAATCGGTTTAAAATTAATCGTTAATTTTATTTCGATTAAATCATTTAATTAATTAAATGTTAATTAGTTAATTGATTGGATAAAATTATTTAATAGATTAAATGTTAATTGATTAATTAAGACGCAAGTAGTTAAATTTTAATTGTATCTTTTTCATAAGATTTTATTGTATGGATTAGATATGGTAGATATAATATGATTATATGTACCCCGATTGATCATGGACTCGATCGATAGGATAGATGTGAATGATTTAATTTTTCTGTTGGTTTAAAAATTGTCCTAGGCCGTTATGAAGAACGTGACCTAGTTTATTTTCTGCATTTTATCCCATTCCCGTTAGCTCCCCCCCGTGTGCGGCGGGTGTATTTATTTTATTAGATAGAATTAAATGTAACAAGAATGGAGCAGAAGATGAAGACCAAAGAAAGAAGAAAATAAAGATCCCATTGGAGAATGGAGCATTAAAGATCCTATTGGCGGTTGCGACTACCCTTAGATTGTGACCCGCGGTTTCGTCGGTTGTATTCGAAACCGCACCTAGGAAAAGTCCATGATCATACC
Organism: Gentiana straminea; assembly: GCA_036785695.1. NCBI lineage: Eukaryota > Viridiplantae > Streptophyta > Magnoliopsida > Gentianales > Gentianaceae > Gentiana > Gentiana straminea. The sequence goes on from JAVUPR010000174.1 coordinate 903,877, forward strand.
GGTTACTTTACGCATTTATTTATTTTGTGCGTGTATTTATTTTATATGATATGATAGATGCATGACTAGGCACGATCTAGATAAATGTGTAGGATGTATGTCTATAGAGATAGATATATTTGATGAGACCGTAATTAAATTAATTAAGAGAAATAATTCGAAATTAATTAAGTGAATTAATTTAAAATTACTCCCACAACAAAAATCGAGTTATAATATGTCTCCCAATATTATAGTGACGGTGAAGAGCCCTTGTTCGGATCCAACTGATCGGCCCACGTCGGGAGTTGACCTACCACGGGTATATCGTCATTATCGAGATATGATCGTTATGAGATCTCATGAACACAACCGTCACATAGTGTTACACTTAACAATGTAATGTTAGGAAATCTACGCGGGAACGCAACGGAATTTAAAATTTTGATTTCCTTTTACCCAAGATCGACTTCGTTTAAGCAATAAACAAATAGATAGTAGATGGTGGTTACCTTGGTTGATCTAAAAGATCGACGCTTTGACCGTCTAAGGAGAGTAGTTCTGCATAGAGCCGCCCAAGCGTTCGGCCTCTACCGCTAGTCCACACGAACAGCCCGCCGGAATCCCATCATGGATTGCTATTGGAAAACTCCGGTTGCTAGACCGGCCCTTTTCCCCTCTCTCCAACTCTCTATAGGATGCTCTCTATTTTACACAAGAACTATTAGCTCTTGGAATTATGATGTACAAAAGAGCTTGACACCCACCTCTTATTTATAGTGTAGGTGGCGCCCCATATAGTGTGGAGGAGAAGAAAACCTTTTCCCAATAAAATAAGGAAAATATAATTGATTGATTTATCTCATTTATTATAATATCTCATATTAAATAAATCTAGGATATTGTCAATATCTCATATTGAATATTTCCAAGATATTGTCAATATATAATATTGACTATATATTTATTTTATTACCATAAATCAATTTACACATGTGTATATATATCACATATATATTACACATATAAAAATCTATTAATATCATGCATTGGTGCGCACACAAGCAAATCACTAATTTGCATTTAATGTGTACACACACACACGCATGTATGCATATATATATATATATATATATATATATATATATATATATATATTATTTTATTTTATTAATATCTAATATCAATAATAGGTAATACCATTAATTAAATTGCACAATCCAAGTGTATCTTATTCACATTAAATGTGGCGCCCCTTTGACCAACAAATTGGCTTCCGGAATATTCTTTAATTAATATAATACTATTAATATCTTGTATTTAATTTATTCATAATAAATAAATACCACCATATTAATTTACCACTATAACCTTTATAGTCTCGAGATAAACTTTTCTTATTTGGTTATCATCTATAACCACATTTTAATCCGGCTAGATGTTCATATGTGTGTGACCCGATAGGCTTCCGAATATGTTGGCCGTAGACACAAAGTGCAAATTACGAAAATGCCCTTCATACCTAACGATCACGGGATAGCGTCAGCAACACACCGTGACCCCGATCATCGGAAGAGTCAAATGCAATGACTACTACCTTTCATGTGAAACAGTTACCGTGTAACTTACAATCCTATCGCTGTAATAATATCCATACGGTCGTTAGTCGAGTGTCAAAACATCAACGACCGTATCTTATAATCTGGATATCATGCTCTCTCAAAGTAACTCGTTTACTTCAACTTTGCAAAGATTCATGAGAGTAAGACATTCCTTATAAGAAGGCCATTTCGGATATTCGATCCCAATCATAGGATACGCGATTCCCGGACGACCAATCATGTATACTCCGCATGCTTCAGTATCACACCCAATCACTACCGCATGATCGCCCCGTGGTTAGGGGAAACCTCAATAGTGTCAAAGCATGACAATCCACACCGTGATGCCATGAAGACTCCGGTCTTAAGGATAATTACACAACCGCCACATAGTGTGACACTTATCCGTGTAAGTGGGTCGATCTAACGTACGCATTCTCTAATACACGTCCACGTACGGTCCAAGTGTCTCTACACTTCGGTAGACGAGATCTATCCCCGCCCTTAAAGACAGAAGACATCTAATACGTGCTAGCTGTTCATACTATTAATGCCTGTTTAATAGTACATCGGCCTAGAGACATTTAAGTATCAAACTTGTTAAAGTGATTAGAGATCTCATCAACCATAATCGCCTATCATGGTTTCTCTATCACGGTTTAATACTAAGGACGTTATCATATAACAATTCATAATTGGTTCTTTAAAAGAACATATATATGACAACGAGAAAAGCCATTTTAATATATGTATAAACATAAAGAAATAGTAGAAATGATCCGACCCGGTCGGATCCGGTCCAACCCGATTGGGTTTAGGACACTATTCCAACAATCTCCCACTTGGCCTAATCACTCTCATACACAAGACCAAGTTGAAACACAAGAATCTCATGCAATACTCGCAACTAGCCCTAGCCATAAACGGATCGCTATCCATGGGGACTCATACTATCTTCATATCATGTTCCAAATGACCAAGTCAAAGGAACCGCCTCAACACACACATGAATCTCTGACGAGACCCTGGTCCTTGCTTCAAGCAATGAATCCACTTACTATATCAACTATATAGAAAAGGTGGAAGAACCATACAATGTTCAGGAATGAACCTTCTAGATCCATGTACTGCTCCCGCTGTGCCTCCAAGGCAATACTGTGTTTTGGCTAAGTTGTAGAGTTTACAGTGACCCATATGCTAGAACATTTCCAGCTCACTATATCACTTAATCAAAGTGATTGCAAACCCAGACTGTAGCTCCCACTCGCCTTCGTAAGACTCAGGATATACGTCTGTATATCTACGTTTATTTAATTCCAAGTTTCAATAAACTAGAAAATTTTCCTTAACTTGTTTAAGGGTATTCTCAACCTTCACTAGATCTACTTTCATACTTGCTCATGACTATTCATGGACTATGAACATTTGGCATCACCTATAAGATGGTTCCTATCGCAGTAGCGAAGGAAACCTTCCATAAGCATCATCTTTCACCTTATCTTTAGGACCAATGTCCTAACATAGACAGATCTCGCGATCTATGCTAAACTTCTTTTAGCATCACATCTATATAGGTAAACTATAATCTAACAGAAGTTAAATCTATCGCTATAGATTCTTATTTCTAAAATAAGAAGCGCTAATCCAAGTGCTTTAACAAAGACCTTGAACTACCAAACATTAATTGACTGTGACATGGGGTGATAATTCTCGAGATAGATATCTAATACCTTGCTCAAAAATCATAACACACTCCCACTATCCATCTTGCACATTGGGCATATCCTTCTTTTGACTAAATCAAACTCCTTTGATTATCAAACAAAGAAATCGTCTAGAGAAACTTGTTTAAGTCCATAAATGGATCTCGTGGGCTTACATATCATGTTATTGTCTATGAACATTGAGCTTTCTGCCCAATGTCTTCAACACTATCATATAGCCATGATACGAAGTTATAACAAGCATCATCTGAATAGAACTGGGCTCAGCTGGCAGCATAAAGGTAATTACAAGGTTTACACCTCATACCCTTCAGCCGTCACTATAGCCTTATGGTAATCATATTACTATCCATGTCGACCTTTCGGGGACACTCCCCCTTGGGTAAGACGGACTAGGTTCACAACCTGGTTGTCACCGATGGAATATAATTCAGATATTATGGCTCCTAGCCATATCTCTCAATCTTGCCTTTCAAACATTCTTTCATAAGTCGTGAGATATTCATTCTTCAAGATGAACATACCAACAACCTTTTCGGGCTTGAGGTTATCCACAGACTTACAGAACTTTTGTGTGCACTGAGCAGTGATCTACACCTCATCGCTATGTGGCGTATGCTCACGTTCCTATGGTTGAATAACTCCCTGTGGTTCTCAAACTACCTTTGAGATCTAAATCTACTCCCACTGTTTCTTTTGGAAGAAACACTTCCTCTAGAAGACAGCATGTTTGGAGACAAACATTTTGCTCCGCGGACAAGTAAATAATATCTAGCGTACTTGCTAAGATATTCCACAAAGTTGCATATGTCGTACTAGGCTCCAAGCCTTTCTGACTTTGCCTATGATAACTTCAAATCATCGGTTAAGATAGATTCGACATTATCTTCTTCCATATCTAATATGGAATTTATTCAACCTTTATCTTTGGAACTCGGTTAAGTATAAGGGCACTATCCCGAAGCGGGTAAGGGATACTTCGCATGGCTTGCGTCACACCTTTATCATATAAAGTGTTATTTCCATTTTGGGAACACAATCTAATTGCGTATCCCAAAGATGGTATCCTTCAAGGGAAGAATCTTATTCCTTTTCAGACGACTTCTGAAACACCCTTCAGGTATTAATTACTTCAATCCAATTGAAGATTAATTCCTAAGTAGCTCATCAATCTCATATTCGTACTAGCTCGAACTTTTCGGGCTTCCGAATTTTTTACTTCACTGAGTACACTTGACTATTTCTAAAAATAGTCATTGAGATTTAACGAACAATTATTTGTGGCATTGATTCTCATAAGCCAACAAACATCGGTATGTTTAGGCTTTAGACAATTTTTCTAGATTTTACAACCCTTTTCATAAAAGGGTATTTTAGTCATCTTTAGATAAGATATGCATTACCCACATGATTCATAATCATATGGTTCAACATCATCAGAATGACGTTTAATTACACGCTTCCTTTCCAGAGAGACTATGTCTAGAACAACCACAAATATTAAGGATAACAGCCATACAAATATTTAGTTGAGATCTCATCACATATATCAACTATATAGTGACATCAATCTAGTATGTTAGATTCAGTGACCTTCCAACTTTATCGGAATAACATTTATTCTTTACAATTGAATATGTCTACAAATCCTAACAGATAACTGAAAGTATGTTCTTCATAAGAACCGGAACATAATAACATTTATTTAGTTCCCTTATCAGTTTACTAGATCCAGAATATGGTAAGTATTACAACATTTGCTTCACCATCCATATCTGTATTTAATCTTTCTAATTTAGTCACACTCGTAAGATGTCATATATCTTAGAGTTGACTTTGAACTTAGACAGATTTATCTCAACTCACTTGCCTAGAATAGAAACTTCAATAAGTTCTCTATTTGAGCACATGCCCTAACTTTCCTTTTTAATCTTTTAAGCACTTGAGAAATGTTTCTTATTGTAGTCTTCATAAGACTTAAGAAAGATCACAAGAGCCAAGTTTTCAATTTCCTTTCATAAAGAAAATCTAAAGTTTATTAAATAGTTTATTTAACCTTTTGAATCGTATTCAAAACATTGACTATTTAATTAACCTTTAAGCAATGATAGAATTAAGTCGATACTTAAATCTTTCAATTTTGAAAACAACCTTTCCAAAATTAGAGGTGGTCATTCTTATCCAACGTTTGAATTAATTGTCATCATATGACTGAATGATCATATTGGATCGTATCCAATATATGATTAATTCGTTGAAAATGATTCAATCATATCATGAACTTCCGCATTCATTAATAATTAAAGCCTTGGTGTACTCCATCAAATATGTAGTCTCCTTATCTCTAACTACTATAACGGGATGTCTCTTGTCATTGCTTATTTTAAAAGGATTAAAATTTACTTAACCATTCTTGAGAACGTTTCTCAAACAGTCATAATTTGGTTTTACTAATCGAGAAAAACATAAATATAAAAGTTTGCTAAAAACTACAACATTAAAAATGAAGATAAAAGAGTGTTGTTGTCTATACACGCAAAATCAAATATGGTCTTTGGGATTATGATTTTGCTCCCACTAGTCAACTACTCCCAATTGACTTTCAAGAATTTTTCAAAGTCCTTTAGTGGTGGAATCCTATCTAGTTGACTCGATCCCCGACGTGGGCCGATCGACCGGGTCAATTTCGACGGGTAGGTACTTCTTACCAATCGCGTCTAACGCGACTTCCAGTGGTTTGACTAGTCAACTCTTTGACAGTTCACATCGTCTATGTGATAGTCAACCTTATGTCTCTAAAATCAGACGGTCCTGACGTGGGCCAATCACCGCAAGATTCTTTGTCATGCTTTGACGCTATTGAGGTTTCCCTTAGCCATGGGGTGATCATACGGTAGTAATCGGGTATGATACCGAAGCATACGGAGTATATATGTTAGGTCGTCTGGGAATTGCGTACCCTATGAGTAGGAGTGAATATCCGAAAGGGCCTTCCTATAAGGAATGTCTTGTTCTCGTGAATCTTTGCAAAGTAGGTAAATGAGTTATTCCGAGAGAGCTTGATATCCAGATTATGGGATACGATCAAGATACGATCGTATGGATATTACTACAGCGATAAGATTCTATTTACACGCTAACCGAGCACATGAAAGGTAGTAGTCATTGCGTATTGACTCTTCCGATGATTGGGGGTCATGGACGTGTTGCTAGACGCTATTCATGATCATTAAAGGTGAAGGGCATTTTTGTAATTGCACCTTATGTCAACGGGCAACATATTCGGAAGCCTATCGGGGTCACACACACACACATGAATATCGAGTCAGATTAAAATGCGGTTATAGTTGATGACCAAATAAGGAAAGTTTTATCTCAAGACTATAAAGGTTATAGTGGTAAATTAATATGGTGGTATTTATTTATTATGAATAAATTAAATACAAGATATTAATTATATTGATTAATTAAAGAATATTCCGGATGCCAATATTGGCATATGGGGCGCAGACTATAGTGTATTAAGATACACTTGGATTGTGCAATTTAATTAATAAGATTACCATAATATTAATATTGGATATTAATTGATTTTTGGAAAATAGAATTATAAAGATATTCAATATAAGATATTGGCAATATCTAGATTTATTTAATATGAGATATTAAAATAAAAGAGATAAATCAATTATAGCGATTTTCCTTATTTTATTAGGAGAAGGTTTTTCTCTCTCATCAATCTACTATGAAGCTTCTCCCAATCAGTTTGGGAAGACATTGGGGCACCACTTTCCCCTATAAAAGAAAGGGGTTGGGTAGCTCTTTTGTACATCACAATTCCAAGAGCTAATAGTTCTTAAGAAAAATAGAGAGCTTCTTAGAGAGATTATTGTGAGGGAGAAAAAGGTCGACTTAGCAGTCGAATTTTTCTGATAGCAATCCGGGAGGATTCCGGTGAGGTGTTCGTGTGGATAACTGATAGAGGCCGGATGCTTGGACAGCTTGCGTACATCTACTTCTACCAGACGGTCAAAGCTTCGATCTTTAAGATCAAGAAAGGTATAATCTTTGTCATCCTTGTTATATTTTTATTGTTTAAACAAAGTCGATACTTGGATCGGAAATCAAAATTTTATTTTCCGCTGCCCTACTCGATTGATTTCCTAACAACATTTGTGTCATGTCCTCGAGGTGTCTCTGTACCATGGGAACCTTGTGATACAACTGTCCTCGGCCTAAGTGTTCCCTGTCAATTAAAGGGAAGAGTGCGAATATAAATTTATGTTAACAAAACAGTTGAATGAAATTTGTATTTAAGAGTTAATTCGAACCTGTCTCTCGGCTTGAGTTCTTACAAAGTTGAGAAACTGCGATTGACGTTATTCGACTAATGTGGTAGTTTGTACTGCAACCGCTCTCAGACGCCCTACTTCGGCCTTCACTTCACTTAACTCAACAATCACTTCGGTTAACTTAGTCATCGCTTCACTTAACTGAGCCTTCACGTCTCTTAACTTAGAAATTTTTTCACAGGCCTCTTGGACCATACGATTAATTATTGGCATCAATGAATCCATCCGCACACCGCTGACAATAAGTATATCCTCTTGTAGGTTACCATGAGGGTTTAAGGATGTAGACGGGCCATCCACATGACGGGATTGGCTACGTCGCATGTCCTCATCATCAATTTCTGGATGATCACATACTAGGCCATGCATAGGAGAGCCAGTGTAAACATGTCTCGGACTAGGGGCACGGGCTGGATCATTGACATAGGACGGGTCTATGACGGGAGGGACGGGTAAAACGAGGTGGAGCTGTGACCTCCGCCGCCGGCAACCTCAGTGAAATTACAAACTCCCTATCTGCAGTGCTTCTCAGAACATCATCGATCATTGCATCCTGCATATAGGAAAAAAACACGGTTTTATATACAATATATTGCTGACAATGAAGATTGATAAAGTTGATAATAATGTACATACCCATAGACTAACGGTGGAAGAGATCAGTTTATCATAATACACCCCGCCTTTCTTACATTTTCATCTCAACATAGTTGAAAGATCATTAGCATGTCCGTCTCTAACTGATGCAAATTTCCCATTTGTAATAAGGTTTGGCATGGCATGGAAAGACCACAACTGTAACGCGTATAGACAACCGGCTACAGGTGGCTTATGCGGATTCTCATCAGCCTTATGTTTAAGTAGAGTACACGCACCTACAATCTTACGCCAATTTCATATCAAATTCTGAAACAAATACTCCCTTCATGGAAAAGTCGCAACAAGTTGTAGGTTCTCGACGATATAAATAGCTGGTTCGGTATTACCGTTCCAGGGTCTTGTCCAATTATTAAGCCATAGATAAGGTACACTAGACCCATCCGATATACAGTTTCAATGTTACATTTCCTTGACTTAATCGCTGATTCAAATTTTGCCAACGTGACAGTCGTGGTGCAATTCTCAAGTTCACAAGGGGCAGCAAAAAACATTGACTGCCGATGCAATTGAACGTTCAAATCTCCGAATCCGTATCCCATTATCATTCCAAACTCCCTTTTTCCAAACTTCACTTTATTATTTCCAACCTTGAAATGAAGTTCGTCGTCACAGTCTGGATAAACCATATGGAAATACATGAATGCTATAAACCGCCCCTTGTACTCCCAGTTATCAGAATAAAAATAAATAAACTGACCAAACACTGAACTCTTCAATCTGTCAAACAAGTCAACACTTGGTGTACGATACTCACCAATAAGGCTTTTAGTCTATTAAAGAAATATTTTCCGCATGGAACCTCGGTTGGGAGTCAAACAAATTTGCACGCGGATGAATAAATTCTCCATAGGTCCCAGCAGTGGAAAGCTGTAAGTGATTATAAGATTGTTATATAACTATAAACATATTTACCGTTGCGTTTCTTAGGGGTAACATACATACATACATAAATTATATATATATACCAAATTATACGTTCTGGACATTGTGTGTGTTTATATATATACATATATATATATATATATATACACACACACACACAATGTTTACCATATATATAGATACACATGGTTAGCGAATATTGTTGTGTCGTGTACATACCCTGAACAATAATGTGTGTGCATATGCTTCGTCACCCAATGCACATGGTTATATATAGAATTATATATATACATATAAATACATAGGGCTTAATATATATGGTTTAGTATAACCATGTGTCTATACACACACACACACACATATATATATATATATATATATATATATATATATATATATATACATAGACATATGCATATATAAGTTTATACATTCATGTATACATGTGAGAAATTATACATTCGAGTCTTTGTTTTAGTATATATACATACACACACACACACAAACATATATACACACACACAAACACACACACACACACACACACACACACACACACACACACATATATATATATATATATATATATATATATATATATATATATATATATATATATATATATATATATGTATGTATGTATAAACACACACAATGTCCTGAACGTATAATTTTGTATATATGTGTATATATATATATATATATACACACACACACACAATGTTTACCATATATATAGATACACATGGTTAGATTTTTTCGAATATTGTTGTGTCGTGTACATACCCTAAACAATAATGTGTGGGCATATGCTGCGTCACCCAACGCACATGGTTATATATACAATTATATATATACATATAAATACATAGGGTTTAATATATAGAGTTTAGTATAACCATGTGTCTATACACACACACACACACACACACACACACACACACATATATATATATATATATATATATATATATATATATATGTATATATATAGATACTTACACACACATACATGGTTAGGTTTTTTCTTTTTGAATGTCGTTGTGTTGTGTTGTGATGTAACAGTAGACATGGAGTGATAGAAGAGAAGATTGTTTTGACCAACGTCATAGAATATTTCATGATGACGAGGATGAACAGATGCTGGACAGACCCAGAAGAACAAAGCTTATATTTTCGATGTAACGGATGCCTCACTTCCGGCGGAGGCTTTACCAAGGTGCTGAGAACGGGAAAAGATGCTCTATTGAGCAGACCTAATGAAATTTTCTACGAGCTATGCTATATAAGGAGCCATAATACAATGCCTGGGGATTAGGCCGACACAACGGATCAGAAGGAATCGAAAACGCCCTAGGGATGCATGCATTTCTAAAAACCTCATCAGGTCGAGGTGTACCATTGAATAAGTCGAGATTTTTCTTTTTGTAATTTCAAACAACATTTATTTGTCGTTTGTTTCACGTTTTTAAATCATATATTTTTTCCTTATAAAATAATGGACATTTTCATTGTGATTGCCCATAAATTAATTTCCCCTTCGTGTGTTATTTCAAAAGCCGTACCATATTACATGTTTCGAAATTAACTCAAGTATTTCATACTACAAATTTTTACTAATCACGTTCAAAATTACCTATAATATACAATACTACACATGACAAAATTAATGCATTTATACTACTCATTTTAAAACTAAGCAACATATAACATCCTCACATACAATGCTGCACATTACAATATCATACACTATCATACATTATTCGAATAAAAAATTATAACTCTCTCATACATGAATTCGAATAAAAAAAATAACACTATCATACATATTGTCATACATGAATTATCCATGAATACCAATAATAAATTCGAAATTAAAAATGTCTACACTATCATACATTAATTCCAATCTAAAATATATAAGTCTACGCTACCATACATGAACTCCAATAAAAAATTAAATATAACAGTATCAAACATGAAATGTTCGAAATTATACATTAAAATTTTCGAAATTTTTAGGTTTGGAAAAAAATAATCGAAATTACGACTAATAAAATGTAAATGACTTACACTAGGTGATTCTTCTTCATGAAGATAAACCGTAAATCACTTCAACCACTGCTCAGCGTTCCAATGCTTTACGTTTTTTTTTTCTTTGGCTCTGTTTTTCTGTGTTTTTGTTCGACTGAATGTGAAATGGCGGATGAGGAGGAAGGCGAAGATATTAGGGTTCCCGACGGGCGCATTGGAATTGGAACGCCGCGTTCCACATTCTGACGAGGCGAAATGTTGTTTGCGTTACAATTCAACGCAACCCGTCCAATTTCAATTTCAGTTCCCAATCCCACTATTTCCGTCCAAATTGTGACGCAGGCGCTCAACTTTCGACGGATGACTTTTAAATTCCAACGGTTTCCGTCCGAATTTTAACGTGATCCGTCCTTTTGTTGTCTTTACATTTGAACAGGTAACCTATTTAATTCACACGAGTGCGTCACAATGTGAACGAAAACGTTATAATTTCGATGTGGTACTTGAAAAAAAATATCAGGTCTGAATGACCTGACACGAAATATGGACTTCTACAGTAATCTGAAATTATAATTTCTCCGGAAAGAGTACAACAGCAGCTTTTTGGCCAAAAAGAAAGGGCAGTGGTATCACTAGGGCGGTAAATAAGCTGGGTTACTCGTGAGCTACTCGTACTCGACTCGCAAGAGAGATCGACTCGATTCGGTTTTTTTCGAGTTCGAGCTCGAGTCGAGCTACTCGAATAATTAACCGAGTTGAGCTCAAGTTTTAAAATATATAAATCGAGTAGCTCGCGAGCTTAACCGAGGTTGATTAAATAAATAAATAATTAATTAAATTAATTAAATTAATTTTAAAATATTATAGTTCATAATTAAAAAAATATTATTCGAGTCAAGTATTAGACGAGGCGAGCTGGATCTTGCCATATTTCATAAAAAAATAAATGAAATATATGAAAATAATCGAGTTTACGAGCCGAGTCGAGCTTTATCGAGTACATAGCGAGTCGAGTTCGATCTTGCGTTTTAAGGCTCGATCGAGGTCGAGCCGAGTTTTGAGCCCAAACTTTCTTAGTCGATTCGAGCTCGAGCCCTAGAGAGTATCGACTCGACTCGGGTCGATTACACCCCTAGGTATGACCAGTGCATTTGTTGGTATCACCATGGCAATTGTTGTGTGTTTGTAGTTTGTCTTATTAGGTAAAAGCCCTGGCAATACTAATTTTTTACCTGGCAATACCGCCACCCAAAAAGAAAATATGTGTGTCGTGTGTGTATTCTGACTATTGCCTGATATAGTTTTTTTTTTCTTTTTATTTATTATTTTCCTTTTTGGTAAAGGATTGTAGGAAATCAATAATAATTATCTTTTTCCATTTTATTTATCATTTGTTTTAATAGAAAATTAATGAAAAAGAAAGTACTACTAAATAAGCTTTTCGAAGTGACAAAAATACCCTTATAAGAATTACAGGGTTGTACATTATGTATCTACGACGATTGAAGTATGTTAAAATTCACTTAGTTTTGATACTTTTTCGATTAATTAATTTTTCTATCGTTCGTTTGCTGATTATTATTTATTTTGTTATCAATTTTAGAGCATTTTTTCGCTTTTAATTTAATATATTATTCGACGGTCTGTTTTCCTTTTGAAATTAGAGCGACTTAATACTTATTGAGTAGCAAGTATGACATAATGAGAAAATAACTTTAGTAATCTGTCTATCTTGGGTAATTATGTGTTATTAGATTAAATTTGTTACTATATTTAATTTGCAGTAGTCTTTGTAGTGTAAACCGACTAACCGAACCAAACCGATTAATTGAAAAACGATCCGAACCAAACCGTCTATGATATGATTTGTTTTGGTTTCATATTTTTTCAAACCGAAATATTTGGTTTGGTTTTGAAAATACTTAAAACCGAATCAAATCGAACGGTTAACACCCGGTATCAAAATTATTTATTTATGACGATGAAGACAAAAACACTCAGATTCTCTGTTGTCAATCACAAAATGATACACATGTGGATCACGTGCTTACATTTTAATTTTATTTTAGGTTCCTAATTTATTAGGTTTTATTTGATTGATTTAGGTTCCTAATTTAAGTTTAATTATTATATATAGGAAAAAGATTATGTCATAATCCTTGATGTAGAGGTAACGGTAATTAATAGGTAAGTTTGAACAGAAAAAAAAATATAGGTAAGTTGTTTATTTTATTTAATTAATTGAGTATAAATAAAATAAGGGACAATTATCCAAAAGGACACATATTAGACTTAATTAGGCAGAAAGGACACTCAAAACAAACACTTAGTTATAAGGACATAAATTAGATACATAGCCCAAAATACCCTTAATTTGGAAAAAAACAAAAAATAAAAAGGCAGGCATCACACGCTGAATGTTTTTATTATTATTATTATTTTTATTTGAATGTCACGCTGATGTTGTTGTAATTTGTTTGGTTTTTTTTTTTTTTTTTTAACTTTCTTCCTGGACGCTGAAATAGGGAGATTTTTTTTTTTTTTTTTTTTTTTTTTTTTTTTTTTTTTTCTGGATGGTGAAAGTTTATTTTTTCTTTTTTCCATTGACCACCGTGATGCATTGACCACCCCGATTCATTGACATCGACAATTATATATGCAGTGACATCGACAATCATATATGCGTGACATCGACAATTTATGCAGTGACATCGCGATAAAATGGACACTCCCCGATGCGAGACCATCGGGATGCATTGATCACCGGGATGCAGTGACATTTGATGAAGCAACACCGTGATGACATTTGATATTTTTCCGACTTAATTTCATAAAATCGATTTCTTTTTTTTCATAAAATCGACTTCAAATGGCTATATCTTTTGATATAAATCTACGATCAACATAAATCTTTCACCTTAATTCATATTTTTATGTAGTGACATCGGCAATCATATATGCGTGACATCAACAATTTATGCAGTGAAATCGGCAATCAGAAATGCAATGACATCAACATTTTATGCAGTGACATCGGCAATTTATGCAGTGACATCGGTATTTTATGCAGTGACATCGGCAATTTATGCAGTGACATCGGCATTTTATGCAGTGACATCGACAATAAATATGCGTGACATCAACAATTTATGCAGTGACATCGGCCAAGAGTTCGGTCACTATGAATGTGGTTTTTAAGCCATTATGCATCGTATGACAAGAAATTCTACAGATTGCATGGATGCCGTTGAATTTCAAAAATGTATACTCTATAAAGTGAATTTCAAGAATGTATACTCTACAATGTAGGCAAAAATACAAACATCATAGGCCCATGTCTTGTTAGTTACAATAGATAGATAAAAAAGAAAGTACATAATTGAGTGAACAAAAGAAACTGAGGTAGAATGAAAAGCAGGAGAAAAAGATGATATGAAGACAGAATGAGAAGCAGAGAAACGAAACTGACAACAATTTAAAGGCCTCAGATTACAAGAATTTTATGAAATGACACCTTATGCAGTCACACACAATAACACCAACATTTTATGAAATGACATCAACACCCAAATTGCAAAAACAAAAACTTTCTAAATTGTATATGCAACGACATCGATGTCACTGCATTGGTCAGTATGCTTGTAAATGCAGTGACATCAATATCACCGCGTCGATTTTATTCCAAATCATACACAAACCCATTTCTTCACCATAGAAAAAGCTGGGTTAGCTTTGAGCAGGTTTTTGCAAATTATATGCTTGAGGCATCAAAGGTATCCATCTGAATTCTTTGGCTTTGAAGCAATACCTCACAAGGTCTGCAACATAACAACAGACAAAGGCAAACAACAACTGAATAATAACAAGCCAATCTAATGACGAAGCTTTATTCTGAACTATAATTTACCTTTGGGTTTCTTTTGGAACAATAAGAATAATAATCTTTGGTCTGAATGTAAGAGCCTTATTAATGAATTTATTGATCTCGAATTTAGAAACAGGTATCATTACCTCAAAATGCCTTCCAATATAAAACAATACAAGAAATTTGAAGGAAAAACAAGCTTAAGTTAAGTACAGCACCTCCGTCGAGTTCAAGTTCATTATTAGAACCAATAAAGGTAGAAGGATCATCATCGATTCCAGGTGCAGACTTGCTCCATGGAAGCAATTCCATTTGTTCGAGTGACTTCGAATTGACCCGGGAGGCTTGCTTCTTCGCTTTTCGCAGCTTCTTCTTCACGTTGTTAACGGAATCCATAGATGAAGTTTTGAGGTGGAGCGCCGGAAGCCGGACCGGAATGGCGTTGTTAAGTTTCTGAATTCCGCCGGTGATTTTCCCGTTTCCTTCTCCTGCCGATGTCGAAAATCTTTTTTTTCCCTTTGTTGCAGCGTTGTTCTCTAATAAGGGTATAATAGGAAAACTATTTAAATTCCGTCCTTATAACTAATGATCTTTTAAATGTGTCCTAAGTGCCTAATTAAGTCTCAAAACATGTCCTTATAAACAAATAACACATAAAATAAGGCAGGTTAGTAGTCAATTAATAAGAAGTTAATTGTCTGATTCACGTCTATTTAAGAAGATTTGTTGACCTAGAAAGATACTCATGTTGATACGCCACATGTGCGTGCATATATATATATATACATCATACACGCCTGCCGATACCGAAATCTCGAACACACAGCTCTCCACAAATTGTATACCCATGGAAAAACCCCAAATACTTGTCGTGCTGTTGAGTCTACTATTCCAATGTATGCTATTATTGAATTTTTGCAGCGGCCGCCACGTGATAGATGAAGGCGATATTACTGTGATCTTGGTGGATTGTGGTGGATACATTCAGGGTGGTATACCGGACCCATATTGTTGCTATGATATTAAATTACTCAACTCTATAGTGAAGACCAGAGACGATCGTGTGGCTGCTTGCAAATATTTCAACTATTGGACGGCTAACTATACTGATTTCCAAATTCAGCGGACTGCACAGCTCCCGGCTTTATGCCATCTGTCCTTTCCCTTCAATATCACTCGTAATGTTGACTGCTCAAAGTAAGTATTCATCTCAACAATTTTTATTTTTTTAATTTTTATTTTTGTATTCCTAAATAAGAATTCTGGGGTCCGGCCGGCATACATCTCTCATCGCCTCACCGGAGGTTTGGTTTAATTATGCATCAACTAACCACCGTTAATTAAAAAATTCATAACCGTCGTTGAATTGTCGTTGAAATTACAATGGAACACGTCGTTGTGATTTTTGTAAATTGTCTCATTTGCGCGAACATTTTCAGTCTAATTTCTTAATTTTTGACTCTGTTTAATTGTTATCTTTTTACTGCAGGTTGTTGAAGTATTAAGGCTCTATTTGTTGACGTTTTGATTGGACCGATCTTGAACGTAGTTGTTAATTCTTCAGTGGCCAATCAATAATTTTCTTGCTATTATCTTGATCTTTGTAATGGACTCTGAATAAAATTACTATATGATTATCCTTTACTAATTCTTCTTTTTTCATGTATTTATTATGATTTTTTATGTGTTTTGGGTGGTCTTACTCAATGTCTAAAGCTTCTATCAAAAGCACACATACATAGAAAAAAGGTTACAAATTTTATTTTATCAATGAAATGTCAAATATTTAATTGGATGCGAGTAATGATTTCTATTTTTCGTTTTTAAAGAAATGAATTATTTCATAGAACCTCTTTACTTATTAAGGATGGGCAGTATAAATTAGCTTCTAGTGCACGTTCAGAAGTAACTCATCATTATTCTAATTATAAGGGCCTTTTTTCCCCGTCAGGATCCTCACTCTAAAGAATCTTCTATCTATATATATAAAGAAGAGCACTTTTAACCTAATTATCCGTAATTTTGACCCAAACCCGTAAAATAACCCAGTTTATACCCGACTCCAAAAAAACCACCAAAAAACAAACAAACACCCAGCTGTAAAAATAAAATATACTAAATAAAACACTTAACAAAATATAATAATATCTACCGTTGATAATCTACGATTTTTCAAAAAAAAATAAAAAAAACAAAAAAAAAAGAAACCAGCCGTAAAAACAAAATATACTAAATAAAACAGATACGGGATCACCATCGCATAAAACTCTCAACAAAAACAAGTCCCTACGGAATCACCATCCCGTAAAACCCTCAACAGCAACACTTCATATCCCCCTTCCATGTGAAAATATCGGCCAGATTCACCCACCCAAAAATCCCTCAAATAAAACTCCTCCCTTCTGCTTGCACAATTATGGACGAGACGAGTCTGTTGTTTAACTACTTCCATCAAACCAGGTAACAAATTTTGTTCATTTTTTTTTTGAATTGAATTGATAAAACAAATTCCTCTTGATTTTCCGGTTATATAAGGATCGTGGAGAAGTGAAAATCTGGTGTAAACTATTTTCCCATTTTCTGATTGTTCTGGAGTTAAATGATGAATCTTTATCTTGCCTTTCGTTTCATGCTACATCAGTTATGATTGATTATTTTTGTTATGAAATTCCTGATCACAATTTTTTCTTATGGCTGGATGTATTTATTGTTAGGTTATTTTCCGGCGCGTGTTTTGGTCGAGTGGTGAGAATTATACGAGGGGAAGGTTTTTTTTTTTTTCCCTCGCTCGATCAATTTATTGCAATTTAGTTTCTTATGCAAATGACATATTTTTTATGCACAGTTGCAACTTGATATGACATTTCAAGTTGTCATGAAATTCCTAATCACAATTTTCTCTTATGGTTGGATGTGTATTTCTTCTCAGGTTTTTTTAAGGGGCGTGTTGTGGTGGGGCGGTGAGAATTATCTGAGGAAAAGGTATCTCTTTGTACCCCTTAATCACTTTATTGTTATTTAGTTTTTCATGCGAAGGACCCATTTTTTATGCTATATTTTACATACCTATGCCAAATCATCGGATAAGAGCACCACAATTGCAACTTGGAAGGACATTCTGCATTTTTACTTCTTATCATCTCTGATAGTGTGGCTATATAGATTTTTCAAGGATATTTGCTTGAGAAATATTTAGTGTAAGAAAAACGAATTCTTGCTATGTTGTTTTAAAGAAAGAAAGTGAACCAATATAATTTTGTTTTTATGTATAATGTTTGTTTGTTACTGCTTAACATAATCTTATGGTAATGTGCCGCATTTTTTGTTCATTTAGGAAAGAAACTGAATTTCAAACAGCATTAAAAAAAATGTGACCTTTTTTTTTTTTTGGTAATGTGCCTCTATGACATGTTTTTTTATTATTTATTTTTAGTACTGTTTAACATCATATATGAGTCTGTGGTTATAAGCTCACTGTCGTGAGAATGCGGTGGATGATTTTTATATGTATTTTTCATTTATCTTTTTTTGGGTGCGGTACACTGAGTTTCTTGGCAAACTACATTGGACAAAGTCACTATTTTTTATGGGTGGTGTTACTTTTTGTCCGTGAGGTTTACTAATATTTTTTCCTATTTGTATTAAGCACGGTTGTAAAAAATGCAATAAAGATAGTGTTGATTAATGAATCAGACATGGAAGATCAAATGAGGAGATTTTAAGAAAAAATCTTGAGGCGTTGAGACGTTTCTTTCTGAATCCAGCTACAATATAAGAATGCAAAACTCTCTTTTACTTTCTTCATGGAACATCCAATATTTGCATTTTTGTATCCAACAGTGTTTTACAATGCATATATGTTCTTCATTTCATTTATTCCAAGCATGTGAATGAGAGTGTTGAGGATTACTTCTGTCATTTATCCCCTCATTCGTGGCATCACTATGGACCATGTTGCTATACTTCAACTGACTGAAGTATAGCAACATGGTCCATAGTGATGCCACGAATGAGGGGATAAATGACAGAAGTAATCCTCAACACTCTCATTCACATGCTTGGAATAAATGAAATGAAGAACATATATGCATTGTAAAACACTGTTGGATACAAAAATGCAAATATTGGATGTTCCATGAAGAAAGTAAAAGAGAGTTTTGCATTCTTATATTGTAGCTGGATTCAGAAAGAAACGTCTCAACGCCTCAAGATTTTTTCTTAAAATCTCCTCATTTGATCTTCCATGTCTGATTCATTAATCAACACTATCTTTATTGCATTTTTTACAACCGTGCTTAATACAAATAGGAAAAAATATTAGTAAACCTCACGGACAAAAAGTAACACCACCCATAAAAAAAATAGTGACTTTGTCCAATGTAGTTTGCCAAGAAACTCAGTGTACCGCACCCAAAAAAAGATAAATGAAAAATACATATAAAAATCATCCACCGCATTCTCACGACAGTGAGCTTATAACCACAGACTCATATATGATGTTAAACAGTACTAAAAATAAATAATAAAAAAACATGTCATAGAGGCACATTACCAAAAAAAAAAAAAAAAGGTCACATTTTTTTTAATGCTGTTTGAAATTCAGTTTCTTTCCTAAATGAACAAAAAATGCGGCACATTACCATAAGATTATGTTAAGCAGTAACAAACAAACATTATACATAAAAACAAAATTATATTGGTTCACTTTCTTTCTTTAAAACAACATAGCAAGAATTCGTTTTTCTTACACTAAATATTTCTCAAGCAAATATCCTTGAAAAATCTATATAGCCACACTATCAGAGATGATAAGAAGTAAAAATGCAGAATGTCCTTCCAAGTTGCAATTGTGGTGCTCTTATCCGATGATTTGGCATAGGTATGTAAAATATAGCATAAAAAATGGGTCCTTCGCATGAAAAACTAAATAACAATAAAGTGATTAAAGGGTACAAAGAGATACCTTTTCCTCAGATAATTCTCACCGCCCCACCACAACACGCCCCTTAAAAAAAACCGAGAAGAAATACACATCCAACCATAAGAGAAAATTGTGATTAGGAATTTCATGACAACTTGAAATGTCATATCAAGTTGCAACTGTGCATAAAAAATATGTCATTTGCATAAGAAACTAAATTGCAATAAATTGATCGAGCGAGGGAAAAAAAAACCTTCCCCTCGATAATTCTCACCACTCGACCAAAACACGCGCCGGAAAATAACCTAACAATAAATACATCCAGCCATAAGAAAAAATTGTGATCGAGAATTTCATAACAAAAATAATCAATCATAAGCGATGTAGCATGAAACGAAAGGCAAGATAAAGATTCATCATTTAACTCCGAACAATCGAAAATGGGAAAATAGTTTACACCAGATTTTCACTTCTCCACGATCCTTATATAACCGGAAAATCAAGAGGAATTTGTTTTATCAATTCAATTCAAAAAAAAAATGAACAAAATTTGTTACCTGGTTTGATGGAAGTAGTTAAACAACGTGACTCGTCTCGTCCATAATTGTGCAAGCGAAGGGAGGAGTTTTATTTGAGGGATTTTTGGGTGGGTGAATCCGGCCGATATTTTCACATGGAAGGGGGATATGAAGTGTTGTTGTTGAGGGTTTTACGGGATGGTGATTCCGTAGGGACTTGTTTTTGTTGAGAGTTTTATGCGATGGTGATCCCGTATCTGTTTTATTTAGTATATTTTGTTTTTACGGTACGGTTTTTTTTTTTTTTTTTTTTTTTATTTTTTTTTGAAAAATCGTAGATTATCAACGGTAGATATTATTATATTTTGTTAAGTGTTTTATTTAGTATATTTTATTTTTACAGCTGGGTGTTTGTTTGTTTTTTGGTGGTTTTTTTGGAGTCGGGTATAAACTGGGTTATTTTACGGGTTTGGGTCAAAATTACGGATAATTAGGTTAAAAGTGCTCTTCTTTATATATATAGATAGAAGATGTTTCTATATTTTAGCAAACTGCGATTGCTAATAGTTCTTGCCAAATGATTCCGGCAATCTAAGTCATGCGAATCATCTTTGAGTGCTATCAATATAAACTCGTTTGCGGTTATACGTTGTTAGTTCTTCTCAGAGGAGTGCATATTTTGCTAATGCATTCTTCTGCTATCTCCAGGGAAAAGCTTGAGGAAAAAAATTCCATTGATTCAGGTCTCAAAATTGGGCTTGGCAGTGATTGGGACATTTGCAACTGTTTGGTGACCATATCTTGACTCGACAGAAGCATGTTTCAAGGTAGAATCACTTTCATATTTTGTTATTTTTCTTTAGCCATTTTTGTTTCGATTCTCTTTTCATAGTTAACTTACAATGTTTCCTCTTGCATGCCATTGACAAAGTTTAACTTGAACTCTTAGACTTTTTAGAATTGTTCTTTTTGAAGCTCATACTATTTTTTGTCAGAAAATGTTTGTCCATAATAAAATGGTCACAAGAAAGTGTTACAACGCACTTTCATACCATTGATCATTATGGGCCCCATAGAAATTAACATTGCTCACACAATGAACCTTGGTGTAAAAATATGTTTTCTACTTTGTTGTAACCATATTGTTGTTGAACTATCACTACTTTTTTTTTTTATTAACATGGACCTTGAGTTCTTTGTTACTTTACCGCACCTCGCTTTCTTTAATTAGGTCGATTTCATAAAATTTTCATTTCCTAAAACCTGTTGGGTTTGAACTTTTATATATATATTTTTATTTTTTGAGGTTTTTTTTTCTTCCCAATTTCATTGGTGAAAATTCCTATTTGGGTTGATGATCAAGAAGAAATGGTGTTTGATGGTGTTCGTGTTCGATTTGGCCCAACTTTGTAACAAAAGAGAAGCATGCAAAGTCAAATGAGGGTTGTTGATATTGATGTGAATTTTGTCCTTCAAGTTCGTCAACTTTTTAGCCTATAGAAGAGAGCATTTGTGATTAATGTTAATTATGATTAGCTGAATGTTATTGTATTTTTTTAGGATAATGAAGGTTTGGCTCTTTTACATATTGAGGCATGAATGACGGTAATATGTTTTTTAGTTTGTTATGAATGATCGATTGGAGGTAAATTTTATGTAGAATCTTTGTTGACCGGTGAGGGTGGGGTGGAAAGTGTAGCGAGGGATAAAACCCTTAAACTATTACTTAATGGGAAAGAGTTGATTGTTTTATTTTTTATTTGTTTTATTTTTATGTTGTGCCTCAATCCAAAGTGTTCTCATTTCCCCTGTCCTAGAGTTTCGTAAATGACGTAATTCGAAGGTTATATGTCAGTGGTACAATTTGCAAATGTTGTTTGTACAATTTATTTTTCTTTCACACATCGGCTCAACGTGTACATCTCAAAGACTCACTATAGTACTCTGCTATTTTCAAATTGAGCTATGTCACGGAGGCAGAGTTGATTTGTTTACAACTATAATACGGCAACAATATACTAAATTTTTATGTTTGTTGACGACCAATGATAATTATCATAAACATATTTCATAGTTGTGTATCAATACCGATTCTTTGGTGTAGTGTAGGATATTTTAGGGTTGGTTTATCATGTTAAAGCATCCCGTGCATTATGCACGGGTTTGTTGACTAGTATGTAATATATCCCGATTTTTTGAGAAAAAACAGACATGTCTTTTACGAAAAATGAAATATTATGTTTAATAATTTATGGATTAAAGTTGTTTTCATAACAGAAAATATGAATATTCGAAATTAATATAAAAGCAAATTAAGGGAAGTTATGGTTTTATTTGTAATTAAGAAAGAAGGTTTCTTTTGGGGAAATAAACTTCACATGATCAAAGAGGAGTTGTCAGATGTTACTCTCCCTCAAATGTACGAATTCTGCACTCTCAAAAACATTAGAAGAGAAGAGAAAAACAAAGGGAGACTTCTCCAAAATTCTCACAAGTCCGTTAACGATTTTCAGAATCGTTTGAAGATTTACAATCAGCGGGACAAGTGGATCGTTTCGGTACAAGAAAGATGAAGTTTTGAGAAAGCTTAGTTTTGCCCTAGTTTTGGTAATTTTCAAGCTTTGGCCTTGTTTGGTTGCTTATAATTTGTCAATTCGTTGCACTTGTTGTTTAAAGGCTTTTGATCACAATTGTTTCTTGTTCAATTGGTTGATCAACTAGGTTTAGGTTGAAGTCCTAGTTGTGCTGCAGTCTTTCTGAAGGTTTTGCTTTGCTTTTGGCTTGCTAAAAGGTAAGAGGCTTTTCCTAAAATTTAATTAAAGTTTTATGATGTTAAGATTGAGTATTTGTGTTGAATTCTTAGTTAGAAATCATGCTCTAAGTTGTAGTTAAAGTGTTGGATGTTATAGTATGTAAAAGCTGTGTTTTCCTGTTGTTTATCTGTGTTTATTGATGTTAAACTTGTTTGGAATCGAGTGGAATCGTTTAGAAGCATAAAACTGAGTTTTTGGGTGTTTCTACGCTTGGTACGGGCGCACCAGATGTTGGTGCGGGGGCACCGGGAGTCAGAACGTCCGTTTTTACATTCAGAACCTTGGTGCTAGCGCACTAGAATCCAGTTCATGCGCACATGACATGTTTTTTTTGTGTTTGGTCGGTTTTGAGCCCCGAGTCTAGTTTTAATTGTTGTTTCTTGACCTTATAACATTAAATGAACATGAATAAGCCTCGATTAAGCTTCCGATGTGTTTAGTTCCGGCACCGGATGTACTCTTCAAGGGAGTTGAAGTTCGGGACCGTCGGAAGAATATGATTGGCTTGTGGTTTGATGAATTAGTATTCTTCAATGTCTATGTGCTAGGCCTTGTCCATGTCTAGGGGTCTATGTATGAGAGTAGTATAAGTGAGGGAGCTTACTTGAAAACACTTAGGTGATTAGTTAACAACATAATGACAAACGTACTTGTACAGTTAAAAGACTAAACATCAATCCATTCTTGGTAAGGCACAAGTCTATATCACAATGTGTGGGCATTCAGATAAAGTGGATAACTTCGTAAGCCTCTAAGACCCTAGGTATGGAGGAACACCACCCCGTAAGTCTGAGACCCTATGTACGGAGGGACTTCACCGAACGTGTACGCTATCGGGCTTTCCACCGTGGCTATTCGTGTGATCCGCTGAAAGGTTGCGAACGATATCTCATGATGGATATTCATCATGCGTAGTGCCCTTGAATGATGATGTAACAAAGATAAGCTAAACTAGAAACCAATAGTCACAACATGTTGATGAGCATGAAGTGAACCCTATAGTTGAGTCGGTCTTATAAAGATAACTTAATAATAACTAATGAACCTTTCGTTGTAAGACGACTTAATTATACTTTAGCTTCTTACTCTTGCTAAGTATGTTGTACTTACTGACATTGCATTTTGTTGTATGCTTTGTGGGGAGAGAAGAAGAACATGTAGATATTGAGCTCGATCAGGAGTTTGATGATGATTTGATGACGTTGATGCCATGCTGATGCTTTCTCTTTCTTTTACTTTCAAAAGATGTACTAGATATGTTGTACTTTTATATTCAGACTTTTGTTAGACAAGTGTTGTACTTTTCTTTAGACTTCGTACTTTGTAACCTTTGGGTTTCGTTGTTATAAGTTACCTTTCTATCTTTAGTATGTTTGTAGTTTCTATTTCTAGTAGCGATTATGATGGTTTGCCGAGTCAATTTAGCTTCCATTTGTAAAACTCGATACGATGTAGTAGAGGCTTACATATAATATTGAATTTATTAATATTATATGAGCCGAGCGTTTCGTTTCCGGTTAAGGACTCGGTATCCGGGAGCGGGTCGTTACAATTGGTATCAGAGCAAAGAATCCTTTAGGCTTCCTTTCTTAAGATAAGATCTCGTTAGACCACATAGAACCATTCTGATCCTTTCTTGATCTTTCAGAATGGTAGGTAACCTCAGAGGTACTCGTGTTGGTAAGTTTTGAACTGGAAGTTCTGGGGCTTAGTAAGAAGTGAGTGGTTTTGTTCAAGACATGGGTCAGGCAGTCGTGAGTCAGTTCGAACGTGTTGATCGGTTTCAGAATCAGGTACCTCACCTCAATTTTAGTAAGAATGAGCTCAAGGATCTCTTGGTTGAAACAACACCATTAGTAATCAAGGTTGCTAGGATGTTACTACAAGTTTTTGGTTGTGTTGGAATCTACCCTTGTAAGAATAAAGTTATAGTTTTGAATCCTACAGATCATCGTGTAATTCTTGGTATAGGTCGGCTATCCAAGAATTTAGTCTATATGGATTATAAACATAAAGAATGTACTTTTCTGTGAAGGATGCATCGACTTGAAGTTTGGTTGGTGAAGTTTCAGTGGTTCAAGAGTTGTTGAACAGTTTTGGTTTGCGTGTTTAAGAGTTTGAATAGTTTGGGAATCATTGGTGTTCGTCTCCGGGGTAACAAGGTCAGATTTGTTAGGTGTTATCACTAGGACAAGTGAAGGTTCGGTTTTGGGTTTAGGTTAAAGAAAGATTTGCTAAGGGAGGACAACGGTTTGAGTACAGTCAAGTTTTGAGGACGAAACTCCTCTTAAGGGGGGATGAATATAATATCCCGACTTTTTGGAAAAGGGCAGACATGTCTTTTTACGAAAAACGGAATATTATGTTTAATAATTCATGGTTTAAAGTTGTTTTCATAAAAGAAAATATTAATATTGGAAATTAATATTAAAGCAAAATAAGGGGAAGTTATGGTTTAATTTGTAATTTGGAAATGAGGTTTCTTTTGGGGATATAAACTTCCCATGATGAAAGAGGAGTTGTCAGAAGTTAATCTCCCTCAAATGTACGTGCTATGCACTCTAAAAAACAATTAGAAGAGAAGAGAAAAACATAGGGATACTTCTTCAAAATTCTTTCAAGTCCGTTAACGATTTTCAGAATCGTTTGAAGGTTTCGAATTAGCGGGACAAGAGGATCGTTTTTGTTAAAGAAAGTTGGAGTTTTGAGAAAGGTTAGTTTTGCCCTAGTTTTGGTAATCTTCAAGCTTTGGCCTTGTTTGGTTACTTAGAATCTTTCAATTCGTTGTGCTTGTTGTTTAGAGGCTTTTGATAACAATTGTTTCTTGTTCAATTGGTTGATCAACTAGTTTTGGGTTGAAGTCCTAGGTGTGCTGCAGTCTTTCTGAAGGTTTTGCTTTGCTTTTGGCTTGCTAAAAGGTAAGAGGCTCTTTCTAAAGTTTAATTAATCTTTTATGATGTTAAGATTGAGTATTTGTGTTGAATTCTTGGTTAGAAATCATGCTCTAAGTTGTAGTTAAAGTGTTGGATGTTATAGTATGTAAAATCTGTTTTTCTGTTGTTTCTCTGTGTTTATTGATGTTAAACTTGTTTGGAATCGAGTGGGGATCGTTTAGATGCATAAACCTGAGTTTTTGGGTGTTTTTACGCTTGGTACGGGCGCACCAGATGTTGGTGCGGGCGCACCGGGAGTCAGAACGTCCGTTTTTACATTCAGAGCCTTGGTGCAAGCGCCCTAGAATCCAGTGCAGGAGCACTGAAGCCAGTACATGCACACTGGACATGTTTTTTGTGTTTGATCTAGTTTGAGCCCCGAGTCTAGTTTTAAATGTTGTTTCTTGACCTTATAACATTAAATGAACATGAATAAGCCTCGATTAAGCTTCCGATGCATTTAGTTCCGGCACAGGATGTACTCTTCAAGGGAGTTGAAGTTCGGGACCGTCAGAAGAGTATGATTGGCTTATGCTTTGATGAATTAGTATTCATCCATGTACGTGTATGTGCTAGGCCTTGTCCGTGTCTAGGGTTCTAAGTAAGAGAGTAGTATATGTGAGGGAGCTTACTTGAAAACACTTAGGTGGTTAGTTAACAACATAATGACAAATGTACTTGTAAAGTTAAAAGACTAAACATCAATCCATTCTTGGTAAGGCACAAGTGTATTTTGCGATGTGTGGGCTTTCGGATAAAGTGGATAACTTTGTAAGTCTCTGAGACCCTAAGTACGGAGGAACACCACTAAGTCTGAGACCCTACGTACAGAGGGACTTCACTGAACGTGATCCACTGATATGTTGATATCTGGTGGTGGATATTCATCATGCGTAGTTCCCTTGAATGATGATGTAAGAAAGATAAGCTAAGCTAGAAACAAATAGTCACAACATGTTGAAGAGCATGAAGTGAATCCTAGAGTTGAGTCGGTCTCATAAAGGTAACTTAATAAAAACTAATGAACCGTTCGTTGTAAGACTTAATTATACTTTAGCTTCTTACACTTGCTAAGTACATTGTACTTACTTGTTGGAAATATTATTTATGTTTTGATGATGATTCGTCACGTAATTAGACAAATCACTTACAACCCATGATGATGAAGTCCTAACTAACTGTTATAGTGCATAATGAAAGAAAAAGCAAGAAATGGTCTAGAGATAAATGTATAAGTTATATCTAGAGTCTGAACTTTGTATAGGTTGTTTCAGACAAGCATTGTAATTGAATAGGAACTAGGCGAACAGTCGAGTCACAACAAGAAAAGCGAGTTATAGCAAGAAAAGCGAATATGCACATGCGGGCGAGGGTTCAAACTCGGTTATGCTAAACCGAAGAAGATAAGTTCGGCGAGGGACACGGACTCGTTGGCTTATTTAGAAGAGGCGAAGAAGCGAGGGACACGGACTCAATTACGTGAAAGCGAAGAAGCGAGGTGGCAAACTCGGTTGGAAGCTAATCAAGTCGTGACTATAAATCGGGATTCGAGCAAGTCCGTGGTGACCGAAAGCGAGTTATAGATCATGTAAAACTGAATAATCTTAAGGACAAAGATTATCGGTTACCGGATAAGAGAAGCGATTGGTGTACTCGACTTAGTCAATTAAAGTCGATATTAAGTATACAAGGTACTCGAGTTTTGAAGAAGAGTAGAAAAGCGAGTTAAGGCCTTGATTGAATTTAAACTGAGTATACGACAAAAGGTCGTACATGTGAACGTTGGCTAAATGACAAGTGTAACGGCTACAAGAGCTAGTGACCGTTACATCACCCCTATAAATACACAAGAGAATCACTCAAAAGAGAGATGGGAGGATCAGAAAAAGAGCTTTACAAGCATATATTCAAAGATCCAAATCCAGATCCATAAAATCAGATCATATATACCTAGAAAAGGGGGAAGCCAACGAAATTGCCTTGAAGACTTCAAAGAAAGATCCAGTAACCCATCAAGGGGGAAATAAGGCATCTTGGAGCTACAAAGTCAGATCCAGAAGAATCAAACAACTCACTGAATTAATCCTTGATTAATTCTAAACCTAACCTTTGTGAAAAAGGGTTAGCTGTGCATAGTTTGAAGAGAGCAATTCTACCTTTCTTCATACGGTTGCAACTTGGTTGCCACAGCTGTTGGTGCAGTCTGAGGACTGTGTGTTGCTATTAGTGGTGAGTGGTGAAGGAGCAATTCCCCTCCAAAGGATCGGTGTGCGAGTGAAGGGAGCAATCTCACCTTTCTTCATTTTGTGTAGACAAGTGAAACTAGGGTGTTGTGAAGGATTTGTCATAGTACTAGGATTTTGTAACGGTTATCTCATTATTCTAGTGATACCTCCTACGCCACAGGAGAAGGGGAGACGTACGGGATTACACCACCCGGAACTTCCATAAACAAATCATGTGTTGATTTACTTTATGCATTTGTGTTTGTTTTATTTATTGCATTATCACTCAGCAACCACCAGACACTGAGTCAGCACAGAACTGATACATAGAAGGTCTAGTTTTCTATTTACACATTTATTGCACTAAGGGCTAGTTTTATCCGTTGCCGTTAACAAGACTAAATATAAGTATTAGCTTATATTCAGTTGAGCTAACTGAACTCCGCACAAGTTAAAGGACAGGAACAAAACTGAACTGAAGATCAGTTTAAGTTTCACAAAAACTCAGTTCTTGGGACTTTTCCACTTTAGGATTAGTTTTTGGTGACAAGTTTATTCACCCCCCCTCTAAACTTGTGTTAGCCTTTCCAAGGGACCAACATTACTGACATTGCATATTGTTGTATGCTTTGTGGGGTGAGAAGATGAACAGGTAGATCTTGAGCTCGATTAGGAGTTTGATGATGATTTGATGACATTGATGCCATGATGATGCTTTCTCTTTCTTTTACTTTCAAAAGATGTACTAGATATGTTGTACTTTTATTTTGAGACTTTTGTAAGACAAGTGTTGTACTTTTCTTTAGACCTCATACTTTGTAACCTATGGATTTCGTTGTTTTAAGTTACCTTTCTATCTTTAGTATGTTTGGAGTCTCTATTCTTAGTAGCGATTATGATGGTTTGCCTAGTCTTTTTAGCTTCCATTTGCTAAACTCGATACGACGTAGTAGAGGCTTACATATAATATTGAATTTATTTAATATTATATGTGCCGAGCATTTCGTTTCCGGATACGGACTCGGTATCCGGGAGCGGGGCGTTACAGAGTATCTCTCGATTCCCTGTCTAATCCAAAATGACACCATTTTGTTAAAAATTGGTTGTGTTCAATTTCGATGTAAGTGCCTTTTCAATAGAGGGAATTGGGGTAATTGGAGAGAAATGACAAAAATATTGATAAATTAGTGAATATGACAACTATTCAAAACGTTTGCATAAAGGACAAAATGTAATAAAACTAACGAAATAATAGAGGAAGAAAAAAGAAAGGAAAATTGCTTGTGTATTATTCAAAGGTATAAGGGTATTTATAGTACACTTTAGGGTGCGAATACATTAAATGATTAGAATCGTAACATTACAGAAAACCAATCAGAATCAACCGATATCGAAATAGACAATCCAAAATATATTATTATATAATACTCCCCTTTGGATGTCTATTGTTCAACAAACAACAAATATGATATGCCTATCTTAGTTAAGGAAAAAGAATACATATTTATCTGTGTTGTTTAACTACCCTGAACCAAGCATTAATTAAGTTCTTTCAAGCGCCGCATCCTAATGCTCCTCACCAGTCTTTCAAATGTTGTATTCGGCAATGTCTTGCTAAATAACTCAGCCAGATTATCGGTTGATCGTATATGTTGCACATCAACTTCTCCATTCTTTTACAAGTCAAAGATAAAGGGCTGAATTAATTTTCTCAACCTAAGCTGCATAACGTATATGTTATATACTATAAACTTTGCTAGAGAAACTCAGTGGGAAAAAAACTAGACAAGGAAAATAGTTCACGTCATATGCATTTCTATGTGTTGCACTGACTGTCTCGTTAAAAACCTTTAACTAAGAAAACCCTATGGGAAAAACCTTAGTTGAAGGGAAAAAGAGTACGGTCATTGATTTTTAGGACCAAATCATCACAAAAGTTGTCACTCTTCCTAAAAACAACAATCTTTCAACGTGTCATACGTAAATCTTTGAAGTTGTCGCTCTTCCTAACAACAACAATCTTTCAAATGTACGCATTCCAGTATTATAAACACATTTCATCCCAAATAGATGTAGGATTGGTCTTAGTGAACAAATCTGTTAGATTGTCACTAGAGCGTACCTTTGTATATCACTCTCCTGTAGAGTTCATTTAGACAATCGAATGTGAGGGCTAATAAGTTTCATACTCACTACTCACTTGCGCAACACATGCAACACAATCAACACTGGAATTATCAAAACAATGGGGGAGTAATACAATCACAATTTTCATGCATATACTTCCACTATCACGCATCGTAATGTTATCAAATTAATAACATTAAGCATGTGTTACTTATATATTCCTTCCTCAATAGGAATATACTCAACTGGTCATATTACATTCAACATTAATGTTGACGACCTTTTCAATTTAACAATATGCATGTTGCGATTTTCATATTATTTCATTTCTGAAATCTATCAAAGATTTGCGTATCTATATAATGTCTAACGACCCATTAATATGCGGTCATTGATGATGCTTAAAATAGTCTATCCTACGGCATCAACATTCCATCCATTATGAGCTAAAAATAGTTGTTTTGACCTATAAATATCAACCATTTGAGTTCAATATCATATGTTGGGTTCATGATTCGAGTAATCTGCACTTAACGTTTATTTTCCTCATTTCGATATTATTTCGTGCGTTATTTGATTATTTTCAGGATAGGAAATATTGTGCTGAGCATTGTGGACGAATCTGGAGTGGA
Source organism: Gentiana straminea (assembly GCA_036785695.1). Lineage (NCBI taxonomy): Eukaryota > Viridiplantae > Streptophyta > Magnoliopsida > Gentianales > Gentianaceae > Gentiana > Gentiana straminea. The sequence goes on from JAVUPR010000174.1 coordinate 935,143, forward strand.
CTGAATGAAAGGATTGGGCCTAGGGTCTTCTGGAACCTTCCAAGCTAAGTCGCCAGAAAAAAAAAAGACAAAAGTACCACCGGCGAATTGGGGTATGCCGCCGACTTACCGAGAGTCCAGAATCATCCGAAATGCGTTTTCTTGGACGATGGGTAGATCTAGGTGTTTCTAAGTCGGTTTATGAAGCTATAAATGAGAGGCCTCGCCTTAGAATTCAATGTACACAAATTTCAAGGCAAAATTATGCAATAAAAGTTCTTGGTTATTTATTTTATTATTTTATGAGTTCTGGTCAGAGAGACGACGGAGTCGCCGCTTAGGAGGAGATCTGAGGAAGACCTACACTGATCTTTGAAGGTATGATTTTTTGTCTTTTCGAAGATGTAGATCTGTCGTTGTTCTATTCGACTAGTATGTGCTAATTGTTTATTTAGTTTAATTATGTAGTAGTTAGTTTATTTTACTCAATGTATGTATAGATCTAATTCAATTGTGAAGAAATCATGAAATAGTAGTTGCATTCTTCAGATCTACCTAGACGGGTAAACGGTGCCACTTTATGAACCCGTACCGCTAACCCGCCTACCCTATAGTGCTATCGCTAGATCTGAATACCTAGTAAATTACTAATTCATGATAATCGGTGCCAGCTATGTTGATCGACAAATTTAATTTACATGTTAGTAGCCTGATCAACTATTTGCATGTCATCGTAAATTAGCATGAAGTACTGATAGTGAAGTGTTAGTTTGGACATTGTCTTGATGGACCCTAGGAACGTGCTAATCAGTGTCGATAGCTGGCTAGGCGGGTTAGCGGTACGGGTTAACGCTCAATACCGGCAACTCTAGAACTTCTTGCGTATGGGCTATTACGAACCAATTAAGGAGGGTAGCTTGCGTATAGATTGTCTACTACCATGGTCGAGTAGATATGATTAGGAGCTGTACCCGTAGCTGACAATGAATTAAAATTTATCAATAGGGAGGACTACTGCATGTGTGGGGGGAATAAGTAATCACTCATAATTCAACTAATACATTAGAAACTATTGTTTGCTCCTTGTGAACTAGCGTAGTCTTGTTAGTTTGTGGCACCAATTTTACTACTGTTTATATTTTAGTTGGTCATAGAACTTATTTGTCACAAGCTCAATCTTGAGAATTTACGTTCTTACGAGTCTCTGTGGGATCGAGCTTGACTCGCCAAAAATCTACTATGATAGACCTAGTCTTATTGCTACTAAGTTCTTTGCATGCGATAAAGATTTTGTTGCGCCGTTTCCGGGGATTCGTGTCAAGAATAAATTTTCTTTGAGATTGAGTGTTTGTATATATTCGAGTCTGTTTTATTGAATCTGTTTTATAGTCTGTTTATACTAGAGTCGTACAAAGTTAGTTCTGTTGAAATCTGGAAAAAAAATTGCACCCGGTTTATCGGGGGTTACCCGTGATAAATCAAGGGTCCCAGACTTGGCAAAATCGGTTCTGTCAATTTAGTGTCGACTCAGTAGTCAGAGTCTGAATTTTTGAGTCTGCAGCGTGCGTAACAGCCGCCGAGGCAAGTCACTAACTTTTTATTTTCTTTTTGTGTCTTGAAGTACGCTACACATAGTTCATCAGCCAAACTCAAGAGATTCATACCTGAGATCGAAAATTTTGCTAGACAAAAGAGAAAGGAAACTTGAGAAAATATTGTTAGGCTCGCAGACGACGTGAGTTCACACGAAGGAGATCATAGTGAGAAGGAGGAAGAAATTCCACCTTTCGAGGATACAGATAACACCATGGCAGAGAATGGACAAAACGGAAGAGTCAATGGAGCAGGAGTTGTGGTGCAAGCAGATAGAAGAACTTTACAGAGTTATGCGATGCCAATGATTGAGCAATTTGTGCCAGCGGTTGTTTAGCCAGAGAATGCGGCTGAGGTCTTTCACCCAAAGCCAAACGTGATACAGATGGTGACAAATTACACTACCTTCCATAGAGTACCAAATGAAGATCCTAATGTACATGTCACTAACCTCTTGGAAATAGTCAACACGGTTAAACCAGTAGGAGTACCTGAAGATAACATTAAGCTGAAGTTGTTTCCATTCACTCTGAAGGACAAAGCAAAGATTTGGTTATTGTCTCTAGCACCAGGATCGATCCAAACTTGGACCGATCTACTGCATAAATTTATGAATAAGTACTGCACACCTAGGAAGTCACTACAGATGAGACAAGACATTATGAACTTCAAGAATAAACCAACCGAAACTTTCAAAGAAGTTTGAGAAAGGTTTAAGGAAGCACAAAGGAGATGCCCTCACCACGATATCACTTTGCCTGTATGAATGCATAGTTTCTATCACGGATTACGGCCAAGTGAACAAATGAGAGTTGATGCATCGAGCAACGGATGTTTTGCGTAGCTATCACCTTTAGAAGACGAAGAAAAGTTGGAACAAATAGCACTAACAAGCCAATAGGGAACACATCAAATTAAGACGGCAAAAAGTAGCTGAAGGCGTATTTAGAGAAGATACTTTTCAAAAGATCTTATACCAGCTAATGGTGATGAGCGAGAAAATAGATGGCACGCAAGATCGCATTGCCAAGGTTGAGAAAGTTCAAGAAATAGAAGCAACTAACACCGAATATATGAACTATATAGGGAGGCAAGGAAATCATTATGGGGGCAGATATCGCCCAGGTTCTCACGACCACCTTGGTTTTCGACTTAGTGACCCTACTGTGGTTTTTCGACAAAGTTACTCTAACGGTGGAGAGTGACCAAGACAAACTGGTGGATTCATGCTTCAATTCAACAAGTCAGGTGGTTGGGAAGCAGCCATGGATAAAATGAGCTCAACTGTGACCGACACGGTTAATCAACTTACTAAATCCATGAGGCGAGTGAATACAAACTTCACCACATATTGTCGAAGAATGATACAAGACTGACCGATCATGAAGCCTTATTGCAGAATCTGTCGTACCAAGTGGGGCAGATCACCGAACAAGCAGCAGCCCGTCCTCTGGGAGGATTGCCAAGTAACACAGAGAAGAATCCGAATGACGTGAATGCAATTATGACTAGAAGCGGAAAGGAACTGACTGGGCCAATTGTACCAATTGTCCAGAAAGAATCAGAAAGCGGTTAGCATCATAACGTAGCAGAATCTACAGAACAAGAGAGGCCGGTAAATCGGGACACCATGCCGATTTATCAGGTGTCTGAAAATTCAACGGACGAGCAGCAGGAGGAAGCAACTAAGTCTTCACAAACTGTAACTATTAATCCTACTACTTTACCCTATCCCCTTAGGAAATATAAACAAAATAATGATGATGCTCGTTATAAAAAGTTCATAGAGATGTTTAAGAAACTGAAGTGAATATACCTTTGGTAGAAGCTCTGGCCGGAATGCCAGAGTATGCACAATTCTTGAAAGAAGCAGTCTCTACCAAATGGAAATTATTAGACCTTGAGACTATATGCCTTAACGAAGAATGCTCAGCAGTTTTGCAACGCAAATTGCCTCCTAGGTGTAAAGATCCTGGGAGCTTCCTCATACCTTCCATAATTGGAGGAGTATGCCTGAGAAAAACATTGTGTGATTTGGGAGCCAGTGTCAATTTAATGCCACTCTCCATCTTTCATAAGTTAGGCATGAATGAGCTGAACGAAACATCTATAACCCTTCAATTAGCCGATAGGTCTATGAAGCAACCTTGTGGAGTGGTGGAGGATGTTCTGGTAAAAGTTGATAAGTTCGTATTCCCCGTAGACTTTGTAGTGTTAGACATGGAAGCTAACCATGATGTTCCACTAATCTTAGTAAGACCTTTCCTAGCGACTAGACAGTGATAGATGTTCATAAGGGTGAGCTGATTCTGAGGGTGAATGAGGATAGAGTAGTATTCAATGTGATGAAGAACATGAGGTACGTACAAGATGAGTGAGAAGCATGTTACGTGCTAGATGCTATAGACGAGCTTGTTATAGAACTATATCATCAGGTGGCACTAAACCCTAAAGTATCCGAGACTTTGCTCCTAAAAGAAGATGAAGGAAGTGATGAGGAAACCTGGCCTGGGTGTAGCGAAGGTCAAGTGCGAGAAGTAGAGCCTATATCTTCTGTGGATTTTGGAGGAACAATTCACAGACCTTCGTGGCACAAGTTCTTTGACTTACATTTGACTGGTAAGCTGTTAAGATCGTCGTTGGAAGAACCTCCAAGGAATTTAACGTTGAAACCTTTGACATCTCACCTGGAGTACGCGTACTTACAAGACGATACTCTTCCCCTCAAAATTTCATCATTACTATCACCTTTAGATGAGGAAAATCTATTAATAGTACTGAGAGAGCATAAGGGAGCATTCGGGTGGACCATTGCAGATATTAGAGGAATAAGCCCATCGGTATGCATGCATAAAATCTCTATAGACCCAGAGAAGAAAGCAGTTGCACAACCTCAAATGAGGTTGATGCCACAACTGAAGGATGTTGTTAAGGAGGATATCATAAAGATGTTGTAAATGGGAATCATTTTCCCAATTGCAGATAGCGAGTAGGTGAGCCCGATTTCATATGGTGCCCAAGAAAGGAGGATTCACTATTCAACATAATGAGTTCGATGAGTTGATCCCTGTGAGACTAGTTACTGGACATCGAGTTTGCATTGATTTCAAGAAGCTGAATGACGCAACTCGTAAAGATCATTTTCCCCAACCATTCATTGACCAGATGTTAGAAAGATTAAGCGGTCATACTTTTTAATGTTTCTTAGATGGATATTCTGGTTACTAGCTGATCCATATTGCTCCCGAGGACCGAGAAAAAACAACTTTCACATGTCCCTATGGAACTTTTGCATACAATCGCATGCCTTTTGGACTTTGTAATGCACCAGCAACATTCCAAATGTGCATGATGTCATTATTTGAGGACATGGTGGAGGAATTTCTGGAGATTTTCATGGATGACTTATCTGTATTTGGAGATAGTTTTGATAAATGCTTGGACAATTTGAGTAGAGTGCTGAAGAGATGTGAAGAGACCAACCTTGTACTTAACTGGGAAAAATTCCATTTCATGGTAACAGAAGGAATAGTGTTGGGTCATAAGATTTCAAAGAAGGTAATGGAAGTTGATAAGGCAAAGATAGAGGTAATAGAGAAGTTACCCCCTCAAACAAAATTAAAGACGTTGCGAGCCTTTCTTGGCCACGCAGTCTTCTATAGAGGGTTTATTAAGGATTTCTCTAAAGTTTCAAGGCCTTTGATGGAATTACTTGCAAAGGATGTGCCTTTTGTGTTTGGAGAGGAGTGCAAGAAAGCATTCAACACATTAAATCAAATGCTTATAACCGCCCCAATTCTGGTAGCACCAGATTGGAACAAACCTTTCGAACTTATGTGTGATGCAAGTGACACGGTAGTTGGAGCAGCCTTGGGACAAGGGGAGGAAAAAATATTTAAGCCTATCTATTACTCCAGTCATACCCTTAACAGTGCCCAAAGGAATTATACGACTACACAGAAGGAACTCTTAGCTGTTATATTCGTATTTGACAAGTTTTGACCATATATGATAGGATCGAAAGTCACTGTATTCACTGACCATACAGCTCTGAAATACCTTCTAACCAAGCAAGACTCCAAGCCGAGATTGTTGAGATTGATCCTACTCTTACAAGAGTTTCATGTAGAGATTAAGGACAAAAAGGGATCAGAGAACCAGGTGGCTGATCACCTGTCAAGATTGACTTTGCTAGAAGAAGAGCAACCGACTGAGATCAAGGAGAGCTTTCCCGATGAACAATTTTTTTCCGTCTCAGTAGTAGCTCCTATTGAATCTCAGACCCGACAAATTAGATCAAGAGTGGGCAAGGTATACCCTTGGTTTAGTAACATTATGAATTATCTAGCAGGAAGGTACCTACCACCGGAATTCACGAATGCGGATAAGAAGAAGTTCTTTACGGTTTTGAAGCATTATTATTTTGGTGATCCCTACCTATATAAGATGTGCCCTGATACCATTCTTAGGAGATACGTCAATGATGATGAGATTCCAAGTATTTTGAGCCAATGTCATTCTAGAGAAGTTGGAGGTCACTATAGGCCGGACAAGACAACAACAAAGGTAATGCAATGTGGATTCTATTGGAAAACAATTCATAAATCTTACGAGTTTACAAGAGCCTATCATTCCTATCAAATGACCGGTAATATTTCAAGCGAAATGAGATGCCACTGCAGAGTATCTTAGAAGTGGAGTTATTCGATGTTTGGGGAATTGATTCTGTGGGGCCTTTCACATCATCAGAATGAAATCGTTACATCATGGTAGCAGTTGATTATATTTCCAAATGGGTGGAGGCAGTGGCCTCACCAACTGATGATGCCAAGGTTGTCCTGAGGTTTCTAACGAAGAACATTTTGACGAGGTTTGGAGTGCCCAGAGCCATAATTAGTGACGGAGGGAGTCATTTTTGTAATAGGTTGTTTGAGAAATTGATGTTGAGATATAGGGTTAGACATAAGATTGCAGAAGCATATCACTGATCGCGTGTAAGTCACTAACGTCGATATTGCTAGCAAGAATACTTGGTCCATCGTAGTATAGTAAGGGCGAATCAAGATCAATCCCACAGAGACAATGCAACTCAAGCATAAACGATTCTAACCTAACTAAGAAGATACATATATGGTCTTGACAAAAAATAGACATAAAAGAAACGTGGTATTCCTCATTCTTTTCCCACCGATCTACTAACTTGGATTAGTTATTCCTTATGTTTAATTCCCCACATAATTTCCCTAAATTAATCGAGTGAGCTTTTAATTCAATTTTAAGCTACGGGTGCAACTCCTAACCCTATCTACTCCAACCATGGTAGTAGATAATCTATACACTAGCTACCATCCTTAATTTGTCCGTAATAGCCCATACGCATAAAGAACTAGAATTTCCGGTATTGAGCATTAACTCATACCGCTAACCCGCCTAGGCAGCTATCGACACTGATTAGCACGTTCCTAGGGTCCATCAAGACTATGTCCTAACTAACACTTCACTATCAGTACTTCATGTAAATTTATGAATTACGAATACTAGATTGGCCAGACCTATTACTCGTTTTTATTATTTTTGTCGATCAACGTAGCTGACATTGAACCTCCAGATTAAGTTCCCTAAAATTTTGCCTCGGTAAACCGGTATAGACCGCCGGTTTACCGGGGGCGGCTTTTTTAATTCTGGATCTACATTGCTCAATGTTGATCAATCTAAGTAAATTATGGGGTCGTTAAACATGAAGATTAACTAAAACACGTAAATACAAACAGATCTACCATATTAATGACATAAAGGAACGTTCAAAGCTTCATACCTTCAACAATGGAGATCTAGCTTGATCCACTCAAGCTAGAGATGGTAGGGAAGGGAAAGAACCCAGAAAATAAACTTCAAAAGCTTAGGAAAACTTTATTGCATTGAAATTGTATAATAAAAGATAGAATATGCAAAACTTATGTAATACCCGGTCTATGCGACTTTATATAGATATAATTGCTGACTTATGACTCATAAAAACCCTAACCGACCTAGTCAATGTGGCAGATTCAATTTCTTGCTCCCAGACCCTCGGTTTATCGGGCCTAGCCCATGGTAAACCGAGCCTTCAATACTTCTTTTTCTCTGGCAGATCTCTTCTTGGACTTTTTTTACTTGGCCCAGCATTCTTCCCTGGACCCAGATCCGTTCCTTCAATGCTCCGGATTTGATACATCCTGTAAAATACATAAAACACGACAAAACAGTACCAAACCCTCAGGAAAATAACACAGATGTAGAATTACGAACCTAGGAACTTGCACATATCATTTAACACATATTCCATATAATAACAAGCCTATATATCCTCTCTTGAGCATAATTCCAGGTGAATAAAGGTATAATTAATAGTACTATTTTGAGCGTTATCAACTACCCCCCCTCCCACTTTGCTTTTGATCGTCCCGAGCAAAAAGGCGAAAAGAAAACGACATCCTGATCAGTATAAGAGTTGATTAAAAACAAAAACGCCTCACAAAGTCAAGATAAAGATCATGCCACTCATATCCATCAGTAACGCATTAAACAATATTCATGTCATGAGCCAATGAGTGTGTGCAATAACTCCACATCCTCTTAGTAATGCAAACAATCTCACATTACGTCGACCCGCAGTCAACTAACCAGTCTCGAATATGTTTTTATTAATCAAATTACCTGGGCAAGGCAGATCAAGAACCGAGTAGTACTCTTAGGCTCGCGTTTATCGGTCTATGCAAAGGTCGTGCGTTTTACGCTCCATCGACTCCTTTTGGCAAAAAGAATATAGATGTATATATTGCAATGCACTTCTCTTTCTTGGCGAGAGAACTCTCATAAATTATCTATCCTCACGGTCTCACTCTTGATAAACTACCGAATCTGAAATTCCTTCGCCCTTATAATCGTTGGTGGAACATTATTCGGGATAAAGCCAGGGTCAACTCTACTCAAGGTAATGTGCTATCGACTACACACCAGGATAAGTGAGTTATACGTTCTTAAGATGGTGGCTCACAACAAAATATGCGCTTAATACACCACTACTTCAGAAGTGCAGTGGAACAAAAGTGCAGTCAATTAACTCAAAATATCAATGATGTCATGTTTTTTTATTCAAAATTCTGTCAAAACAAATCAAAGTCTAGGTGGTGAATAGTGCATCAAAGAGAATCAAGATAATCATGCAATTAACGGAATATAATGCTAAGAAGCTAAGTGACGTCCCTTACCCCCTACTTAATCGAAACATTGTCCCCAATGTGTAAGATGGAAAATGAAAATCAAAAAGGAACTTAGCTTCGTTAAGCATGCAGCCAAAGAAACAAACCGGATCACCTTACAATTCAATGGGCGTATGTAAGTAGTCCTCGAATAATCTGCGCTAAGTATCTCAAACAACCCAAGAAGAATGGTGGTGACAAGAAATAGTATAATAATAATGTGCCAGTAAAAGAGAAATGAAATAACTCCAAACAAATTAAGCCGACAAAATCATTATAGTATAAAACATCTTCTACCACACTAGATAGGGAATAACAAGAAATGGAAAATAGCAACAAAAAAAGAAAGAAAACAAGTCCTCATCGTAATGATCCTCCCAGTCATCTCTACGCACAAAACCGTGAGGCGGTCCAGAACTTGAGGCAGCAGCGGCGGAGGAAGATGCTCTGTGACGTGGGGCAGTCCTAGGTGGAGGGTTCCAAGAAGGAACGCCGAAAATGTCTGTAATTCGATCCATATTACGATGGTGACTCGCAATTCCCCTTGAGTGCTCCTGCAGCAAGGCTCTCTAGGATTGAGTTCCTCCGAGAACCGGAGTACGCTCTCTCTCAGCTCTCTGACCGACCCGTCTTGGAACTTTTGAGACTGACTGTGAACTGATCATCAGCTCAGGGTCTTCCCACTCATCACTAACCAGAACTTTGACCTCGTCCTCCAGAGAGAACATGTCAATCATAGGCCTATACGGCAGTTGCTCTCGCTCGAATGTGGCGGCAAGCTCATGAATGCGGCTGTGCATCAGTATACCGGTGTTGACCGGAGATCCCTGCTCCAGATAATACATCAACTCCGCCCTCATCGGTCTGACAGACACCGTATGCTTGCTTGACAGAAGGCGGGCACAAACAAATCTGTTGACCATCTTCCTATCCCGGGATAATTCATTTTCCAGGAAGATGGTGGGGGCTCCCATAGGGCTGCACTTCTATTGCACCCCAAAATAATCAGTGATCATCTGCATCCTCTCTAGATCTTCAATATTGGTGGAGGATGTGTACTCATCTGGGACCACCGGTGGATTGCAAACCCCGTAATGTGCATTGATCCACTCAATCATGAAGTCAACCTTAACTCCTCAGACAATAGCAAATGTAGGTCCCGGGTTATACGCCAGATACGCATAAAATTCCCGCACCACTGTAGCATTAAATTGGCTCGGTGCCTCTACCATGTCCAAAATATCTTGCGCCTTCATAGCTCCTGGAAAGATCAAACCACAATCTTCTAAATCCACGCCGCCCTCACAGCTAACAGGCCGGCCGTTCCAGTGTCCTCTGAACGACTCATAAATCTTAATTGAATCAAATTGCTCAACCCCATCGATTAAGGGGTTTGCATCTCTATATAGAAACTTTTGACCGCTTGGACGACGTGCGGTTCTGCTTTATTTGGGACCCATCCTGATGATACAGAGACTGAAGATGTTGAAACTGAACATGGACCCTCGGTAAACCGGACATGTGCCCCGATTTACCGGCGTTAATTTTTCCCGGTTTCTTCTGGGATTTTGCTTCTGAAAATGGAAGATGAAGAACTGCAGTAACAACATGCTACATCAGCACTAATCAGCAAAGGGTGATGGAAATAATGGTATTTAGGTGTTTATATGAAAGGAAAAAGTTTAATTTTGGTGATAATAGTGGTGGTGATAGTGACCGAAATTTTGAAAAATAAAATAAAATGAGAAATAGTGGTGATGAAGAAGAAGATGGTTGTTGAGGATGATGAATAATGGTGGTAGAAGGGTGTTTATATAGGAGAAATGTGGAGAAGGTGGAAGGATTTGGTGGGATAGTGGGTAGAGGAGTAATTAGGGGGAGGGATTTGAGGGGTTTGTTTGATGGGATTCAGGTGGAGTTATGGTGGAGTGTGGGAAAGGATGAAATGATAGAAAAGAGGGAAAATGGGGCGGTTTGCTGACTGGTGGGTTTCTGATGCAACGTGTGTCCTTCATGTGTCACCAAAAATTCTGCTTTTTAACCTGACACTCAGAAACTGAAAAACTTAGCTCGGTAATCCGGAGGTAACTCCCAGTTTACTGGGGCTTATTTTCCCCTGACTTTTATGTACTCCTGCTCAGCACACCTTATAATAACTTCCTGCTCAATCCAGACCTCAAAAATCACTAGTTGCTTACTCATTTTGTTGCTATTTCCGACTCAATCCTAACCTACTTCACTAGAATCCACAACGAGTAAAAAAAACCTTCCCAACAACCATCGGTTTCAAGTCTAAGGGTGCGGTAGGATGAAAAAAAGCTCGTCATTTCATCCGGCTACTTTCATTCACTCTTATCCTATCTAAAGGTTCAAGAGAATAGTTCTGAGTTTTAAGTCGTCAGCTCGACTGACCTTCGGATCTTCAATCAGTCAAAAGGTGGGTCCTTAACTCACCCAACTTGCATCTTCGAGGTTTCAACCGTCATGCACTTCCCTTCTCGTCGGTCATTATCTTTCTGGAGTGACTTTTACCGGTTTTCTATAGAAACATTCTGAGCTCTCTTCCTAGCACGTCTCGATCTCCTTGCTCGTGTGCTAGGTCGTTCTCTACTTCGAGATTTAAAATTTATGCCCAAGGATTCCACATTTTACACTTTAAGATCTATTCTTTCACTACGCAATACGGAAGGACTAGCCTCCATGAGCGCCTTGCTGTTGTCCTTTTATTCGTGTTCACTAAGCATTAATCTCACTAGAAACTCTCGTTGCCTATGCCTTTCCTTCTCTATCTCCATGATTTCCACTTTCCCTGAACCATAAGTCATCATGCAACATTCCGGCCTATTATCTAGGGGCTCTTGGATTTTCATCGATACGGCATCATTGTTAAGCCTTAGAGTGATTTCCCTATTATCAAAGTCCATGATTTCTCTACTGGTCACTAAGAACGGTCTACCTAATAGAACGGGGGCACTCGGATCCTCAGGTACGTCTAAAATCATGAAATTTATCGGGAATAAGAATCCTCCTGCCTTAACCGTACAATCCTTTAGCAGGCCGGCAGGCATATCTCTGGTTCGATCGAAAAAAGTCATGGACCGTGTTTGATCCATGACAACCAGAATCTTAATCTTATGGCAGAGGGATAGAGGAAGAATGTTACAGCTTGAACCGGAATCACAAACTTTTCTACCGTGTCAGAGTCTGGGTAATCCTCAGACTCTAAGAACATAGTGTTCGGATCCTCCTCTAGATCATCAGAGTCGTAGTTGGACGATATATCAATTAGCTTGATAGGAAACGTACCTGGCCGATAAGTCTCGTACTCTTTCAAGCTTTCTTTGGCTTCCTGTTTAAGCGTTTCAGTCTCCTCCTCCAAAAGCTTCTTGTCAGCTTCGTATTGCTCTCTGGCTTCTGATCCAGGATACATAGAGATTGGCTTGATGTCTCCTCCTCCAAAAAGCTTCTTGTCAGCTTCGTATTGCTCTCTGGGTTCTGATCCAGGATACATAGAGATTGGCTTGATGTTTAACATGGTATGAGGCATTGTGTTTGGCTCGTCTAGCCTTTATCGCTCATGCTCAACTGAATTTCCGAAGTGTCCTGATACTTCTGCAAAAGAGACAAAATAAAAATAAGAAAAGGTTAGCAACTCCCGCTTCAGTTGGGGGTGAACCCAACTGTTGCGGACCTAATAACTAAATCAACTGGGATATACATAGAATAACGAAGGCTGTCATAATTTGATTTTCTGGACCTCGGTAAATTGGGGGTAACCCTCGGTAAGCCGGGCCTAGAATTTCTTATTCGGCATTTAAACAGTGCAGGTTTTAGTCCAAGACGACTCAAGACAAAAAATGAAAGTAAACTTAAAAGAAAACGACTTCTCAATCAGAATTAAAACGTTTATTCTTGAAATTGGCCATTGTCCCCGGCAACGGCGCCAAATTTTTTGATCGCGTGTAAGTCACTAACGTCGATATTACTAGCAAGAATACTAAGTCCATCGTAGTATAGTAAGGGCGACTCAAGGTCGATCCCACATAGACAATGCAACTCAAGAATAAACGATTCTAACCTAACTAAGAAGATACATATATGGTCTTGACCAACAATAGACATAAAAGAAACGTGGTATTCCTCCACCTTTTCCCACCGATCTACTAACTTGGATTAGTTAATCCTTATGTTTACTACCCCGCATAATTTCCCTAAATTAATCGAGCGAGATTTTAATTCAGTTTTAAGCTATGGGTGCAACTCCTAACCCTATCTACTCCGACCATGGTAGTAGATAATCTATATGCCAGCTACCCTCCTTAATTGGGCCGTAATAGCCCATACACATAAAGAACTAGAATTTCCGGTATTGAGCACTAACTCATACCGCTAACCCGCCTAGGCAGCTATCGACACTGATTAACACGTTCCTAGGGTCCATCAAGACTATGTCCAAACTAACACTTCACTATCAGTACTTAATGTTAATTTACGTATTACGAATACAAGATTGGCCAGACCTATTACTCGTTTTAATTATTTTTCTCGATCATTGTAGCTGACGCTGAACCTCCAGATTAAGTTTCCCAAAATTTGCCTCGGTAAAAAACCGGTATAGACCGCCAGTTTACCTGGGGTGGCTTTTCTTAATTCTGGATCTTTATTGCTCAATGCTGATCAATCTAAGTAAATTATAAGGTCGTTAAACATACAGAATAACTAAAACACCTAAATACAAACTGATCTACTATATTAAAGACATAAAGGAACGTTCAAAGCTTCATACCTTCAACAATGGAGATCTAGCTTGATCCACTCAAGCTAGAGATGGTAAGGAAGGGAAGGAACCCAAAAAATAAACTTCAAAAGCTTAGGAAAACTTTATTGCATTGAAATTGTACAATAAAAGATAGAATATGCAAAACTTATATAATACTCGGTCTATGCGGCTTTATATAGATACACTAGCCGACTTATGACTCATAGAAACCCTAACCGACCTAGTCAATATGGCAGATTCAATTTCTTGCTCCCCAAGAGCCTCGGTTTATTGGGTCTAGCCCATGGTAAACCGAGCCTTCAATTCTTCTTTTTCTCTAGCAGATCTCTTCTTGGACTTCTTTTACTTGGCCCAGCATTCTTCCCTTGACTCAGATCCATTCCTCCATTGCTCCGGACTTAATACATCCTGTAAAACACATAAATCATGACAAAACAGTACCAAACCCTCGGGAAAATAACACATGTGTAGAATGATGAACCTAGGAACATGCATATAGCATTAACACATATTCCATATAATAACGAGCCTATCTATCCTCTCTTAAGCATAATTCAGGGTTAATAAAGGTATAATTAATGGTATCATTTAAAGCGTTATCAATCACCCCCGTACAAGTGGACAAGTGGAAGTCACGAACAGAGAGATTAAGAGGTTCATGGAGAAGACTGTGAATCCCACGAGGAAAGATTGGTCTTTGAAATTAGATGACGCTCTTTGGGCGTACATAACCGCTTATAGGACAACATTTAGGATGTCATCATACATGATAGTGTTTGGAAAAGCGTGTCATTTACCGGTAGAACTCGAGCACAGAGCACTCTGGGCTACGAGGTTTCTAAATATGGATGAAAGTTTAACCGGTGAGAAGAGATTGTTAGCATTGAATAGATTGGAGGAGTTAGACTTCAAGCGTATGAAAATGCAAAGATTTACAAGGAAAGAATGAAGCGTCTGCACGATAAAAGGATTCTCAACCGCACATTTCAAGTTGGAGATATGGTACTGGTATATAATTCACGTCTTCATCTTTTTTCTGGGAAGTTGAAGTCTAGATAGTATGGACCACAAGCAGTCATGAAAGTTTTCAATTCAGGTGCGTGTGAAGTTAGAAATGAGTACTCTGGGAAGACTTTCATAGTAAACGGCCACAAGCTGAAGCATTACCTAGAGCACAAGTATAACCCTGAGTTGGAAGTCTTTACATTGACGGATCCGAAGTACGAATAAAGGAGCCCTATTGGTAAAGTCAAGCAGGCGACTATAAACTTATAACTAATTCTAAACCCTTATTTATTGCTTTTGTTTATTTTAAGTTATTTTGAGTCAATAAAGTTGCATGACAATCGCAAGGTTTTTTTTGATCACATATATCTATGGTCGTCTGGCTAGAGATATATGTGGTTTTTTTCCTTCATGATTCTCATGTGATACCCTCGTAAAAGTTTTTGCGTCTTGCTTAAGCCAATAAAAGAATAAAGTGGCTTAAACTATTTTTGTGCATTCCTGCAGAATGCACAATTACCGCCACCTTATTTTCTTTTTTCCCTTCGCATGCTACTCATAGTTTTTGGAAGTATTTTGGAATGCAGTTACAACTTGGAAGATGGATGACCTAGGAGCTAATGATTCCACTCCAGGGTTTACTTTGACTCAGCCGAGCAATTCCAGAGCTAAGTACCTTTCTTTTTCTTTATTATGTGTCATTGGGGACAATGTCTATAATAAGTGGGGGGGTAGGCGGTCTTAGCTAGATAATCGATAAAAGGAATACTTTTGAAATTTTTAACACTATTTTTAGCTTGCCTATTGCACGTATCCGAGTAAGGAATTGGTAGAAAAGGAGCCCAAGTTCCATTTGAAGTCAGCTATAGCATATTGAATTTAGTATGGAAGAATGAGCATATATTATGTTGCATGAAGTAGTAACTTATTAATTGTTATTCTATCATTGCACTCAATATTTGAGCATATAATCTGAGTTAGAAGTGTTTGAGACTAGATAAATTGTTTTAACTGGGAATCACTATTTGTCTGTCTATATACTTTAACAAATTGTTGTAGGACAAGGGAAGCAACTTGAATGCCACGAGAGAGAGAGAGAGTAAAAAATGAGAAATCTGGCAAAAAAAATGATGAAAAGAGCAAAAGAAAAAAAACATATACAATAAAAGCAGTGAGAGAAGCGAACTCGAAGCAAAAAGTGCATGAGCCTCGTATAAAAAGAAACAAACGAGGACCTAAGAGTCTGACTCGGTCCCCAAGTCGCCCGGCCCGATTAAGGTACCATGTTGTGTAACCAAGTCTGAAATGAAGATGAGCGAGTGTATGCGTAGGTAAGTTAAGATTGTGGGGTTAATACAACTTGATTCTCCTCACGAACGCACTATCACGACTGATTCATCACATGACATATTGATGCATAGTTAGTAGTGATTAATAAGGAGCTTATGGATTGTGGCTTGATGTATGTTCTGCAGGAAATCATTATTGAATACGTGGTAGTTGATGGAGATTTCTCTTTGAGGTACATTCCGCCTTGATACTCTGCTCGAGGATGAGCAAAGGGCTAGTGGGGGGTAGTTGATGACGCTTAAAATAGTCTATCCTACGGCATCAACATTCTATCCATTATGAGCTAAAAATAGTTGTTTCGACCTATAAATATGAACCATTTGGGTAGAATATCATATGTTGGGTTCGTGAGTCGAGTAATCTGCACTTAACGTTTATTTTCCCTATTTCGATTTTATTTCATGCGTTATTTTATTATTTTCAAGATACGAAATATTGGGCTGAGCATTGTGGACAAATCTGAAGTGGAATGAATGAAAGGATTGGGCCTATAGTATTCCAGAACATTCCAAGCTAAGTCGGAAGAGAAAAAAAGACAAAAGTACCCCCGGTAAATCGGGGTATGCCGCCGACATACCGAGAGTCCAGAATCATCCGAAACTCATTTTCTTGGATGAGGGGTAGATCTAGGTGTTTCTAAGTCAGATTATGCTATAAATGAGAGGCCTCACCTCAGAATTCAATGTACACAAATTTCAAGGCAAAATTATGCAATAAAAGTTCTTTGTTCTTTATTTTATTATTTTATGAGTTCTGGTCGGAGAGACGGCAGAGTCGGCGCCTCGGAGGAGATCCGAGTGAGATCTACGCTCGTCTTTGAGTGTATCATTTTATGTCTTTCCAAGATGTAGATCTGTCGTTTTTCTATTCGACTAGTATGTGCTAATTCGTTGGTGAAGAAATCATGAAATAGTGGTTGCGTTCTTCAGATCTGCGACGGTCTATATCGTAAGATCTGAATACCTAGTAAATTAATAATTCATGATAATCTACGCCGGCTACGTTGATCGATAGATTTAATTTACATATTGGTAGCCTGATCAACTATTTGCATGTCATCATAAATTAGCATGAAGTACTGATAGTGAAGTGTTAGTTTGGACATTTTCTTGATGGACCCTAGGAACGTGATAATCAATGTCGATAGCTGCCTAGGCGGGTTAGCGTATGGGTTAACGCTTAATACCGTTAACTCTAGAACTTCTTGCGTATGGGCTATTACGGACCAATTAAGGAGGGTAGATTGCGTATAGATTGTCTACTACCATGGTCGGAGTAGATAGGATTATGAGTTGTACCCGTAGCTGACAATGAATTAAAATTTACCAATGGGGAGGACTATTGCATGTGAGGGGGAAATAACTAATCACTCATAATTCGATTAATACATTACAAACTCTTGTTTGCTCCTTGTGAACTAGCGTAGTCTTGTTAGTTTGTGGCACCAGTTTTTCTACAGTCTATATTTTAGTTGGTCATAGACCTTATTTGTGACAAGCTCAATCTCAAGAATTTGCGTTCTTACGAGTCTCTATGGGATCGACCTTGACTCGCCAGTACTCTACTACGATAGACCTAGTCCTATTGCTAGTAAGTGCTTTGCACGCGATCAGTCATGACACCTATAAAATTATAAAAAATATTAGTTTGCTGCTAGAGTCATGAAGTAGCGGGACATAACATTATTAATAACGGGAGAATATAATTAATTTATTTGGTTACTTCAAAACCAAATTTTCAAATCAAATTAGCCTCTATTGCTTATTTCTTTTTACCCCGTCTATGTGCTTTTGGCACTCTATTACTGACTTGGGTTCTGTATCCAGATTATTAGCTAATTATGAGGCAAATATGTCGTCGACGACTATAATATTTTATTATAAACTTATCCCATGAACTTCAATGCTAATTCGATATTAGCATAAACCAAATCCTTATCAATGTATGGACTCGTTGTTCCGCAACCCCAATATTAATCATTTGATGCACGTGCAATTTTGGGGGTTTTCTTCTTCAAGACGAATCTCTTTAAAATATTTAATGACTGACTGAATATCAATAATAAATCATTTTTCCACGGATTTTTATCTTATACAGCGACCGGTCTTCTACGCTTCTGGCGTAGAGAAATATCATCAATCATGTTTTATTTGGTGCATTTTAGAAATAGTCACTCTATTAATTTCAACAAAGCCTCTGGCAGGTTACTTGCTAAATACTACAAGTAAAATTATTTTCACAGTTCAGTTAGACTGATGCGTTGAATATCTTTTATGTTGTTAAAGTTTTCGACATTCTTTTATTCTAAGATGTGGTTTTCCTTATCTTCCCCTAATGCCTAGAATTGATCTTCAACAAACATGTTGCATCGAGTTATATCTTAATGCTCTTTTATTTGGTTCAAGTTATTTACACTTTTAATTCATAGTGGTTTCAATAAATATCTCATTCTATGAGAATTTCGAAAATATATCTCCCTTGTGCTTCATGCGTTTAACATACCACAATGTGATTTCAGATTCTTCAAGAACCATTCATATTGTTTTCACATCACACATAGAGAAAGATTGGAAAGGATTCAATAAACTTTAGGTTCATTTAACCCCATTTTATTTGGTTAACAATTTATCATCATCGATATCCTGAAAATTTGCAATAACTCGTGAAGGATTCAACATGTCAGTGTGAGATCCTTTTATGCGGGTATTATCACACTTCTTTGATATTTTTCAGTCGCAAGAGTTCTAGAAGCTTTGGAAACCGCGTTTTCTTGGAAAATGTGTAGTTTCTAGTGTTAGATAAGTCGGTTATAGCACTATAAATAAGAGGCATCAAGACTCGAATTTAATGTACAAATTTCCCAAGACAAATACATTATACGTAATAAATGTTCTTTCGTTCTTTTATTTTTCTTATCAGTTCTAGTCATGGATCCGATGGAATCGCCGCCTAGGGAGCTATCTGCGAAGGATCTACACTCGTCATCGAGGGGTATGATTTTCTGGCTTTGTAGATGTAGATATATCGTTCTTTTGTTGTGATTAGTATGGTTTAATTGCTTATATTAGTTGTGCTATGTAGTAGTTAGTTTATTTTACCCTATATATGTATAGATCTGAATCGTTGGTGAAGAAATCATGAAATAGAGGTTGCGTTCTTCAGATCTACGACGGTCTTTATCGCTAGATCTGAATACCTAGTATATCCTAGTTCATTATAATCGGTACTAGCTACGTCTGATTGACATAATTAATTTACATGTTTGTAGTCTGATCAACTATTTGCATGTCATCGTAAATTAACATGAAGGACGATAAAGTGAAGTGTTAGTTCGGGCAATGTCTTGATCAATCCTTAGGAATGTGCTAGTCAATCCACAATACCTTCTTAGGGAGGTGTTCGGTCTTGAGCCGGCTAGTCCTAATTCTTATTGCATGTGAATTGATACAAACAACGAAGAAGGTTAATTGCACATAGGCACCTACTGTCCTTTCAATGGATAGCGTAAAATTTGGGATTAGCACTCATAGTTGTTAAAGATCTAAAATTTACCAATAGGGATGATTGATGAATAATATGGGGGAAATAACTAATCACTCATAGTTAGAACTAATCATTATAAACTCAATGGAGTATAGATGTGTTTGTTCTTACGCGTTTATTGGCACAATTGTTCTTCCTTGCTCTACAGTTGGTCGTAGACCGTAATTGTGACAGCTGAATCTAGATTAAACGTATTTTTATGAGTCTCGGTGGGATTCGACCTTGACTCGCCAGTACCCTGCTACGATAGACCTAGTCATATTGCTAATAGTCCGTGCCTTACACGACGGCGTGATCAATTGTCTGTCCTACAAACTTAGGAAGTTTTTATTTGCAAGAGTCTGACCTGCAGAGCTCATCTCGCATTGTCTTCCCTATAGACTTAGGGAGTTTGTCTTCGCAAACTTGCTGAGTCTGACCAGGAGAGCTCAGATCAAACTTTCTGTCCTGTAGACTTAGGGAGTTTGTCTTTGCAAACTTGTTGAGTCTGACCTGTAGACTCAGATCGAATTAGCTGTCCTGCAGACTTAGAAGTTTGTATTTGCAAGAGTCTGACCTTCAGAGCTCAGATCAAATTGTCTGCCTATAGACTTAGGGAGTTTGTCTTCGCAAACTTGTTGAGTCTGACCTACAGAGCTCAGATCAAACTGTCTG
This sequence comes from Gentiana straminea, assembly GCA_036785695.1. NCBI lineage: Eukaryota > Viridiplantae > Streptophyta > Magnoliopsida > Gentianales > Gentianaceae > Gentiana > Gentiana straminea. Next base: position 955,288 of record JAVUPR010000174.1, read on the forward strand.
TCCTATAGATGTAGGGACTTTGTCTATGCAAACTTGATGTGTCTGACCTGTAGAGCTCAGATCGAATCGTCTGTCCTGTAGACTTAGGGAGTTTGTCTTTGCAAACTTGCCGAGTCTGACCTGCAGAGCTCAGATCAAAGTGTCAAATTTATAGACTGTCAATTTATCCTGCAAAATCAAGTAAAGAATACATATGCATAGTGGGAAAATCAAACTTTATTGAAATAATTGATGCTTGATTACATCTTATTGATAGAATATTGAAAATTCGTAAGAGAAAATAACATAAGTCTGGAACCTGTCCTAGACGTAAAATTTGGGCATGTTATTGGCGTTCCAGCTGCGTGGTATGGTCCTGTTGTTAGAATCAGCCAGCTGGTATGCTCCTTTGCCATGAACTTTCATAATCTTGTAGGGACCCTTCCAGTTGGGGTTAAGTTTGCCTTGAGGGCCCTACCTACTTTCCTCATTCTTTCTCAGCACTAGATCTCATTCTTTAATGTATGCGTGCTTTACTTTGGAGTTATAGTATTGAGAAATCCTTTGTTTATACTTGGCCATCCTGATGAAAGCCATATCTCTGGCTTCTTCCTGGTCATCTTTGGAGTGCCTGAGTTCTGTTTCCTGATCTGCCTCGGTGTAAAGTTCTGACCGGGGTGAAGAGAGACCTATCTCAGCTTGGATGACTGCTTCACTTCCTTAGGCTAAAGAGAAAGGTGTTTCTACTGTTTTTGAGTTCGGCGTAGTTCTGTACGCCTCCAATATGTTGGGTATGTGCTCTACCCAATTTTCTCCTTCTTCTTCAAGACTTTTCTTTAGTTTACCAGTTCAGCACACCAAGCTCGGACCGTTCTATCATCAAATGTGTTACATTGTTGAATATCAGAGACTTAGGAGTACCGTACCTGCAAATTATGTTGTTCCAGATTTTTTTTTGAATAGCCTTTGTTGTGATTGTAGTCAGCGCTTCTGCTTCCACCCACTTGGAGAAGTAGCCAACTGCCACAACCAAGAAATTGAGATTAACCAAAGCTTGGGGGAGTGTTCCGATCAAGTCTACTCCCCATTGATCAAAGGGCCATAGAGATACAATAGGGACCATCACTTGGGAAGCCTGATGAGATAGGTTATCATGCACCTGGAATGATCACTCTAATACTAGTTCAGTTGCGTCTCACTGCATGGTCGGCAAATAATAACCGAACAAACAGCATTTCCTTGCCAGAGTACGGGCTCCAGCGTGGTCTCCACAGATTCCGAAGTGAATTTCTTGAAGGAGATAGTTTCTTTCGTCTTTCGAGGCACATCTGAGCCATTGAGCAATAATAGATTTTATGCATAAAACTTCATTAAAAAGTGAATACATGCTGGCCAAGAGCTTTATCCTTCGAGCTTGAGACTTGTCCATGGGATGGGATCCATCCAAGTATTTTTCTGAGACACTAGTTGAACTGCTAGTTGATCTTAACTGCGCTCCACGAGTTGCTTTACTAGCACCATCTTATCTGAAACAAAGTTAGACGCCAGCTTCGAGAGTGCGTCAGCTCGCTTGTTCTGAGATCGAGAGACCTGCCCGATCTGAACAGATTGAAAAGTCTGAAGTAATGACTGGGCCACAGCTAAGTGTTGAATATGTGTCCTAAACCCAACCGGGTGGACCGGATCCGACTGGGTCGGGTCGTTTAAAGTCTATTTAGTTCATGTAATAACTTTATTATGATTAATAAAAGCACTTATGTTATATATATTGTTTATCTTCATATTATTTGTTGTATATATGTAGTAACGTCCCTAGTGTCAAATTGTGATAGAGAAACCATGATAGTGATTATTGTTGATGAGATCTCTAATCACTCTAACAAATTTGGTACTTAAATGTCTCTAGTCTTATGTACTGTCAAACGAGACATTGATAGTATAATCAGACAAGCACGTATTGGATGTCTTCTATCTTATAAGAGGTAAGTGTAGAGACACTTGGACTGTACGTGGACGTGTATTAGAGCATGCGTACGTTAGACTGACCCACTTACATTAAGTGTCACACTATGTGGGGTTGTGTAATTATCCTTTAGACCGGAGTCTTCATGGCATCACGGTGTGGATTGTCATGCTTTGACAATATTGAGATTTCCCCTAGCCATGGGGCGATCATGCGGTAGTGATTGGGTGTGATATTGAAGCATGCGGAGTATATATGATTGGTTGTCCGGGAATCGCGTATCCTATGATTAGGATCGAATATCCGAAATGGCCTTCTTATAAGGAATGTCTAGATCTCGAGAATCTTTGCAAAGTGGGAGTAAATATGCTATTCCGAGAGAGCATGATATCCAGATTATAAGATACGATCGTTAATGTATTGACACTCGAGATACGATCGTATGGATATTATTACAGCGATAGGATTGTAAGTTACACGGTAACTGCTTCACATAAAATGTAGTAGTCATTGCTTTTGACTCTTCCGATGATTGGGGGTCACGGTGTGTTGCTAGACGCTATCCCGTGATCATTAGACATGAAGGGCATTTTCATAATTTGCACTTTGTGTCTACGGCCAACATATTTGGAAACCTATCGGGTCACACACATATGAACAACGAGTCGGATTAAAATGCGGTTATAGTTGATAACCAAATAAGGAAAGTTTATCTCTATACTATAAAGGTTATAGTGGTAAGTTAATATGGTGGTATTTATTTATTATGAATAAATAAAATACAAGATATTTAATATACATAAATATTATTAATTAAAGAATATTCCGGAAGCCAATATTTGGCAATATGGGGCGCCACATTGAAGTGTACAAGATACACTTGGATTGTGCACTTTAATTAATAAGATTACCATAATGTTAATATTAGCTATTATTTGGAAAAATAGATTTATGGTAATAAGATAAATATATTCAATATAAGATATTGGAAATATTTAGATTTTATTTAATATGAGATATTATAATAAAAGAGATAAATCAATCTAGGAGATTTTCCTTATTTTATTTGGAAATTTTTTTCTTCTCCTCCACTCTATTGGGGCGCCACTTTTGACTATAAATAAGAGGTGGGTGTCAAGCTCTTTAGTACATCACAATTGCATGAGCTAATAGTTCTTGTGGAAAATAGAGAGCTTTCTACAGAGAGTTTTTGAGGGAGGAAAAAGGCCGGTTCAGCAACCGGAGTTTTCCATTAGCAATCCAATGAGGATTCCGGTGAGGAGTTCGGGTGGATTATCGATAGAGGCCGGACGCATGCACGGCTTGCACACTGTACTACTCTCCGTTGATGGTCAAAGCGACGATCTTATAGATCATCAAAGGTATATTCCGTCAAACTACTTAACGTGTTTATTGCATTAAACGAAGAACGATCTAGAAAAGGAAATCAAATTTTAAATTCCGCTGCGTTAAACTAGTGATTTTCTAACAGTGGTATCAAAGACAGACTTCGAGCTTAAGCAATAAGCACAATTTAATTGCGTAGTAATTAATCGATAGATGCCAGATTTAAAATCACGAGATGCTTAAAACAAAAAAAGGACGATTTGAGGGGCTCGACTGACTGGCGGCGGCGGCGGCTCTAGGGCTGCCGTCGTCGGCTGTCCTCTTCCAAACGAGGAGATCGACTTTTTCGTTTTGTAATATTTATTGTGCATATATATCTCTTTTGTTTAGTTGTGTCATATGGCCAACCAATGGTTCAAATAGTTTAGGCCATTGGGAAACCATAGTGGCATATTAACCAAAGTATTGGCCTTTCCAAATTTTGTTTTGGAATAGGCCTAGGCCCTTTTCATATTTTGATGTTAAAAAGTGGCCAGACTTAAACCAAATTTGGTTTAGGAAGATGACTTTTGGTTTAGGAAACCAAAGGCATCCTTTTTGGTTAAGAACCAAATGAAAAGAAAACAAATAGGAGACCTTCTAATTTTGATTTTAATTTTGAATAGTCCAAATTTTATAAAATTAAAATTAGAATCGATTTAAAATGAAATGTTAATTTTATTTTTCAAGTAAGTCATATAATTAATTGAAAGTTATTTAATTATTTGATGTGATAAAATAAGACGCATAAGTAGTTAAAATTATAACTTGATCTTTTTCATAAGATAAAATTGTATGGATTAGATATGTAGATATAATGTGATTATATGCACCCCGATTGATCATGGACTAGACCAATAGGATAGATGGGAATGCTTTCTTTATGTTGGTTTTTGAAATTGTCCTAGGCCGTTATGAAGAACGTGACCTAGTTTACATTTTGCATTTATCCCATTCCCGTTAGTTCCCCCCCTCCCCCGGTGTGCGGCGGGTGTAATTAATTATTAGATAGATTATTATGTAACAAGAATGGAGCGAGAAGACGAAGACCAAAGAGAGATAGAGAACCCATTGGCGTACAGCAATAAATATCCTATTGTCTATTGCAGATACCCTTAGTTTGTGACCCGCGGTTTCGTCAGTTTGTATTCAAAACCGCACCTAGGAAAAGTCCATGATCATACAAGTTATTTTGTGCGCGGAATGTTGTGTATGTTTTACTTTATATGATATCGTAGTAATATGCACATAGTAGATGAGACCATAATCAAACATAATTAATTAGGTGAATTAATTTAAAATTATTTCCACGATAAAAATCGAGCCAAAATTGTCTCCCAATATTATAATGATGGTGAAGAGCCTTGTTCGGATCCAACTGATCGGCCCTCGTCGGGAGTTGACCTACCATGAGTATATCGTTATTATCAAGATATGATCGTTACGAGATCTCATGAATATTTGGGTTACGACTCGACTAGAATCTTGTGGTGATTGGCCCTCGTCAGGACCGTCTGATTTTAAAGACAATGGGTTGACTATCACATAGAGATGTGAAACGTCAAAGAGTTGACTAGTCAGCACTGGGAGCCGTAGGAGTACCTACCTTTCGAAATTATCTCTGTTGATCGGCCCTCGTCGGGAATCGAGATAACTTGATGGGATCCCAGCCACAAAAGAATTAATTAAATTCATGAAAGTCAATTGGGAATAGTTGGCTAGTGGGAGTAGAACCTTATAAAAATTTAAGTGTAAATTTAGGGTTTTTAAATACATGAGCTTTTACTTATTCTATCTTTATTTATTGGTGTAGAAAATGTCAAACAAATTGAACCTTCGTTTTATCATCGACAATAAGCTTGACGAAACTAATTTTCTCGATTGGGAAAGAAACCTCAAAATCGTTTTGAGGCACGAGAAGATTGACTATGTCTTGGACGAGGCCCTACCGAAAGAGCCCGCTGAGGGTTCGGCTGTGGATGATGTCGAGAAGTACAACAAGCACTGTTTTGACAGTATTGATGGTACATGTATCATGCTTGCTTCTATGACACCTGAACTGCAAACAGCATGAGTCTATGGACGCCTACTCAATCATGGTCCACGTAAAAGAACTCTATGCTCCTCAGTCTCGCACTGTGAGGTACGAGGTCTCAAAGGGCTTGTTTGGTTGTAAATGGCTTCCGGGACTGTTGTAGGATCACACGTGCTTCAAATGATCGGGTACATAGAGAGGCTTGGGAAGCTAGGCCACAAGTTGGAACGAGAATTGAGTATTGACTGGATTCTGCAATCTCTACCTGATTTATTCTCACAGTTCGTGATGAATTATCACATGAACAAGAAAGATTGCTCACTTGCGGAGTTTTTGAACAAGTTGAAAACTGCTGAGGGCACTGTGGGGAAGGGAAAGCAAGTGTTGCTGGTCACTTCTAGCAAGTGCAAGGAAAAAGCCCAAAAGAAGTCCAAGAAGGAGAAGGATGCACCTAAGCCAATGCCTAAGACAGCAAAAGACAAATCCAATGATGCTTGCTTCCACTGCGGTGAGACCGGACATTGGAGGAGAAACCGCAAAGACTTCTTGAGTACTAAGAAGAAGCATTCTGATGCTTCGACTTCAGGTATATTTATGATTGAGATCAACATTAATTCTTCTAAGTCAAACCACTGGTATTAGATACTGGTTGTGGTTCTTATATTTGTACGAATATGCAGGCACTAGGAAGAACTAGAGAGCTGAGGAAAGGAGATGTGGACCTACGCGTTAGGAATGGAGCAAGTGTTGTTGCACTAGCCGTAGGAGTTTATTTTCCTTCTTTGCCCAGTGGGCTAGTACTTGAACTTAATAACTGTTATTGTGTTCCTGCTCTTACGAAGAGCATTATTTCTATTTCCGCATTAGATGTTGATGGTTTTTCATTTACATTTGAGAATAAATGTTGTTCTTTTTCATGTGATGGAATTTTTTATGGTACATGCATACTTAGCAATGGTCTCTACATATTAGATATGAATGTTGACGTACTTAATATAAATAACAAGAAAGCCAAGACAAATGACTTGAATGAATCCTACTTATGGCATTGTAGACTTGGCCATATAAATAAGAATCGCATTTCCAAACTCCATAAAGATGGAATGTTGGATCAATTAGATTACAAATCGTTTGATACATGCGAAGCTTGTTTACTTGGTAAGATGACAAAGTCACCTTTTGGTGGAAAATGGAGAAGATCCAATGAATTTCTTGAGCTCATACATACTGATGTTTGCGGCCCAATGTCAATTCAAGCCAAAGGAGGATACTCATATTTTATCACTTTCACTGATGACCATTCTCACTATGGTTATATATACTTAATAAAGTATAAGTTTGAGGCTTATGAAAAGTTCAAAGAATTCAGAAGTGAAGTGGAGAAACAACTAGGTAAAGAAATCAAAACACTTCGATCTGATCGAGGCGGAGAATACGTAGATGGAGAGTTTCAAGACTATTTGAAGGAGAATGGGATTCTACCTGAATGAACCCCTCCAGGGACGCCTCAGATGAATGGCGTGTCTGAGAGGAGGAACCACACCTTGTTAGACATGGTGCGATCCATGATGAGCTACGCAGTTCTCCCAAAATCATTTTGGGGGTATGCTCTAGAAGCTGCGTCCTATACAATGAACCAAGTTCTATCAAAGACGGTTGAATCCACACCATACGAGGTATGGCATAAGAGGAAACCGAGTCTAGCGTATCTTAAACCTCGGGGTTGTCAGACTTACGTGAAGCGGATGATGCCTGACAAACTAGAGTCTAGATCTGACAAATGTCTATTTGAGGGCTATCCTAGAGAAACTAGAGGATACCAATTTTACCATCCTGAGGAACAAAAGGTGTTTGTTTCTAGGACTGGCCACTTTCTGGAGAAAGGTTTTATTCTGGATAGGGTCAGTGAGAGTAAGATTGATCTCGAAGAAATTCGAGAACCACTTACGGACAACAGTCAGTTGATGGAAGTAGAGGAGACGCCGCACACAGATGTGACGCCAACCCCTATAGTAGACACACTAGCACCTCAAATATCCACCAGGGAATGCCTTGAACCCGAAAGGTACACAGGCGTATATCTCATGGAAGATGATGACCCTAGAACTTATGAGGAAGTGCTATTAAGGCATGACAAAGAGAAATGGCTAGAAGCCATGAATTCTGAAATAGAATCCATGAAAGACAACCAAGTTTGGAACTTAGTTAATCCACCTGAAGGAATAGTTCCTATAGGGTGTAAATGGGTCTTTAAGAGAAAGACCGACATGGACGGTAACGTGACTACCTACAAGGCTAGGTCAGTGGTAAAAGGCTACAAGCAAAGACAATGAGTTGACTATGACGAAACCTTTTCGCTCATTGCCATGTTAGAATCCATTAGAATTCTGCTGGCTATTGTAGCATACCATGATTACGAAATCTGGCAGATGGATGTGAAAATTGCTTTCCTTAATGGGAACCTGTCTGAGGAAGTGTATATGACACAGCCTGAGTGTTTCACAGCCAATGACGCCAAGATGGTGTGTAAACTGCAAAGATCCATTTACGGATTAAAGCAAGCTTCTCGGATTTGGAATCTTTGCTTTGATGAGATAATCAAACAGTTTGATTTCATCAAGAATGAATATGAGCCCTGTGTTTACAAGAAGGTTAGTGGGAGTCCATTGTGTTCTTAGTGCTTTATGTAGACGACATATTGCTCATAGGGAATGATGTGCCTATGTTACAATTAGTCAAAGCTTGGTTATCCAAGAACTTCTCAATGAAGGACTTGGGTGAAGCAGCCTATATTCTAGGAATAAAGATCTATAGAGATAGATCTAAAAGGTTGCTTGGTCTATCGTAATCCACCTATATAGACAAGATGTTGAAGACATTCAGCATGGAGCAGTCCAAGAAAGGATTGCTGCCCATGTCGCATGGGGTCTACCTGTCGAATGGAATGAGTTCTAAGACAGAGGAGGAAAGGACACAAATGAGTAAGATCCCTTATGCTTCGGCAATCGGGTCTATCATGTGTGCCATGTTGTGCACTAGACCAGATGTCTCGTACCCTCTTAGTATGACTAGTAGGTACTGTAGGATGTAATATCACCGGATGGATCATAGATCCCCCCAATTACGCAGCGGAAAGTACAAGATCTAGATCTAACAACCAAAATACATGAATAATAAATCTAACGTACGAGGGGGTTAGATTACCAACCTTTTTATGGTGCAAGAAAGCCAAGAACAAAAGGTCAATCCAAGATAGTTGAGAGCCTAGTTGAGAAGCCAAAGTCTTCCAACGTGTGTCTCCAAGCACCACCAGGTGGATGGTGTTTCAAGCCGCCGGACCCCCTCGATATGCTACCTTAGAAAACCCGAAGTTTTCTAAAACTCGAACCCAAGTACTTAAGGCCGAAAATTCTAAGCCTTACTACTTCCTCAATTTCGAAAATTGTGTTGTGATTATTGGCTTGGGAGAACTCTCTTTATATAGGAGAGTAATCCTTGTCCTCCAAGGATTAATTAATTAATACAAAATCAATCATATTAATCATTTTCCTTAAAATATAAATCCAGAATATTCCTAAATTAATAAGGATATATAAAAGATTTTCTTTTCCAATTATTTAACAAATAAATAATTTAATCACATGTCTTATTATTTATTACGAAAACTAATTCCTCAACAAATAGTAAATAAAAATATGCTCCCCAAACCCTTGGACAAAAGGGCTTCACGCAGTTTTTTATCATCTTGGGCCGAGTCCACGAAAAATTTATTTTCCATGTATTTAATTATCTAGTCCAACTAAACAATTAATCCACATATCAATTAAACAGTCCAATCCAACCATTTAATTATAATTGAGGTGAAACGACGAGAAAACATATATGCTATATTAGGAGCCACGTCGGGGACCATGGACCCATATTCAGTAGCTACAATAAATTAAATAAAATTATTCGTCAGACCGAACAATTATATTCAATCTATTAATTCCGGGATTACACCACCATAAACCCGAAACTGAACTCTGCCGAATATAGCTAACTTATACTCAACTATGAGTTGTAAGGTGTCCATTGATATAATCATTACATACGGATAAATCCTCCATAGACTGTTCATTTCGATTCGGGATATCTCCGTAGACCCTTCTCGAACCATCTTATCCTTATTTACCATTAACCCCCTAGTGACCAATTAGTTCATAACTAATATAATATGAACTGAGCTCATCGATCAGTTTCTAGGATTAACAAATAAGGGAACTGTCTGTCTATTTCCCGAGGGAAGGAATGGATTCCATATCTGTGATAGCACAGACTACTCACTCATCTTAGAATAGAGCCAATGAGAAGTGTCGGATCACATACTACGAAGTGATCCTTACAAACACATGCAACCCTACCCTAGTCTAAGCAGTCGTCTGTGCTCACCTCAGGATTGAGATTAATCCATATATGTTCATCTTGTGATTAGATAAGACTTCTCGATCACGGAATTATATCGAGAACTCAAATCAAATCGGTCCAGCCCTATATGATTATCATCATATATAAATGCCCCACTAGGTATCCTATTACCGACAGTCTGGATAAGAATGTCACACCTAAAGTGTTCTGGGCGCATTAATAGAAAATTAATCATGAGACCCGTACTCAGATTAATAAACGCTACGGACTAAGTTAATTTTAAGTACATCTCACTAACTCAATCCTCTTGTGTATAGCCATACACTGAGTTATGTGATTACATAAACGAGGTACTTAGGGTTTTCAGTAATGTCTTAATTATAAGCATACATGCATATAATAAGATGAATTATTAATTTTGTCCTAAAACAATTACATAATTGGCTTACGGGCACTACACCTAACAAGTACCAGTCCAATCCAAGTGATGGTCACTGGATTGCTGTCAAGAATATCCTCAAGTATATGAGACGTACAAGGGATATGTTCCTGGTTTTCGGGAGTGATGATTTAGTATTACGAGGTTACACAGATGCCAGTTTCCAAACTGACAAGGTTGACTTTAAGTCAAAGTCTAGATTTGTTTCCACGCTTAACGGTGGAGCAGTGAGCTGGAAGAGTTCCAAGCAGGAGACTACTGCAGCCTCTACAACGGAAGCCGAATACATAGCAGCCTCGGAGGTGGCAAAGGAAGCAGTTTGGATGAAGAAGTTCATTACTAAACTTGGTGTGGTTCCCTCAATTGAAGGTCCAGTGCCATTGTACTGCGATAACAATGGGGCGATATCTCAGTCAAAGGAACCATGGCCTCATTAGAAATTCTAACATGCGCTACGGTGCTATCACTTGATTAGAGAGATATTAGATAGATGAGATGTAAAGATAGAGAAAGTCCACACGGATGATAACATAGCTGATCCGTTAACCAAGGCGTTGTCTCAAGCAAAGAATAAGAAACATGTTCACAAGCATGGGCTTAGGCATATGGGTGATTGGCTTTAGGCCAAGTGGGAGATTGTTGAATAGGTGTCCTAAACCCAACCAGGTTGGACCGGATCCGTCCGGGTCTGGTCGTTTACAGTCTATTTAGTTCATGTAATAACTTTATTATGATTAATAAAAGCACTTATGTTATTTTATATTGTTTATTTTCATATTATTTGTTGTATATATATAGTAACGTCCCTAGTGTCAAGCTGTGATAGAGAAACCATGATAGTGAGAATGGTTGAAGATATCTCTAATCACTCTAACAAGTTTGGTACTTAAATGTCTCTAGTCTTATCTACTGTCAAACGAGACATTGATAGTATAATCAGACTAGCACGTATTGGATGTCTTCTATCTTATAAAAGGTAGGGATAGATCTTGTCTATCTAAATGTAGAGACACTTGGACTGTACGTGGACGTGTATTAGAGAATGCGTACGTTAGACTAACCCACTTACATTAAGTGTCACACTATGTGGCGGTTGTGTAATTATCCTTTAGACCGGAGTCTTCATGGCATCACGGTGTGGATTGTCATGCTTTGATACTATTGACATTTCCCCTAGCCACGGGGCGATCATGCGGTAGTGATTGGGTGTGATATTGAAGCATGCAGAGTATACATGATTGGTCGTCCGGGAATCCCGTATCCTATGATTCAGATCGAATATCCGAAATGGCCTTCTTATAAGGAATATCTAGCTCTCGAGAACCTTTGCAAAGTGGGAGTAAATGTGTTATTCCGAGAGCATGATATCCAGACTATAAGATATGATCGTTAATGTATTGACACTCGAGATACGATCGTATGGATATTATTATAGCGAGAGGATTGTAAGTTACACGGTAACTGCTTCACATGAAAGGTAGTCGTCATTGCTTTTGACTCTTTCAATGATTGGGGGTCATGGTGTATTGCTAGACGCTATCCCGTGATCGTTAGGCAAGAAAGGCATTTTCGTAATTTGCAGTTTGTGTCTACGGCCAACATATTCGGAAGCCTATCGGGTCACACACATATGAACATCGAGTCAGATAAAAATGCGGTTATAGTTGATAACCAGATAAGGAAAGTTTATCTCTATACTATAAAGGATATAGTGGTAAATTAATATGGTGGTATTTATTTATTATGAATAAATAAAATACAAGATATTAATTATACATAAATTATATTAATTAAAGAATATTCCGGAAGCCAATATTTGGCAATATGGGGCGCCACATTGAAGTGTACAAGATACACTTGGATTGTGCACTTTAATTAATAAGATTACCATAAAAAAATATTAGATATTAATTGATTTTGGAAAAATAGATTTATGGTAATAAAATAAATATATTCAATATAAGATATTGGCAATATTTAGATTTTATTTAATATGTGATATTATAATAAAAGAGATAAATCAATCTAGGAGATTTTTCTTATTTTATTGGGAAAAGGTTTTCTTCTACTCCACTCTATTGGGGCGCCACTTTTGACTATAAATAAGAGGTGGGTGTCAAGCTCTTTAGTACATCACAATTGCAAGAGCTAATAGTTCTTGTGTAAAATAGAGAGCTTCTTATAGAGAGTTTGTGAGGGAGGAAAAATGCCAGTCTAGCAATCGGAGTTTTCCAATAGCAATCCAAGGAGGATTCCGGTGATGACGGTTAAAATAGTGTATCCTACGGCATCAATATTCTATCCATTATGAGCTAAAAATAGTTGTTTCGACCTATAAATATGAACCATTTGAGTTGAATATCATATGTCGGGTTCGTGAGTCCAGAAATCTACACTTAGCATTTATCTCCACTATTTCGATATTATTTCGTGTATTATTTGATGATTTTCAGGATACGAAGTATTGGGCTGAGCATCATGGACAAATCTGGAGTGGACTGAACAAAAGGAATGGGACTAGGGTATTCCAGAAGCATCCAAGTTAAGTCGGCTGAAGAAAAAAGATGAAAGTACTCTCGGTAACCCGGGTGGCGGTGCCGACTTACCGAGGCTCCAGATCCTTCCGAAATGCGTTTTCTTGGACGAGGGGTCGAACTAGATGTTCCTAAGTCGGTTTAGATAGCTATAAAGAAAAGGCTTCGCCTCAGAACACAATGTACCATAAAATTTACAAGCATTATGCAATAAAAGTTCTTTGTTCTTTATTTTATTTATTTTATGAGTTCTGGTCGGAGAGATGATAGAGTCACCGCCTAGGGAGAGATCTGAAGGAGATCTACGTTCGCCTTTGAAGGTATGATGTTCTGTCTTTTCCAAGATGTAGATCTATCGTTGTTATATTCGACTAGTATGTTTTAATTGCTTATTTAGTTTAATTATGGCGTAGTTAGTTTATTTTACCCTATGTGTTATAGATCTGATTCGTTGGTGAAGAAATCATGGAATAGTACTTGCGTTCTTCAGATATGTGACGGTCTATATCGCTAGATCTCAATACCTAGTAAATTACTAATTCATGATAATCGGCGCCAGCTACGTTGATCGATAGATTTAATTTACATGTTTTTAGCCTGATCAACTATTTGCATGTCATCGTAAACTAGCATGAAATATGAATAGTGAAGTGCTATGTTTGGACATTATCTAGAATGGACCCTAGGAACGTGATGGTCGATGTCGACAGCTGTCTAGGCGGGATTGCAGTATGAGTTAACGCTCAATATCTGGGCTATTCCGGACCAATTAAGGAGGGTAGCTTATGTATAGATTGTCTACTGCCATTGTCGGAGTAGATAGGGTTAGGAGTTGTACCCGTAGCTGAACAATGAATAAATTCACCAGTGGGAGGACAGTTGCATGTGTGGGGGGAATAACTAATTACTCGTAATTGAACTAATACATTAGAAACTCTAGTTTGCTTCGTTGAACTTGCATAATCTTGCTAGTTGATTGTTACCAAATTTACTACTGTCTATATTATAGTTGGTCGTAGACCTTTATCGTGACAAGCTCAATCTTGATAATTATACATTCTTACGAGTCTCTGTGGGATCGACCTTGATTTGCCAGTACTCTACTGCGATAGACCTAGTCCTATTGCTAGTAAGTGCCTTGCACACGACCAAGATTTTTGGCGCCGTTGCTGGGGACTCGTGTCAAGATTACTTTTAATTTAAGATTGAGTTTTGTATATATATTTGAGTCTGTTTTATAGTCTGTTTATACTGGAGTCATACAGTATCGATTTTGTTAAAAATCTAGAAAAATTGCTTCCGGTTTACCGAGGGTCTGCCCCGATAAACCGAGGGTCCTAGTTTCAACAGAATCGTTTCTGTCAGTTCAGAGGTGAGTCAGTAGTTAGAGTCTATATTTTTTGAGCCTGGCAGGCGTGTGTAACAGCCGGCAAGGCAAGTAACTAACCTTTTTATTTTCTTTTTGTGTCATGTAGTACGTTACACGAAGTTCAGCAGCCAAACTCGAGAGATTCATACCTGAGATTGAAAAGTTTTCTAGACAAAAGAGAAAGGAAACTCGAGAGATATCTGTTAGGCTGGCGGACGACGTAACTTCGCACGAAGGAGATCACAGCGAGAGAGCAGAAGAAGATATAGAGACCAACATGGCACAGAACAGACAGAGGGGACAGAATGGAGCAGGAGTTGTGGTACAAGCAGATAGGAGAACTCTACAGAGTTATGCAATGCCAACGATCAAGCAATTTTTGCCAGCAATTGTTCAGCCTGGGGATGCAGCTGAGGTATTTCACCCAAAACCAAATATGATACAAATGGTGACCAACTACACTACTTTTCATGGAGTAATGAACGAAGATCCTAGCGTACACTTCACTAGCTTTTTGGAGATAGTCAGCACGGTTAAGCCAGCAGGAGTGCCTGACGATAATATCAAGTTGAAATTGTTTCCATTCACTCTAAAGGACAAAGCAAAGATATGGTTATTGTCTCTAGCACCTGATCGAAACTTGGACCGATCTGTTGCAAAAATTTATGAATAAGTACTGCCCACCTGGGAAGTCACTACAGATGAGACAAGAGATTATGAATTTCAAGAAGAACCCCACTGAAATGTTTGAAGTGTTAGGAAATCTACACGGGAACGCAGTGGAATTAAAAATTTTGATTTCCTTTTACCCAAGATCGACTTCGTTTAAGCAATAAACAAATAAGTAGTATACGGTGGTTACCTTGGTTGATCTAAAAGATCGACGCTTTGACCGTCTAAGGAGAGTAGTTCTGCATAGAGCCGCCCAAGTGTTCGGCCTCTACCGCTAGTCCACACGAACAGCCCGCCGGAATCCCATCATGGATTGCTATTGGAAAACTCCGGTTGCTAGACCGGCCCTTTTCCCCTCTCTCCAACTCTCTAAAGGATGCCCTTTATTTTTCACAAGAACTATGAGCTCTTGCAATTGTGATGTACAAAAGAGCTTGACACCCACTTCCTTTTTATAGGCAAAGTGGCGCCCCAAATATGAGTGGAGGAGAAGAAAACATTTTCCCAATAAAATAAGAAAAATATAATTGATTGATTTATCTGAATTATTATAATATCTTATATTAAATAAATCTAGGATATTGTCAATATCTTATATTGAATATTTCTAAGATATTGTCAATATCTAATATTGATTATCTTTATTATATTACCATAAATCAATTTACACATGTGTGCAAATCTATAGTCATTAATATCTAATATTAATATATGATAATCTTATTAATTAAATTGCACAATCCAAGTGTATCTTATACACATTGAAAGTGGCGCCCCATATCCCAAAGATTTGGCATCCGGAACATTCTTTAATTAATGTAATGCTATGATTAATTAATTTGCAAAATACATGTATATCATATATATATATATATATATATATATATATATATATATATATATATATATATATTTCAAAATTATATGTATCAATATACATATCTAATTAATCAACATAATTAATATCTTGTATTATATTTATTCATAATAAATAAATACCACCATATTAATTTACTACTATAACCTTTATAGTCGTGAGATAAACTTTCCTTATTTGGTTATCATCAATAACCACATTTTAATCCGGCTAGATGTTCTTATGTGTGTGACCCGATAGGCTTCCGAATATGTTGGCCATAGACACAAAGTGCAAATTACGAAAATGCCCTTCATGCCTAACGATCACGGGATAGCGTCTAGCAACACACCGTGACCCCCAATCATCGAAGAGTCAAATGCAATGACTACTACCTTTCATGTGAAACAGTTACCGTGTGACTTACAATCCTATCGCTGAAATAATATTCATACAGTCGTTAGTCGAGTGTCAAAACATCAACGACCGTATCTTATAATCTGGATATCATGCTCTCTCGAAGTAACTCGTTTACTCCCACTTTGCAAAGATTCACGAGAGCAAGATATTCCATATAAGAAGGCCATTTCGGATATTCGATCCCAATCATAGGATACGCGATTTCCGGACGACCAATCATGTATACTCCGCATGCTTCAGTATCATACCCAATCACTACCGCATGATCGCCCCGTGGCTAAGAGAAACCTCAATAGTGTCAAAGCATGACAATCCACACCGTGATGCCATGAAGACTCCGGTCTAAAGGATAATTACACAACCGTCACATAGTGTGACACTTATCCGTGTAAGTGGGTCAGTCTAACGTACGCATTCTCTAATACACATCCACGTACAGTCCAAGTGTCTCTACACTTTGATAGACGAGATATATCCCCTGCCCTAAAGACGAACACATCTAATACGTGCTAGCCTGTTCATACTATCAATGCCCTGTTTAATAGTACATCAGCCTAGAGACATTTAAGTATCAAACTTATTAAAGTGATTAGAGATCTCATCAACCATAATCGCCTATCATGGTTTCTCTATCACAGTTTAACACTAAGGACGTTATCATATAACAATTCATAATTGGTTCTTTAAAAGAACAAATATATGACAACAGAAAAGCCATTTAATATATGCACAAAATAAAGAAATAGTAGAAATGATCCGAACCGGTCGAATCCGGTCCAACCCGATTGGGTTTAGGACACTATTTCAACAATATCCCACTTGGCCTAAAACCAATCACTCGCACACATAAGACCAAGTTGAAACACAAGAATCTCATGCAATACTCGCAACCAGTCCTAGCCATAAACGGATCGCTAGCCGTGGGGACTCAGACTATCTTCATATCACGTTCCATATGATCAAGTCAAAGGAACCGCCTAAACACACACACGAATCTCTGACGAGACCCTGGTCCTTGCTTCAAGCAATAAATCCACTTACTATATCAGCTATATAGAAAAGGTGGAAGAACCGCACAAGGTTCAGGAATGAACCTTCTAGATCCATGTACTGCTCCCGCTGCGCCTCTAAGGCAATACTGTGTTTTGGCTTGAGTTATAGAATTTACAGTGACCCATAGCTAAGAACATTTCCAGCTCACTGTATCACTTAATCAAAGTGATTGCAAACCCAGACTGTAGCTCCC
This sequence comes from Gentiana straminea, assembly GCA_036785695.1. Taxonomy (NCBI): domain Eukaryota; kingdom Viridiplantae; phylum Streptophyta; class Magnoliopsida; order Gentianales; family Gentianaceae; genus Gentiana; species Gentiana straminea. The sequence continues at coordinate 972,594 of JAVUPR010000174.1, forward strand.
ACTCGGCTTCATAAGACTCCGGATTTACGTCTGTATATCTACGTTTATTTAATTCCAAGTTTCGATAAACTAGGAACTCTTCCTTAACTTGTTTAAGGATATTCTCAACATTTACCAGATTTACATTCATACTTGCTCATGACTATTCATGGACTATGAACATCCGGCATTACCTATAAGATGGTTCCTATCGCAGTAGCAAAGGAAACCTTCATAAGCATCATCATTCACCTTATCATTAGGATGAACGTCCTAACATAGATAGATCTTGAGAACACTGGCTAGCAGTATCCCCGTCGCGATCTATGCTAAACTCTTTTAGCATCACATCCATACAGGCAAACTATAATCTAACAGCAGTTAAATATATCGCAATAGATTCTTATTTCCAAAAATAAGAACTGCTAATCCAAGTGCTTTCGTAAAGACCTTGAACTACCAAAGATTAATTGACTGTGACATGGGGTGATAATTCTCGAGAGAGATATCCAATACCTTACTCAAAAATCGTAACACACTCCCACTATCCATCTTGCACATCGGGCATATTCCTTCTTTTGACTAAATCAAACTCCTTTGATTATCAAACAAAGAAATCATCTAGAGAAACTTGTTCGAGTCCATAAATGAATCTCGTGGGCTTACATATCATGTCATCGTCTATGAACATCGAGCTTTCTGCCCAACGTCTTCAACACTATCATATAGTCATGATACGAAGTTCTAACAAGTATTATCTGAATAGAACTGGGCTCAGCCTTACGGGGACATTCCCTCTAGGTAAGACGAGACTAGGTTCATAACACGGTTGTCACCGATGGAATCTAATTCGGATATTATGGCTCCGGCCATATCTCTCAATCTTGCCTTTCAAACATTCTTTCATAAGTCGTGAGATATTCATTCTTCAAGATGAACATACCTGCAGCCCTTTCAGGCTTGAGGTTATCTACAGACTTACAGAACTTTTTTGTGCATTGAGCAGTGTTCTACACCTCATCGTTATGCGGCATCTGCTCATGTTCCAATGGTTGAATATATCTTTGTGGTTCTCAAACTCTTTTGAGATCTGATTCACTCCCACTGTTTCTTTTGGAAGAAACACTTCCTTTAGAAGATAGCATGTTTGGAGACAAACATTTTGCTCCGTAGACAAGTAAATAATATATAGCATACTTGCTAAGATACTCCACAAAGTCGCATATGTCGTACTAGGCTCCAAGCCTTTCTGATTCTGCCTACGACAACATCAAATCATCGGTTAAGATAGATTTGACATTATCCTCTTCCATATCTAATATGGAATTTATTCAACCTTTATTCTTTGGAACTCGGTTAATTATAAGGGCACTATCCCGAAACGGGTAAGGGATACTTCGCATGGCTTGCATCACACCTTTATCATATAAAGTGTTGTTTCCATTTTGGGAACACAATCTAATTGCGTATCCCAAAGATGGTATCCTTCAAGGGAGAATCTTATTCATTTTTAGACGACTTCTGAAACACCCTTCAGGTATTATTTACTTCAATCCAATTGAAGATTAATTCCTAAGTAGCTCATCAATCTCATATTCATACAAGCTCGAACTTTTCGGGCTTTCCGAATTATCGTACTTCAATAAATACATTCAACTATTTCTAAAATAGTCATAGAGATTAATAAACAATTATTTGTGGCATTAATTGTCATAAGCCAAAGAACATCGGTATGTTTAGGCTTTCGACAATTTTTCTATATTTTTATAACCTTTTCATAAAAGGGTATTTTAGTCCTCTTTGGATAAGATACGTATAACCCACATGATTCATAATCATATGGTTCAAAATCATCAGAATGACGTTTAATTACACGCTTCCCTTCCAGAGAGACTATGTCTAGAACAACCACCAATATCAAGGATAACAACCATACAATACTTAGTTGAGATTTCATCACATATATCAACTATATAGTGACAACAATCTAGTATGTTAGATTCAGTGACCTTTCAACTTTATCGGAATAACATTTATTCTTTACAATTGAATATGTTTACTAAATCCTAACAAATAACTGAAAGTATGTTCTTCATAAGAACCGGAACATAATAACATTTATTTAGTTCCCTTATCAGTTCACTAGATCCAGAATGTGGTAAGTGTTACAACGTTTGCTTCACCTTCCATATCTGTATTAACCTTTCTAATTTAATCACACTCGTAAGATATCATATATCTAAGAGTTGACTTAAACTTAGATAGGTTTATCTCAACACACTTGCCTAGAATAGAGACTTCAATGAGCTCTCTATTTAAGCACATGCCCTAACTTTCTTTTCAATCCTTTAAGCACTTGTAAACTTTTCTTAGTGTAGTCTTCATAAGACTTAAGAAAGATCATAAGGGCCATGTCTTCTATTTCCTTTCGTAAAGAAAATCTAACGTTTATCAAATAGTTTATTTAACCTTTTGAATCGTATCAAAACATTGACCATTTAATTAACCTTTAAGCAATGATTAAAGAAATAAGTCGATACTTAAATCTTACAATTTTGAAAACAACCTTTCCAAAATTCGATGTGGTCATTCTTATCCAACGTTTGAATTAATTGTCATCGTATGACTGAATGATCACATTGGATCGTATCTAATGAGCTTCCGCTTTTCTTTAATAATTAAAGTCTTGGAGGACTCCATCAAATATGTAGTCTCCTAGTCTTTAACTACTATAACGGGATTGCTCGTGTCATTGCTTTATTTTAAAAGGATTAAAATTTACTTAACCATTCTTGAGAACGTTTCTCAAACAGTCATAATTTGGTTTTTCTAATCGAGAAAAATATAAATATAAAATTTTGCTAAAAAACAACAACATAAAAATGAATATAAAAGAGTGTTGTTGTCTATACACGCAAAATCAAATATGGTCTTTGGGATTATGATTTGGCTCCCACTAGTCAACTACTCCCAATTGACTTTCAAGGATTTTTCAAAATCCTTTAGTGGCTGGAATCCTATCTAGTTGACTCGATCCCCGATGTGGGCCGATCAACCGGGTCAATTTTGACGGGTATATACTTCTTACCAATCGCTTCTAACGCGAATTCCAGTGATTTGACTAGTCAACTCTTTGACAATTCACATCGTCTATGTGATAGTCAACCTTATGTCTCTAAAATCAGACGGTCCTGACGTGGGCCAATCACTACAAGATTCTTAGTCGAGTCGTAACCCAAGTATTCATGAGATCTCATAACGATCATATCTCGATAATGACGATATACCCGTGGTAGGTCAACTCCCGACGTGGGCCGATCAGTTGGATCCGAACAAGGGCTCTTCACCGTCACTATAATATTGGGAGACATATTATAACTCGATTTTTGTTGTGGGAGTAATTTTAAATTAATTCACTTGATTAATTCTCTTAATTAATTTAATTACGGTCTCATCAAATATATCTATCTCTATAGACATACATCCTACACATTTATCTAGATCGTGCCTAGTCATGCATCTATCGTATCATATAAAATAAATACAAGCACAAAATAAATAAACGCGTAAAGTAACCGGTATGATCATGGACTTTTCCTATGTGCGGTTTCGAATACAAACTGACGAAACCGCGGGTCACAATCTAAGGGTAGCTGCAACCACCAATAGGATCTTTAATGCTCCATTCTCTAATGGGATCTTTATTTTCGTCTTTCTTTGGTCTTCATCTTCTGCTCCATTCTTGTTACATTTAATTCTATCTAATAAAATAAATACACCCGCCGCATACAGGGGGAACTAACGGGAATGGGATAAATGCAGAAAATAAACTAGGTCACGTTCTTCATAACGGCCTAGGACAATTTTTAAACCAACAGAAAAATTAAATCATTCACATCTATCATATCGGTCGAGTCCATGATCAATCGGGATCCATATAATCATATTATATCTACTATATCTAATCCATACAATAACATCTTATGAAAAAGATTAAAATTTAACTACTTACGTCTTAATTAATCAATTAACATTTAATCTATTAAATAATTTTATCCAATCAATTGACTAATTAACATTTAATTAATTAAATGATTTAATCGAAATAATATTAACGATTAATTTTAAACGATTTTAATAAATTAGAACTATTCCAAAAAATAAATCAAAATTAAAATTATGTCTCTTTTGTTTCTTTCCTTTTGATTCGTAATCAAAAGGGATGTCTTTGGTTTCTTAAACCAAAAGGCATCTTCCTAATCAAATATTTGAAAAGCCTAGGTCTATTCCAAATCAAATATTTGGAAAGACCAAATAATTTTAGTTTTGGCCTGGCCACTTTCCAAAATCAAAATTTTGGAAGTGGCCTAGGCCTAGGCCTTTTACAAATCAAATATTTGAAAAGGGCCTAGGCCTATTCCAAATCAAATATTTGGAAATGTCAATATTATTTTAATGCCATGTGGCATCCCAATTGTCCAAACTATTTGAACCATTGGTTAGCCACATGACACAACTAAACAAGGAGGAATTACCAATCACAACTATGAACCATATTGAATCACAAAATACACAAAACAAAAATTTGGAGATCCACCAGCATTGACCAGTCAACCGACTGCCGGCAGCAGGTTGCCCTACTGCCGCCCAGCCGCCGCCGGTGGTGGTGCCGCCGCCAGTCGGCCGAGCACCACCCGATCTCCTTTTTTTTCTTTCTTTTCATGTATCAGTTTTGCGAATAAAAAATCTTTCATCTTTTAATTACGTGACTTAAACGATAAAATTAACTACGCAAAATAACATGCTTATTGCTTAAGCTCGAAGCTCTCTCTGATACCACTGTTAGGAAATCTACACGGGAACGCATCGGAATTCAAAATTTTGATTTCATTTTACCCAAGATTGACTTCGTTTAAGCAATAAACAAATAAGTAGTAGACGGTGGTTACCTTGGTTGATCTAAAAGATCGATGCTTTGACCGTCTAAGGAGAGTAGTTCTGCATAGAGCCGCCCAAGTGTTCGGCCTCTACCGCTAGTCCACACGAACAGCCCGCCGGAATCCCATCATGGATTGCTATTGGAAAACTCCGGTTGCTAGAACGGCCCTTTTCCCCTCTCTCCAATTCTCTAAAGGATGCTCTCTATTTTTCACAAGAACTATGAGCTCTTGCAATTGTGATGTACAAAAGAGCTTGACACCCACTTTCTTTTTATAGGCAAAGTGGCGCCCCAAATATGAGTGGAGGAGAAGAAAACCTTTTGCCAATAAAATAAGAAAAATGTAATTGATTGATTTATCTCATTTATAATAATATCTTATATTAAATAAATCTAGGTTATTGTCAATATCTTATATTGAATATTTCCAAGATATTGTCAATATCTAATATTGACTATCTTTATTATATTACCATAAATCAATTTACACATGTGTGCAAATCTATAGTCATTAATATCTAATATTAATATATGATAATCTTATTAATTAAATTGCACAATCCAAGTGTATCTTATACACATTGAAAGTGGCACCCCATATCCCAAAGATTTGGCATCCGGAACATTCTTTAATTAATGTAATGCTATGATTAATTAATTTGCAAAATGCATGTATATCATATATATATATTTCGAAATTATATGTATCAATATACATATCTAATTAATCAACATAATTAATATCGTGTATTATATTTATTCATAATAAATAAATACCCCCATATTAATTTACTACTATAACCTTTATAGTCGTGAGTGAAAACTTTCCTTATTTGGTTATCATCTATAACCACATTTTAATCCGGCTAGATGTTCTTATGTGTGTGACCCGATAGGCTTCCGAATATGTTGGCCGTAGACACAAAGTGCAAATTATGAAAATGCCCTTCATGCCTAACGATAACGGGGTAGCGTCTAGCAACACACCGTGACCCCCAATCATCGGAAGAGTCAAATGCAATGACTACTACCTTTCATGTGAAACAGTTACCGTGTAACTTACAATCCTATCGCTGAAATAATATCCATACAGTCGTTAGTCGAGTGTCAAAACATCAACGACCGTATCTTATAATCTGGATATCATGCTCTCTCGAAGTAACTCGTTTACTCCCACTTTGCATAGATTCACGAGAGCTAGACATTCCTTATAAGAAGGCCATTTCGGATATTCGATCCCAATCATAGGATACGCGATTCCCGGACGACCAATCATGTATACTCCGCATGCTTCAGTATCATACCCAATCACTACCGCATGATCGCCCCGTGGCTAGGGGAAACCTCAATAGTGTCAAAGCATGACAATCCACACCGTGATGCCATTAAGACTCCGGTCTAAAGGATAATTACACAACCGTCACATAGTGTGACACTTATCCGTGTAAGTGGGTCAGTCTAACGTACGCATTCTCTAATACACGTCCACGTACAGTCCAAGTGTCTCTACACTTCGATAGACGAGATCTATCCCTGCCCTAAAGACAGAAGACATCTAATACGTGCTAGCCTGTTCATACTATCAATGCCCTGTTTAATAGTACATCAGCCTAGAGACATTTAAGTATCAAACTTATTAAAGTGATTAGAGATCTCTTCAACCATAATCTCCTATCATGGTTTCTCTATCACAGTTTAACACTAAGGACGTTATCATATAACAATTCATAATTGGTTCTTTAAAAGAACAAATATATGACAACAGAAAAGCCATTTAATATATGCACAAACATAAAGAAATAGTAGAAATGATCCGAACCAGTCGGATCCGGTCCAACCCGATTGGGTTTAGGACACTATTTCAACATGAAGAAGCATGAGAAAGATTTAAGGAAGCACAGAGGAGATGCCCTCACCATGATATCACTTTGCCCGTCGTACAAATGCATAGTTTTAATCACGGATTACGGCCAAGTGAACAAATGATGTTTTGCGTTGCTATCACCTAAAGAAGCCGAAGAGAAATTGGATCAAATCGCACTAACAAGTCAATGGGGAACACATCAAGTTGAAACCGCCAAAGTAGCTGAAGGTGTATTTGGAGAAGATACTTCTCAAAAGATCTTATACCAGCTAATGGCAATGAATGAAAAGATAGATGGCATGCAAGATCGCATATCCAAGGTCGAGAAATTTCAAGATATTAAAGCAACCAACACTGAGGATGTGAACTATATAGGGAGGTAAGAAAATCCTTATAGGGGCGGATATCGCCCAGGTTCTCATGACAACCCTGGATTTAGACTGAGTGACCCTACTGGGGTTTTTCGACAAAGTGATTCTAATGGTGGAGAGAGACCAAGACAAACTGGTGGATTCATATCTCAATTCAACAAGTCTGGTGGTTGGGAATCAGCCATGGATAAAATGAGCTCAACTATGACCGATACGGTCAATCAACTTACAAAATCCATGACTGAACTAAACACAAACTTCACCACTTAATGTCAGAAGAATGATACAAGATTGGCCAATCAAGTGCAGAATCTATCGCACCAAGTGGGACAGATTGCAAAACAAGTGTCAGCCTGTCCTCCGGGAGGATTGCCAAGTAATACTGAGAAAAATCCGAAGGACGTGAATGCAAGCATGACTAGAAGCGGAAAGGAACTTCCTGGACCTGTTATACCCTGTCTAGGTGGAATCAGAAAGCAGTCAGCAGCAGAACGCGGCAGAATCCGGAGAAATAGAGAGGCCGGTAACACGGGACACTTCTCCAGTAAACCGGGAGTCTGAAAATTCAGCAGACAAACAAGCAGAGCAGCAGCAGTCAGCAGGTAAGTCTTCACGAACTGTACTATTAATCCTGCTACTTTACCCTATCCCCCTAGGATATATAAGTCGAATAATGATGATGTGCGTTATAAGAAGTTCATAGTGATGTTTAAAAAGATGCAAATGAATATACCCTTGGTAGAAGCTCTGGCCGGAATGCCAGAGTATGCAAAGTTCCTGAAAGAAGCAATTTCTACCAAAAGAAAATTGTTAGACCTTGAGACTATATGCCTTAATGAGGAATGCTCGGAAGTTTTGCAAAGCAAACTGGCTCCTAAGTGTAAAGATCCTGGGAGCTTCCTCATACCATGCACAATCGGAGGAGTATGCCTAAACAAAGCATTGTGGGATCTTGGAGCCAGTGTCAATCTAATACCACTCTCCATCTTTCATAAATTAGGTATGAAAGAGGTGAATGAGACATCTATAACCCTTCAATTAGCAGATAGGTCAATGAAGCAACCTTGTGGAATGGTGGATGATGTTTTGGTGAAAGTTGATAAGTTTGTATTCCTAGTAGACTTTGTGGTGCTAGACATGGAAGCTAACAATGATGTTCCACTGATCTTAGGAAGACCTTTCCTAGCAATGAGTAAAACATTGATAGATGTTTATAAGGGTGAGCTGATTCTGAGAGTGAATGAGGACTAAGTGGTATTCAATGAGATATGCTCAAGATGAAGGAGAAGCATGCTACATGCTAGATGCCATAGACAAACTTGTTTTAGAATTATATCAGCAAGTGGCACTAGACTCTGATGTAGCAGAGACTTTGCTCCTGAAGGATGATGAGAGTTATGAGGAAACCTAGACTGGGTGTAGTGAAGGTCAAGTGCGAGAAATAGAGCCGATATCTTCTGTGTATTTAGGAGGAACCATTCATAGACCTTCATGGCACAAGTTCTTTTACTTACAATTGACTGGTAAGTTGTTAATATCATCGTTAGAAGAGCCACCAAAGAACTTAACGTTGAAACCTTTGCCATCTCACCTAAAGTACATGTATTACAAAATGATACTTTCCCCCTTATAATTTCATCCTTATGATAGCCCTTAGAGGAGGAGAAACTTTTAAGAGTACTGAGAGAGCATAAGGGAGCGTTTGGGTGGACGATTGCAGATATTAGAGGAATAAGCCCATCAGTGTGCATGCATAAGATCTCTGTAGACCCTGAGAAGAAAGCGGTAGCACAACCTCAAAGGAGGTTGACACCACAACTGAAGGATGTTGTTAAAGAAGAGATCATAAAGATGTTGGGGATGGGAATCATTTTCCCAATTACGGACAGTGAGTGGGTAAGCCTGATTCATGTGGTACCCAAGAAAGGAGGATTCACAGTCCAACCTAATGAGTTTGACGAGTTGATCCCTGTGAGACTAATTCTTGGACATCGAGTTTTCATTGACTTCAGGAAACTGAATGATGCAACTCGTAAAGATCATTTTCCCCTACTATTCATTGATCAAATGTTGGAAAGATTAAGCGGTCATGCATTTTATTGTTTCTTAGATGGATATTCTGGTTATTATCATATCCATATTGCCCCTGAAGACCGCGAGAAAACAACTTTCACATGTCCCTATGGAACTTTTGCGTACAATCGCATGCCCTTTGGGTTATGTAATGCACCAGCAACTTTCCAAAGGTGCATGATGTCATTATTTGCGGACATGGTGGAGGATTTTTTGGAGATTTTCATGGATGATTTCTCTGTATTTAGAGATATCTTTGATAAATGCTTGGACAATTTGAGTAAAGTGTTGAAGAGATTTGAAGAGACCAACCTTGTACTTAACTGGGAAAAATGCCATTTCATGGTTACAGAAGGAATATTGTTGGGTCACAGGATTTCAAAGAAAGGAATGGAAGTTGATAGAGCAAAGATAGAGGTGATAGAGATGTTACCTCCTCCAACGAACTTGAAGACGTTGCGAGCCTTTCTTGGCCACACAGGATTTTATAGGAGGTTTATTAAGGACTTCTTTAAAGTTTCTAAACCTTTGACGGAATTACTTGCGAATGATGTACCTTTCGTATTTGGAGAAGAGTGCAAGAAAGCTTTCAACACATTGAAGCGAATTCTTATAACCGCCCCAATACTGGTAGCACCAGATTGGAACAAACCTTTTGAGCTAATATGTGATGTAAGCGACACGGCAGTCGGAGTAGGCCTGGGACAAAGGGAGGATAAAATCTCTAAGCCTATCTATTATGCTAGTTGTACCCTTAACAGTGCCCAGAGGAATTATGCAACTACAGAGAAGGAACTCTTAGCTGTCATATTTGCATTTGACAAGTTTCGACCTTACCTAATAGGATCGAAAGTCACTGTATTCACTAACCATGCAGCTTTTAAATACCTTCTAACCAAGCAAGACTCCAAGCCGAGATTGTTAAGATGGATTCTACTCTTACAAGAGTTTGATGTTGAGATTAAAGATAAAAAGGGATCTGAGAACCAGGTGGCTGACCACCTGTCAAAGTAACATTGCTGGAAGAATAGCAACCGACTGAGATCAAGGAAAGCTTTCCTGATGAACAACTTTTTTCCGTCTCAGTGGTAACTCGAGTTGAATCTCAGACCCGACAACATACATCAAGAGTGGGCAAGGTATACCTTTGGTTTGCCAATATTGTGAATTATCTAGCAGGAAGATACCTACCACCGGAATTCACAAATACGGATAAGAAGAAGTTTTTCACATTTCTGAAGCATTATCATTGGGATGACCCCTCCCTATATAAATTTTGCCCTGATGCCATTCTTAGGAGATTCATCCATGATGATAAGATTCCAAGTATTTTGCACATGTGTCATTCTAGAGAAGCTGGAGGTCACTATGGGCCGGACAAGACAGCAGTAAAGGTACTGCATTGTGGATTCTATTGGCCAACAATTCATAAATCCGCTTACGAGTTTTACAAGATCCTGTCATTCCTTTCAAATGACTGGTAATATTTCTAAGCGGAATGAGATGCCACTGCAAAGTATCTTAGAAGTGGAGTTATTCGATGTATGGGGAATTGATTTTGTTGGGCCTTTCACATCGTTAGAGTCAAATCGTTACATCCTGGTAGCAGTTGATTATGTTTCAAAATAGGTGGAAGAAGTGGCTTCACCTACTAATGATTCCAGGGTTGTCCTGATATTTCTGAAGAAAAACATTTTGGCGAGGTTTGGTGTGCCCAAAGCCATAATTAGTGACGGAGGGAGTCATTTTTATAATATGTTGTTTGAAAAGTTGATGATAAGATATGGGGTTAAACATAAAATTGCAGCAGCATATCACCCCCAGACAGGTGGACAAGTAGAAGTCAGGAACATAAAGATTAAGAGGATCTTAGAGAAGTCACGAACATAAGGATTGGTCTTTGAAATTAGATGACGCTCTTTGGGCGTACAGAACAGCTTATAGGACCGCGATTGGGGTATCACCGTATATGATAGTGTTTGGAAAAGCATGTCATTTACCGGTAGAACTCAAGCACCGAGCACTGTGGGCTACGAGGTTTCTAAACATGGATGAGGATTTAGCCGGTGAAAAGAGAATGCTAGAGTCGAATAGATTGGAAGAGTTTGGACTTCAAGAATATGAGAATGCAAGGGTTTACAAGGAGAGAACGAAACGCCTGCATGATAGGAAGATTCTGAACCGCACATTTCAAGTTGGAGATAAAGTGTTGGTGTACAACTCACGTTTTCGTCTTTTTCCAGGGAAGTTGAAGTCTTGATGGTATGGACCACATGTAGTCACGAAAGTCTTCAATTCGGGTGTTAGACATGAATACTCTGGGCAAATTTTCACAGTAAACGGCCACAGGCTGAAACATTACCTAGAGCACAAGTATAACCCTGAATTGGAAGTCTTTGCATTAGAAGAGCCGGAATATGAATAAAGGAGCCCTATTAGTATAGTTGAGCTGGCGACTATAAACTCAGAACTATTTCTAAAACCCTATTTATTGATTTTGTATATTTAGGTTATTTTGAGTCAATAAAGTAGCATGACAATTGCAAGGTTTTTTTCATCACATATATCTACAGTCACCTGGCTAGAGATATATGTGGTTTTTTCCTTCACGATTCTCATGTGATACCCTCGTAAAAGTTTTCGCCTCCTGCTTAGGCCGATAACAGAATAAAGTGGCTTAAACTGTTTTGCGCATTCCTACGGTATGCACATTTACCGCCACCTTATTTTCTTGTTGCCCTTCACATGTTACTCACAATTTTTGGAGGAATTTTGCACCGCATGTAATAACTTGGAAGAGGAATGACCTAGGAGCTACTGATTCTGCTCCGGGATTTGCTTTGACTCAGCCGATCAATTTCAGAGCTAAGTACCTTTTTTCTTTATTATTAGTCATTGGGGACAATGTCTATAATAAGTGGGGGGGTAGGCGTCTTAGCTGGGTAGTCGAAAAAAGGGATAATTTTTGAAATTTTAAACATTGTTTCTAGCTTGCTTATTGCACGTTTTAGAGTAAGAAATCGGTAGAAAATGAGGCCAAGTTCAATTTGAAGTGAGCTATAGCATATTCAATTTAGTATGGAAGAATGAGCATATATTATGTTGCGTGAAGTAGTAACTTATTAATTATTATTCTATCATTGCAGTCAATATTTGAGCACATAATTTGAGTGAGAAGTGTTTAAGATTAGATGATGAGTTGTTTTAACCGGGAATCATTATTTGTCTGTCTATATACTTCAACAAATTGTTGTAAGACAAGGGAAGCATCTTGGATGACGAAAGGTGACCGGGACAAACGGACTTGTGAGAGAAAGAGAAAAAGTGAGGAAATCTGCTAGAAAAAAAACAAAAAAAACAGAAAGAAAAAAAGAAAAATATATGCAATAAAGGCAGTGAGGGAAGCGAACTCGTGTAAAAAGGGCACGACCCTCGCATTAAAAGAAACAAACGAGGCCTTAAGAACGATGCTCAGTCCCCGAGTCCGCCCGACCCAATTACGGTACCATGTTGTGTAACCTAGTCTGAAGGCAAGATGAGCAAGTGTATGAGCAGGTAAGTTAAGATTGTGTGGTTAATACAACTTGATTCTTCTCACGAACGCACTATCACGACTCATTCATCACACGACACATTGATGCATGATAAGTAGTGATTAATGGGGAGCTTATGGATGGTGGCTTGATGTATGTTTCTGCCGGAAATCTTTATTGAATGTGTGGTTGTTGATAGAGATTGTGCCTAGAGGTAGATTCCGCCTTGATACTCTGCTCGCAGATGAGCAGAAAGCTAGTGGGGGGTTGTTGATGATGGTTAAAATAGTCTATCCTACGTCATCAATATTCTATTCATTATGAGCTAAAAATAGTTGTTTCGACCTATAAAGATGAACCATTTGAGTTGAATATCATATGTCGGGTTCGTAAGTCGAGAAATCTACACTTAGCATTTATTTCCCCTATTTCGATATTATTTCATGCATTATTTGATAATTTCAGGATACGAAGAGCATCATGGATGAATCTGGAGTGGACTGAACGAAAGGAATGGGCCTAGGGTATTCCAGAAGCATCCAAGTTAAGTCGGCTGAAGAAAAAAGACGAAAGTACCCTTGGTAACCCGGGAGGTGGTGCCGACTTACCGAGGCTTTAGATCCTTCCAAAACACGTTTTCTTAGATGAAGGGTTGAACTAGATGTTCCTAAGTCGGTTTAGATAGCTATAAATAAGAGGCTTCGCCTCAGAACACAATCTACCATACAATTTACATGCATTATGCAATAAAAGTTATTTGTTCTTTATTTTATCTATTTTATGAAATCTGGTCGGAGAGACGACGGAGTCGCTGCCTTGGAAGAGATCCGAAGGAGATCTACGCTCGTCTTCAAGGGTATGATTTTCTGTCTTTTCTAAGATGTAGATATATCGTTGTTCTATTTGACTAGTATGTTTTAATTGCTTATTTAGTTTAATTATGTAGTAGTTAGTTTATTTTACCTCATGTGTTATAGATCTGATTCGTTGGTGAAGAAATCATGGAATAGTAGTTGCATTCTTCAGATCTGCGACGGTCTATATCGCTAGATATGAATACCTAGTAAATTACTAATTCATGATAATCGGTGCCAGCTACGTTGATCGATAGATTTAATTTACATGTTTTTAGCCTGATCAACTATTTGCATGTCATCGTAAACTAGCATGAAATACGAATAGTGAAGTGCTATGTTTGGACATTATCTAGGATGGACCCTAGGAACGTGCTGGTCAATGTCGAAAGCTGTCTAGGCAGGTTTGCGGTATGAGTTAGTGCTCAATATCGATAGCTCTAGTTCTTTATGGGTATGGGCTATTATAGACCAATTAAGGAGGGTAGCTTGCTTATAGATTGCCTACTGCCATTGGCGGAGTAGATAAGGTTAAGAGTTGTACCCGTAGCTGAACAATGAATAAATTCACCAATGGGGAGGACTGTTGCATTTGTGGGAGGAATAACTAATTACTCATTATTGAACTAATACATTAGAAACTCTAGTTCTCTTCGTTGAACTTGCATAATCTTGCTAGTTGATTGGTACCAAATTTACTACTGTCTATATTACAGTTGGTCATAGACCGTTATCGTGACAAGCTCAATCTTGATAATTAGATATTCTTACGAGTCTCTGTGGGATCGACCTTGATTTGCTAGTAGTATACTACGATAGACCTAGTCCTATTGCTAGTAAGTGCCTTGCATGCGATCATCCGGCGAGGAGTTCATGTGGATTATCGATAGAGGCCGGACGCGTGGACGGCTTGCGCACTGTACTACTCTCCGTTGACGGTCAAAGCGACGATCTTATAGATCATCAAAGGTATATTCCGTCAAACTACTTAACGTGTTTATTGCATTAAACGAAGAACGATCTAGAAAAAGAAATAAAAAATTTTAAATTCCGCTGCGTTAAACTAGTGATTTCCTAACACTAAGTACTTCTTCATTGGTTATTCCTTAGCCTCGTATTCTCCCTTAACGTGATTTACCACAAGTGGGGAGTCACTGAACACTTGCAAATTTTTTGCTCCGAGTTTGATCGTCAATCTGAGCCCAGGAATCAGGGCTTCATTTATTGCTTCATTATTCGTAGCTTGGAACATGAAACTCAATGCACAAGGGAACTCTTCCCCTTTGGGACTAATGAGCAAGAGACTTGCCCCTACCCCCTCTTTTCTGGCCGCCCCGTCCATATATAGCGTCCATTGTTCAGCTCTGCTTCTTGGCTAATGTTTGATGCTTATCGCAATGCCTTGAGCTATGAAGTCTGCCAGGCTTGAGCCTTGATCATAGTTCGAGGTCGGAAGTCCAAGTCGTACTCTGCCAGCTCTACTACCCACTTCGCTAATCTTCCTGAGGTATCAGGTCGTGCTAATATTTGCTGAAGTGGCTGGTCGGTCACCACAACTATAGGATGCCCTTGGAAATATGTCCTTAATTTCCTTGAAGCATGCACTAAGGCCAATGATAGCTTTTCTGCATTTGTGTACCTGACCTCTGGTCCACGAAGGGCTTTACTTACATAAACAATCGGTCTTGGGGTATCATCATGATCTCTGACAAGAACTGCATTGATCGCCTCCTCGCAAACCGCTAAGTATATCAACAATGTTTCTCCTTCCTGAGAAGAAGTCAAAATGGGTAACTCGGCCACATAGTTCTGCAGATCATCGACAGCTTACTAACTTTATTCATCCCACTAGAAGGGACTTGCATTTCTCAGAATTGTAAAAAATGTTAAGGCACGTTGTTCCGATCTGGATAGGAATCTGTTCAGGGTAGCCATACGCCATGTTTTATATTCTTTAGAGGGGGCATTTTTCTTAGTGCATCAATTTTATCCGGATTCGCCTTGACTCCTTCCTTTGAGATCATATATCCTAAGAACTTGCCCGATCTGACCCCGATTGTGCACTTCTGGGGGTTGAGTTTCATATGCGTATGTCTCAGCACGCCGAATACCTCTCTAACATCCATATTATACTGCTCAAAAGACCTGCACTTGATCAAGAGGTCGTCCTCATGAACCTTCATAAATCTACCGATTTGCTTACTAGATTTTATTCGCAACTCTTTGGTGTGTCGCTCCAGCGTTCTTTTGACAAAATGGCATGGTGGTGTAACAGTAGGTCCCTGATGACGCTCAAAATGATACACCTTACGACACCAACATTTCACCCATTCTAAGCTAAAAGTAGTAGTTTTCGACCATGTATATGAGCCATTTGAGTTGAATGTCATAAGTCGGGTTCATGAGTCGAGTAATTTGCATTTAACGTTTATTTTTCCCAATTCAATATTATTTCATGCATCATTGGACTAGTTTTAGGTTGCAAGGATTGGGCCAAATGTTAGAGATCGATTATAGGCCGAGCTGAATGAAGAAAAGGACCGAGGGTGTTCCAAAACCTTCAGTTAAGTCGTCAGAGCGAAAAAAGAGAAAAAAAAATGCCCTTGATTCCGCATGAAGCACCGCTGCAGCCGCAGGATACAGAACCTTTGAAACCGTGTTTTCTTGGACGAGGGGTAGATCTGGGTGTCATTAAGTCGGCTTATAGCACTTTAAATAAATGGATCCAGCCACAAATTTGAATGTACAATTTTCCAGAAGAAAAATACATTATATTCAATAAAATATCTCTTTGTTCTTTTCCTCTATGAGTTCTAGTCAAGGATCCGACGGATTCACCACCTAGGGAGCGATCTGAGGAGGATTTGCACTCGTCTTCGAGGGTATGATTTTAAGGCTTTCTAGATGTAGATCTATCGTTATTTTCCTGGTGATTAGTATTGTTTAATTGTTTATAGTAGTTCTGCTATGTAGTAGTTAGTTTATCTTACCCCATGAATGTTTATATCTGAATCATTGGTGGAGAAATCGTGAATGAAAGGTTTCGTTCTTCGGAGCCCGCAACAGTCTTTATCCCGGCTACGAATACCTAGTAAACACTAATTCATGATAATCGGCGCCAGCTACGTCTGATCGGCAAATTTAATTTACATGTCGTTAGCATGATCAACTATATTCATGTCTTTGTAAATTAACATGAAGGACTTGCAAGGTGAAGTGTTAGTTCGGACGATGTCTTGATCGATCATTAGGAACGTGCTAGTCAATCCATGATAGATGCTTAGGGATGTCCTCGGTCTTGAACCGGCTAGTCCTAGTTCTTATTGCTTGTGAATTAATACAACCAACGAAGGAGGTTAATTGCACATAGACACCTACTATCCTTTTAATTGAAATAGCGTAACATTGGGGATTAGCACCCTAAGCTGTTAAAGATCTAAAATTTACCAACGGGGATGATTGATGCATGATGTGGGGGGAATTACTAATCACTCATAGTTAGAACTAATCTTTATAAAACTCATAAGGGTACACTTTTGTTTGATCTTGTGTTTTTATTGGCACCAACACTTTTACTTCTCTATTCTGTAGTTGGTTGTAGAACATAGTTGTGACAAGCTCGATCTAGATTAATCTCTGTTTTTACGAGTCTCTCTAGGATTCGACCTTGACTCGCCAGTACTCTGCTATGATAGACCTAGTCTTATTTCTAGTAGAAGCCCGTACCACATTGCGGGCACGATCAGTCTCGCATTCCGTTATGAACGAGGTTTTTTTGCATTTTCAGGATCCATTGCAATTTGATGGTATCCTTTGTAGTCATCTAAGAAGACAAATACTTTGAAACCAATAGTTGAGTCCACTAACCTGTCAATCTTTGGTAGTGGATAGCGATAGTTTGGGCAGGCCTTGTTCAGATCGGTAAAGTCTACGCACATCCGCCAACTTCCATCTGGCTTCTTGACTAGAACTGGGTTAGCCAACCAATCCGGATAGACCACTTCTCTTATGATATTTGCATGTAGCAGTTTTGCCACTTCCTTTTCTATTTCTTCCATTCGTTCCTTGGCAAAATGTCTCTTCTTTTACTGAACATGCTTTCTATTCGGATAACGATTCATCTTTTGCAGTGCCAGCTCAGGAGACACACCTGGCATATCCTCAGTTTTCCATGCAAAAACGTCTTTGAATTCTTTCAGCGTATTGACAAGGGCTTCCTTGTCATGATCAGGGATCCAAGAACAGATGTTAATGGTAAGCTCCTTCTTTTCCTCCCCAAGACTTATTGCTTCAACTCTATCCTCCGAGGACCAACTTTCCTCATCTTCTGGTAGTAATTCTTCAACTAGGACTTGCTGCACCATCATCTTTCTATTGACGGTGGCTGTGTAATAACTCCTGGTTGTTTCCACATCACCCTTGATTTATACTAAGCCGTCAAACATAGGAAACTTCATACTAATGTGAGCTGGGGAAATCACAGCTCGGAGGTCGATCAACGCAGGTCTTCCCATGATGACATTATACGCTGATGGGGCCTTGATGACCACATAATTCTCCATAAGGGCCCTACCCCTTGGTTCTTTCCAAACGTAGTGTGTAGTCTAATCATGCCCCTAGGATGAACTGATGGTCCAGCTAATCCGAACAGCAAAGCTGAGATGGGTGTCAGCTAGAAATCCTTCAACTTCATGGACTGGAATACATTGTAGTACATCAAGTTGACCACACTTCCAGTATCTACATAGATACGCTTCACCACATGCTTATTTATCACAGCCTCAATGACTAGTCCTTTATTGTTAACTATCAAAATGAGAGAGTCCTTTGGACCGTAAGTTACCTCTTCAGAGAGCCTTTGCTGCTTATTTGAGTCAGATGGGACAGAAGACCTGCTACTGCCCTTATCTTCGGTTCGGGCGGTGCTGTTCAGACCACCTAAAATTGTATTGATGATGTAGAATGGACAATTGTCCATCTGGCCCTCGGGGTCGGGTGTATGATCCCTTCTGCTTTGAGGTTCATCTCACCGATCATGGCCCTGATTATAGTTTCTACTCTTGAATTCTCTGCGCCTACAAGGCTCTAAATTTTAAGATCATTCTATGACCTCGTCTAACTTCCTTTCTATGACTTCTGCGTCGATGTCCATCTCTAAATCTTGGAATTGCTCTGAATCATGACCGATGTCCTTATGATACTTGCAGTGCTTTCTAGGGTCTCTTTTATCGTGAGGTCCTCTCATGGGAGGTGGAACTTGGGTCAGACCCTTCCTTTCCATTACCCCAAGAACCTAACCGCGTGAACTCGTGCCAGATCCTTTCTTTCCATTACCCCAAGAACCTACTCGCGTGATCTGTTCAGAGGGGTAAAGTCCCTCTTTTGCAAAGCCTCTTTTTTGCCGAGCCGATCTAAGATGGGTTGGTTATACAGTCCTCGACCGGCTTTCGTTTCCTGTCTGACTTCTTATCGGCCTTTTCTTTTTTAGACTCGCCTATTTTTTACTCTCGTTTCACCTTGTTTGCTTCTTCCCCTGGCAATATTTGTACGCTGCTTCAGTACACTCCTCCATAGATCTTGGTAGTATGCTATTCAGTTTGGCATACAACATTCCTTCCCATAGTCTTGCTACAAAGGAGGTGATCAGCAGGTGTTCATCTGTGTCTTGGACCTACCGTGACTCCTTGTTAAATCTTTTCAAGTATTGCAACACCGTTTCCTTCATTTTCTGCTTTATAGTTTGAAGATAAGTAGCATTCCTCTAGAAAGGCATTTCCGTGATGAATACCTGCAGGAACTTCTTGGCCAGAGTTTCAAAGTCAGAGATCGACCTTGGTAGCTTCCTGAACAAATCATGAGCCCTGCCAGTAAGTAAGGCTAGAAAGGCACACAACCAAGATTCATGTGCGTGAAGTACCGGAAGAGGTGATCTTGAGGATCTTTAGTGCCATCATATGGGTCCAATTTAGGCACTTTAAACTTCGTTCGTCGCTGATATTTAACGATTTTCTCTAAGAACGGTGATTCAAACGAGAGCTCACCTGTCATCCTGCCCAGTATAGCGTCGAGTTCTGCTCGGGCTGCATCATGCCCCTGTGCGTTAACTTGATTTTTCCACATTGGAGTTGGATGATAATGTGTCTTGGTTATCATCTTTTGGAGGAGGAGTAGCCTTGGGTGCATGATCTTCTGATATATCATCCTCTTTTTCTTTAAAAGCAGCATTTAGGATGGTTTCAAAGGCAGGGGTATCCAAATTCCTCAGTGCTTCCAACAGGGCTTGTTGAGCCGGATCCGGAAGATTTTCTTCCTCCGGTTCTTGGTGCTGGCTGGTGGTGGCGTTGGGTTCCTTCTCTCCACCACCCGTTTGACCACATGTCTGTGTGTTTTCACTGCCCTGAGCGGTTTGATCTTGGACAACCTTCTTACCAGTAAGTTTACGCAGCATGATGATCCTGAAAACAATGAAGGTCTTGAATAAATTTCCAGAAAATGAGGCCCTCCTTCTAGCACCAATTGACGATGTTAGATATCGTCTGAGATATAATTTCGGGCCATAAATACTTTTGTGACAACTAATTCAAGTACAATCTAAGGGAGGGATGGTGTTTGTGTTTATTTTTAGACTGAGCTTGGGTTATTTTCCCAAGTTTCCTACGTATCCAATGCATGATTTGGAATCAAGTCTCTCGTAGTTCCTTAAGGATTTGATTATATAGGGGACGATTCATCCCTTTTCTTGTCCAACAAGTATTATGAGTCTTAATCCCTAAGGATTATCACGTGTGTATCCCGTTAATCCCAATAGTATTTTGTTTGGGATACCATCTTGCGCATCAAATGAAAATGGATGGAAATGAGGCTGAAGGTGCGACAAGTTCATCCTATTCGAAAAAATCTGGACCGGTTTGTGGTGCTTAAAGGTACAGCCGCATCTTATTCATTTTGTTTGGAAATTAATCCATAATGCTCTGCCTATTAAAGAAGGTCTTGCTAAACGGGGTGTTGGAAGTGGCTACTGCAAAGTTTGTCACAAAGAGAAAGAAACTATATAGCATACTCTTTTTGAATGCATCATTCCAAGGGCTGTATGGAAAATGGTACCGGAGGGACATTTTCGGACGCAACTCCGCATTGTCTCAATAGGAGACTCTTTCAACATCTTATTAAAGAAGGAGAAAGCGCTTGATGCTGCAAAAATTAATTGTATCATGTGGTGTATGAAAAAGTAGATGTGCTTTTATTTATGAGGGAGAAGATGTCATAGTATATACTATAATTTGTTTGGCTGAATCTGAAGCAATGGAGTATTAATAGGCTATTACAAGACCCACTATGCATTCGTCGGCTGTAGCACACCAGAAGAAATGGATATTCCTCCAGGTATTGATGTGGTTAAATTCAATATTGATGCGGCTTTTGACGGGAACTTTACTGCTATTGGCGGTCTAATCTGGGATAATAGTGGTAACATACTCCAATCGTTTTCAATGAAGTTGGAAGGAAATTTTGAAGTGCACATAGGAGAGGCTCTTGCGGTATATCATGCGATATTTCAGTCTATCCAATGGGGGGTTTTCCAAATCATTTTTGAAACGGATTCTCTGACGGTATGCCAGAGGTTAAATGCTGAAGCTCTAGACCTGTCTGACTTAGGAAGTATTGTGGAAGATTGTCGTACTTGTTAGCTTGTTTCTCTTTCTTCAAATTCTCCTTTGTTAAGAGGGAGGAAATACCCCAGCTCGTTTGCTTGCAAAAAAGGGTTAGAGTTAGTGGGAAATGTCTTTTAGGGACCCTCTCCCCCTCCAAATGTAATTTTCGCTAGTATGGCGGATAACGAGTAATGAAAGGGTTGTTCTTCTCAAAAAAAGAAAAAAGATCCAACTGTAGATGATTGTGCGGATTTGGTGTCTATTTTCCAAAAAAAAATCAATTAAATTAAATTAAAATAATATCTGCCAAAAGTTCTGCACTTTTTTACCAGACTCATAAACAATCGGTTTCTGCCATATGCATCTTTTCATTTCTAAACAACGTTTTGACACAAGAACTGTTGTGACCAGGTTGGTGAATCAAAAGTCCTCTTTTTAGAATTTAGGGTTCTTGAATTTCTCTAAACAATTAGGCTTTAATAGATGTTTTAGATTAATCGTAGGTTGTTATTTTAATTGTAGGAATCGAAGGAATCACCGTAGTTGTTTCAAATTTAAAGTTTGGCTATTTTATTCAAGTTTTCTGCAGATTAATATGATAAAGGGGTGTTCAACCGTATTTAATCATGTTATTGTAGCTGTATTTTTATTTTATATTAATATATTTCTATTTTGTTGATATAAGTCTTCTTTTTATATAATATGTTTGTGTTTCTATTTTTCACTCTGTACGATGCAAAATAAAAAGGTCCCAGCTGATGGTTTCATTCTTTTTACAGTACACATATGTTTTGTTCCCCTGTCCGTGTACGTGGTTAGTAGCAGAGAAATTATTAAATCAGGTCACTGTAGCGACCCCTATTTCATGTCAGGTCGGTTTAGACCTGACATTGTTTTTTGAGTACCCCGTTGAATCTTCAACGGGCTCAATAAATTTTTCACGGGAACAAATAGCGCGGTGTTGAAAATTAAGGAAAGCAAGAAGTTGAAATCCAACGTGGTCACGTGGAAAATCAGGGAACGCGGCTTTGAAATTCAAAAAGTATTCAACGGGCCCGTTGAATCTAAAGCACTTTAACAGAGATTGTTCTCCTTCTTCCTCCTCGCTTCATCATTACAATTTGCATCTGATAAAAAAACGCAGAGCCCCAACCTAGCACACTCCAAAAATATACACTCAGTTGATTATTTCACGGGGAAGGGATTAAGGAACGGGGGAATGTTAAAAACACATGTCATTGGAACGGGCAAGTGATTGAAGCTCTATATCCCCTTTATATCATACAACAATGGCTGTTATTCATTTAGATGACTATCCTCTAGTAAGCCATTTACTGTTTATTAGGTTTAATTTCGATCATTTTCCCAAAACCTTCATGAATTTATGTTTATTTCTGTCTTACAAACAAATTTCGAAAATTTAATGACAGTGTTATTTTGAGAATTTTAGAAATTTAGTAGAAATGATATTGTAGGAATTTTGATATTGTAGAAATTTTGATATTGTAGAAATATCGATTATATGATATTGTAGAAATTTTTTAGAATGAAGTGGATGTATCATATGATAGTGACAGTGTTATTTTTAGAAATTTTGTAGAAATTTTTTAGAATGAAATGAATGTATGATATTATAGTGACAGTGTGATACTTTGAAATTTTGTAGAAATGATATTGTAGAAATTTCGATATTGTATGTTATAGGTTGTTTTGAAATTGAGTAGTATAAATATGTAGTATGAAATGCCTTAGTTAATTTTTAAATGTGTAGTATTATATTTTGAAATAACACTCGAATAAATTAATCGTTACGGGAAATCACAATCAAAATATCCCTAATTTTATTACGAATAAATACTGAATATAAAAACGACAAATAAATGTTGTTTGAAATTCCCAAAAAGTCAAATTTCGACATATTCTATGGTACGCCTCGACCTGATGAGGTTCTTACAAATGCATGCATGCCTAGGGAGTTTTCGAATCCTTCCGATCCGTTGTGTCGGCCTAATCCTCATGCATCGTATTAGGGCTCCTTACATATTGTAGCTCGTATAAAATTTCATTAGGTTTGCTCAATAGAGCATCTTTTCCCGTTCTCAGCAGCTTGGTAAAGCCTCTACCGGAAGTGAGGCATCCGTTAGATCGAAAGTCTAAGCTCTGTTCTGTTGGCTCTGGCCAGCATTTGTTCTCCCTCGTCATCATCAAATATTCTATGACACTGGTAAAAACAATCTTCTCTTCTATTACCCCCCGTCTACTGTTACAACACAACACAACGAAACTTGAAAATAAACCTAACCATGTGTGCGTATGTATATATGTAAGTAGTATATATGTAGGTATGTGTATTAATTTCTCATATATTTACTTGTATATAAGTAAATATAGTTAGACTACAAAAATACAACAATATTCTGGAAAATCTAACCATGTGTATATATATATAAAGAGAGATAGAGATGGTTAGGTTTTTTGAATATTGTTGTATTGCGTTGTGATGTCTAAAATAAACCATGTGTTTACAATAATATTTAGACACCACAACACAACAATATTCAGAAAAACCTGATATTTTCTATTGATGTAAATAAATGATTGTTTCACAGATAACAACACGAGTGTTCGTCTTTTATTCATGTTTTTGTATGTATAAGTATGTTTGTATGTATACATAGTTTATATCAAACCCTAAATATTTACGCAGAGACTAAACCCTATGTACTTATATATTATTTATATACAACATATATATGTGTGTGTGTGTGTGTAAGTCAGTATATGTATAAATAAAGTTATATAGACTTATTTTCTCACGTTTTTATTATATATATATATATATATATATATATATATATATATATATATATATATATATATATATATATATATATATATATATATATATATATATGTGTGTGTGTGTGTATGTATATATATATATAAAGAGAGAGATGATTAGGTTTTTTCAGATATTGTTATGTTGTGTTGTGCTGTCTAAAGTAAACCTAACCATGTGTGTGTGCGTGTTTAATATTGTTGTGTGTGGTTATATATATATATAAGTATACGTACATAAAAATTGTAACCATATGTTTACAATAATATTTAGACAGCACAACACAACACAATAATATTCGTAAAAACCCTAAATATTTACGCACGGACTAAACTCTATGTAATTATATATAGATATATACAACATGGAGCATTGATTCATCCGCCCGAAAATGTTTTTCCTACCGAAATGAGGTTCTAAGCAGAAAATGTTGTTCTTACAAGACTACGAGAGTTATTGAACAATGATGCACGAAATAATAACTTTTGGGGTAGATTGGAGGCATTAGTGTTTGGTCCAATTATTGATTTTATATCTAACAACTGGGAATACAAGGGGCTGCTCATAGCATTCCTGTATTTCCATATGGTTTATCCAGACCGAGACGACGAGCTTCATTTTAAGGTTGGCGATAATAAAGTGAAGTTCAAAAGAAGAGAGTTTGGAATGATAATGGGGTATAGATTTGGAAATTTGAACGTTGAATTGCCCGATCACTCGACGTGTTTTGATGTTACTTGTGTCTCCATAGGTACATCAACAGCGTCATGTTGGAAAAAATTGAATTAGCGATTGAGGGATCGAATGACATTGAAACTGTATACCGGATGGGTTTAGTGTACTTTATTTATGGTTTAATATTCAGAAACGACCCGCGAGTCGTAATACCGAGCCATATTTTTTATATTAGCGAGAAACTAGAATTTGTCGAGACATTTCCATGGGGGGAGTGTTTGTTTAACAATTTAATGTTGAATTGGCGTAAAATAGTATTTAAGTGTAAAAATATTGTACCTAAAAGTCGTGGGAAACCGCATAAGCCACATGTTTCCAGTTGTTTATACGCGTTACCGTTGTGGTTTTTTCATGCCATGCCAAGACTTATACAGTTCGGGAGATATGCAACAGTGGTAGAAGAAGGAGCTCGTGATCTTCCAAATTTTTTGAGATGGAAATGCCCTGACGGCGGGGTGTATTACAAAACATTGGTCACTCATACCTCAAATGTAACTCCATGGGTATGTACTATATTATCATTTTTATCAATCTACATTGTCAGTTTTTTTTTAAATATTGTATCTAAAATCAGTTGTTTTTTTCTTTATACAGGTTGGCATGGTCGCTAATATTTTTACAACCGCCGAAGATAGGCAGTTCGAAATTACAATGGGGTTGCCGGAGGCGGACGTTACAGCTCCACTTCGTGAATTACTTGTTCCCCTCATCAATGTCCCGGGTCAAAGACATGTTCCCCTAAGCTAAAATATGGCTGGCATGGTCCATGAGCGTCCAGGACTTGATGCTCGGGACGAGCGACCATCTCGCCAAGCCCGTCATGACGAACACACGAGTGCCCCATCTACATCCGCAAACCCTCAGGGTACAGCATTGTATGCTCAACAATTCGATATAGGTGGTCGTAGTATACCTAATGTCAGGGGTGTTGTGCCGTTAGAATCGCTAGTGCCTGAAATCACACGTATAGTTGACAATGCGTTAAGAGAAGTCAGAATTGAGTTGATAGAAAGGAAGACTGAGTTGATTGAAATGAAGGCTAAGTTGAGTGAAATTATGCTGAGCTGAGTGTAGTGCAGGCTGAAGTGGCACATCCTAGAGGCGGCTGCGGAAACAACTACCAAAGCAATCGATGAATGACATACACAGTTGCTCAACTTTATACAAAAGGCGGCGGAGTGACAGGTTTGAATTAACTCCTAAATACAAATTTAATTTCACTTATCGTGTTACCATAAATATAAATTCACACCATTATGGACCTAGAATTAACTCCAACGGGGTACACGTAGGAATTGTTTTCCGGCATCACCATCCTGAGTTGGGACATCTGTATCACAAGGCTCCTAGGTGGTGACTCATATTCACATCCCGACAGGACCCAAAGCACACCAGCCACCGATGTTGGGCCGTCTTTAGCTGCATAAGGCACCCGTGAGACTGAGACACCTCGAGGTGATGATACAACTGCGGCCCAGATACATCCTGTCAACATAAATTTAAACTCACACCCTTCCCTTTAATTTACAGGGTACTCTTAGGAATGTTCATCTGGCATCACCGTCCCAGGGTACTCCTTATGTTTAGCCGGAATAACATTCACAATGCTCCTAGGATTTGCTGATGTCGTTTCCTGACCAGGAACTACCAGGTCGAGATTTCGATATCGAGGATTATGATGGTAATGATGATGCCGGTAATGCTGATGTTGGTAGGCAGCCCTTAAATTTTGATTTGCAGCTGCAGATTAGAAGCACTATCACGGTCACTCCTATAGGCGGTCAAACAAAAAGTCAAAGTGACCAGGGCTTCGGTTTGTTGCACAGCCTTCTGCTTTGATAAGAAATGAGGGTAGACAATAGCTTGGCCCTGAGAAATTTAAAGAGCTACAAGAATCAAAGCGTACTTCGAGGAGAATCGACAGGGATAATCTCAAGATAATGGAGGAGTGGCTCCATAGGGAGAGGGTCAAAATTCCGCTTCTTGAAGCGGAGGCAGAAAAATGAGGGCCCAAAAAGGGCAGCCTACGGTGCCATTGTTGGAATCTATAAAAATCCCATGTGGAGTAGATGATTTCTCTCTGGTTCCAAATCCTGACTTCCCAGCTAACGTAAAGTATTTCGATGTTCTGAAGACCCTTAAAACTTCATTGTACACAAATGTGACTAAAATTTTACGTATCAATCACTAAATCATGACATATTGTTAGTATATCAATCATTTCTGATAAATTTATATATTGTCACATGCAGCATGTGGATGCATACATAGGTCTGAGGCATCGTATTAAGGCATATCCAGAATCGTATTATCAGAATATGGATTCAGCTTTCTATCGTCTAACTTTCGGCTTTAATCAAGTTATAGCTAAATGGAGAGAAGATCCAGATCGTATACCGGAGGTGAGCGAAGATCTTGTTCATTTTTCCCGTTCTTGGACAAATAATACAACGGTAATTTGTCCCTATCACATTTCCGGGGCAGATCCTTGGATTATGGTTAAGATCGACATTCAGAAATAGAATATCTCAATTGTGGATTGTCATGTCGGATTTGGACGAGAGGATGTGTTGATGACATTTTAAGGCACTGGGCAATGTTTCATTCCGGTGTTCTTGAAGACGGTCCCTAGTTGTCTCGACCATCGAATGTTGAGTCCTACACCTACACCTCCATTTGATATCGATCGGAAGGATGGTGAAGCCGTTCCACAAATGCCAGACATGTAAGTTACCGTTCTAAATAAATGAGCATTTCATTACTTTTTGTTTAAAAATACAAATATATTTTAACATTGGCGTAAATTTTGTTTTGCAGGGGAAATTGCGGGGTGTACATGTTGAAGCACATTGAGTTCAGTGTACTCAAGAGTGGCAACCTGCAGGACGTGACGCCTGAGCGGATTGAACAATTTAGGCAGCAAATGTGTGTAGACATATTTCATCAGATTGTATAACTTTGTTAATTAGTACTAGTTTAGAACTTTTGTATTATTCGGCACTGTCATTATTGTATAACCATCACCTATTTTGTAAAATGCGTAGTGTTTGTATGAATTAAGTAGTATCTGAGATTATTAACTGATTTGTATGGACTGATTTTAATTATGCGTCATATGCAATGTATTCACCTGGCACTTTTGAATGCGGCCACAACTTTTTTGCCTCTAACAAAAACACATAATTACAAAAAACATCTATAGTAGAGGGGACATAAAAATCACATCTATAATAGAGGAACATAAAAACCAAAAACGAAAGTAGATCCATGCAATGCAAGGCATAACATCTATAGTAGATGGGATATAAAAATTACATCTATTGTAGAGGAACATAAAAAAAAATTACATCTATTGTATAGGAACATAAAAACCGAAACGAAAGTAGATACATTCAAGGTATAACATCTATAGTAGATAGGACATAAAAATTACATCTATAGTATAGGAGCATAAAAAACCAAAATGAAAGTAGATCTATGCAAGGGATAATATCTATAGTAGAGTGGGCTATCACATTGATTTGCAAAGGAAGAACTCAGGAAGTTAAGATAATACTAAAAAACGTAAATAAAAGACGAACACAATGGCCGTATTTAAAAGTCATCTTCATTGAAAGTTTCGTAGGTGATAACATCATCATCTCATACATATTTCGGCACCCTGGAAGACCTCACGCATATAGCTGTGATCAGATACGGGAAAAATATATATCCGTCACCTGCATTGCCTTTTGCTATCTGTCGAATCCTAGACAGAATATACTCTCCAACGTCAACGTAAGAAGTAATAGATGTTGCGTACAAATCACATGTCGGTGCGGTGTAGTTTACCGTACCATACATATTGGTGGCAAGAAACAAACCAGGAAAGGAAGGAATGGACCATACTAGGACCAGGTGAAGGGCGGGTAGGCCGCCGAGGCCTCACACATTCTGACAGATGCATCTCCTCAAATAAAATAGCCATGTCACACTGTAGCAGTTCAGGAACATCCGGAAAAAGAAAGAAATCCAAACCCTGAGGATATTTTGGAATGGCATACTCGTCGTTGATCCATGTATTATTCAAAATGAAGGAGACGCCTCGCACAGTGACGCAGCGTTCATTGAGCCCTGCCGTAGCTACACAAATGTAAATTCACACACAATAAACCGATTCACGCGATGAAAGCTTAATGGGATTTGGGAGACACCATGCCACCCGTTATCTCGAAACAAGTTGCTGATCAAACTAGGTAGAATCTCTATATTCAATCGTCTCTCTGGAACAACAGCTCTTGTCATCCATTTAGTCAGGTACTCAAGCCTCTCATCTTCTATTGTGAAACGGCTTATGAGAGACTGTTCGTCCAATGACAAATCAATTTCATCATTGGGAATGAACACAGGAGCATGCGGGTTAGCCATTGAAAGGAACATTAAAAGGGATTATATGAGTAAAATAAATGAGAAATGAGAGGGATGAATGGTTTGGTAAAGGATTGGTCAATATATAGACCTTATTCTATGGAAAATAATGGTGAATACATATTTTAGGGTGCCACTGACTCAATGACAACACAACCTGCACCCTAATGACCCCTATGACGTATGACTCATGCAAGTTTGAATGGTACTGTGCAAATTTTGAACGATTCGGTGCTAATTTTGTGGAAATAGTGTCTTAAACCCAATCGGGTTGGACCGGTTCCGACCGGGTCGGGTCATTTACAGTCTATTTAGTTCATGTAATAACTTTATTATGATTAATAAATGCACTTTTGTAATTATATATTTTGTTTATCTTCATATCATTGAATATATATATATATAGTAACATCCTTAGTATTAAACTGTGACAGAGAAACCATGATACTGATTATGGTTGATGAGATCTCTATTCACTTTAATAAGTTTGATACTTAAACGTCTCTAGTCGTATGTACTGTCAAACGGGACATTGATGGTATGATTAGACTAGCACGTATTGGATGTCTTCTATCTTATTGAAGATTTGGATAGATCTCGTCTATCTATGTGTAGAGACGCTTGGACTGCACATGGACATGTAATAGAGAATGCATTCGTCAGACCGACCCACTTACATTAAGTGTCGCAATTTGTGGCAGTTGTGTAATTATCCATAGACCGGAGTCTTCATGGCATCACGGTATGGATTGTCATTCTTTGACACTATTGAGGTTTCCCATAGCCATAGGGTGATCATGCGGTAGTGATTGGGTGTGATACTGAAGCATGTGTAAGATTTATGTTTCTTGTCCGGGAATCGCGTATCCTATGTTTAGGAGTAAATATCCGGAATGACCTTCTTATAAGGAATGTCTAGTTCTCGTGAATCTTTGCAAAGTGGAAGTAAATGAGTTATTCTGAGAGAGTATGATATCCAGATTATAAGATACGATCGTTGATGTACTGACACTCGAGATACGATCGTATGGATATTATTACAGCGATGGGATTCTATTTACGCGGTAACTGTTTCACATGAAAGATAGTAGTCATTGCTTTTGACTCTTCTGATGATTGGGGGTAACGGTGTGTTGCTAGACGCTATTCCGTGATCGTTAGGTATGAAGGGAATTTTCGTAACTTGCACTTTATGTCTACGACCAACATATTCGGAAGCCCATTAAATCACACATATAAGAACATCTAGCCGGATTAAAATGCAGTTATTGTGATAACCAAATAATGAAAGTTTATCTCGACTATAAAGTATTATAGTGATTAAATTAATATGACGGTATTTATTTATGAATAAATTAAATACAAGATATTAATTATATTGATTAATTAAAGAATATTCCGGAAGCCAATTAATTGGCATATGGGGCGCCAATACTACATGTATAAGATACACTTGGATTGTGCAATTTAATTAATAATATTATATATTAATATTGGATATTAATTAATTTTGAAAAAATAGACTTATGGTAATAAGATAAAGATATTCAATATCAGATATTGACAATATCTTAGATTTATTTAATATAAGATATTAAATTAAAATAGATAAATCAATCAAAGTGATTTTCCTTATTTTATTAGGAAAATATTTTCTTTCTCATCAATCTACTAGGAAGCTTCTCCTAATCAGATTAGGGGCTTAGGGGAGCCACTTTCACCTATAAAATAAAGGGGTTGGCTAGCTCTTTTATACATCACAATTCCAAGAGTTCCTAATTCTTGTGAAAAATTGAGAGCTTGTTCAAGAGGGTTTTAGAGAGAGAGAAAAGGCCGGTCTAGAAACCGGACTTTTCTAGTAGCAATCCAAGGAGGATTCCGGTGAGGTGCTCATGTGGATATCGATAAAGGCCGGACACGTGGACGGCTCGCGCGCACTACTACTCTCCGTTGACCGTCAAAACGTCGATCTTTTAGATCAAGCAAGGTAATCACCGTCAACTACTTAACGTGTTTGTTGTATTAAACGAAGTCGATCTTGGTATCGGAAATCAAATTTTAAATTCCCCTACGTTAAACTAGTTGATTTCCTAACAGTGGTATTGGAGCGAACTTCGAACTTAAGCAATAAGCACTAATTAAATTGCATAGTAATTAATCGATAGATGCAAGATCTAGATTCGCGAAACGAGAGAAACAAATATATATATATATATATATATATATATATATATATATATATATATATATATATATATATATATATATATATATATATAATTGGATAGGGAGCTCGGTCGATCGGCGGCGGCTCCCCACCGTATAACCGCCGGCGGCAGCGGCTAGTGGTGCATGGTGGATCCCGATTTCATTTTTTTGTTTTGTGATATTTATTGTGCATTGACATATTCTTTGTTTGGTGTGTCATGTGGTTAACTAATGGTTCAAATTGTTTGAGCCATTGGGATGCCACATTGCATTAAATAATATTGGTCATTTCCAAACTTTGTTTGGAATAGGTCTAGGCCTGGGCCCTTTTCAAAATTTGATTTCGGAAAGAGCCAAGGGAGATGCCTTTTGGTTTTGGAAACCAAAGGCATCCCTTTTGATTAAGAATCAAAAGGAAAAAAACTAAAAGTGACCTAATTTTAATTTTGATTCAAATTTGAATAGTTCTTATTGATTAATATTAATATAGAAATCGGTTAAAATTAATAGTTAATTTTATTTCGGTTGAAATCATTTAATTAATTAATTGTTGATTGATTATTTGAATTGATAAAATAAGACGCAAGAAGTTATATTTTAAATTTGTCTTTTTCATAAGATATTATTCTATGGATTAGATGTAGTAGATATAATATGACTATTTGGACCCCGATTGATCAAGGACTCGACCAATAAGATAGATGTGTGTGATTTACTTTATGTTGGTTTTCAAATTGTCCTAGGACGTTATAAAGAATGTGACCTAGTTTACTTTCTGCATTTATTCCATTCCCGTAAGCTCCCCTCATGTGCGGCAGGTGTATTAATATATTAGATAGATTATTATTTAACATGAATAGAGCAGAAGATGGAGGCCAAAGAAAGATAAAGATTCCATTGGTGGTGACGCATTAAAGATCCAACTGGCAGTTGCAGTTACCCTTAGATTTTGACCCACGGTTTTGTCAGTTTGTATTCAAAACCACACATAGGAAAAGTCCATGATCATACCGGTTAATTTTTGTGCGCGGAATGGTGTATGATTTACTTTATATTGATAACGTAGAAATATGCACGTTTAGATGAGACCATAATTTAATTAAAATTAATTAAGTGAATTATTTCAAAAATTATTTCCACGACAAAAATCGAGTTAAAATGGTCTCCCGATATTATAATGACGGTGAAGAGCCCTTGTTCGGATCCAACTGATTGGCCCACATCGGGAGTTGACCTACCTTAGGTATATCGTTATTATAGAGATATGAGATCTCATGAATATTTGGGTAACGACTTGACTAAGAATATTGTGGTGATTGGCCCACGTCAAGACCACTTGATTTTAGAGACAAAGGGTTGGCTATCACATAGAGATGTGAACTGTTAAGGAGTTGACTAGTCAACCAATGAAAGTCAAATAAGATTCGACCGGTAAGTGTACCCACCTTTTGAAATTGACCCGGTCGATTGGCCCACGTCGGGGATCGAGTCAACTAGATTGGATTCCATCCACTAAAGGATTAATAAAATTCTTGAAAGCCAATTGGGAATAGTTGGCTAGTGGGAGCGAAACCTAATTAAAATTTTAAAGTGAAATTTTATGGTTTTGTATGCGTGAACTTTTACTTATATTGTCTTTATTTATTGTTGTAGAAATGTCGAACAAATTGAACCTACGTTTTATCATTAAAAACAAACTTGGCGAATCAAACTTTCTCGATGGGGAATGAAACCTCAAAATTGTTTTGGGACATGAAGGCATTGGCTATGCCTTGGACACATCCTTAACCAAGGATCCCGCAGTTACTACGAATGAGGAATTGGTTAAGAAGCATGAAAAACACTGTTCTGACAATAATGAGGCTACATGCATCATGCTTGCTTCTATGACACCGGAACTTCAAAAACAACATGAGTCCATGGATGCTCATACCATTATGGCTCACCTAAAGGAACTCTATGCTTCTCAGTCTCACACTGAGAGGTACGAGGTCTCGAAGGTGCTGTTTGGTTACAAGATGGCTCCGGGTACTCCAGTTGGGTTGCATGTGCTAAAGATGATCGGATATATAGAGAGGCTTGAGAAGCTGGGCCATAAGATTGAGCGTGAGTTAAGTATTGACTTGATTCTGCAATGTTTACCGGACTCTTACTCGCAGTTTGTGATGAACTATCACATGAAGAAGATTGATTGCTCCCGCATGGAGTTATTGAACATGCTCAAAACTGCTGAAGGCACTATTGGCAAAGGTAAGCAAGTGTTGCTTTTGACTTCTTCCAAGGTCAAGAAAAAGGCCCAAAAGAAAACCAAGAAGGCGAAGGAGGCTACTAAGCCGCGGCCTAAGATAGCCTAAGAAAAATCCAAGGATGCTAGCTTCCATTGTGGCCAGACTGGTCATTGGAGAAGAAACTGCAAGGCTTTCTTGAGCACCAAGAAGAACAAGCATAATGATGCTTCAACTTCAGGTATGTCTTTGATTGAGATCAATGTTGCTTCTTCTAAGTCTAACCACTGGGTATTAGATACTGGATGTGGTTCTCATATTTGTACGGATATGCAGGGACTAAGAAGGACTAGAGATATGAAGAAAGGAGAAGTGGACCTATGCGATGGAAATAGAGCAAGTCTTAATTGCTGCCCTAGCCATAGGAGTTTATTTTCTTTCATTGCCCAGTGGGCTAGTACTAGAATTAAATAACTGTTATTTTGTTCATGCTCTTACGAAGAGCATTATTTCTATTTCTGCATTGGATGTTGGAGGATTTTCTTTTACATTTAAGAATAAATGTTGTTCTTTTTCATGTGATGGAATATTTAATGGTACTGGCAAACTTGACAATGGTCTCTACGTATTAGATATGAATATTGATGTACTTAATACAAACAATAAGAAAGCTAAAACAAGTGACTTGAATGAATCCTACTTGTGGCATTGTTGACTTAGCCATATTAATAAGAATCGCGTTTCCAAACTCCATAAAGATGAAATGTTGGATCAATTTGATTACGAATCATTTGATACATGTGAAGCTTGTTTACTTGGTAAGATGACAAAGTCACCATTTAGTGGCAAATGGATAAGATCCAATGAATTACATGAACTCATACATACTGATGTATGCGGCCCAATGATTCAAGCCAAATGAGGATACTCTTATTTTATCACCTTCACTGATGACCATTCTCGATATGGTTATGTATACTTAATGAAGTATAAGTCTGAAGCCTTAGAAAAGTTCAAGGAATTCAGAATTGAAGTGGAGAAGCAACTAGGTAATGAAATCAAAACACTTCGATCCGATCAAGGTGGATAATACCTAGATGGAGAGTTTCAAGATTACTTGAAGAAGAATAGGATTCTACCTGAATGGATTCCACCCGGAATGCCTCAGATGAATGGCTTATCTGAGAGGAGAAATCGCACTTTGTTATACATGGTGCGATCAATGAGCTATGTAGTTCTTCCAAAATCATTTTGGATGTATGCTTTAGAAACAACATCTTATACACTTAGCCGAGTTCCGTCAAAGACGGTGGATTCTACACCATACGAAGTATGGGCTAAAAAGAAGCCAAATCTGGCATATCTTAAACCTTGGAGTTGCCCGACTTATGTGAAGCGGATGATGTCTGACAAATTAGAAGCCAGATCAGGCAAATGTCATTTTGTGGGATATCCTAGAGAAACTAGAGGATACCAATTTTACCATCCAAGAGAACAAAATGTGTTTGTCTCCAGGACTGGCCACTTTCTATAGAAAGAGTTTATTCTAGATAGGGTCAGTGGGAGTAAGATTGATCTTGAAGAAATTCAAGAACCACTTATGGACAATGGTCGGTTGATGGAAGTAGAGCATGCACCACATACAGATGAGGTGCAAACACCTGCTCTGGAAACAAAACCACCTCGAAGATCCACTAGGGAACGTCGTGAACCCAAAAGATACACTAGCGTATATCTCATGGAAGATGAGGACCCTAAAACATATGATGAGGTGTTGATGAGGCATGACAAAGAGAATTGCCTAGAATCCATGAATTCAGAAATGGAATCCATGAAAGACAACCAAGTTTGGAACATAGTTGATCCACCTGAAGGAATAGTTCTTATAGGGTGCAAATGGGTCTTTAAGAGAAAGACTAACATGGATGGTAATGTGACACCCTACAAGACAAGGTTAGTGGAAAAAGGTTATAAGCAAAGACAAAGAGTTGACTATGATGAAACCTTTTCGCCAGTAGCTATGCTGAAGTCCATAAGAACTCTGCTTGCTATTACAGCATACCATGATTACGAGATCTGGCAGATGGATGTGAAAATAGCTTTCTTTAACAGGAATCAGTCTGAGGAAGTGTACATGACACAACCTGAGGGTTTCACAAACAATGATGATGGGATGGTGTGCAATTTGCAAAGGTCCATTTATGGATTGGAGCAAGCTTCTCGGAGTTGGAATCTTTGCTTTGATGAGACAATCAAACAATTTGATTTCATCAAGAATGAAGACGAGCCGTGTGTTTACAAGAAGGCTAGTGGGAGTGCCGTAGTTTTCTTTGTACTTTATGTAGATGACATATTACTCATAGTTAATGATATTCCTATGTTACAGTCGGTTAAAGTTTGGTTATCCGGGAACTTCTCCATGAAGGACTTAGGAGAAGCAGACTACATTCTAGGAATCAAGATCTATAGAGATAGATCTAAGAGGTTGCTTGTGACGTGGGTCATTCAATGATTGCAGTCCTATCTCGTTGCTTGTGGATGACTTATACAGGGGACTTGGGGAAGTACCTGGGAGTTCCTCTACTTCATGGCAGGAAAAAGGTTAGTCATTTCAGATATCTGGAGGACAAAATGAAGAACAAACTGAATAGTTGGAGATCGAAGTGCCTCTCTAGAGCTGGAAAGCGGATTCTCATCTGAAGTTCTCTGGAAACACATGCCTTTTATGTTATGCACACTACTATGCTGTGTAGCACAATCTTCGACCAACTAGAGAAAATTTGCAGATAGTTCTTCTGGGGGGATGATGGGCAAGGTCGAAAAATGCACACTATAGCATGGGACACACTTTGTCAGCCTAAACAGGTGGGAGGTTTGGGTTTTAAACGGTTGTATTAAATGAATATCACTTTCCTTGGTAAATTGGTATAGGACCTCATTACACAAAATAAATACTTTATGGGTCAAGGCTTTATCCCATAAATACAAAAGGCTTTCGGATAAAGTAGAACCAGATAGCTCCTCAATTGGAAAGGAATTTGCAAGGCCTACTCTCACATTAGGGGTGGCATTGAGCTAGAAGGGGGTGAATATAAATGGAAGGAAGATCCGAAAGGGAAATACAAGGTGGCCTCAGGATATTCCATTCTCCGACCTATTGCAAGCCAAGGGGACATGGATGATTTTGGAGCAAAATTTGGCCACTCAAAGGGCAACTAGAGGTAATTATCTTTTATGGAATATTGTGCATGAGGTCCTCCCTATCAATTCCATGTTGTACGACAGGAATATAATTGTTTATTCGACGCGTCATTTGTGAAGAAGTTGATGAGTCTATACTGCATGCAATCCGAGATTGTAACTGGGAGGATATCTGGAACCACTGCATACCACATTCAGATCAGAGAGACTTTTTTGTGACCACTAGTGTGGTGGATTGGGTGAGACTTAACCTAACAACAAGAGGGAGGACGATCATTGGGTCAACAAAATGGGGTGTACTTGGAGGGAAGCCTTGTATGGAATTTGGATGTGGAGAAACAAGCACATCCACGGCCACGATGAAGACAAACCCCCCGTCCTATGTTTTTATTTCTAATATAGTAGAGCGAGCAAGAAACATTCGTCTTGTTTGGACTTAGAGTAGACTCTTTATATTTTGGATTACACGGTTGTAGCTTGTTTTTAGCCTCTTGGATGACATGCTATTAAAATGATCACTTTCAAAACAAAACAAAAAAAAAACATTTTACTACCTTCGTCCTATAAAAAATGCCCATTTTTTAAAAATGGATTATCACATAAAAAGTGTCTATTTACAAAACCAATACATCATTTAATGCACTTTTTACAAACATACCCCTATTATAACATCTATTGTTTATATATTCATTTCATATTCCAAAAGATCATTTATTATTTAATAGGGATATATATGTCTATCCAACTTAAAATACAACACATTAATTATTTTTTAATCTATATGCATGTGGGACGGAGGTAGTACATTTTATTGGCCGGTACTCGGAATCAAAATTAATTTATTTATGATGAAGAAGACAAAAACACTTGATTATCTCTCGGTATCAAAATTAATTTATTTTTGACGAGGAAGACAAAAACTCTCGATTCTCTCTCAATCACGAAATGATACACATGTGGATCACGTGCTTATATTTTAATTTTTTTAGGTGTCTATTTGTTTATTTTTATTTGATTGATATAGGTTCCTAATTTACGTTTATTAGTACTAGATAGCAAAAAGATTGTCATAATCATAATTTATAGGTAAGTTGCTAATTTTATTTAATTGAGTAAATAAAATAAGGCAGGTTAGTACTCAATTAATAAGAAGTTGTGTGATTCACGTCTATTTGGGAAGATTTGTGTCCACTCAAAAAATTAGTAGATTATTAAGCTTTATTATACCTAAATCTGGAACACAGCTCTCCACTTTTTATTGAAACTGTATACCCATGACAAAACCACAAGTACTCGTCGTGCTCTGATACGATCCTTCACATCTTCCTTACCCTTATATTTATCCCCCACCAGAAACACTCTAATCCTCCACTCGGGAATAGACACTTGGACAGCTGCCCAGTGACCATGACTAATGGCCCAGGGAATATGCGTCACGGTGTTTTCATCCCATTTCTTGACGCACTCAATCACATGATTTGGAATCTCCGTCCAAAAAGGATGTATCCGTCCAAATTTGGACGCTCGGTCCTCTATTTGGACGAAGCGATCAATTGATACCGTCCTTATTTTGACGGTTTTAGTGTTTTGTACAAAATGGACGAAAACCGTCCAAAATTTGGACGCACTGTCCAACTTTGGACGGATTTTGTCCGAATTTGGACGGTGCGTCCAAATTTTGGACGGTTTCCGTCCATTTTGGCCATTCAATATATTGGGACGAAATGTATCAAAAGTTGGACGGTTTTGACTGTATTTGGACGAAACCGTCCATATTTGGACGATGAACCTAAAAAAAAATATCAGAACATGTTTGACCTAAAAATAAATGTCAAACTTTACAGGCTCCTGATTTACCAATTTCCCTAACGTCGCACGTTTTTAGCTTTTTTTTTCAGATTTTAATTTGATTGGCCGAATAGTTTCACGGTATCAAAATTATTTATTTATGCTGAGGAAGACAAAAACGCCGTGAATCACATAATGATACACATGTGGATCACGTGCTTACATTTTAATTTTATTTTAGGTTCCTAATTTTGTACTTTTATTTGAATGATTTAGGTTCCTAATTTAAGTTTTATTAGTATATAGCAAAAAGATTATGTCATAATGATTGATGAAAAGGTAACCGTAATTTATAGGTAATTTGTTTATTTTATTTAATTGAGTATAAATAAAATAAGGCAGGTTAGAAGTCAAAACAATTAATAAGAAGTTGCGTGATTTCACGCCTATTCAAGAAGATTTTTTTTTTTTTTTTTTTTTTTTGACATAGAAAAATAGTAGATTATTAATCCTTCTTAAAAAGGTAAACATTACCCATGAGGGTCCCCACACCCCCGGTCCATCAGGATGTGTGGAGATGTTAATTGGATCCTCAAGAAATTAGGCTTAATCATCAATTTGCCACGACAGGGTATAATTCGCGCTTTGCGGGATTCGAGATTATTAATCCTTCTTGATACGCCACTTGTGCGTGTGTATATATATACATACACGCCGAAACCTAAATCTGAAACACACAGCTCTCCATTTTTTTATTGATACTGTATACCCATGGCAAAACCACAAGTACTCGTCGTGCTATTGAGTCTACTATTCCATTGTATGATAGAGAATTTTTGCAGCTGCCACATAATGATGGGTTTATTACTGTTATCTTGGTTGATTGTGGTGGATACATTCAAGGTGGTGTACCCGATCCATATTGCTGCGATGATATTAAATTACTCAACTCTTTAGTGGAAAACAAAGCAGATCGTGTGGCTGCTTGCAATTATTTCAACTATTGGACGGCTAACTATACTGATTTCCAAATTCAGCGGACAGCTCAACTCCCGGCTATATGCCACCAACCATTTCCCTTCAATATTACTCGTAATGTTGACTGCTCAAAGTAAGTATTCTTCTCGACCTTTTCTTTTATACCCCAAATAAGAATTCTTGGGGCCGGCATACACGTCTCATCAGAGGTTTTGGTTTATGCATCAATTAACCATCGTTAATTTAGAAATTCATTACTATCAATAGTTCTGATTACATTTGTACTGATGTTTAGAATCATCTCATTTGATTAATTGCAGTGTGCATTTTAAGTCTAATTTCTTAATTTTTGACTCTGTTTGCTGTCTTTTCTTGCAGGTTGAAATATTAAGGCTCTATTTGTTGACGTTTTGATTGGACCAATCTTGAAACGCAGTTGTTAATTCTTTAGTGGCCAATCAATAATTTTCTTATTATTTTGATAATTGTAATGGACTCTGAATAAAATCACTATATGATAATCCTTTACGAATCATTCTTCTTTTGTCTTTTCTTTTTTCCTTGCGTGTATTTACTATCAGTTTTTTTTAGGGAAGTTGGGAAGATGGACAAAGACATTTTATCTATAAAGGAGAAAGACAGCTTTTTAGAACTTTTGAATAAACGACAAAACTACTTTTCTTAATAATTCCGGCGCCTTTAAGAAAAAAAAACACAGATGCGCTTTCTCTTTTTTCCATTTTTTTTAAAAACTCATATCTCTCCATCTAAAACTT
The DNA here is from genome assembly GCA_036785695.1 of Gentiana straminea. Lineage (NCBI taxonomy): Eukaryota > Viridiplantae > Streptophyta > Magnoliopsida > Gentianales > Gentianaceae > Gentiana > Gentiana straminea. The sequence continues at coordinate 1,013,016 of JAVUPR010000174.1, forward strand.
TAAATTTGAAAATTCTTTCACCAATTTTTTTTTATCTTTTCATGCTCTTTATTTTGAGATGACATTCATCGTATTCCAACATGATTTCCGAAAATCCGTTGTCGAAATTCACTATTCTTCAAAATTCACTGTCGATATTCACAATTTTTTTAGATTCACTGGGAAGATTCACTAAGTGAATTTTGACAGTGAATCTCACAAAAAAACGATGTAATTATATTAAACCAAATCTCAAAACGAAGAGGATCAAAGATTCACTGAGTGAATTTCGACAGTGAATCTCATAAAAAAACGATGTCAAACCAAGTCTCAAAACGAAGAACATAAAAAAAAAAAATTTCAGTGAAAGTTTTATCGCGTTTGGAGATCTAGATCAAAAGATATAATTGTTTGAAAACGGAGGAGAAAAGATGAGGAAAAAAAACATCACAGCAGGCGCGATTTTATTTTTTTAATTTTTTTAGCCTTTGTCATTTAGCCTATAAAAACTGTAGGGGTTGTCCCAATAAAAAATATTGGATGTCCTGTTACTCAAAAATATTCTAAATTGCGTCTTTATCCTTAATTATTTTTTTATGTACAAATTGTATGTTATTACGCAATGAGGCTACCTGTAATTTATTTTTGGATGAGCTAGTGGACTATCTATGTATAGTCGTGCAACATCTCGATTTTTGAAAATGGGCAATTTTGTCATTTTAAGGATAATCTGGAATTTAATCCCTTACATCCCTATTTTCAATATATAATAATAATAATAATAATAATAATATTATTATTATTATTATTATTATTATTATTATTATTATTAAAAGAAGAAGTTGACGCTGGGAATTTATTTCCCAAAAAATAACTCCCAGGGGCGGCTAAAATAAATATTTCATTTGAAATTTTTTTTAGGTACTCATGTATATGTGAAACTAATCACCTTATATAGTTATATATTAATTCCTATTGACCCGTTTTGTAGTATAATATATAAAATTAAGCTTAGTAATTATTAAATATTACAAATTCCCGACCTGTATCACTAAATTTCTGAAACCGTCCCTGCTCCCAAGTATCAAAGGAAGTTGTCACAATACAACTTCTGATGTTCAAACTCCTCTTGCAACTTGTGAGAGGTAAAAAAAACAAAAAACTCTTACAAAAGGAATCCCATCCGATCTCACCGGATTTCTACCGAATTTCAGATTCAAGTAGAGATTCGTAATTCGCGTGAAAAGAGCAAGGTTTTGGAAACAGGTAAATAGTTGGTGTATTATTTTGGCTATTTGCCTTTTTTTAAGGAGTAAAACTATTCAATTACAAATGTCTATCAATCAAGCCAAAAATTATGTCCGGTGGGGGAGAACAGCCCCAAGAAACGCTTCCTTATATATATATATATATATAAAATTTTTTTTTTTTTAGCTAACGTCGCACATTTTTAGCTTGGTTTTTTTTCCCCCTAATTTCAAACATTTTACATTTGATTGGCCGAATAGTTACACGTATCAAAATTATTTATTTATGACGAAGAAGACAAAAACACTCAGATTCTCTGTCAATCAAAAAATGATACACATGTGGATCACGTGCTTACATTTTACTTTTATTTTTGGTTCCTAACTTTTTAGGTTTTTTTTTTTTTTATTGATTTAGGTTCCTAATTTAATTTTTATTAGTATATTTTTCAAAAAATTTATTAGTATATAGCAAAGAGATAAATGTCATAATCATTGATAAAAAGGTAACTGTATTTTATAGGCAAGTTGTTTATTTTATTTAATTGAGTATAAATAAAATAAGGCAGGTTAGTAGTCAATTAATAAGAAGTTAATTGTGTGTAGGCCAGATCCAGAAATTCTACGACACGGATCGCGGATCGAGAACGACACATTGTTTACAAGTTTATTAATATTAATTTTAAAAATCTAAGTATGGTTATGGGTCAAGGGTTTATATTTTAAAAAATTAGGAGATCTGTTAGTAGATATTAGTCTTTAAAATTTTTAAACAGTGTAAGAAATACATATAATTTTTTATTTTTTTATATTTTAGGGGGTCAATTGACCCATATCATCCCTCTTTGCCGCCGCCCCTATTGTGTGATTCGCGTCTATTTAAGAAGATTTGTTGACCTAGAAAAGTATGTTGACATATTACATACATACACGCCAATACCAAAATCTCGAACACACAGCTCTCCACAAACTGTATACCCATGCGAAACCCCAAATACTTGTTGTGCTATCGAGTCTACTATTTAGCTAATTCCAATACTATCCTCAACACGCCACCACAATCCCGTGGGACGTGGCTGAACACGGAGATTGAACTTTAAATTGGCAAAACGAGGCCGAGACAACGGCTTGGTGAGGACATCGGCTAGCTGATCCTTCGAGGAGATAAAAGAGATGCCGAGCTGCAACTAATTCACAAACATGATGGAAGTCGATCTCTATGTGCTTCGTGAGGGCATGAAACACCGGATTGTGAGCAAGGTCGAGACATTTATAACCATGGTGAGAAGGACTATATCCTAGCAAGATTCAAGTTTTGGATCGGAAATCAGTCTTGTGATGGTTGTAGGGACGGAGATAGGGCCAGCACACACACCCAAAGACTCGTAGAAAAGTATAGTTAGGAGGCCGATGGTGGACCATTTCGTAGGGAGACTTATCATATAGAACTTTGGTGGGAAGCCGGTTGATAATGTAAGTGGCATTGATAAAGGCGTCCTCCCAATAGGGAAGCGGAAGATTGGATTGGGCAAGAAGGGAGAGGTCAACCTCAAAAATTTGGCAGTGTCGGCGCTCAATGGCACCAACTTGTTCATGTGTGTGGGGACAAGAAAAGAGATGGCGGATGCCAAGAGAGGTAAGATAAGTGGAAACGTGACCCCAATCAGTTTGGATGGATTTTAGTTTGGTATTAAACCGATGTTCAATCATAGTAAGAAAGTCAGGAAAAATAGTTTCAACATCAGATTTATTTTTCAGGGGATAAAGCCTTAGGTATTTGGTGAAGTCATCCAGAAAACTGACATAATAACAGGAACCATAAATTGTGGGCCCAGAACAGGGGCCTCAAACATCGGATTAAATCAAGTCCAATGGGGCAGTAGAGGTTACTCAGAAGTGTATAAAGGAAGACAGTGACTTTTGACTAATTGACAGGAGGCACAGACAGAAGGCGATGCCTTAGTAGGAGTAAAGATGAGAAGGCTTTTTAAGGCTTGACGGAGCACAGAATAAGGACTTGACCGAGACACTGATGCCATATGATGGAGGAGGTGAGGGAGGAGGCCAGATCATGAGCAGGAGTAGGGGGAGGGTGAAGAGGGGGTGGAGAAGTGATATAGGCTATCTTTTAAAAATCTCCTAAGCAAATTATCCGAAGCAAATTTATGTACAGATAAGAGGCTTCTAGTCATGGAAGGCGTAACAAGAATATTAGATAAACGAAATGACTGGGAATCGGAATATAAAGAAGAAGAGCCGTAATGAGTAATAGGTAAACCTGTACCGTCGTCTACATGCACTTTGTTGGGCCCGGCATAGGGTGCAGATGATAGGGTGAGATTGCGACGGTCATGAGTGAGATTATGAGTGGCACCAGGATCTGCAATCCAATCAGATCCGTGATGAGTGGACTGAAAAGCGACGTATGCCTGTGGCGGTTTCCGATGGGGCGGTGGCTGAGAATGGTCGTAGCGGTAGGGGCATGAGGGAGCAAAATGGCTGACTTGAGAGAAAATTTGGCAAGAGAGTGTTATAGAACCACTATTTTGTCCAGAGTAGAAAGGGTGCGGAGGACCAAATCTTTGGCTGCACCCCTGTTCTCGAAAAGGATGAAAGCTGCGCAACATGTCGGAGAAGTCACAACAAAATTAATACATAATAATAACATTTAGCTAATTCCAATACTATCCTCAACAAACTCTTTCGTGAAGAACAAAGCAGATCATCAGGCTGCTTGCAAATACTTCGATTATTGGACGGCTAACTATACTGATTTTCAAATTCGGCGGACTGTACAACTCCCGATTTTATGTCATCAGCCCTTTCTCTTCAATATTACTCATAATATGTTGACTGCTCAAAGTAAGTATTCATCTCAACATTTTTTTCTATATTTCCAAATAAGAATTCTAGGGGCCGGCATACATGTCTCATCGGAGGTTTTGGTTTAATTGTGCATCAATTAACCATCATTATTTAAAAAACCGGAGAAGGGGCCAGAAGTACATCAAAACTCCAAAATGGGTGTCAAATGACATTTTCTATTTTGAGCAATTAGAATGGATAAAATGATATTAGATTGACCGAAATACCCATGGTTTTTTTTGAAAATTATCTTTTGTGCAATTTCTAGTAACTAACTATACGCGTAGTAACCATTTCCCAATAAATGTGATGCCTAAGAATCGTACACTGATTTATTGCATATCTTGAAATGGCATGATATACTCCCGAAATTAAGGCGGCGTTTTCTGTTCTTCCAATAAAGATTTTTGACTAAAAATTAAATCCATAATGTTAAATAGTAAAAAAGAATTACAAATAATGTAAGAGTTGCCGGCAGGTAAGAACACCCTGGTTTACTGTTTCATACCTACTTCACATTACTAATTCACTTCAAACCAAAGTTAAATTTTAGGAGTTTATAATTGTAGTTCACTATTGTAGTTAACCATTGGAATTTTCTATTATTAGTTCACTTTTTGAGTTCTTTTTTGCGAGTTCACTTTTGTAGTTCACTATTTGTAATTCAATGTTTGGTTGAATTTTATTGTAATTCATTTTTGTTGTAGTTCACTATTTTAGTTCATCTCAACAATGATCTCAACTCTGTTGCAACAAAGGTTGTGACTTAACTTTAGCAAAAAACTCTACTTTACAATTGTAGCTAAGTTTGTGGTTCACTATTTTAAATTTAATATTTTTAGTTCACTTTTAGGAGTTTACAATTGTAGTTCACTATTTGTGGTTCACTATTTGAGTTCAAAACACCTTATGTTCATTGTGTCACACCTACTTCATATTACTAACTCACTTTAAACCAAAGTTCACTTTTAATAGTTTACAATTGTAGTTCACTGTTTGTTACAGTATAGAAGCTGATGAGAATGCTGAGTGCAATTTATTGATCATATGAAGATATCAGCAGCCTGCTGATAGCATGAACATCATCATCCTACCGACAGAGTGAAGACTCAGCAACCTGCTGATTAGTTCAATATAGTGTAATATAGAAAATTGTTATTCTGTTGTAACTTGTAATAACCGTTTGTAACTTACTTCCAACTGATTCATGAGGTGTATGAAGTTATAAATACCCCATTATCAACTGCATTGTAATCAAACTTGTAACTTTTACTTGATCAATAATAGTTCCACATTTTATTTTGTGTTTGTAATTCTACAAATTTCATCATTGTATCAGAGCAGAAATTCTCAAATTTCTGAATGCTTTTCTGCGTTTTCTCTCCAATTGTTGAAGAATCTTGAGAGTGTTCTTCATTTTTCTGACTTTCAGTTTCTTGAGAGTAAACTATCACCTATTTCCTTGTTTTGTGATCAGTTCTTGATCAGTTTTTCACTATCACTGTTGATTTATGATCAATTCTTGATTTCTTGATAGTTATGGCAGCTAAAAAACAAGAAATAAATCCATCTAGTTCATTCTATGTTCATCCAAATGAGAATCCTTCTTTGGTTCTTGTTCAGCCATTGATGAATGGAAACAACTATAATCCATGGAAAATGTCCAAGGAGATGGTGTTGATCACCAAGACTAAAATTACCTTCGTAGACGGTGACAGACCTAAACCTAACCTTGGAAACGGCGCCAGAAAGCTGACGGACATTACCTAGGCTATACAGATCCTAACCGACAGTGTATCGGGTCAAACTGTAGTGCTAGTATGGTGAGTCAGGTCGTATTCCTCAGGGAAAACATGGTAATTCTTTTAAGTGGGGTTAAACACCAAGAAGCTATTATTAACTCGATCTAAGTCGCAGTTTTTACTTTTTCCTGGGTTAGATTATGTTAGTAGTTAGATTGTTAGTAAAGCAGTAAATAAATACATAAATATAAAAATAGATAATATATATATTTTTGGATCTAGCCAAGAATACTTTACTGAATCAATACCTTTTTGTAGAAATAAATGAGACAGATCTTCCTTTATTCAAGGTGTAAATTATATATGAATCGGTGTACTCTTAAGCTAGACAACTCCTCCTCACACGAGCGTATGAAATTGTCATATGTCAAATGTCATCAGTCCAAGGTCCACAACTGCCCCATGCTAATCTTAGTTAGTCTGAACAGTACCGAGTACAAATCTACCCCGGATAAAAGAGGTTATTCCGTTCGTCGACGGCCGATGTTATTCAAGAGGCTCCGGTTGTCAAGCGGATCGATTTAACACAAACGGAGTAGTTTCAATTAAACTCGTGATTTTAACATTATTAAGATCTCGAGTACAAATTTCAATAAGATTCATCTTTCCAGGACAAATCGCCCCCGGGTAGGAAATCGGGTTCCGTTGTCACGTTTTCACTCGGCCAATTTTACCCTCCGGTTTTTCTATTTTTTATCTCATATCCTAACTTCTCTCGGTCGGTTCATCGTCGGGTTATATGTTGCGATTCATCTTGATTAATTACGTCAATCCGAATATATTATCAATACGTTGCAAAATAGAAAAAGATTCATTATAATTAGTTTTAATCATGATTACCGAGTCGATCATTCATTTTACCAAAAGATTAACTAATTCAGATTCATATCTTGGCTAGACATATTTTTAGTTTAACATAGTGATAGATATAATATATATATAAATAAACAACAAAAGTAATAACTTGATAAAATTACCCGTTAAGTGCAAATCAAAGCCGTATTCTCTGAAAAGAACAACTTCTTCAATAACAACTTTCTCGGTAATTCTTTCGAGCATTACAACAGTACTACTTTTATTTATAAAAACATATATACATACATAGACATATGTATATACGGGCCCGAAAATAAAATAAAACGAGAAAAGAGATGAAGAACGGAGATGAAGAAGAGGGAATGGAAGAAATGGGAGGAGGTGGAGAAGAGAGATCTTGGCCAAGAGTGGCCAAGATGGGGCAAGGATTTTTTATGGATATGGGGAGGTATTTATAGGGGGAGTTGAGGGAGGTTGTAATGAGGGAGGTGATATTTGAGGGAGATATTTTTGGAGAATATGCTAAGTATATGCCAAGGAATATTCTAAGCATATGCCAAGTTTGTTACAAGCATGTGGGAGGTATTGATGAGTTTGTTATGACTCATCATCATCATCATTAGTTAGCACATGGAGTAACATGCAACAAGTTGAGCCAAAAATATCCGGTTCGACCCGAGATATCAACTGTTTGGTAAAAAATTCATAACTTGAGTTGTAGACCTCCGATTGACGTGATTCAAAATGCGTTGGAAAGCTCATTTAAATATCTACAACTTTAGTCAAGAACTATTCTCCAGAAAATGCCTCTAATTCGGGTCAAATTTCCATCGAAAACAGGTTACGGTAGAAGCGCGTAGGAAAAATAATTTGATCCGTTGAACTCGTAAGCTTGTGGCATTTTCTTCTTTCCCTCAAAATCCATCTTTTAGGCTTCAAAACATGTCGTTACGTGGAATCTTGGTCAATATATAATCCTGCAATGAACCACCAAAATACCAAACGTAAATCCGACACGACACTCCGGTTACTAAACCGGTACAAAACTTATAAAAACTTATAAAAATACGATAATTTATATAATAACTACTAATTATACATTTGAATAAAACTTAGTAATTTTGACTTGATTTGATACAATAATGCTCAAAATGGTATCAATATTGGGGTAAAATGTCGTAATAATGATCATAAATTTATCTCTCATCAGACGGCACAATTAAAAAGCCAAAACCAGATTCAGCAGACTTCTATGCAGGGAGTCAGTGTGATACAATGGTGAGATCATAGATCTTGAATTCTATTGAAAACACCATTGCACAGAGTTTGATGTATTTCAAGAATACACATGCAGTTTGGAAGAACCTTGCAGTAAGATTTTCAAATGTTGATGCCTTAAGATTCTGTCAATCAGTATTTCACAAAGTTGATGATTCTTTGGGAAGAAATCAAGACCATTAGGCCTGTAACTGTCTGTTCTTGTGATCCTCAATGTCACTGCAATGCAATCAGCAATCTGATGGATCATATGGAGGCTGAACATATCATGAAATTCCTTAAAGGATTAAGGGATAAGTTTAAGCCCTTGGTTTCACAAGTAATGTTGATGGTGCCCTTTCCAGAAATTCATGATGCCTTTGCAATGGCAATCAAGTTTGAAAGACATGAGTTTTATGTGGCTAACAAGGCCAAGAATCAAGATTCCATGGTTCTTTCGTCACAAAAGAATGGACAGGGGCAAAATCAGATTGTCAGCAGACCTAACTCTGCTGCAAATCCTAGACCTAAAAATCCCAAAAAGATGCAATGCAGTTTTTGTGGATTCAATGGTCATACTGAGGAGACGTTTTACAAGAAGCATGGTTTTACTCCTGGCTTTAAATCAAAAAAGGCAAATATGGTAGAAGAGGAACAATCAGCAGAAGAAGATCAGGCACCAAGCAGGTCTGCTGGACCAGAGTTTCCCAATCTTACTGCACAACAACCTGACAAGTTGATGGCTCTGCTAAGTGATCCTCTTAGACATGCAGGATTTGCTGTTGGCCAACCTGCTGATGTTGTTACATATTACTCACCTACTACAAGAACAGGTGACCTAAATTTAGTAAGATCAATACAATGGATCTTGGACTCGGTGCCACGGACCACATTGTAGGATCATTAGATCTAATAAGCAATCCCAAACCTTCATCTGATATAAAAATGGGATTACCTAATGGAAATAATTTCTCTGTCACACATATATGACAAGTGAGGATCAACACTCAAATGGTCCTACATGATGTGTTTTGCATTCCTGGTTTTAATTATAACCTTTTATCTTTACCTTCTTCTATTAATCATACAAAAGGTGCAGCTGTCTTTTCTGCTAACAAGTGTGTTTTTCCGGACAAGAACAAGAAAGTGATTGGTTTAGCTGAGTTTCAGAGAGGACTTTATGCTGCCAATGCTGTGGAAAATCACACTTTATGTAATAGATTAGATGGTGCACTCTTATGGCACTACAAACTTGGGAACTTGCCAGATATGAGACTGCAAGTCATCAGTTCACAGTCTGCTGATGTCAAATTTTGTAATCATGATATTTGTTATGTCTGTCATATGGCTAAACTGAAGAATAATCCTTTTCATTTAAGTACCACTGCTGTAAATGCTACTTTTGACCTTATTCATATAGATATTTGGTGTCCTCTAAGACAGCATACTGTGAATGGAAAATAATATTTTCTTACTGTTGTAGATGATTTCTCTAGATTTACTTGGGTTTTTCTTATGAGGCATAAATATGAAGCCTCTGACCTTGTTAAATCTTTTGTTAATTTTTTTTTCCACTCAGTTTCATAAAATTATTAAAGTCATTAGATCTGACAATGGTGTATAATTTCAACTTACTGACTTATATGCTCAGCAGGGTATCATACATCAGAAATCCTGTGTAAGTACACCTGAGCAGAATGGTAATGTTGAAAGAAAACATCAGCATTTGTTGAATGTTGCAAGAGGTTTGAGGTTCCAGAGTAATTAATCTACCTATTGAATATTAGGGTTTTTGTCTTTTGCATGCTGTACAGTTGATTAATGTCACACCTACACCACTGCTGAAGGAGAGCACTCCACATGAAGTGCTTCATGGCACCAAACTAGACTATTATGTGTTTAAAGTTTTTGGTTGCTTAGTTTTTTCATGCACACTTCAGCAGTATAGGACCAAAATTGACTCAAAATGTAGGACTTGTGTCTATCTTGGGAATTCAAATACATCCAAGGGTGCTATTGTCTTAGATATTACCAACAAAGATAATTTTGTTACTAGAAATACTCAATTTCATTACACTTATTTTCCTCATTTTCAACAGGTGTTGGGAAAGCCTAGATATCTTGCTGAAATGCCTGTTCCTTTGCCAGTAATGGACAATTTTGATGACTAGTTGAATGAATCAGCAGACTAACCAGCAATGGGATCAGTAGTAGCTGAAACATCTAATGAAACGCACGCACCAGTTAACCAGGCACCTGAACCAGCACAACTAAGAAGGTCCACAAGAACAAGTAAATCACCAACCTTATCAAGGGGGTGCTCATAATGTTCAGCAGACTTCACATCTGCTGAGTGCAGTCATGAGTCTGGATAACCTCTCAGCAGACTATGCCAGATTCACTAATGCCATTGATGCTGTTAAAGAGCCTAAGACCTACAATCAAGCTATCAAGCATGATAAATGGAAGGAGGCAATGAACAAAGAAATTGAATCTTTACAAAAGACTCACACATGGGAGATAGTTGATCCTCCCCCCAGGCAAGAAACCCAAAAGGTGCAAATGGGTATACAGAATCAAATACAACCTTGATGGTTCAGTAGAGAGATATAAAGCTAGACTAGTAGCGAAAGGCTACACTCAAACATATGGGATTGATTATCAAGAAACTTTCTCACCTATTGTCAAAATTACTACAGTCAGAGCTTTACTTGTAGCAGCAACTAGCAATAATTGGCATCTACATCAAATGGATGTGAACACTGCCTTTTTACATGGATATTTGCATGAAGAAGTATACATGCAGTTACCTCCAGGTTGTGCAGCAACTAAACCAAATCAAGTCTGCAGACTTACCAAGTCATTGTATGACCTCAAGCAAGCCAGCAGACAATGGAATTGTGAGTTGACTGAATCTTTAGAGGCTCAAGGATTCATTCAATCCAAAAATGACCACGGTTTATTTACAAACGGGTCAGGACAGTCCTTAATTGCTTTGTTGGTATATGTAGATGACATCATAGCAGCAAGCCCTAGTGAAGAGTTGATTCAGCAAGTAAAGGATGCTCTACATAAGCAGTTCACTATCAAAGATCTTATAAAATTGAGACATTTCCTAGGCATTGAGGTTGCTAGATGATTCATCACATCTAGAACACAACACTGCATACATATCACTAGTGGGCAAATTGATTTATCTCACTTTTACAAGACCAGATATTGCTTTTGCAGTACAACAACTAAGTCAATTTCTGGACACTCATACTGAAAATCATATGAAAGCAGCTTACAGACTGCTGAGGTATTTGAAGACTAATCCTGGACAAGGAATCCTATTCCCAGCAGACAACAATCTTGTACTCAAAAACTTTACAGACAGTGATTGGGCTGGTTGTCCTGAAACAAGAAGATCAGTATCAGGATGTATGATGTTTCTAGGAGATGCGCCAGTCTCTTGGAAGGCCAAGAAACAAACAACTATCGCTAGAAACTCATCTGAGGCTGAATACAGGGCTATGGAAATGCAGTTTGTAAAATTCAGTTGCTGATTTATCTACTCCAAGATTTGCAGGTTCCTGTTCAGTTACCTGATGTGCTATTTTGTGACAATGCCAGTGCAATACACATTGCTCATAATTCAGTCTTTCATGATAGAACAAAACACATTGAAATTGACTGCTATGTTGTGAAAGACAAAGTCAAATCCAGACTTATCAAACTTCTTTCAGTCAATACAAAAGAACAAATAGCTGACATCCTTACCAAGGCCTTGGATGCACCTATTTCTCTTATCTACTAGACAAATTGGGAGTTTCAAAGATCTTCTAGAATTCAAGTAGTTGATGAGAATGCTGAGTGCAAGCTGTACATGTACCACTCTTAGCTTGAGAGGGTGTTACAGTATAAAAACTGATGAGAATGCTGGGTGCACTTTGCTGATCATATGAAGATATCAGCAGTCTGTTGACAGCATGAACATCAGCATCCTGCAGACAAAGTGAAGACTGAGCAACTTGCTGATTAGCTCAAAACAGTGTAATGTAGAAAACGGTTATTCTGTTGTATCTTGTTATAACCGTTTGTAACTTACTTCCAACTAATTCATGAGGTGTATGAAGTTATAAATGCCTCATGATCAACTGCATTGTAATCCAACTTGTAACGTTTACTTGATCAATAATAGTTCCGCATTTTATTTTGTGTTTGTAATTCTACAAACTTCATCACTGTTTGTGGTTCACTATTTGAAGCTTACTATTGTAGTTCACTGTTTTTGGTTCACTTTCTGATTGAAATCCTTCACTAAAAAAACATTTCTCACACCCCTTTGTGTCCTTCATCTATAGTTGCATATCTTCGCTATCATTTCAAATATAAAGTCACAAGCAATTGACCATGAACGAATAACTCTCATCTGAATTCTTACTTCAAAAAAAATCATCTCATCTGAATTCTTTCTTTCTTTTTAATTAGATTTTGGACCAATGTTTGTATACCTTACTTTTTAAAACGGAATTACATACTAACTCATGAGCATTAGCTTCAATGAAATCTAATCATTTGTTATCTTAGCCTTCACTTGATAGATTCTCATACCACTGAATATGTGCATTGTGTTATTCACTTGATTTATACAATGTTTTGAATTTGTATGTGCATTGCTAGATATTGTTCATGAATTTTCTTTTGTATTGATTATTGGTATTAGTGATAGTGTCTTGAATTCCTGTGCAGTTACTTGAGCCATGGAGCAAAAATGCAAGAGTGGAATCAGAAAATTCAAAAAAGTGCAAGCCTATTTGAAGGCTGAAAATAATGTTCGGGAAGAAGCATAAAAAGCATATGCAATGCTTGAAAAGAGAGATGTTGTAATAAATTACCGGTCCAAAATTGAACAATTGAGGTCCAAAAATGCGGTCACCAAAAGTGTGCACATTGCACGTTAGCTCTATGTTTCCATAACAAGCCTCACCCCTTTCATCCTGATTTTTTCAAACCATTGGAGGAACTGTTGTAAGTTCACTTTTTGTAAAAATAAAATAAAAAAAGAGCGGTTGGTTTTTCATTGGTTGTAGTTCGGTGTTGTCGTTATTATTGTTAGTTCACTTTCTGAATTTATTTTTGTGAGTTCACTTGTAAAAGTTTACAACTGTAGTTCAATTATGTAGTTCACTATTTGTTGTTCAATGATGTGGTTCAGTATTTTTAGTTCACTATCTCAAGCCATCAAACACACATTCTATTTTTCCATCCTTTTAAATTAATTACTTATTTTTTCCGTATACATAACACAAGAAGAAAGAATACGAAGGAATGGGTTAAAAGGACAGACCAACTTTGCATTGATTATGTTCAAGAAGACACAAAATTGTCCCATTGTGTTGACATTATACCATGTTGACAGTGAACAATAACACTCTTTTTTGTTAGTTCAATATTTGAGATCACTATTGGAGTTCAATGACACTTTGGTTCACTGTTTGTGGTTCACTATTCAAAGTTTACAATTGTAGTTCACTGTTTGTGGATCACTATTTGAGTGCAAAACATTCTAGTTCACTGTTTTACACATACTTCACATTACTAATTCACTTTAGACCAAAGTTCACTTTTATGAGTTTATAATTGTAATTCACTATTATAGTTAACCATTGGATGTTCACTATTGTTAGTTCATTTTTTGAGAGTTCAGTTGTAGGAGTTTACACTTGTAGTTCATTGTTTGTGGTTTAATATTGGAAGTTACAATTGTTAGTACAATTTTTGAGGTCACTATTTTAGTTCAAAAACACTCGGCTCACTGTCTGTGGTTCACAATTAGAATTTTACAATTGTGGTTCACTTTTTGTGGTTCTTTATGTGAGGTCAAAACATTGTAGTTCACTGTTTCACACCTACTTCACATTACTAATTCACTTCAAACCAAATTTCACATTTTAGTTGTTTATAATTGTAGTTCACTATTATAGTTAACCATTGCAAGTTTACTATTGTTAGTTCATTTTTTAGGTTCTTTTTTGCGAGTTCACAATTGTTAGGTCACTTTTTGAGTTAATTTTTGTGAGTTCACTTTTAGGAGTTTACACTTGTAGTTAACTGTTTGTGGTTCACTATTGGAAGTTTATTGTTGCTAATTCAAATTTCGAGTTCAATATTTGAGTTCAAAAAACACTCTGGTTCACTGTTTTGTGGTTCAGTATTTGAGTGCGAAACACTCCGGTTCACTGTTTTACACCTACTTCACAAAACTAATTCACTTCAAACCAAAGTTAAAATTTCAAAATTTTATTTCCTTTTAGGAAATCTATGTGGGAACGAAGCGGAATTTAAATTTTATTTCATTTTAACCAGGATCGACTTCGTTTAAGCAACAAACAAATAAGTAGTAGATGGTGAATACCTTACTTGATCTAAAGGATCGACGCTTTGACCGTCTTAGGAGAGTAGTGGTGCACCGAGCCCCCTAAGTTTTCGGCCTCTACCGCTAGTCCACACGAACAACCCGCCGGAATCCCATATAGGATTGCTACCAGAAAAACTTGGTTGCTAGACCGACATTTTCTCTCTTTCATATCTCTCTCTAAGAATCTCCTTATTTTTCACAAGAAACTATTAGTCTCTTGGAATTGTGATGTACAAAAGAGCTAGCCAAGGCTCCCTTAAATAGGAGAGACTTGTGCCTCACTATCAATCCCAATCTGATTGGGAGAAGCTTCCAAGCAGATTGGGGAGAAAGAAAACATTTTCCTAATAAAATAAGGAAAATACATTTGATTGATTTATCTCATTTAATTTAATATCTTACATTAAATATTTCCAAGATTTTGTCAATATCTAATATTGACTATCTTTATCTTATTACCATAAATATATTTTTCATAAATCAATTAATATCTAATATTAATATATGGTAATCTAATTAAATTAAATTGCATAATTCTAGTGTATCTTATATAGTAGAAAGTGTCGCCCAATTTAGCCATAAATTGGCATCTAGAATATTCTTTAATTAATATAATACTGTGATTAATTTACAAAATACATGTGTATCAATATACACAATATATTTCGACATACATATACATTATATGTATATCTAATTAATCAACATAAATAGTATCTTGTATTTAATTTATTCATAATAAATAAATACCACCATATTAATTTATCTCTATAACACTTTATAGTTGAGATAAAACTTTCCTTATTTGGTTATCGCTATAACCGCATTTTAATCCGGCTAGATGTTCTTATGTGTGTGTGACCCGATAGGTTTCCGAATATGTTGGCCGTAGACACAAAGTGCAATTACGAAAATGTCCTTCATACCTAACGATCACGGAATAGCGTCAAGCAACACACCGTGACCCCAATCATCGGAAGAGTCAAATGCAATGACTACTACCTTTCATGTGAAACAGGTTACCATGTAAATAGAATCCTATCGCTGTATTAATATCCATACAGTCGTACATCGAGTGTCAAACATCAAGGACCGTATCTTATAATGTGGATATCCTACTCTCAAAGTAACATATTACTTCTGCTTTGCAAAGACTTCCGAGAATAAGACATTCCTTAAAAGAGGGCCTTTTCGGATATTCACCCCTACTAATAGGGTATGCGATTTCCGAATGAACAACATGAATCAGACGCATGCTTCAGTATCACACACAATCAATACCGCATGATCGTCTCATGCCTAGAGGAAACTTCAATAGTGTCAAAGTATGACAATCCACATCGTGATGTCATGAATACTCCGGTCTCCGGATAATTACACAACCGCCATATAGTGCGACACTTAATAAAGTAAATGGGTCAGTCTAACGTACGCATTCTCTAATACACGTTTACGTACAGTCCAAGTGTCTTAACACTTTGATAGACGAGATCTATCCCTACCTTCAGTAAGCTAGAAGACATCTAATACGTGCTAATCTAATCGTACTATCAATGTCCCGTTCGATAGCACATACGACTAGAGATATTTAAGTATCAAACCCTTTAAAGAGAGTTGAGATCTCATCAACCATAATCACCATCATGGTTTCTTTTTCACAGTTTGACACTAAGGACGTTATCATATATACAATCACAAATTGGCTCATATAAATGAACATATTATATAATAACAGAAAATCCATTTAATATATGTATAAACATAAAGAAATAGTTGATATGATCCGGCCGGGTCGGATCCGGTCCAACCCGATTGGGTTTAGGACACTATTTCAACAATCTCCCAATTGGCTTAAAACCAATCACTCGTACACACAAGACCAAGTTGAAACACAAGAATCTCATGCAATACTCGTAACCAACCCTAAGCATGAATGGATCACCATCTGTGGGGACTCAGACTATCTTCATATCATGCTCCAAATGACCTAGTCAAAGGGAACCGCCTCAAAACACACATGAATCTCTGACGAGACCCTGGTCTTTGCTTCAAGCAATAAATCCACCACTATATCAGCTATATAGTGAAGGTGGAAGAACCGTACAAGGATCAGGAATGAACCTCCTAGATCCATGTACTGCTCCCGCTGCGCCTCCAAGACACTACTGAGTTTTGGCCCAGTTGTAGAATCTCTAGTGATTTCTGGCTAAGAACATTTCCAGCTCACTGTATCGCTTAATCAAAGTGACCACAAACCCAGACCGTAGCTCCCACTATCTTCATAAGATTCAGGGTACACATCTTTATATTTACGTTTATTTAATTCCAAGTTTCAATAAACTAGGAACTCTTCCTTAACACTTTAAGGACATTCTCGACATTTACCAAAATTACTTTCATACCTGCTCATGACTCTTCATGAAGTATGAATATTTGGTTTAACTCACAACACTTATGATGGACCGCATTACAGAGGCAAAATGTACCTTCCATAAGTATCATCTTTCACCTTATCTTCAGGACTGACATCCTGTCATAGATAGACCTCGAGAACACTGGCTAGCAGTGTCTCTCGTCGTGGTCTATGCTAAAATCTTTTAGCATCTCATCTATGTGGGTGAACTGTGATAACCAAGCAGTATCTAAACCTATCACTATAGACTCTCATTTCCAAAATAAGAACTGCTACTTCTAAGAGCTTTCGAAAAGTCCTTGAATTACAAAACATTAATTGACTGTGACATGGGGTGTTTATTCTGAGAATAATATCCAATACCTTGCTCAAAAATTGTAACACTCCAACTAACCCTTCTGCACATAAGGCATATCTTTCATTTTGATCAAATCAAACTCTTTTGATTATCAAAGTAAAGAACTTATACATAAACTTGTTTAAGTCCATTAATGGATATCATAGACTTATATCACGTTGTTGTATATGAACATCAAGTCATTGGCCCAATGTTTTCAACATTATCGTATAGCTATGATACGTAGCTATAACAAGCACAATCTGAATAGCTTTAAGTATAGCTAGTAGCATAGAGGTAATCACAAGGTTTTGGCCTCATAGTCCTTTAGCCATCAAGTTAGCTTAACTGGTAATCTTATTACTATCCATGCCAGCCTTTCATAACGACATGCTACACCTTTCAGGGACATTCCCTTCAGGTGAGACAGACTAGGTTCATAACCTGTTATGTCACTCATGGAATCTACTCCAGATATTATGGCTCCAAGCCACATCTCTTAATCTTGCCTTCCAAGCAATCTTACATAAGTCGTGAGATCTTCATTCTTCAAGATGAACATACCAGAAGCCCTTTCAGGCATGTGGTCATCTATAGACTCATAGAATACTTGTGTGCACTGAGCAGTGTCCTGCACCTTATCGCTATACGGGGCCTACTCATATTCCAATGGTTGAATATCTCTTTGTGGTTCTCAAACTCTTTTGAGATCTTAACTTACTCTCACTGTTTCTTTTGGAAGAAACACTTCCTCTAGAAGATAGCATGCTTGGTGACAGAAACATTTTGCTCCGAGGGAAAGTTAATGATATCTAGCATACTTGCTAAGATATTCCACAAAGTTGCATATGTCATGGGAGGCTCTAAGCCTTTCAGACAATGCCTTCTTGCTAGAAGCACGACAACCCTAAATCATCGGTTAAGATGGATTTGATGTTATCGACTTCCATATCTGACATGGAATTTATTCAATCTTTATTCTTTGAAATTTGGTTAAGTATATGTATTGTATAAGGGCACTATCCCAAAGCAGGTAAGGGATACTTTGCATGGCTTACGTCACACATTTATCGTATAAAGTGTTGTTTCCATTTTAGGAGCACAATCTATTTGCGTATCCCAAAGATGGTATCCTTCAAGGGAGAATCTGATTCAATTTCAGACAGCTTATGAAACACCATTCAGGGATCAATTACTTCAATCCAATTGAAGATTAACTCCTAAGTAGCTCATTAATCTCATATTTGTACTTGCTCAAACTTTTCGGGCTTTCCAAATTGTTGTACTTCACTAAGAATATTCAACTATTTGTAAAAATAGTCGTAGAGAGTAATAAACAATAATAGCCATATAAATATTTAGTTGAGATTTATCACCTATATCAACTATATAGTGACATCAATCTAGTATGTTAGATTCAGTGACCGTTCAACTTTTCGGAATAACTTTTATTCCTTACAATTGAATATGTGTACTAAATCCTAACGAACAACTGAGCTCGTGTTCCTCATAAGAACCGGAACACAATAACATTTATTTATTTCCTTTGTCAGTTTACTAGACTCCGAATACAAAAGTGAAAATTTCGCAACGTTTGCTTCACTTTTCCGTATCTTTCTGTATTCCGTATTTAATCCTTCTAATTTAATCATACTCGTAAGATATCAAATATCTAAGAGTTGACTTGAACTTAGATGAATTTACCTCAACGCACTTTCCAAGAATAGAGACTTCGATAATACCTCTTATTTTAAGCATATGCCCTAACTTTTCTTTTAATCCTTTAAGCACTCGTAAACATTTCATCGTGTAGTCTTCATAAGACTTATGAAAAATCACAAGCGCTATGTCTTTAATTTTATTTGATAAAGAAAATCCAATGTTTATTAGGTAGTATATTTAGCCTATTGAATCATATTCAAAACATGAACTATTTAATTTTCAAGCAATGATTAAAAAATTAAGTCGATACTTAAATCTTACAATTTTAAAAACAACCTTTCCAAAATTTGATGTGGTCATCGTATGACACAATGATCATATTGGGTCGTATCCAATATATGATTAATTCGTTGAAACTTATTTCAAGTGATTTAATCATATCATGAGCTTCTGGTTTTTCATTAATAATTAAAGTCTTGGAGCACTACATCAATTATGTAGTCTCCTTGTCTCTAACTACTATAACGAGGTTGTTCATGTCATTGTTTATTTAAAAGGAGTAAAATTACTTAACCATACTTGAGAAAGTTTATCAAAAGGCACCAGTCATAATTTGGTTTTACTAATAGAGAATAAAAACATAAATATAAAAGTTTGCTAAAAACTACAACATAAAAATAAAGATAAAAGAGTGTTGTTGTTTATACACGCAAAATCAAAAATGGTCTTTTGGTTTATGATTTTGCTCCCACTAGTCAACTACTCCCTATTGACTTTCAAGAAATTTCTAAAATTCTTTAGTGGCCAAGATCTCATCTAGTTACCCCGATTCCCGACATGGGCCAATCAACAGGGATAATTCGACAAGTAGGTAACACTTTACCAATCACATCTCTAGGTGACTCGTGGTGGTCGACTAGTCAACTATTTGACGCTTCACATCACTATGTGATAGCCAACCCTTTGTCTCTAAAATCAAACGGTCTTGACGTGGGCCAATCACCGCAAGAATCTTAGTCGAGTCGTAACCCAACTATTCATGAGATTTTATAACGATCATAGCTCGATAATAACGATATACCCGAGGTAGGTCAACTCCCAACGTGGGCCGATCAGTTGGATCCGAACAAGGGCTCTTCACCGTCATTATAATATTGGGAGACAAATATAACTCTATTTTTGTTGTGGGAGTAATTTTAAATTAATTCTCTCATCAAGTATATATATCTCTATAGACATACATCATGTACATTCATCTAGATTGTGCCTAGTTATGCATCTATCGTATCATATAAAATAAATACAAGCACAATATAAATAAATGCGTAAAGTAACCGGTATGATTTTGGACTTTTCCTAAGTGCGGTTTCGAATACAAACTGACGACACCGCGGGTCACAATCTAAGGTAGCTGCAACCGCCAATAGCATCTTTAATGCGCCATTCTCCAATAGGATATTTATCTTCGTCTTTCTTTGGCCTTCATCTTCCGCTACATTCTTGTCACATAAAGTCTACTTAATAAAATAAATACACCCACCGCACATGGGGTGAGCTAACGGGAGTGGGATAATTCAGAAAATAAACTAGGTCACGTTCTTCATAACGGCCTAGGACAATTTTAAAACCAACGGAAAAATAAATCATTCACATCTATCCTATTGGTCGAGTCAATGATCAATCGAGTCTATACAATGATATATATCTACTATATCTAATTCATACAATAAAAACATATGAAAAAGATAAAATCTAAATTTACCAACTTGCGTCTTAATTAATCGATTAACGTTTAATCAATTAAATAATTTTATCCAATCAAATAACTAATTAACATTTAATTAATTAAATGATTTTAATCAAAATAAAATTAACGGTTAATTGTAAACGATTTCAATTTTAATTTTAATTAATAAGAACTATTCAAAAATAAATAAAAATTAGGTATTGGTTTCCAAAACCAAAATGCATCTCCCTTGGCCTTTGCAAAATCAAAATTTTGTAAAAGTCCTTGGCCTATGACTATTGCAAAATCAAATATTTTGAAAAGGGCTTAGACCTATACCAAACAAAGTTTGGAAATGGCCAATATTATTTAATTCCATGTGGCATCCCAATGACCCAAGCTATTTAAATTATTAGTTAGCCACATAACACAACTAAATAAAAAGAGATATCAATGCACAATAAATAACACAAAACGAAAACCAAAATCAGGATCCACCATGAACCACCAGCCGCTGGCAGCACCCTAAGGCGCCACCGCAGGTCCGCCGAGCTCCCTACCCGACTATAATTTTTTTTGGGGGGAATGAGGGAGAAGGACAGAAATATTTCATCAATTGACTAGAAGGACAGTCTTTTGAAACTTTTGCATAAAGGACAAAACTATTTATTCACTGTCGAAATTCACTGCCGAAATTCACTAATTTTCAAAATTCATTGTCGAAATTCACTGATTTTCGGGATTCACTTGGGAGTAGAGCTGTTAAACGAACAGAGCCGCTCGTGAACAAGCTCGTGTTCGGCTCGTTAGTGTTCGTGATCGTTTGTTCGTTTAGCTTAACGAGCCGAGCTCGAACATGATTGTAGGCTTGTTTGCTTAACGAGCCGAGCTCAAGCTTGGTTCGTGAACGTTCGATTATGTTCGCGAACATGCTTATTATGTTCGCGAACATGCTTATTGTTCGCGAACATACTTATATAATGTTCGCGAACATCCTTATATGCTTATAATATATGTCTAACGAACCGAACTCGAGCCGAATTCGAGCCAAAGTCGAGCCAAAAGACAAAAAATATGTCTAACGAGCCGAGCTCGAACGAGCTCGAACAGTTCATGTTTTAAACGAGCCGAGCTCGAACAGAATTTTTTGTTCGTTTAACAAACGAACGAGCTCGAACGAGCTCATGAGCTTAACGAGCTCGAGTTCGAACAGCCAATACTCGGCTCGGCTCGGCTCGTTAACAGCTCTACTTGGGAGATTCACTGATTTTCGGGATTCACTGTTTGTCCTTCTCGCTATAAAAATTATGCAGTTGTCCTTCTCCCTATAAAAAATATGTAGCTGTCCTGTTACTTAAAAATATTCCAGATTGTGTCATTATCCCTAATTTCCCTTTTTTTTTCCATGTTTTGCGAATGTAGATCTTGCATCTATTAATTAATTACTACGCAAATTAAATGCTTATTGCTTAAGCTCAAACCTAGCTCTGCTACCACTGTTAGGAAATCAACGCGGGAACGCAGCGGAATTTAAAATTTTATTTCCTTTTATCCAGGATCGACTTCGTTTAAGCAACAAACAAATAAGTAGTAGATGGTGAATACCTTGCTTGATCTAAAAGATCAACGCTTTGACCGTGTAAGGAGAGTGGTGGTGCATGGAGCAGCCCAAGCGTTAGGCCTCTACCGTTAGTCCACACGAACAACCCGCCGGAATCCCACCTTGGATTGCTACGAGAAAAACTCGGTAGCTAGACCGACCTTTTCTCCCTCTCAAATCTCTCTCTAAAAAGCTCTCTATTTTCCACAAGAAACTATTAGTCTCTTGGAATTGTGATGTTCAAAAGTGCTAGCCAAGCCTCCCTTAAATAGGAGAGACTTGTGCCCCACTGTCAATCCCAATCTGATTGGGAGAAGCTTCTAGTAGATTGGGGAGAAAGAAAACATTTTCTTAATAAAATAAGGAAAATACATTTGATTGATTTACATCATTTAATTTAATATCTTATATGAAATATTTCCAAGATATTGTCAATATCTAATATTGACTATCTTTATCTTATTACAATAAATCTATTTTTCATAAATCAATTAATATCTAATATTAATATATGGTAATCTCATTAATTAAATTGCACAGTCCAAGTATATCTTATACACTATAAAGTGGCGCCCCATTTAGCCATAAATTGGCATCCTGAATAATCTTTAATTAATATAATACTATGATTGATTTGCAAAATACATGTGTGTCAATATAAACAATGTATTTTGACATACATATACATTATATGTATATCCAATTAATCAACATAATTAACATCTTGTATTTAATTTATTAATAATAAATAAATACCACCATATTAATTTATCACTATAACACTTTATAGACGAGATAAAACTCTTCTTATTTGGTTATCGCTATAATCGCATTTTAATCCAGCTAGATGTTTTTATGTCTGTGTGACCCGATAGACTTCCGAATATATTGGCCGTAGGCACAAAGTGTAATTACGAAAATGCCCTTCATACCTAACGATCACGAAATATAGTCTAGCAACACACCGTGACCCCCAATCATCGGAAGAGTCAAAATGACTACTACCTTTCATGGGAAACAGTTACCGTGTGAATAAAATCCTATCGCTGTATTAATATCCATACGGTCGTACGTCGAGTGTCAAACATCAACGACCATATATTATAATATGGATATCCTACTATCTCGAATTAACATATTACTTCCGCTTTGCAATGACTTTCGAGAATAAGACATTTCTTATAAGAATGTCCTATCGGATATTCACCTCTACTAATAGGGTACGCGATTTCCGGACTAACAACATGAATCCTATGCATGCTACAGTATCACACCCAATCTCTACCGCATTATCACCCCATGGCTAGAAGAAACCTCAATTGTGTCAAAGTATGACAATTCACACCGTGATGTCATGAAGACTCCGGTCTCAGGATAATTACACAACCGCCACATAGTGCGACACTTAATAAAATAAATGGGTCAGTCTAACGTGCGCAATCTTTAATACACGTCCACGTACAGTCCAAGTTTCTCAACACTTTGATAGACGAAATCTATCCCTCCCTTCAAGAAGATAGAAGACATCTAATACGTGCTAGTCTAATCGTACTATCAATGTCTCGTTTGATAGCACATACGACTAGAGACATTTAAGTATCAAACCTTTTAAAGTAAGTCGAGATCTCATCAACCATAATCACTATCATGGTTTCTCTTTCACAGTTTGACACTAAGGACGTTATCATATATACAATCACAAATTGGTTCATATAAATGAACAAAATATATAATAACAGAAAAGCCATTTAATATATGTATAAACATAAAGAAATAGTAGAAATAATCCGATCCGGTCGGATCCAGTCCAACCTGATTGGGTTTAGGACAATATTTCAACAGTTCACCGTCTGTGGTTCACAATTGGAATTTTACAATTGTAGTTCACTTTTTGTGGTTCTTTATGTGAGGTCAAAGCATTCTAGTTCACTGTTTCACACCTACTTCACATTATTAATTCACTTCAAACCAAATTTCTCCTTTTAGTAGTTTGTAATTGTGGTTCACTATTATAGTTAACCATTGCAAGTTTACTATTGTTAGTTCACTTTTTAGGTTCTTTTTTGTGAGTTCACTATTGTTAGGTCACTTTTTCGGTTAATTTTTGTGAGTTTACACTTGTAGTTAACTGTTTGTAGTTCCCTATTGGAAGTTTATTGTTGCAAATTCAATATTTAAGTTCACTATTTGAGCTCAAAAACACTCTGGTTCATTATTTGAGTGCGAAACACTCCGGTTCACTGTTTTACACCTACTTCACAAAACTAATTCACTTCAAACCAAAGTTCACTTTTAGTTTATAATTATAGTTCACTGTTTGTGGTTCACTATTAGAAGTTTACTATTGTTAGTCCACTTTTTGGATTCACTTTTAGTAGTTTACAATTGTAGTTCAATGTTTGTGGTTCACTATTTGAACTCACTTTTATTTGTTTACGATTATAGTTCAATAGTTTTGTAGTTCACTATATGTATATTCCCTTTTTTAAGTGTACAATGCACCTGTGCTTAAATAGGTGTTTCTAATATGTCTCAATAAATATAAGCACATAAATATACCACACCAGACTACTAGATCTGTTGCAATATGTATTGAATTAATTGAAGAACAACATTTAGACATTGCTTCCAAGACTAATAGGCTGCTTCTAAAATTGGCTGCAAAACGTGATCATACTAAGTTGCTGCACAATAAATGATTTGGCAAAGATAAAGCTGAATTAGGATGGAAATACCACTTCTCGGTATTTCCAGGACACTAAAATTAGATCTAGGGGTATTCAACAACATATTCTTCCCACAACAGCAAAATTATCTTTATTAAAAAGAAGACTAACTAATTCAAAAAAAAAAAAAAAAAAAAAAGACGAACAATATGGTAGAGAGAAAACAGAGAACAAACAAAGGCAAATACAGTACAACATATTATTCTCTAACCAAACAAACAAATACAACACATTTTACAAAATAAGCAAGGAGCGTTTTAGCAATCATCTTTCAAAAACGCAGATGCACCCAACAATCTCAATTTTTTCGTTTGTCAAGCCTCAATCACCATTATGTCAGCTCTTAAGACCGACATTCTCATACAAAAAATTCTATGCATAAACAACAAGAAGCAGCCCCAACGGCAACGAAGCAAGTAACCATCATAACAAAGTTTATAAATGCATGAGTTTACCAAACTAATCAAAAAAGCCACACCACGGTGCTACAACAAGAGAACTATTGTGGCCTTCAAAATCCAAGCTAAATAACCTGTAATCTCCTGAATATGAAACTATATCTGCAGATCATGAGCAGGGGCGGATGCACGAATCTTGATATGAGGGTCAGAAATTTGTCAATTTTTTTCCGTATCACATATATATTTAAACATTCAATTCTATACATGTAATTATGGGACAATAGCTAAAAACATGGGGTCAAGACATATGAATAAGGGGGTCAATCACACATATATGTGTGTTTATAAAAAAAAATTCTCTACAATTTCTAAATAATATTTTTATTTTTGGAGGTCGGCCGCACCTTCAAACCCTAAGGTAGAGCCGCCCCTGATAATGAGAGCAACCGCCAATCAATTTTAAAAGTCAAGACTAAAGGGTCCTTACACCACCCTTCCCAATCACAATATTTTGCATCCTTTAAATGCCTTAACCATCAGAATGATAAGGCCTGAATGTCCCAAGAAAAAAATATATGCTTATACATCAAGAACATTTTTTTCCCTCAAATCCACATATTTGATCGTGAGATAAGTAAATGATGATATCATGAATCTAAATCAAATCATCTTTAGAATATTTCAACTGCGACATTAAAACTTTGTCTCTTTCCTCAGTAATGGCAATCTACTAAAGCAGAGGCAGTGATCGTCTTCCGGCGCCGGAAAGTTTCCATGAAGGTTCTCTGCCACTTAATCAACATACAAATTTTTCCCTAACTTATTCTCATTTATTTCTTTCCCTAACTTATTCTCATCCAAAATCAGATTCCACGCGGAGTTGGAGGCTTTTTAAAGCACCGGTTTTCTGCATTCACGTATTCAACTTTAGCACAGCAGCAATATCGCATCTCAATATTAATTTCTGCAGGTGTCGGCAGTGGCGATGGCCGTGGCTGAGAATATTTTTATAAAATTTAAATTTAAATCAATTCTAATAATATTTATTTTTATTTATGTAATTTTTAATTAAATAATTTAAAGTTGGAGTTCGTAATGATTTCAAACACGATGTTCGTTATTGAGTTCAAGTGTTCAAACCTGATGTTCGTTATTGGATAAGAATTTCAAACCCGAGGTTCGTTAATTAGTCGGTTGATTATTTCAAACCTGATTTCGTTATTGAGTAGTGATTTAAGCACTTCAACGTCTGTCTTTTGTTATTGGTTATTGCCGGTAGGGATGGTATCTCTGATGTTGAGGGGAGCGTGGAACAACCATAGGCGAAATGGGAAGAAGCAATTGATGGAGGCAAAAGAGGCGTAAATAGCAAAGATGATGGAAGAAAAGGGTACAATAAAGAGGTTTGATTGGAAAAACAGGTTTAGTTGCAGTTTACCATTGAATTGAAAAAAAAATCGACATGACTTGCAGAAGCATTTATGGGGTTTGAAAGATGATAATGACATATGAGCAATTTATTTTGATGACTAAAAAATCAACAGAAAAAAAAAAAAACATGATGACGGAAAAAATAAAATAAAATTAAAGGACAAACAAAACATGAAGACGAGTGAGAGGGTGAGGGTGCATGCAGCAGGCCTCCTTCCCTTTTACTTTTCTGGGCTGCCCCATATTTCATGGTAGGTCTAGGGCTTCATATTTTAAATCTCTGGTGGTTAAATTTGAGTCCAGATTGAATGTCTGGTACTCCAAATACCTTTCTCCAGGTGGCAGGCTCATACTCATCAGACATGTTCTGTCTTCTGTACGTGCTAATCAACATCATGTCTGCTGTGAAACTTCCCACTGCTATTATACAGAGGCTGGAACAGATTATGGCTAAATTCCTATGGCATGACAGTGATAATCACAAGAGAAAGCACTGGAGAAGTTGGGAAAATGTTTGTTATCCCACTTCTGAAAATGGTCTAGCCATTAATTAGAAGCCTCAAATTTTTTCAAGCTGCTTTAGCATGTAAACTAGGGTGGAAGATACATAATCAGCAGGGTCTTTGGGCTAAAAAAAGTCATGGCTGGTTCTTATCCTCTCTATAAACCTGTTGCTTGGAAACTTTTGGGCCCTGTGCAGGATTGTTTGGAACAACATTTGACTTATTTGAGGAGTCCTGCTAAAAAATGGGTTTGGACACCAGTGAATTCTGGTATCTTCTTTGTTTCGTCTGCTTATGATATCCTTAGGGATGGAAGAGCTTCGTTATATGATCTGGGAGAGATTTGGAATCCTCACATACCTACCAGAGTTGCCTTCTTTAACTGGAAGCTCTGTAACATATTACTTCCTTTTTCTGTACAGCTTCAACATATGGGTATTCATGGACCTTTTAAGTGTCCTTATTGTTGTCATGGTGATACCATTGATCATGCCTTCTGGTCTTTCCAAAGAGCTCAGGAAGTTTGGAGTTACTTTCAACAGCGGCTTCCGTTTTACCCAAAACCTACCACTTTGAAAGAGGTTCAAGATGCTTGGTGGAAAGCTCAAATCAAGGGGGGCTTTAGGGAAAGTTGTTCATCTCATCTCTTCCCTAATCTGTTGGGGACTTTGGAAGGACAGATGCACTACTCTTCATGATGGCCACGTGAATATTAGTCAGCTCAGTACCGCCATTGTTTCTGACATTCAATATGCCTGCAAAACTATGAATTTAAAGAAAAAGAATTATGATGATACCCTTCTTGTTAATTCTGGTCTTCTAAAACATCTTGATTCAAGGCCTGGTAAAAAGGCCATTGCTGTGTGTTGGCAGTCCCCTAATATTTGGTATAAACTCAATTCAGATGGTTCTTCTCTTAACAATCTTTGTCTAGCTGGTAGGGGTTTTATTATTAGAGATGGTCAGAGTAGGGTTCTCTTGGCAGGGTATGAAGCATATGTGATAGCTTCCAATTTTGAGGCAGAATTAAAGGCCCTTATTTCTAGAGTTCATCATTGTGTATCTCTTCATCTACAGCATGTGGATGTGGAATCAGACTCCAAACTTCTTGTTGATATGGTTAATGGTAATTCTCAGACCCCTTGGAAATATAGTGATGATATTGCTATGGCAGCAGACTTTCTGGCAAAACAAGATAGAGCTTCCCAACAATCCAATCTAATTCATGAAGGAAATGTTGAAGGGGAACTTGGCATTATCATTCTGGGAGATAGACTCAAGCTTCATCATATCAGATACATTTGATGCAGTTTATTTTTCAGATGGCTGGTATGCTGGGAAGCACCCTTCAGTCCTTACTTGGGGGATGCAAATCAGGTTGTATATATTTCTTTCCTGGATTGCATTTATTTCTCATCTGCATAGTTTATGTGGTGGGCTGTTTTGTTGACAATAATGGTCCTAGCTGGAGCTCTTGTCATTCCAGAAAAGATTTTACAGCATCGAGAATACAATGGATTATTGCGTGGGGACGTATTGGCAGCAGCTTATTGCGCACCGATAGAAAGGCTAGTAGCACATATGTGATGGGGAAGCAGATTATGCATTCAATCTTAGTCTGCAAATTGCACTTTTTATTTTTGTTTTTGGTGATCATAGTTTTGATGTATAAGCATACTTTTCTACTTTCATGTATTTTCCTTAGGATGATGAGGACATTCCAGTGTGTCGAGGCCCAAACTCTTTCCTTAGCACCCGGTTTTTCCCACCTCGGATTTTCCGGACTAAGGTTTTGAGTAGGTGAGGTAGCACACTGATGACATCTAGGAGTGAGGAGGCCACGGATGGCAAAAACCTTGTATTTTCTTTTTAACAATAAAGTAACAGGTTTAAAAAAAAGAGTGAGAGGGTGAGGGTGAGGGTTCGTGTAGATTACGGTAACGAACCCCCACCAAACAAATTTTTTTACGCTTGACCGGGATCTGAAAGAAATTGGTTGAAGCGCTCTGATACCATAATAGAGAATTAGGATATTGATTTCATTGATTTGAATAATAATACAATGTCAATATATATATATATATATATATATATATATATATATATATAATCATTACATAATGCGAATACAATAAATACTAAATATTTCGATTGATTGCAGGAATCTCCTAGTGTATTTTCAACAAAAGAAAAAAAAAAGGGAAAGTGTGTTGGTAATTAAATTAGTTAGTTGAGACGTGAGAAAAAAAAAGTACTCCCTTCATTCCTATTTAACTGTCGCAGATGTCAAAATCACATATATTACGTAGAGTACTTAATGCTTTGACTTAACATCCAAATCACTATAAAACATTCTGAATATAATTAATGCAATATTTTTTTCATTCTCCCACCCCTTATAATTAATGATAGATGTAGAAAAATATAATAAATAATGTTTTGGAAATGTAAGTACGACAGATAAAAATAAATTTTGCATTCTTGACAACTACGACAGTTAAATAGAAACGGAGGGAGTTATTTTTTTTTTTTTTGGAAAAACCGGATCTTTATTAAATCTCAAAAATCAAAATATTTACATCTATGAGTTTGCTGCGTAATTAAAAGTGTAACTACACTACCAACTATTTTGGGAGTTAGTGAAAAAGAAACACTAGCTATTCCAAGCTATCTTCAATTCCTTTGCTTTGGTGATCGCACGCTTAATGAATACATCTTTCGGGGGGCATTGAATCCCGGTTTGGTGACGCGCCTGGTTACGCCAGTACCAGGTTCCCGTGACAATATCTCGAAATAGGAACTTCCATAAACTCGTATCATTTCCTCCCCACAAATCTTCTTTGAGGCAGTAATCCACCCACATGCGTGCGTGGGAAGTACCAAAAAATTGCCGATATTGTCTTGGCATAATTATACTCTTCCAGATGGCATGAATCCATCTGCAATCACGGAAAACATGCAGTAAAGTCTCTTCGTGGTTGCTTCACCGTGAGGCATTACATACGGCCAGTTTGCTTGCATATCGCCATGTTACAGACGATGATACCTGCTCAGTCTGTCAAAACCACGGAGGGAGTTATTTTGAGGTAATGTATATGGAGTGTTTGTTGGGGTTGGTTTTTTACTGGGAGTTTAAAAGTGAATATAAAACGGAAAATAAGGTAAATAAAGGGTGTGATAGGGACCCACCACTGTGGTTGCCAATGCCCCCTCAAATTTACCTGTGAAATTATTAAAATACCCTTGACTACTTTTAATTAAATACAAATATTTAATATAATACTCCTTCCGTTTTTTTAACTGTCATTTTTCATAATTTGCTTTGTTTTTATTTATCTGTCATTTTACATTTCCAATGTAGCATTTATTATTATTTTCCACCTCTACCCTTCATTTTAATAACCCATATTTTGGTAGATTTTTCCATACCCAAGAATGAAGGGTAATTGTGTTATTTTACACTATTTTTCAGACACATCAATCACTTTCTTAATCTGTGTGATTATTCTCTCCGACCGTTAAAAAAACGGAGGGAGTATTTAATTTTCTCTCGTTGTATATGATTTTGTCTTTAGTCCCCTCTATAGCATTTCTTTTAATTTTTCATTTCTTACTAACCTTGTTTGTTTTTTTATTTCTTAGTAACGTGCAATGTATTTATCGTGTTAATATCGTTTGTTTCATTTCATTTCATTAGCCCAACAAAGACATTTTTATATTGTCTTAATAATTTAGGTGAAGTGCAATGGACAGCTATATCAAGTAGATTACTATTTTTTAATTTTTAATTTCTTGCTTAGCTTGTTTAAATTTTCATTTTGGCAAATTTTTTGTTGTCAATTATCACCAAATTCAATCCTGATTTTAATGATTGAGAATTAATACAAATACACACATTTACAATGTGATTACATATGTTTATCGGTCATTGACCACCTTAAAAGTTCCATTAGTAACATGCAATGTATTCATTGTGTTAATATCATTTGTTTCATTTTCATTGTATTAACCCAACAAATTAAAGACTTTTTATTTATTTATTTATTTATATTTTCTTAACAATTTAGTTGTCGTGCAATAGGTATTTTCAGTTATACCAAGTGGAGGACCATAATTACTACTTATTTCCTCTCTCACACACTAGGAGTGTGTAGCTGTGAATTGTATTTATAGTAATAATGGTCTTCCACTTTGTACAACCTGAAATATTCTGTTGTACTATAACTCTTCTCAACAATTTATACGTTAACATATTACCAGATATGGTACTCTTAACAATTTGTATGTTAACATATTCTCCATGCAAGATAAATCAATCCATCATATTCTCAATTTCATATAATGCGGTAGATATAAAGGATAATTTACAAAATTTGAATTAATGTGGTAATTGTAAAGAAAATTTCACATAATCTCTATTTTATAGTAAAAAAATAGAGTATCGGTTGTGATGTTATATGGTGCTGAACATATCAAAATTTTGGTCGTGACTTCTTCAAATCATTCAGAGATTATAGCTTTATACGAAGCTTGACGAGAATGTGTGTGGGTAAGGTCAAGGATACAACACATTCATAGTACGTGTGGTATTGTGTCAGAGAATTTATCCCCCACAGTCCTTTACGAGGACAATGCAACATGTTACACAAATGAGCAATAGATATGTTTAGAGAAACTTGACTAAGCACATTGCATCCAAATTCTTTTACCCACATGAACTCCAGAAGAGCGGTGAGACTGTCATTGAGAAAGTTCGCTCAGCTGAAAATCTTGCAAATTTATTCACCAAGTCTCTTCCTACATCTACTTTCGAGAAACTTGCTCATTAAATTGGAATGCGTAGGCTTGGAAGATTGTCATCTTCAGGGGAAATGAGCAAATCAAAACAATATTGAAGAACAGGTCTCGAAGACCAACGATTGTACTCTATTTCCCATTTGTTAGTTTTTTCCCACATGGTTTTTCTTAACAAAAGGTTTTTAACGAAGCAATCGTTGTACAACATAAGTATGTGTATGTCATGTACTCTTTTCCTCGACTAGTTTTTTCCGACATGGTTTTATAGCGAGGTTTTTAACGAGGCATGAACATCACTCAAGTAATGTCTAAGAAATGTTATATCCGAGAAACTTATGTTTATTTGACGAGAAAGAGAATGACCACACTATACGAATATTATGCACCATGTATAGTTTAGTTAAATGGAGGCTACATAAAAGAAGATCGAAAAAAGCATATGCATCAAGATTCCATGTCATATATGATTTTTAGAAGAAATGTTACATTAATGTATAAGAAATCATAGCCAGTGGTAAGCCACAGAACAATTCAGTAAATCCCTTCCTACCACTACGTTTAAGTGATTGATCCCGAAAATTAGACTGCACTGACTCAAAGAACTGAAGAGGTGTTCAAAACAGCGGGAGTAAACACAAACTAAATATGTACTATTTTTCCTTCATTAGGATTTTTTTCCCACATTGTTTTTCTCTAATGAAGGTTTTAACGAGGCATATCTTTGTGTGCAGTGGACATCCAAGGGGAGAGTGTTATGAATATATTAAGATGTGGATGCCCATTAATACTTGAACTTATTGATGCAAAATATTGGATATATTAAGTATGGACAAGATAGAATGCATTATGTATATGAGATGCGATTGAGTTTCATTAGGATAAATGTGTATCATCCGTTATGTGATTAAGGAGATAGATGAGATGGAATAGAAGAAGAAATGAAGAGTTTCCTTACATGAGTTGTCTATCTCTTTTTAGTTTTGGGTAAATTGGTTTCATACCAATTATTTTGTAACAATAATCATATTTTATAGGTAAGTTGCATATTTTATTTAATTGAGTAAATAAAATAAGGTAGGTTAGTACTTTTTTTGAGATTTAAAAGTAATTTTATTGCACCAGATCATGGGAAATAGTAGCAATTACAAGAGGAGGGGGCGAAGTATCCCATTCTTTAAGACCAACCGAATTTAAACCTTTTTTTGCCAATAAGTGAGCCGGCATGTTTCCCCCATGCTTAACAAAAGAGAAATTACCATGTAAGAACCAATGAAGAAAAGTTCTACAATCATCGATAATCATTCCGATTGGGGAAAATCTAAATCTGTATTTGATAGGTTTTGGTGAGCTAAAAGTGAATCTCCTTTTAAAACAACATTAAAGTAGCCCCAAGTCGTAGCAAGGACAATAGCGTGGTAAATGGCCAACATTTCTTTCGCGAGCACATCAATTCTCCCATCTAACTTCATGGCATAGCTATAGAGAATGACTTCATTGCTGTTACGAACTAGGACACCAACTGCTGCCCCATCATTCTGCATTGCAAAATCAACATTAAATTTCACCGTACCTATTTCTGGCTTACTCCAGCACCCTAGGTGATTTGCTAGGACTGGGGGGTTGAACTGCAATCTATTTTCCTTGATGTAAGATTGAGCTTCCACTTCGGCCTGGGAGCAAGGGTGTTTAAATTGGGTTTTTTTATCATACCCAGGCACAACAAGATTTCTGAATCCACCAGAGAGTACATTATTCTTGCGACCTCATCCTCTTTTTCCTTACTCCCCAGGAGTTTGAAATAGTCGGGGCTGGGGTAATGTCTCTGTTTTGCCAAAAGTTCCCCCTGGGCTTTCCTTTCATACTTCCCTGGCAATGTTGCACTCAAATAAACAGTGTGTGTTCGTTTCCTTAGCTTTGAAATAGACCGGGCAAAGGCCATCCTCAATACGACGAATTTTGAGGTTTGCAAACGTAGGCAAAGCATTTGTTAAAAGTTTCCAACAAAAGTGTTTAATTCGTGGTTGCACATTTAGTGACCTAAGCGAATTCCATACCTTTTTATACATCTGGGAAGAGGATGGAACATCTGCATCTTCTACGCTTAATCATTGATCCCTAGCCAAATGACATCCTGACTTAACAATGTAGTTTCCATTTATGGTGTAGTGCCAAAAAAGAGTATCATCATTGTTGCCTAGGGACAAGGGAATCGAGAGAATGCTTGAAGCTTCCCTTGGATCAAAAGCTTCACTAATCAAAGCTTTATTCCACACCCGAGTATGTTTGTTGATGAGGCAGCTGGCACGGTCAGATGGAAGATAGAAACTTTTGGATGAACTTTGAAGCTAGGTTGCAGCGGCAACCAGGGATCTTTTTCAATAATGACTTTAGCACCCCTTCCGGTTCTCCACCTTAGACACCAAAAGAGTATGTCACGGCCTTTAAGTAAACTCCTCCATAACATAGAAGGCCGAGAAGTGGTAGTAGCATTTTTTAGGTCTTTTGATGCGAAATATTTAGCTTTTAGTGCCATGGGGAAAAGAGAGTCTTGATTTTTTAATATTTGCCATGCCTGTTTCACTAGAAGCGCGGTGTTGAAGCATTTCAGGTCACGGAATCCTAGTCCCCCTTCTGATTTTGGTTTGCAACATTGTTTCTAATTTTTCCAATGAATTTTCTTTTCGCCTTCCACATTTCCCCAATAAAATTGTCTTATCATTCCTTCCAAGTCATTTATTAAGTATTTGGGTAAAGCAAAACATTGCATCATGTATTGAGGGAGAGCTTGAATCACTGCCTTCAAGGGGAGTGAGCAATTCAAAACAATATTGAAGAACATGTCATGAAGACCAGCGATTGTACTCTTTTTCCCTTTTGTAAGATTTATCTCACTGGGTCTTTTCTTAACAAAAGGCTTTTAACGAGGCAATCGTTGTACCACATAAGTATGTGTATGTCGTGTACTCTTTTCCTCGACTAGTTTTTTCTGATATGGTTTTATAGCGAGGTTTCTAACGAGGCATGAACATCAGTCAAGTAATGTCTAAGAAATGTTATATCCGAGAAACTTATGTTTATTTGACGAGAAAGAGAATGACCACACTATATGAAGATTATGCACCATGTATAGTTCAGTTAAATGGAGGCTACATCAAAGGAGATCGAACAAAGCATATGCATCAAGATTCCATGTCATATATGATTTTCAGAAGAAATATGACATTAATGTATAAGAAATCATAGCCAGTGATAATCCAGCAGAACAATTCACTAAATCCCTTCTTACCGCTACATTTATGTGATTGATCTCGAAAATTAGAATGCACTGACTCAAAGACATGAAGAGGTGTTCAAAATAGGGGAGAAAACACAAACTAAATTGTACTCTTTTTCCATCATTAGGATTTTTTTCCCACAAGGGTTTTCTCTAATAAAGGTTTTAACGAGACATATCTTTGTGTGCAATGGACATCCAATGGGGAGTGTTATGAATACATTAAGAAGTGTGGACAAGATAGAATGCATTAATATTATGCACTAAGTATATGAGATGAGATTGAATTTCATTAGCATAAATATGTATCATCCATTATGTGATTAAGGAGATAGATAAGATGGAATAGAAGAAGAAATGAAGAGTTTACTTGCATGACTTGTCTATCTCCTTTTAGTTTTGTATAAATTGGTTTAATACCAATTATTTCATAACAATAATCATACCTTATAGGAAAGTTGCATATTTTATTTAATTGAGTAAATAAAATAAGGCAGGTTAGTAATTTTTTTTGAGAATTAAAAGGAATTTTATTGCATCAGATCGTGGGAAATAGCAAAAATTACAAGGGGAGGGGGTGAAGTACTCCATTCTTTAAGTCCAACCAAACTTAAACCTTCTTTTGCCAATAAGTGATCCGGCATGTTGCCCCTATGTTTGACAAAAGAGAAACTAGCATGTAAGAAACAATGAAGAAAAGTTCTACAATCATCGATAATCATTTCGATTGGCGAAAAATCTAAATCTGCATTTGATAGCTTTTGGTGAGTTTGTTGAATAGGTGTTCTAAACCCAATCAGGTTGAACCAGATCCGAACAGGTCGGGTCATTTACAGTCTATTAGTTCGTGTAATAACTTTATTCTGATTAATAAAAGCACTTTTGTTATTATATATTTTGTTTATCTTTATGAACAAATTATTTTATTGAATATATAGTAACGTCCTTAGTATTATATTGTGATAGAGAAACTATGATAGTGATTATGGTTAATAATATCTCTAATCACTTTAATAGGTTTGATACTTAAATGTCTCTAGTCGTATGTACTGCCTCTAGTCGTATGTACTTAAATGTCTCTATCGAAGTGTTGAGACACTTGGACTGTACGTGGACGTGTATTGGAGAATGCATACGTTAGACTGGCCCACTTACATTAAGTGTCGCAGTATGTGGCAGTTGTGTAATTATCCCTAGACCAGAGTCTTCATGGCATGACGGTGTGGATTGTCATGCTTTGACACTATTGAGGTTTCCCCTAGCCATGGGGCGATCATGCGGTAGTGCTCAGGTAT
Organism: Gentiana straminea; assembly: GCA_036785695.1. Lineage (NCBI taxonomy): Eukaryota > Viridiplantae > Streptophyta > Magnoliopsida > Gentianales > Gentianaceae > Gentiana > Gentiana straminea. Next base: position 1,049,550 of record JAVUPR010000174.1, read on the forward strand.
GTTATTAAAGCATGCGTAGGATACATGTTTAATTTTCCGGAAATCGCGTATCCTATTAGTAGAGCGAATATCCAAAATGACCTTCTTATAAGCAATGTCAAGCTCTCATGAATCTTTGCAATGTGGGAGTAAATGAGTTATTCCGAGAGAGCGTGATATTCATATCATAAGATACGATCGTTGATGTATTGACACTCGAGATACGATTGTATAGATATTGTAACAGCGATAGGATTGTATTTACATGGTAACTGTTTCACATGAAAGGTAGTAGTCATTGCTTTTGACTCTTCCGATGATTGGGGGTCACGGACTGTTGCTAGACGCTATTCCGTGATCGTTAGGTATGAAGGGAATTTTCGTAATTTTCACTTTAAGTCTACGGCCAACATATTCGGAAGCCTATCTGGTCACACTCATAAGAACATCTAGCTGGATTAAAATGCGGTTATATTGATAACCAAATACGAAAAGTTTATCTTGATTATAAAGTGTTATAGTGATAGATTAGTATTATGGTATTTATTTATTATGAATAAATTGAATGCAAGATATTAATTATATTGATTAATTAAAGAATATTCCGGATGCCAATTTATGGGTATGGGGCGCAAACTATAGTGTATTTAGATACACTTGGATTGTGCAATTAATTAATTATGGTATGCATTAATAAATAGAGATTTTCACATATGTGCAAATTCATTTATGCTAAATATAATAAAGATAATCAATATTAGATATTGACAATATCTTGGATTTATTTAATATAGGATATTAATTAAATGAGATAAATCTAGAATATTTATTTTCCTTATTTTACTAGCAAAATGTTTCTTTCTCATCAATCTGCACATAAGCTTTTCCCAATCAGATTGGGAGACATAGGGGCTCATGCCACCCTATTTAAGGGAGGCTTGGCTAGCTCTTTTGTATCATCACAATTAGAAGAGTTCTAATTTACATAATAAACTGAGAGCTTCTTAGAGAGAGATTTAGAGAGAGAGAGAAAAGGCCAGTCTAGCAAGTGGGTTTTTCTAGTAGCCGTCCAATGAGGATTCCGGCGAGGTGCTCATGTGGATATTGATAGAGGTTGGACACGTGGACGGCTCACACGCAATACTACTCTCTATTGACAGTCAAAGCGTCGATGTTTGAAATGAAGCAAGGTAACCACCATCAACTACTTAATGTTTATTGTTTTAAACAAAGTCGATCTTGGGATCGGTAAACAATTTTTCCGCTGAGTAAACTAGTTGATTTCCTAAGAGTGGTATCGGAGCGAGCTTCGAACCTAAGCAATAAGCACTAATTAATTTGCGTAGTAATTAATTAATAGATTCAGGATCTAGATTCACGAAACGAGAAACAAAATAATAATAATAATAATAATAATTGTAATAATATTCGACGTAAGAGGCTCGGCCGTAACGGCCTTCTTCATCACCAAGAAGAAAAAGCATAATGATCCTTTTGACTTCAGGCTTGTTTATGATTGAGATCAATATTGCTTCTTCTAAGTCTAACCACTGGGTATTAGATATTGGTTACGGTTCTCAGATTTGTACGGATATGTAGGCACTAAGACGGACTAGAGATCTGAGGAAAGGAGAAGTGGACATGCGCATTGGGAATTGAGCAAGTGTTGCTGCCCTAGCCGTAGGAGTTTATTTTCTTTCATTGCCCAGTGGGCTAGTACAAATAACTGTTATTTTGTTCCCACTCTTACGAAGAGCATTATTTTTATTTCTGCATTGGATGTTGAAGGATTTTCATTTACGTTTAAGAATAAAGGTTGTTCTTTTTCATGTGATGGAATATTTTATGGTACTGGCAAAATTGACAATGGTCTCTACATATTAGATATGAATGTTGATATACTTAATATAAACAATAAAAAAGCTAAAGTAAATGACTTGAATGAATCACGCTTGTGGCATTGTAGACTTGGTCATGTAAATAAGACTCGCATTTCCAAACTCCATACAGATGGATTATTGGAACACTTTGATTATGAATCATTTGATACATGTGAAGCTTGTTTACTTGGCAAGGTGAAAAAGTCACCATTCAGTGGAAAAGAGATAAGATCCAATGAATTTCTTGAACTCATACATACTGATGTATGCGGCCCAATGTCAATTCAAGCCAAAGGAGGATACTCTTATTTTACCACCTTCACTGATGACCGTTCTCGATATGGTTACATATACTTAATGAAGTATAAGTCGAAGCTTTTGAAAAGTTCAAAGAATTCAGAAGTGAAGTGGAGAAATAACTGGGTAAAGCAATTAAGACACTTCGATCTGATCGAGGTGGCGAATACCTAGATTGAGAGTTTCAAGATTACTTAAAGGAGAACGGGATTCTACCTGAATGGACTCTGCCCGGAATGCCTCAGATGAATGGTGTATCTGAGATAATAAATCGCACTTTGTTAGAAATGGTGCAATCCATGATGAGCTACACAGTTCTTCAAAATCATTTTTGGGGTATACTCTAGAAACAAGATCATATGCACTAAACCATGCTCTATCAAAGATAGTTGAGTCGACTTCTTATGAAGTGTTCAAAGGGAGAAGGCCAACTCTAGGATACCTAAAATTTTGGGGATGTCCCGTTAACGTGAAACGGACCATGACTGACAAGTTAGAACCTAGATCAGACAAATGTCTATTTGTGGGATATCCTAAGGAAACTAAAGGATACCAATTTTACCATCCATGAGAACAAAAGGTGCTTGTCTCCAGGACTGGCCACATTCTAGAGAAAGAGTTTATTCTATATAGGGTCTGTGGGAGTGAGATTGATCTTGACGAAATTCAAGAACCACTTACTAAAGTCAGTCAATTGATGGAAGTAGAGCAGACACCACACACAGATGAAGTGCAAACACCTGTTCTGGAAACATAGACACCTCAAAGATCCACTAGGGAACGCCGTGAACCCGAAAGGTACACTGGCGTATATCTCATGGAAGATGAGGACCCTAAAACTTATGAGGAGGTGTTGATGAGGCATGACAAAGAGAAATTGCTAGAAGCCATTAATTCAGAAATGGAATCCATGAAAGACAACAAAGTTTGGAACATAGTTGATCCACCTGAGGGAATAGTTCCTATAGGGTATAAATGGCTTTTTAACAGAAAGACTGACATGGATGGTAATGTGACTGTTGGTCCCTTGGAAAGGCTGACACAAGTTTAGAGGGGGGGGGGGGTGAATAAACTTGTCCCTAAAAACTAATCCTGAGCTGGAAAAGTCCTAGGAACTGAGTTTCTCAGAAACTCAAACTGATCTTCAGTTTGTTCCTGTCCCTTTAACTTGTGCGGAGTTCAGTTAGCTCAACTGAATATAAGTTATTACTGACTTATATTTAGTCTCGTTAACTGGCAGCGGATATAAAATTAGCCTTTAACAACTAGTAACTATAATTTCAATATGAAAACTATTATAAGGAAATAAATGAATGCATAAAGTAAATAGACAAGAATTATAGAGGTTCCAGGTGGTGTAATCTTGTACGTCCTCTCTTCCTATGTGATGCGGAGGAAAATTCCACTAGAACTTCTTTGAGATGGCCCAGTTACAAAAAGTCCTAAACTGATAGTCCTTGGCTAATCCCTAGCTTCACTATCTAAACACTTGTAGAACGGGTAGAATTCTTGCTCTTCAATTGTTTGAACCTTTGGTCCTTGGAGGGTAGAATTGCCTCTTCACCGGCTCATCACAAACACGGTCTTCTGTTGCACTCAACCGTCCTTCACACCTTCTTGATGTTTCACGATCTAAACCTTTGATAGAATCAAAGTTGAGATCTTGAATCAATGACTATGATTCAACTGTGATTTGAGCTTTTCTTCTGGATAATTGATTTAAGCATAGCTCTGTATTTCTTCAAATATTAGATCTTGAATTTAGCTTGAATATGCTTGAACACTTTGAAGAAATTTTCTAGATCTTGCAATTAAGTATTTAGCAGGTATTCTTTTGAATTTGGCTTTCCCCCTCAATTTGATCTTTCTTGACTAGATGGATTTCTTGCTAGTTATCACATATCCTGCTCTCTCTCTTTTCTTTGAAGTTGTAGAGGCAATCTATTTATAGTGGTTTATTCATCATTCATTCCTGCTTTGTAACGGCTATATTTTCTGACTGTTTTTGCTGTGTCAGTGACTCATCCAATGAAATTTCTTTCTTTACAACGTTCAAATGTACTTTCAGTTTGTTGGATGACTAACTTGTAAAACTGAGTTTCCTTATCAGTTTTACGCTGAGTTTGTCAGTTTCCTTACTGACTTGGAGCGTTAACTGAAATTCTATTCTTCTTCAAATATCAGAACTCCAGTTTTCATCTGATTATATTTGACTTAATCAGAGTACACCATGATATATTTATTATCTAAGAATTCATTGTCCTTATGATTCTTAGGTCTTCATACAAGATCCATAAAGTCGGTTCGAGTCACCACAATCTTGCACGAAGTCCAACTTTATAGTCTCGACTTTAATCTTCACAACTGGCGAGTTTGTGCCCTCGGTTCTTCATTCTTCAATAAGCGAGTACGTGTCCCTCGTTCTTCATTCTTCAAGATAAGCCAACCGAGTACGTAACTCTCGGCGAACTTACCTTCTTCAATCTTCGTTGGTGTGCTCTCTATTGTCGGTTTCTCGTAGAGTCTCAGCTAGTCAAAGTATCAGTTTCTTCATTTCTCAGTTCCGGCCAAGAACTATTACAGTGCTTGTCTGATTCAACTTATACAAATATCAGACTTTAATAAATCCTATACATTGGTATCTAGACTTCTTTTTGCTTTGCACTATAACAGCTAGTTATGACAGTTCATCAATGAGGTTAAGATCAATTAGTAAACTAAGTGATGAATCATCATCAAAACATAAATTTTATTTCCAATAATTTCCCCCTTTTTGATGATGTCAATACCCTCCTTAAAAGCAATGCAAAAAGATAAAATACAAAACATAATAAGTAACACTATGAACCGAGAAACTGAAACTTTATTTGATAGCTGAGTTACAAGGTTAGAATACAACATAAGTAAAACTACTGAATTGAATGTCCTGGTTGATTATCATAGTTCTCTGCAACAATTCTCATTTCCTCATTTGTGGCCGAATGTTCAATTCCATGAATGCTTGCCCAAATGTTCCAAGACTGAGACAAATTGTTTTTCTTGAAAAATTTACTTTTGAATAGAGTTGCAAATGTGAAGACTGATGTCCTTAGTCTTTCATTGGTGGCTGTTCTCAGTAGAGTTTGAATAAATTCAGGTTCAGCCTTTTCAACTTTCTCTGAAACTTTATCTATAGTACCATCTGCTTCCCATTTCTTCAGTTTATTCCAATAGTACACAAGTATCTTTTGCATGTGTAGAAATGTTTCAAGAGATTCTTCTTTTGATACTCCTTCTTCCTCCGGTAAGTCCTTGAACAAATTGTAGAGACGAGCATCCAGACCAACTCTTTTGTCAGTTGGTTCTGAGTATTTAACAATTAGTTTCATCTCATCATCAGTAAATTCTCCTCTTGCTTTCCTCAGTTCACTCAACTTATCATCAACATTTGTGAGAGCTTGTGGCATTTCAGCTGCATGGACTTTTAAGATGTCCAAACTTTCCCCCTTATTGACATCATCTTTATTAATCGGGCTTTTGATGTAAGCATTCAATGTTTGTTGAGTTGATGCCAATATGGTTTGAGCCACAACTGAGTCCTTTATGCCCTGTTCCATTAAGAACATTATGTCCACTAGATTACTGAGAATGCCTTCCCATCTGTCTTGAGTTTCATTTTTCTTTGTGACATGTTCAGTGGTTGTTTTTCGAATCTCAAGCAGAGTAGTTTGACAATTGTCATTCACAGTATCCATCTTCTTTTCAAGTTTGGATCGTTCATCTTGACTGGCTTCTAAAGATTTTAAAACTTTTCCGAATAAGCTCATGTCATCCTTCCGAATTCGAGTATCTCATTGTGATAATATCTGATGAGATCAATTTGAGTAGGAACATCTTGTGAACTTCTTTCTTGTTGTTCCTTTGACTTGCTTGTTTCAGCATCTGGTAGATTTTGCTTTAGAGGTGAAAGAACGGTTTCCTTCAATTTCTCTCTACATTCAGCTGATTGTCGTCCTTCTTCCATTGTTTCTCAGCTTCCTCCAGTCTTGATGAATCAATAACTTTTGTTGGTGACAAATGTACTTCCGGTTCATCATCGATTCTTCTCCGGGTATGTCCGCGCAAGGTTCTTGCTATTTCAAGTGTGGATTTATCGGTGGGGACCTGTAACCTTCTTCGCTTCCTTGTCCGGCTGAGTTTCAGATAAGTTTTCAGAGCTTGAGCTTTCACTGCTTCCACCAGAACTACTTGAGTCTTCATTAGTGTTTCGTTCTGTTGCAGTTTCCTTTTCTTGTATAGAGGCAAGAATCCCTTTTTGTAGGTCAGGATCTTCCTCAAAATCATCATCATTTTCCTTAGGGCTTCTACCGGCTACGTACGGCTTCCTTCCAATAGCTGCTTCTGATTAACGCATACCCTTGATTTAGGAATTCTTCGGTATTGATTATCTCTATTAAGCTTGTGATGTTGTATAGATCGAATACCCATTTCTCAATGATCTCCATTTCTACGCACGCCGACTTTCTCGATCGTGAAGGATGCAGTGGGGTTCTTAGATCTAAACGAGTTAGATCATTTTGAGGAGTATAGCGCAAACGGATGGATCACGATTTATATATCAACAATTCATAATTAATTAAAGGACTTAAGTACTACAAGGGGTTTAAGATTATGTTACCAATAACGGGAAGAGTCGCCTTGATCTTCCGATGTGTTCTCCAAACGGTGGTTGGTGGACACCCTTCTTGATAAACGAACCTCCTTGATATGCAACACCAAGAAAAACTTAGAGTTTTTCTTCTTTAAAAACCCTAGACAAGAGAAAACTAATTTTTCTCTCCTTTTTCAAGTGGTGGTCGAAATTTGCCATTGAAATAAGGCTTGGGAGAACTCTCTTTATATAGGAGAGTAATCCTTGTCCTCCAAGGATTTAATAATTTAAGAGATAATTATTACATTAATCCTTTATTCCAAATAAAAGATAAATAAAATGATTATCCCAAACAAATTAGGATAAATCATATTATTATCTAATATTCCATGAATTATCAATTAACAAATAAAAGATAAATCACATGTCAAATAATTATCCAAGAAAACTAATTTCTCTCTAATTATTTTCATCACATAATGGCGCCACTTTTAGGGTCAAAAAGCCCACATAAAATGTCTTTTATGTGTATTATATTATTTAGCCCAACTAAATAATATCCATGCATATCAATTAATTAGCCTAGCCAATTAATTATCACTGAGGCCCAAATAACAAGATTACTAGTCCGAATTACGAAGCCACATCGGGGACCATGGACCTATAACCGTAGCTCCAATAATTAATTATTCATCGAACGTAATAAGTACATTAATTATTAATTCCGGGATTACGCCACCATAAACCCGAAACTGAACTCTACCGATTATAGATGTATACTTATACTCAACCCATAGAGTGAATAAGCGTCCATTGATATAATCACTACATACGGATTAACCCTCCATAGAATGTCCATTCTGAGTGGGAAGTCTCCGTGAACCCGACTCAGAATATCTTATCCTTATTTACCATTAACCCCCTGATGATCAATTAGTACACATATCTGACTAGTAGCTAATTAGTCAAATGTGAACTCCCGGGATCGATCACTTTCTTAGGGCTAACAAATAAGGGGACTGTCTCTCTACTTCCCGCGGGAAGGAATGGATTCCATGTCTGTGAAAATCAGAACTACTCACTCATCTGGAGATAGTGCCAATGAGAAGTGGCTTGGAACACATATTTAAGTGAACCGTAACTAACACATCAAACACTACCCCGGGACAAGCAAAGACCCGTGATCACCTCAGATTAAGGTTGATCCATATATGATCATCTAATGATTTAATAAGATTCCTCGATTACGGAATTATACCGAGAAATTCGATTAAATCGGTCCAAATTCTATATGAATGCCATCATATATAAATGCCCCACGTAGGTACCCTCTACCGACAGTCCGGATAAGACTATCACACCCTAAGGTGTTCGGGCGCATTATTGGTGTTTTAATCAAGAGACCCTAAACTCGATTAAGTTCACCACGGACTAACGATTTAATTATATCACCACTAACTCAATCCTCACGTGTAATCCATACACCGAGTTAAGTGGTTACATACGATATACTTAGGGTTTGCAAAGCGGTGTATTACTTTACAAGCACAAAGCAAGTAATAAGGTGAGATAAATTCTGTCATTCATTATTAAAAACAATTACACAAATTGTCTTTCGGGCACTACACCTAACAATCTCCCACTTGCACGAAATGACAAGCAACGATTGTTTTTAGAGCACACCCTTTCTCATCTTATTCACAACACTCTCCCACTTGCTCTAAAAGCAGATGAGACATATCCATCAATGCCGTACCCTCCAAGCACTCGACTTGGTACACTGATTAGTTAGGTTGTCGACTCGAGACGATCTTTAGGATTGAAACGTCACCGGTCCTTCCAATCAGGCGGTACTCTCTCTCAATATGCTTATGACTTCTTATGACTGAGAAGATCCTTCTAAGCTATCTCTTCACTGTTTTCACGATGAAGTGATATCGGCTTATCAGACCTGGAATTACTCCCAGACCAAAAAGGAAATTCTAAGCACTATGAGTAAACACTGAGCCCGAGATCAACTTAATGATCATCCTTAATCTGACTACAAGTCGAATCGTGTAGTCAACCATATTCAAGTTTGCACCTGAATATACAAGCATATGATTCCTCGTTCTCTAACGATACTTGAGGACGTACTAAACCGCTACTTATTGCTTGAATCCAAGATTCAACTGCAATTGACTCGTTTTAAGCTGACTTGCCCTTATCCCAGAGAGACTCTATCCCATTTTCTCTTTATCCGAAGATTTGGAGAATCATTCCTGAGAGGTAGGGTAGGACAACTCTCGGTGAATGCTGCAACCATATATGCATAATCATCTTATTCAATAAGATCGGTGGGATAGCCAATGACTCATTCTCGTGAATTTGACCGAATCAGATTCTTAGAACATAGTCCAATTCTCTCATCCAGAGAATCTTGGCGTGTCAGTTTCTGACTTCAGATAGCACACACATGTTGTTTCCAACTATTTCAGTGTTATCATTCATGAACACTAATACTACTATTTTTACCAATATTGATACCAAGTCTACAAAAGACTTATCAATATTCTGGTCAAGTCCACATATTTTAAAACATGCGACTTTTAATGACCGAGAGGTTCTCTTAAATCCACAAAGGATATAAGCCATGGCAGGCTTCCTACCAATGGTTCTTTCTGAATAAATTAAGATATCGTTAGTCTCGCAAAAAAGGTATTAGGGAATCACCACTATCTTCTGCTTTGTAACGAATCCGTTATTCATTCTCGCCTAAAACCCTTCTATTCTCGAATGAATTCAGATTCCGTTGTTCGGCAAGAAAGTCTTAGGGAATCACCCCTATTTTCTCGCTTTCTAACGAAATCTAGCAAGATCGAGTGGTGAGAGAGTTCAAGGTCCGGTTAACTCTCTACTTGTCGTGGAATCACCCCTATACCACTCAACTTTGCGCCGAAAGTTTAAACTTTCCTATTCATTCGTCTCTTTTTTATGTAGATCCAATTGCTCCCACTGGGCCTGAGACACTCGGTGGTTCTACAATAGATCGAACAAAATTGGAGTACAAAAACTCCATTTACAGGGTTAAGGTCGTCAAACCAACCTCTATGATCGAATCCTATACATCCCACTAAGAGCCATAGGTTATCAATCACCCCGACAGACCGTAAAGTCCACAAAACTACAATGGGTCAATGGTAAACCATACTCCCATCGCGTGGTGGATTGACATCCCGATCTAGTAGTATTTATCGTTGTAATCACCAACAACCGATGTTGGACGTGGTCTGATTAAATCAGATAGTAACTACCTTTGGGTAACCATACTCCAAGGTTTAAGGTTGTTACTTATAGATTCTATCAGAAGGCTTGTGACAGTTCAACCGTCACTTTCTGATCTCAAGAATCTTATAATCAACCTTCACTCGTCTCATTAAGATATTTCACGAACAAATACAATCGAACGTATGCGCAAAATCTCCGGTCCTACCTTCAAGCATTAAATGCTAAATGCCTACATTTATGGAAGTGGTGTGAACCGAATTCACTCATTATCCATAAATTCACTGGCATCTTCTAGGTAGACTTCTCGGTTTACATAATAATGTTAACCGTTATTTTGCAACCAATTATCTTAATCGAGTTTAACAGTGTATTGTAGCACATTAATAACTATATCAGGCAAGTCTATGGTTTCTTCCTCAGTGAGAAACATTCCACTAGGAGGAAGGCCGAGCAATAGTCCCAAGACTATGCGATAGCCTATTTATGAGCATGGAATACTCTATTCTCTGCTAAAATCAGAGACTCCTCATTTTATTCTTTCGATAAACTAAATCACGTTTCGAGTAGTTATCAGACAAAATGTCACCACTCAAAAACTCCCACTAGCTTGTATCTCTCACTAGACCCCGAAGGTCATGATGAACAAGCTATGTTACCCCTTCAAATCTATTACCCTCTCCCGATTGAAAGGAAACTTAGTCATTGTTCCTTTGAGATAGTGTTCTTAGACTGGGAGATAGGAATCACCCTTAGCCAGTCGTCAGGTCTTATCTCTAGGATATATGCACTAATTAATAGATATTGAAGGGTCGTTTATCTTAATACGGAAACCTTTTACCTTTAATAGTTTTAGATGTGTTACACATACCTATTCAAACTTTTAAGTGGTTTCGTCTTTATCAAACAAAAGTCCGAGTCTCGGATTCGTACTACAAATGTCATCTTCACTTTGTTTAAGGCAACCGTAGTATCGAGATGAAAGTGAATCCATTTGTTTCAACGAATCGTAAACGTAAAAATAAATTTTTCCGTGATATTCAAGGATAGTATCCGAAATTCATTTCCTTATATCACTCCCACTATTCTAGCCGAAATAATCGCCCGTTGTCTACTTTATTAATTGTTAATGCATGCCTTCCTTGTTCTTTCAAAGAACTAAGCTACCGAGTCAAGTTACTCGGTTAAGAAAGTCGCTAAGGATTCATTGGTTAGTGATCCGAAATCACTTTCCTTATCCTATACTTTTTAATTAATTTTTCGGTTTAGCCTCAAAACTTTAGTTAAGATGATTAACACTTATAGACATTCTTTCCCATTCTCAACTTTCCTTAAAAGGAAATAGTCTTGAACTAGCAGTTCGTTTGAGTAGACACTACTCGTGAGCGTGGGTGGGATGTCTAATGAAAGCGTTACCCAGTGGGACTAATTTTCTAATAAATTAGAAAAAACATAAGATAAAAGCTCCCACTAGTTTATCGGTTCCAAATACCGTCTAACTAGCGACACTTTAATTGATGATTCTCCAATTTTTCTATTAGAAAATTTCTCGTGTAGACACTACACAATTAAAATTCACTAGAAGAATTTTATCGTCCCAATCATCTTTCAAACTAACTACGGTTGTCTCTCGTTCTGCACGAGTGACAAGCAGTGACATGCCTATGTACGTCACTTAAGTTTTGAAGGCTTCAAGAGAAATATCTCTTCCGAAAAATTAATCGCATGTGAGATTAATAAATACAACGTTCTAGTTACTTACCACTTTTTAACGAAGTCATTACTAGTCAATTTTACACTAGCAAAGCCTAGCACTTAGAGAGATATATATAACGAGTTGTAAATAAAATTGACAAGAAAATAAATCCAAATCATACACTACTAATAAATTTTAGGAACATAAACTAAGTACTTATAGTCTATCCTACCGTTCCAAGGATTTAATCTAATGCCTCGGTGCCGCCTTAGGGTAGGTCAAAGAGGTTTCGATTAATATTGAAGATCAATTGAGAATCGAACATCTCATTTGTGATCGTCAATCACCTTTCCTTTTTCAGCCAAGGTATTACCAAAAATACCCTTTATGAGTGTGACCTACCGTCTCGATTTTTAGGTAGACCCCGAGTGTGCCGCCTTAGGGTCGGTCAGTGACCCGACGAGTACCCAAAATCCTATCCTTTCGGAGACCAAGCCTTGAATTTTGATAGCGGTGAAGGCCTTCCTTAGGGGGCCGAAATCAAAGCCGGCACGAGGCGTCACCATTCTCTCACGTTGCTTGTGTCAACGCAGAGGCCGTGGGGTCGGCCGTCGCCTCTCCCGCTCCCACTCAATATTTTGAAAAAGTGGTGGGTTTACCGATCACGTTTTTGGACTTGATGTTACATTAAGGAACAATAAATCATAGGCCCGAATGTTGTCGGTTATGTGGGCTAGCCCACCCGACCTATTCGTTAGAACATATGTGGCCGTCGGACGGGTCAAGGCTAGGAGAGGTCCGTTGAGCCGTAGTGGCTCTTCGGATGGCTCTCGCATTGCGGACCCCCGTGCAAACGCCACACGTGGAGGGTGAAGTCGATTGAGCCGTAGCTACCGTTGACCACCCAACCGTGGTTAAACCACTTTCGAACCCGTTTGCCCGTGATTATCCAATCCTTAAACATCAAACTTTCACGTAGACACTACGGAACAAAAACGTAATCTCGTCTTAGGTAAGGTGGAATTCACCGAGAATCCAACACCTTAACCACGAGGTTTCGGGATTTTACTCCTTATGCTTTCGCAGAGTGGGATTCACCGAGAATCCATCACCCAACCTCGACGATTGAAAAAACCCGTGTTCCTCGGTTTTTACCCTAATTAGTTTCTAATTAATATCAAACAATTAATTAAAACTAATCGTGTGTTTTATACATGCCTAACTAATTCCTCGAATTAATTTCTACATGTATGCATATGGAGTGGAATTCATGATATGATGCATGTCATGGCAATTTTCCGGTTCTACTCATACAATCTACACATGTATACTAGTGCGGAAAATAAACACCGAGATGGACCGTTGGCACCCCCGTAACTAATCTATTCGAAAATAAATTAAAACCCTAATCTGCAGCTGTTAAGAATCTTCGACGATCGGCATATCAAACGAACTTGGATCGGGACGAAACTTTCCAGATCTGATCTTCATTCTTCGGACTTCAAGATGGACGGTCGGATCGGAGCTTTGACTTGTCAATCTTCCTCAGTGAGCCGCCCAACTTGCTGCTGAAACAGACTCTTACAGCAGCGCATCATATACTTCCCGAGGCCGATCGGGGATCAAGATGAATCCCGATCGTCCTGAAAATTTTATCTCACGTCCAAAACTCCATGATTATCGATCTGACCGGTCGGATATTCGTTTCAACGGTTTAATACTTTCCAGAAAATCGAGGAAGTCACAGTTAGGGTTTCTGTGAATCCTGCATTTTTCTGTTACAGCTGCCTCTTCTCATCAACGAACGGACATCCAAACGGACTCTGATCGACGCCAAATTTTGTGGGTTTGTTCATCAACTTCCAATCTTGATTCTGACCGGAGGGATCTTCGTTTTAACGGCTCAAACAACGGAAAAAACGGAAAAGACTAAACAGCTACTAAACAGATCTATTTTCTGGAAATTAAACTTGCAATAATAAATAAATTACATAATTTCCTATACTCATATGAACGAATTTTCATCGTTTATATGAGTTTACAATAGATCTAACGGGAAAACGGTGCCAACCCCAATCCATCTCTTCAACCATAGCAATTTAAAAATTATTAATGCATAAAACAATAAATAAGATTTACCTACATGCAATTTCACTCCTTTAAATCGTTTAATTACGATTATGACTATATAAATCGTGGAACCTGGCTCCGATACCACATGAAGGATGCAGGTTCTTAGATCTAAACGAGTTAGATCTATGCGCAGCGGATGGATCACGATTTATATATCACAATACATAATTAAAGGACTTAAGTACTACAAGGGGGTTTAAGATTATGTTACCAATAACGGGAAGAGTCGCCTTGATCTTCCGATGTGTTCTCCAAACGGCGGTTGGTGGACACCCTTCTTGATACACGAACCTCCTTGATATGCAACACCAAGAAAAACTTAGAGTTTTTCTTCTTTAAAAACCCTAGACAAGAAAAACTAATTTTTCTCTACTTTTTCAAGTGGTGGTCGAAATTTGCCATTGAAATAAGGCTTGGGAGAACTCTCTTTATATAGGAGAGTAATCCTTGTCCTCCAAGGATTTAATAATTTAAGAGATAATTATTACATTAATCCTTTATTCCAAATAAAAGATAAATAAAATGATTATCCCAAACAAATTAGGATAAATCATATTATTATCTAATATTCCATGAATTATCAATTAACAAATAAAAGATAAATCACATGTCAAATAATTATCCAAGAAAACTAATTTCTCTCTAATTATTTTCATCACATAATGGCGCCACTTTTAGGGTCAAAAGCCCACATAAAATGTCTTTTATGTGTATTATATTATTTAGCCCAACTAAATAATATCCATGCATATCAATTAATTAGCCTAGCCAATTAATTATCACTGAGGCCCAAATAACAAGATTATTAGTCCGAATTACAGAAGCCACATCGGGGACCATGGACCTATAACCAGTAGCTCCAATAATTAATTATTCATCGAACAGAATAAGTACATTAATTATTAATTCCGGGATTACGCCACCATAAACCCGAAACTGAACTCTACCGATTATAGATGTATACTTATACTCAACCCATAGAGTGAATAAGCGTCCATTGATATAATCACTACATACGGATTAACCCTCCATAGAATGTCCATTCTGAGTGGGAAGTCTCCGTGAACCCGACTCAGAATATCTTATCCTTATTTACCATCAACCCCCTGATGATCAATTAGTACACATATCTGACTAGTAGCTAATTAGTCAAATGTGAACTCCCGGGATCGATCACTTTCTTAGGGCTAACAAATAAGGGGATCTGTCTCTCTACTTCCCGCGGGAAGGAATGGATTCCATGTCCGTGAAAATCGAACTACTCACTCATCCGGAGATAGTGCCAATGAGAAGTGGCTTGGAACACATATTTAAGTGAACCGTAACTAACACATCAAACACTACCCCGGGACAAGCAAAGACCCCGTGATCACCTCAGATTAAGGTTGATCCATATATGATCATCTAATGATTTAATAAGATTCCTCGATTACGGAATTATACCGAGAAATTCGATTAAATCGGTCCAAATTCCCTATATGAATGCCATCATATATAAATGCCCCACGTAGGTACCCTCTACCGACAGTCCGGATAAGACTATCACACCCTAAGGTGTTCGGGCGCATTATTGGTGTTTTAATCAAGAGACCCTAAACTCGATTAAGTTCACCACGGACTAACAGATTTAAGTATATCACCACTAACTCAATCCTCACGTGTAATCCATACACCGAGTTAAGTGGTTACATACGATATACTTAGGGTTTGCGTAGTGTATTACTTTACAAGCACAAAGCAAGTAATAAGGTGAGATAAATTTCGTCATTCATTATTAAAAACAATTACACAAATTGTCTTTCGGGCACTACACCTAACACTTTTGAGTTCGGTCTCGCTTTTCTCAAACTTTCCTTTTCCTTGGCTTTTCTTCCTTAATATCAATCTTTCCATCAGCAACAGGTGTTTCTTTCCTCTTAGCAACTCCAAAATGATCGAGTATCCTTTGGACTACCAATGCTAGAGTTTTCTTGTGATAAAATCTTCCTGTCCTCACGTTGGTCTTCTTTTTGGGTACATCAATTGATTGTGCTATCAATTGATCAAATAGATACCTTGCCCAATTGAAATCCTTTTCAAACCAGATTATGTAAAGCAAATCAAGTTTTGCTCCAGATAAATTGCTGAAGTTTCCAACATTCCCAATTATGCAATTTGCCAGCAACTTCGAGAGAAAATTAAACTCTGGCTTGAGTAGGCTTGTGCTCCCTGTCTGTAAGACAGTAGATTCACCATCAATTGCTATATCTTTCCATAACTTCTCTTTTTGTTCTTTAGTCAACTTAATGGCTGCTGATCCTCCGGATTTGTCAAACCCAAAGATCTCTGCAATTAATTCTTCAGTGACTTTGATTTCTTTATTACTGACAGTGGTGATGAAGGTATGTGTGTCTTCTCCTTCCACAACTGTTCTTCCAAATTGATAGAAGTCTCCGATACTTTCTAAACAAACAATTTTTAGATCAATGTTGAAGACTGCTTCCAATCCTTTAATTTTTCGAATTTTTGTCGTGATCGAATTAACTAGAGTTTGATCAACATATTTCGCAATATATTGATTAAGAGAAACGATCATTCCGGGTTCAACACGAGTGAAGGTCATTTTTCTGGATTTGATTCAAGATTTGAAAATTTGAAATTCAGAGAGTAGATTCAGAATTCAAGCGTAAAGAGTTCGTATAAAAGAAAATTCTGGATATTTATAATTTGGAGTGGGGGTAGTTAAGAATTGAGTGGGACTTAAAACGTCCTGTCATAAATGTGTTGAGATCGCGAAAAAGTGGATGGGTGGAAATTATGAACGGTTTAGATTGAGAAGGACCACGTCTTTTCTTGATAATCGTAGCTAGATAAAAGTGAATAAAGAAGGTACGATGTGTTGACAGTTGTATATTTTCAGTCTTTGTCCTCATGCTGAATTCAAAAACTTGGTTGTGAAAACAACTCAGTTTTGTGAATTATATTTTTCAGTTCTCAGCTGGTTGTGTTTTTCCTGCTAAATAAAGTGAGAGATTTTTGGTACCCATATCTTTTTGGGTCCTAACTGATTAGCTCGTGATGATACAACTTTGTACCTTTCTTGATATTTTGACTGTGTGAAGTCAGTTTTCCCAAACTTTACCTGTTTTGTCATAACAGTTTTCAATTTGTTTTGATTGTGAAACTGATGTGATGGTCTATTACAATCTTCATCTGTAGGAAATAATCTTCCCTTCCCTCTGATCCTTGAATGATCTTTATCCTTAGATGGATATGACTTGAAGATTTTTCTTACTGATATTGGATCAGTTTTACTGTTTTCAGCCTTCTGAGTTTTTCTGTAAAATCTGCTGGTTTGGTGAAATTTACTAACAGATCTTTCAGTTTTATCAACTTGTGCATTTGGCTGTGCTGAGTGTCTGTCAGTTCTAATAACTTTAACAGTTTTCTGAGTTTTTGACGGTTGAGAAGTTACAAATTTTATTGCAACTGATCTTGGTCTTAACTTAGAATTATACTGATTTTCAAATCCTAAACCAGATCTATCTCCAAATGGTTTTCCTGGTTTGAATTGAACTTTGGAGATTGGATCAATTGATGGTTCACTGATGTTTACAACGTTTGTTGATTTATCAGTTGGTCCAATCCCTTTGGTTCCATTATTAGTCTTCATTAGGTTGATTTCAGCATTCAATCTTGAAATTTCAGTTTTCAATGACTTTTTCTCCTTTTTGACATTCTCATAATTCTTTTGTATTGTCTCTAATTGCTTTATGAGTATGTCCAAGGTTTCATTAAAATCTTCATTTCTTTGATTGTTCAGGATAGTGTGAGATTTAGATGTAGATGCACTTACCTCCTGATGTTTGATAGATAATCCTGGTGTTGAGGAATCATCACTGATCAGAACTTGTTTCCCTTTATCGATAGCATTCGCTTTTGTAACTCCTAGCAATATGATTTCTTCGTCGCTTTCTCCTCCATGGCTTGTAGGTAGAGTTTCATCAATATTCATGACTTTTATACTGGATGGATCTCTGGTTAGCTTTTCTTCTATAGAGTCAGCCACCCGTATTAATTCTCTTTCTGCTTCTTTTGAAAGATCGCTTAAGGATGGAGATCCTCTGGATTCATCTTCAATATTCGCATTAAGCTCAATATCTTCATCATAACTGAAATGAGGTTCCGGATTTGTGTGAGAGCTTGTAGTACCGAATCTTTCAAATACTTGATCTTGGAAATCATAGACAACATTCTGCAAGTAGTCAGTCAGGGGATTATTTAGCCAATTTCTAATTCTAGATGTGTCCATTGTAATGAAGTACAGTAAGGGTTTTCAACAATTTGGTTTAAAAAGTATTCTTGGATCTTCTTTCAAATGAAAGAACTGCTCCGATACCAATTGTTGGTCCCTTGGAAAGGCTGACACAAGTTTAGAGGGGGGGTGAATAAACTTGTCCCCAAAAACTAATCCTGAGCTGGAAAAGTCCCAGGAACTGAGTTTCTCAGAAACTCAAACTGATCTTCAGTTTGTTCCTGTCCCTTTAACTTGTGCGGAGTTCAGTTAGCTTAACTGAATATAAGTTATTACTGACTTATATTTAGTCTCGTTAACTGTCAGCGGATATAAAATTAGCGTTTAACAACTAGTAACTATAATTTCAATATGAAAACTATTATAAGGAAATAAATGAATGCATAAAGTAAATAGACAAGAATTATAGAGGTTCCAGGTGGTGTAATCATGTACGTCCTCTCTTCCCCTGTGATGCGGAGGAAAATTCCACTAGAACTTCTTTGAGATGGCCCAGTTACAAAAAGTCCTAAACTGATAGTCCTTGGCTAATCCCTAGCTTCACTATCTAAACACTTGTAGAACGTGTAGGATTGTCGCTCTTCAATTGTTTGAACCACCGGTCCTTGGAGGGTAGAATTGCCTCTTCACCACTCATCACAAACACGGTCTTCCCGATCGCACTCAACTATCCTTCACACCTTCTTGATGTTTCACGTCTAAACCTTTGATAGAATCAAAGTTGAGATCTTGAATCAATGACTATGATTCAACCGTGATTTGAGCTTTTCTTCCGGATAATTGATTTAAGCACAAACGTATTTCTTCAAATATTAGATCTTGAATTTTTCTTGAATATGCTTGAACACTTTGAAGAAATTTTCTAGATCTTGCAATTAAGTATTTAGCAGGTATTCTTTTGAATTTGGCTTTCCCCCTCAATTTGATCTTTCTTGACTAGATGGATTTCTTGCTAGTTATCACATATCCTGCTCTCTCTCTTTTCTTTGAAGTTGTAGAGGCAATCTATTTACAGGGGGTTATTCATCATTCATTCCTGCTTTGTAACGGCTATATTTTCTGAGTTTCAGTGACTCATCCAATGAAATTTCTTTCTTTACAACGTTCAAATGTACTTTCAGTTTGTTGGATGACTAACTTGTAAAACTGAGTTTCCTTATCAGTTTTACGCTGAGTTTGTCAGTTTCCTTACTGACTTGGAGCGTTAACTGAAATTCTATTCTTCTTCAAATATCAGAACTCCAGTTTTCATCTGATTATAATTGACTTAATCAGAGTACACCATGATATATTTATTATCTAAGAATTCATTGTCCTTATGATTCTTAGGTCTTCATACAAGATCCATAAAGTCAGTTCAGGTCACCACAATCTTGCCTGAAGTCCAACTTTATAGTCTCGACTTTAATCTTCACAACTGAGTTTGTGCCCTCAGTTCTTCATTCTTCAATAACTGAGTCCGTGTCCCTCGCTCTTCATTCTTCAAGATAAGCCAACCGAGTCCGTAACTCTCGCCGAACTTACCTTCTTCAATCTTCTTCGTTGGTGTGCTCTATTGTCAGTTTCTCGTAGAGTCTCAGCTAGTCAAAGTATCAGTTTCTTCATTTCTCAGTTCCGGTCAAGAACTATTATAGTGCTTGTCTGATTCAACTTATACAAATATCAGACTTTAATAAATCCTATACATTGGTATCTAGACTTCTTTTTGCTTTGCACTATAACAGCTAGTTATGACACTTCATCAATGGGGTTAAGATCAATTAGTAAACTAAGTGATGAATCATCATCAAAACATAAATTTTATTTCCAACAATGACTACTTACAAGGCAAGGTTGGTGGCAAAAGGTTATAAGCAAAGACAAGGAGTTGACTATGATGAAACATTTTTGCCAGTAGCCATGCTAAAGTCCATTAGAATTATGTTTGCAATTGAAGCATACCATGATTATGAGATCTGACAGATGGATGTGAAAACAGCTTTCCTTAACAGGAA
Source organism: Gentiana straminea (assembly GCA_036785695.1). Classification (NCBI taxonomy): domain Eukaryota; kingdom Viridiplantae; phylum Streptophyta; class Magnoliopsida; order Gentianales; family Gentianaceae; genus Gentiana; species Gentiana straminea. The sequence continues at coordinate 1,069,717 of JAVUPR010000174.1, forward strand.
TATGTATGAGGAAGTGTATATGACACAACCTGAGGTTTCACAAATGATGACTCTAGGATGGTATGCAACTTGAAAAGGTCCATTTATGGATTGAAGCAAGATTCTCAGAGTTGGAATCTCGCTTTGATGAGACAATCAAACAGTTTGATTTTATCAAGAATGAAGATGAGCCGTGTGTTTACAAGAAGGTTGGTGAGAGTGTCGTAGTTTTCTTAGTGCTTTATGTAGATTACATATTGCTTATAGAGAATGATATCCCTATGTTACAGTCGGTTAAAGTTTGGTTATCCAAGAACTTCTCTATGAAGGACTTGGGTGATGCAGCCTATATTCTATGAATCAAGATCTATAGAGATATATCTAAAAGATTGCTTGGTCTGTCACAATCCACCAAAATAGACAAGATGCTGAAGAGATTCAGCATGGAGCAATCCGAGAGAGAATTGATGCCCATGTCATATAGGGTCTACATGTCAAAGGAAATGTGTCCTAAGACAGAGGAGGAAAGGTCACACATGAGTAGGATCCCTTATGCTTGGCTTTCGGGTCCTTCAAGTACGCAATGTTGTGCACTAGACAAGATGTCTTGTACCTTCTAAGTATGACTAGTAGGTACCAGTCAAATCCAGGTGATGGTCACTGGATTGCAGTCATGAACATCCTCAAGCACATGAAACGTACTAGGGATATGTTCCTGGTTTCGGGAATTCTGAATTGGTATTACGGGGTTACACAGATGCCAGTTTTCAAATTGACAAGGATGACTTTCAGTTACAGTCTAGATTTGTTTTCACGCTTAATGGCGGAGCAGTTAGCTGGAAGAGTTCTAAGCAGGAGACTACTGCATATTCTACAACGGAAGCCGAGTATATAACAGCCTCGTAGGCGGCAAGAAAGTGGTTTGGATGAAGAAGTTCATTACTGAACTTTATGTAGTTCCCTCCATTAACGGTTCAGTCCCACTGTACTGTGATAACAATGGAGCGATTGCTTAGTCAAAGGAACCAAGGTCTCATCAGAAGCCCAAACATGTAATGCGATGCTATCACTTGATTCGAGAGATAGTAGATAGAGAAGATGTAAAGATAGAGAAGGTCCACACGGATGATAATATAGACGATCCGTTAACCAAGGCGTTGTCACAAGAAAAACATGAGAAACATGTTCACATGCACGGGCTTAGGCATATAGGTGATTGGCTTTAGGCCAAGTGGGAGACTGTTGAATAGGCATCATAAACCCAATCGGATTGAACAGGATCCAACCAGGTTGGGTCATTTACAGTCTATTTAGTTCATGTAATAACTTTATTATGATTAATAAAAAAGCTTTTGTTATTATATATTTCGTTTATCTTTATAAACCAATTATTTTATTGAATATATATTAACGTCCTTAGTATTAAACTGTGATAGAGAAACCATGATAGTGATTATGGTTGATAAGATCTCTAATCACTTTAATAGGTTTGATACTTAAATGTCTCTAGTCGTATGTAATGTCAAACGGGACATTGATAGTACAATTAGACTAGTACGTGTTGGATGTCTTCTATTTTAATGAAGATATGGATAGATCTTGTCTATCAAAGTGTTGAGACACTTGGACTGTACGTGGACGTGTATTGGAGAATTCATATGTTAGACTGAGAGTGTCGCAGTATGTGGTAGTTGTGTAATTATCCTGAGGCCGGAGTCTTCATGGCATCATGGTATGGATTGTCATGCTTTGACACTATGGAGGTTTCCCCTAGCCATGGGGCTATCATGCGGTAGTGCTCGGGTATGATATTGAAGCATGCGTAGAATACATGTTTGTTCGTCCGGAAATCGCGTATCCTATTAGTAGAGTGAATATCCGAAATGGCCTTCTTATAAGATTGTCTAGCTCTCGTGAATCTTTTCAAAGTGGGAGTAAATGAGTTATTCTGAGAGAGCATGATATCAAGATTATAAGATACGATCTTTGATGTATTGACACTCGAGATACGATTGTATGGATATTGTAACAATGATAGGATTCTATTAACACGGTAACTGTTTCACATGAAAGGTAGTAGTCATTGATTTTGAGTCTTCCGATGATTGGGGGTCACGGTGTGTATTATTCCGTGATCGTTAGGTATGTAGGGCATTTTCATAATTTGCACTGTATGTCTGGTAGATCTGTTCGTATTTATGTGTTTTAGTTAATCTGCATGTTTAACGACCCCATGATTTACTTAGATTAATCGTAATTGAGCAATGTAGATCCAGAAATAGGAAAAGCTGACCCCGGTAAACTGGCGGTCTATACCGGTTTACCGAGGCAATATTTAGAAAACCTAAATCTATGATTCACTACAGCTACATTGATCGATAGGTTTAATTAACAATAGGTTAGATCTGGCGAATATTCTTATTGTAATCATAAAACTAACATGAAATACGAACAGTGAAGTGTTAGTTTGGACATAGTTTTGATGGAACCTAGGAACGTGCTGATCAGTGTCGACAGCTGTCTAGGAGGGTTTGTGGTATGAGTTAGCGCTCTATATCGGCAATTCTAGTTCTTTATGCGTATGGGCTATTACAGACCAATTAAGGAGGGTAGCTTGCGTATAGATTATCTACTACCATTGTCGGAGTAGATAGGGTTAGGAGTTGCATCCGTAGCTTAAAACGAAATTAAAAGCTCGCTTGATTAATTTAAGAAAATTATGTGGGGAAGTAAATATAACGATTAACTAATCCAAGTTAGTAGATCGGTGGGAAGAGAGGGAAAAATACCAAGTTTCTTTTATGTTTATTGTTGGTCCATGACCGCCTATATGTCGCTTATTAATTAGGTTAGAATCATTTATACTTAAAGTTGCATCGTCTCTGTGGGATCGACCTTGACTCGCATTTACTATACTACAATGTACTTAGTATTCTTGTTAGTAATAGCGACGTTAGTGACTTACACGCGATCAAGATTTTTGGCGCCGTTGCCGGGGACAATGGCCAATTTTAAGGATAAACGTTTTAATTTTGATTAAGAAGTCGTTTTTATTTTATTTTATTTTCTTTTGAGTCTTGAGTCATTCCGGATCAAACCTGCACATGTTAATCTGTCAGAATAAGAAGTTTTAGGTCCGGTTTACTGAGGTTTACCCCCGGGTTACCGAGACCTAGAAAATTGAATTCTTAACTGCCTTTGTTATTCTATGTTATTCTCAGTTGATTTTAGTTAGTAGGTCCGCAACAGTTGGGCTCACCCCCAAACTGGAGCGGGAGTTTCTAACATTTTCTTTGTTTTATTTTGTCTCTTTTACCGGAAGTATCCGGACACTTTGGAAATTCATTCAAGAAAAAAGCAATTACGGCTAGACGAATCAGACACAATGCCTCGTACTGTGTTGAATATCAAACCAATCTCTTGGATCAGAAGCCAGAGAGCAATATGAAGGTGACAAGAAATGAGTGGAGGAGGAGACTGATAAGCGTAAACGGGAAGCCGAGGAAAACCTGAAGGAGTATGAGACCTATCGACCAGGTACATTTCCTATCGAGTTAATTGATATATCATCCGATTATGACTCCGATGATCCGGAGGAGGATTTGGACATCAAGTTCTCAGATTTTGAGGATTACCCAGATTCTGACACTATAGAAAAGTTAGGAGACCCTGGAACGTTTCGACTCCCAATTTCTAGCAATGGTATATCTGTAGGTTTAGGTCTTTGTGATTCCGGTTCAAGTTGTAACATTCTACCTTTATCCCTTTGCTAGGAGATTAATATTCCGGTCATTATCAATCAAACACAAACTATGACCTTTATTGATAGGACTAGAGATATGGCTGCCGGTCTACTTAGGAAGTGCACGATAAAGGCAGAAGGGTTCACTTTTCCAATTGATTTCACGGTTATAGACGTACCAGAGGACCCAAGTGCCCCACTTTTGTTAGGAAGACCTTTCTTAGAAACAAGCAGAGCGATCATGGACTTTGATAACAGGGAGATCACTTTAAGATTGAACAATGATGCAGTATCTTTCAAAATCTTAGAGCCCCTAGATAATAGGCCGGAAAGTTGCAAGATGACTTATGATTCAAGCAAAGTAGATGTCATGGACATAGAAGGGCATAGGCAGCGAGAGGTTTTAGTAGAAACTGTTGAGCAAGAATTCATGAGATTAATGCTTAGAGAGAGCGAAGAGAAGGACCACAACAAGACGCTCACGGAAGATAGTCCTTCCGTATTGCGTAGTGACGGATTAGAGCTTAAAGTAGAAAATGTGGAATCCTTGGGCATAAATTTTAAATCTCGACACAGAGGTAGACCTAGTACGCAAGCGAAGAGAGAGAGTTATGCTAGGAAGAGAGCTGAGAAAGTTTCTATGGAAAACCGTGAAAAGCCACTCTTGAAAAGTAATGATCCACGATAAGGGAAGTGCATGCCGTTGGAAACCTCAAGGATGCAAGTTTGGCAAGTTAAGGCCTCGACTTTTAATTGATTGAAGGACCGAAGGTAAGTCGAGCTGACGACTTTAAAATCAGAACTATTCCTTTGAAGCCTTAGGTAGATTAAGAGTGAATAAAAGTAGCTGGATGAAGGGATGAGTTTTTTTTTTCATCCTATTTCACACTTAGGCTTGAAACCGATGGTTGTTGGGAAGATATTTTTTTTACTCGTTGTGGATTCTAGTGAAGTAGGTTAGGATTGAGTCGGAAATAGCAACAAAAGGAGTAAGAGACTAGTCATTTCAAGGTCAGGATTGAGCAGAGAGATTAAGTAAAGTGTACAGAGAAGGAGGACAGAGAAATCTAGGGAAAAGAACCCCGGTAAACCGAGAGCTACCTCCGGGTTACCGAGCTTAGATTTTCAGTTTTCTGAGTGTCAGGTTAAAAAGCTGAATTTTTAGAGACACGTGGAGGACACACGATGCATCAGACACCACCAGTCAGCAGAAACCGTCCCATTTCCCCTATTTTCCACCTTTTCATCCTTTCCCACACTCCACCATAACTCCACCTAAATCCCATCAATCACCCCCTCAAATCCCTCACCCTAATTACTCCTTTACCCACTATCCCACCAAATCCTTCCACCTTCCATCACTTCTCCTATTTAAACTACTCTTCCACCACAATTTTCATCATTCTCATCCACTATCATCTTCTCTAATCACCAAACATCTTCCATTTCTTCTTCCTTTAGAAATTTTGGCCCCCATCACCACCACTATCACCACCATGTCTTCACCAAAATCAAACCTTTCTTCCAATTTTAAACCCAAAACACCAACCATACCAATTTCTCCATTCCTGTAGCTATTTACTGCTGCTGTGCTAGTGAAGTGCTGCAGTTATTCATCTTTCATTACCAGAAGCACAGTCCCAGTTAGAAACCCAAAAAATTCAGGCCGGTAAACCGTGGGTTTAGGCCGGTTTACCGAGGTTAATTCTTTAGAATCAACATCATCTTAAGTTCCTGTAATCATCCAGGATGGGTCCCAAGCGTAGCCGATCTATCCTTCATTCCAATGGTTATCAGAGTATTTACGGAGATGCTAACCCCTTGAGAGACGGGGTTGAGCAATTTCATTCCTTAGAAATCTACGAGTCATTCCGAGGGCATTGGAACGGAATACCGTTGCCCGAGAGCAAGGAGTAGAGTTGGACGATTGCGGTTCGATCTCTCCGAAAGCCCTACAAATACAAGATATTTTGGATATGGCCGAGGCACTGACGCGGTTAAATGCCACGGTGGTAAGAGAATTTTATGCTTATGTTTTGCATAACCCTGGAGCAACATTTTCCATGGTCTGTGGGGTCAATATTGGCTTTTCGATTGAGCGGATCAATGCACATTTTGGGGTTCGCAATCCACCGGTGGGCCCAGATAAGTACACATCCTCGAGCAATATTGAAGATTTTGAGAGGATAGATATGATTGCTGATTACTTTGGGGTGCAATGGAAGCGCAATCCAGTATGAGCCCCCATTATCTTCTTGGAAAACGAGCTATCCCCGGATAGGAAGGTGGTCAATAGATTTGTTTGTGCTCGCCTACTGCCGACCAAGCATACGGTGTCTATCACACCGAAGAGGGCATAGTTGATGGTCTACCTGGAGTAGGGATCTCCAGTCAACATAGGTCTCCTGATGCATAGTTGTATTCACGAGCTTGCCGCCATATCTGAGCACGAGCAGTTGCCATATGGACCTATGATTGACATGTTCGCTTTAGAGGACGAGGTCAAGTTCTGGTTAATGATGAGTGGGAAGACCCTGAGCCGATGATTAGTTCACAGTCCGTTTCAAAAGGGCAAAGACGGGTCGGTTAGAGAGCAGAGAGAGAGTGTACTCCGGTCCTCGAAGCACCTCAGACTCAGAGAGCCTTGCTAGAGGAGCATTCAAGAAAAATTGTGAGTCTGCATCGCAAGATGGATAGAATTATAGAATTTCTAGGAGTTCCTCCAACGACCCCACCACCTAGGACTGCCCCATGTCATAGAGCATCCTCTTCTACCACTGCTGCCTCAAGTTCTACTCCGCCTCCCGGGTTTGAGCCTAGAGATGACTGGGAGGATTATTATGACGAGGATTAGTTTTCTTTCTTTTACTGTTGTTATTTTCCATTTTCTTATTTTTATTCCCTATCTAGTTGATTTAGCAAAATCTTCTTAATATAATGATTTTGTCGGCTTAAATTGTTCGGAGTTATTTATTTTCTCTTTTACTGCCGCCATTTTATTATATGGTTTCTTGTCACCACTATTCTTCTTGGTTTGTTTGATATACTTAGCACTGATTCTTCGACGATGACTTACATGAGCCTGATGATTTATAAGACGATCCAATTCTCATTTGGTTCCACCCTTAACGAAGCTAAGTTCCTTTTCGTTTTCTATTTTTCATCATACACAGTGGGGACAATGTTTCGTTTAAGTGGTGGGTAAGGGACGTCACTTAGCTTCTTAGCATTATATTCCATGAATTACGTGATTATCTTGATTCTCTTTGATGCACTATTCACCATTTAGACTTTGATTCATTTCGACAGAATTTCCCAAAGAAAATGATATCTTTGATCTTTTTGAGTTAATTGACTTCATCTTGTTCCACGATGTACAAGTAAAAGTAAGTGCCCACTTCTGAAGTAGTGGCGTATTAAGCGCATATTCTGTTAGAGCCACCATTTTAAACACGTGTAACTCACTTTCCTTGGTATGTAGATGATAGCATATTGCTTTGACTATAGTTAACCCTGGCTTTATCCCAAATTATGTTTCACCAACGCTTATAAAGGGAAAGGAATTTCGGATTTAGGAGTATATCAAGAGTGAGGCCATGAGGATAGATAAATCAATGAGAGTTCACCCACCAAGAAAGAGAAGTGCATTGAAATATATACATCTATATTCTCTTTGGGAAAAATTGGGTCGATGGAGCGTAAAACGCACGACTTTTGCATAGACCGATAAACGTGAGCCTAAGAGTAATACATGCTCAGTTCTCGATCCGCCTTGCCAGCTAATTTGACTAATACATAACATGTTCGAGACTGGTTAGTTCGACTACGCGTTGACGTAATGTGAGATTGTTTGCGTTACTAAGAGGATGTGAAAGTTATTTCACACACACATTGCCTCATGACGTGAATAGTGTTTACTGCGTTACTAATGGATATGAGTGGCATGATCTTGATCTCGACTTTGTGAAGCATAGTTGTTTTTAATTTACTTGTATAATGATCAGAGTGTCGTTTCTTTTTCTCCTTTTTGCTCGGGACGATCAAAAGCTAAGTGGGGGTAGTTGATAACGCCTTATATGGTACCAATAATTATACCTTTATTCACCTCGAATTCTGCTCAAGAGAAGATAGATAGGCTCGTTATTATGTGGAATATATGTTAAATGCTATGTGCATATTCCCAGGATCGTAATTCTGTATCTATGTTATTTTCCCAAAGATTTGGTACTGTTTTGTCTCGTTTTATGTGTTTTATAGGCCGTACCAAATCTGGAGCATAAGAGCCCCGAATTCCAATTTTGAATGTTGTTTCTTGATCTAATAACATTAAATTAACATGAGTAAGCCATGATTCTACTGTGTTTAGTTCCGACACCAAATGGATTCTTACTAAGAGTTGTAGTTCGGGACCGTCGGAAGAGCATGATTGGCTTGTGCTTTGATGAATTAATATTCATCACTGTCGGTGTATGTGTTAGGATGTTGTGTCTAGTTGTCTTAAGTGAGAGAGTAGAAGAAGTGAGTGAGCCTTTCCTAAAAAAAACACTTAGGTGGCTAGTTAATGATTAATAACGTACGTACTGGTGTAGTTTAAAAGCCTAAACATCATGTCATTCTTGGTAAGGCACAAGTCTATATCGCGATGTGTGGGTGGTCAATAAAAGTGAATAACTCCAAAGGTTACCAAGACCCCAAGTACGGAGGGAATTCGCCGAATGTGTAAACTATCGGGGCTAGCCTGTGGCGATTGGTGTGATCCACCAATAGGTTGCACCCAAATACTTCGTAGTGAGTAGCACCATGCGTAGTGCCTTTGAATGCTGATGTAACAAAGATAAGTTAAGCTAAAAACAAACAGGATTCCACGACATTTTGTGAGCATTAAGTGAACCCTAGAGGTGAGTCGGTCACATAAAGATAACCTAATAAATAAGTGAACCTTTCGTTATGAAACCTATTAATTCTGTAGCCTCTACATCTTTGCTAAGTACCTTTGTACTTACCTCCATTGCATATTTGTTTTGTATGCTTTGTGGGGTGAGAAGATGAACAGGTTGAACAAGGGTTCGATGAGCATTTTAATGACGACGTTTGAGCTTATGTGCCATATGATGAACGAACTTTTAAGCTTTCCATAATTTCTATGTACGAAGACTATGATGTTGTAGTTGTTTTAAATTCCAAGACTTGTTGTATTTTATTTCAAGACATGTTGTATTTTATGTCAGCTTGTACTCACTTTTAAGACATCGTGTTATGTATGTTTGGAGACATCGCCGTTGTAAGCTAATTTTCTATCTTTAGTGTGGTTGCCTTTCTATTCTAGTATCAATTTTTTTTTATTTTCACCCGAGTCTTTTAGCTTCCGTTTTGCTAAACTCGATACGACGACGTAGAGACTTGCGTATAATATTGAATTTATTTAATATTATACGTGTCGAACGTTCTTTTCCGGATAAGAACTCGGTCACCGAGAAAAAAGCGTTACAACATTAATCTAAACTAACCATTACCCTAAATCTTTCTTTGATTTTTCTAATGTTATTTTAGCCATTTAATAAAAAAATTCATCTGTCTACGTCCATAGTCTCTTCTCACCCGGACCCCGATCCCCGCCGGTACATGATGCACAGCTCGCCCGGCTGTGCATCAAAACGACACCGTATCGACCCGAAACGACACCGTTAGGTTCCGACGTAAAATAAATAAATAAATTAAATTTAAAAAAAACATAATCAAAACGGCGTCGTTTCGACCCGAAACGACGCCGTTTCGGGTGTACAGCTCGGTACAGCTGGAGGTTGTACCGTTGGAGATCTTTTTCCCTTCTCACCCCTCCCGAACTTTAAAAAAAAAAAACACACACATGGGCTCAAGTGATATTCTCTTTCTCTCTCACCTTCTTCTGCCGCAAAACCACTTCACCAGCCGTCCGTTCATTCATGCCTCTCCGGTCAACTTCCTCTGCTCTTATCTCCAAGTGATATATTCTTCTCCTCCACCATAACCAAGCCTCCAAAGCGTCCTGGGTTTGCTTACCCTCCTTTTACACTTCTACTTCCTTTATATCGATCTCCCATTTCGCCGGAATAATTGCTCCTAGCATTATGCGAATCAATCAGGTCCGATGCCGAGTCAACCGATCTTGATCGCCGTATCTTTTCGTTGATTTATATTTTTGTTTCTTTAATTATCACAATAAATTACTCTCTGTTATTGTCATCTCTCATACCCCGTAAATCTTATATGAAATTCCCAGACGCCTGATTTCTTCTTGCTATCACTCCATTTCCTCGTTCTTCAGTTCGACGAAAATTATTGGATAGTGGTGCTATTTGGTTTCTAATGAAATGGTTTAATTAGATTATGTCCCTTCCACTTCTATCTTCTATTTTGTTTTATTTTGCTTCTTTGTTGAAAAAAAAGGACAATTCAATCACTTAGATGATAATGGTTCACCAAAATATTTATTTTTCTCTCAATTTCTTCTATTATGAACTTTTTTCTCCGGCTTCCAAGCACTTTACACCATTTTTTTCCCTAGTAATCAAAATCAATTATGCCTCTCATTCACTCCTTCAATCATGAGTTATACTTTCACTCAATTGATTTGTTCTATCTCAATCTATCAATTCTTCGATTTCTTCTTCCATCATCTTAAGGATGATCTCCCATCCAAATATTTCCTCCTCTTTATCACTTTTTCTATGACTCTTAAAAAAATTCGAGTCATCTTTTGCATATTCAAAGAATATTAGGTTGATGTAAAACAATCGTTGTCGATTGATAAGGAGAAGTTTGTTGCAGACGCCAAATCAGATTCATTAATTACGAGTCAATATCTATATTCATTGCATTATCATTTATCATGGAATTGCGGGCGTGTTAGAGAAAATGACAAGATTGAGTCAATATATTGTTTAGATAATAATGTTTGAATTTGAATTATGATAAAGTTGTTCGAATATATTATTGGATTTGAATAGATCTCTATAATCAGTTAGTCTATAAATATTGTATTCATATTTATATTCATTATCATTATCAATCAATGCAATTATATTTCTCTATTTATCTGTTCCATAATAATACATATACTACACTTAAGTTTTAATAGATAAGTGAAATCTATTGATTCATATAAATAGCTATCATCATCTTTAAAGATTCACAACTGCATATTAATAGTATACGTAAACAAACAAATCTTATCATTCCTATTCCAAAAAAAAAAGAACAGAAATTGTTAGTGAAATTCCAAAAACAAATCTTATCATTGCATATTAAAAGAAATTCCAAATCTTATCATTTTTACTTCCCTTTTGCCACTCTATTAGTATCCTCTCAGTTCGCACCCTTTGTAATCACTAATTGCTGTACACATGGATTCTGATGTGTTTAGTTCCGACACCAAATGGATTCTTACTAAGAGTTGTAGTTCGGAACAGTCGGAAGAACATGATTGGCTTGTGCTTTGATGAATTAGTATTCATCACTGTCGGTGTATGTGTTAGGATGTTGTGTCTAGTTGTCTTAAGTGAGAGAGTAGAAGAAGTGAGTGAGCCTTTCCTCAAAATCACTTAGGTGGCTAGTTAATTATTAATAACGTACGTACTGGTGTAGTTTAAAAGCCTAAATATCATGTCATTCTTGGAAAGGCACAAGTCTATATCGCGATGTGTGGGTGGTCAATAAAAGTGAATAACTCCAAAGGTTACCAAGACCCCAAGTACGGAGGGAATTCGCCGAATGTGTAAACTATCGGGGCTAGCCTGTGGCGATTGGTGTGATCCACCAATAGGTTGCACCCAAATACTTCGTAGTGAGTAGCACCATGCGTAGTGCCTTTGAATGCTGATGTAACAAAGATAAGTTAAGCTAAAAACAAGTAGGATTTCACGACATTTTGGTGAGCATTAAGTGAACCCTAGAGGTGAGTCGGTCACATAAAGATAACCTAATAAAGAAGTGAACCTTTCGTTATGAAACCTATTAATTCTGTAGCCACTACGTACATCTTTGCTAAGTATCTTTGTACTTACCTCTATTGCATATTTGTTTTGTATGCTTTGTGGGGTGAGAAGATGAACAGGTTGAACAAGGGTTCAATGAGCATTTTAATGACGACGTTTGAGCTTATGTTATGCCATATGATGAACGAACTTTTAAGATTTCCATAATTTCTATGTACGAAGACTATGATGTTGTAGTTGTTTTAAATTCCAAGACTTGTTGTATTTTATTTCAAGACATGTTGTATTTTATGTCAGCTTGTACTCACTTTTAAGACATCGTGTTATATATGTTTGGAGACATCATCATTGTAAGATAATTTTCTATCTTTAGTGTGGTTGCCTTTCTATTCTAGTATCAAATTTTTTTTTTTTTCACTCGAGTCTTTTAGCTTCCATTTTGCTAAACTCGATACGACGACGTAGAGACTTGCGTATAATATTGAATTTATTTAATATTATACGTGTCGAACGTTCTTTTCCGGATAAAAACTCGGTCACCGAGAAAAAAGCGTTACAACATTAATCTAAACGAACCATCACCCTACATCTTTCTTTGATTTTTCTAGTGTTATTTTAGCCATTTAATAAAAAAATTCTTCTGTCTACGTCCATAGTCTCTTCTCACCCCTCACGAACTTCAAAAAAAAAAAACACACACACACACACATGGGCTTAAGTGATATTCTCTTTCTCTCTCACATTCTTCTGCTGCAAAACCACTTCACCAGCCGTCCGTTCATTCATGCCCCTCCTTTTACACTTCTACTTCCTCTATATCGATCTCCCATTTCGCCGGAATAATTGCTCCTAGCATTATGCGAATCAATCAGGTCCGATGTCGAGTCAACCGATCTTGTTCGCCGAATCTTTTCGTTGATTTATATTTTTGTTTCTTTAATTATCACAATAAATTACTCTCTGTCATTGTCATCTATCATACCCCGTAAATCTTATATGAAATTCCCAGACGCCTGATTTCTTCTTGCTATCACTCCATTTCCTCGTTCTTCAGTTCGACGTAAATTATTGGATAGTGGTGCCGTTTGGTTTCTAATGAAATGGTTTAATTAGGTTATGCCCCTTCCTCTTCTATCTTCTATTTTGTTTTCTTTGGCTTCTTCGTTGAAAAAAAAGGACGATTCAATCACTTAAATGATAATAGTTCACCATAATATTTGTTTTTCTCTCAATTTCTTCTATTATGAACTTTTTTCTCCGGCTTCCAAGCACTATACACCTTTTTTTTTTCCTCCTAGTAATCGAAATCAATTATGTCTCTCATTCACTCCTTCAATCATTAGTTATACTTTTACTCAATTTATTTGTTCTATCTCAATCAATCAATTCTTCTATTTCTTCTTCCATCATCTTAAGGGGTGATCTCCCATCCAAATATTTCCTCCTCTTTATCACTTTTTCTACGACTCTTAAAAAAAATTCGAGTAATCTTTTGCATATTCAAAGAATATTAGGTTGATGTAAAACAATCGTTGTCGATTGATAAGGAGAAGTTTGTTGCAGACGTCATCTGACGGAAATCAGATTCATTCATTAATTACGAGTCAATATCTATATTCATTGCATTATCATTTATCATGGAATTGCGGGGCGTGTTAGAGATAATGACAAGATTGAGTCAATATATTGTTTAGATAATATTGTTTGAATTTGAATAATGATAAAGTTGTTCGAATATATTCTTTGATTTGAATAGATCCCTATAATCTGTTAGTCTATATTCATATTCATATTCATATTTATATTCATTATTATTATCAATCAATGCAATTATATTTCTCTATTTATCTGTTCCATAATAATACATATACTACACTTAAGTTTTAATAGATAAGTGAAATCTATTGATTCATATAAATCACTATCATCATCTTTAAAGGTTCACAACTGCATATTAAAAGTCTACGGTAAACAAACAAATCTTATCATTGCTATTCCAAAAAAAAGAAAAGAAATTTTTAGTGAATATATCATTTTTACTTCCCTTTTGCCACTCTATTAGTATCCTCTCAGTTCGCACCCTTTGTAATCACTAATTGCTGTACACATGCAAATCTTATCATCCCTGCATGTACCAGGTCCTGAACATCCCTCCGTTAGGCATTCATCTCCCAACAAATTTTTCTTCGTCTTATGAGGTCTTGCTTTAACTGCAAATCAAAAGTTTTATCACTTATAATTAATAGTGTTCTAATAATGTAAATTAAACAATAGATTCAGAGTACCTTAATAGCGGAAGAAATCATCAGAATCGTTTCCTACATCAATTGTTACTCGACTACGTCTCCGTTGTTGCCGTGATGTTGTTGACGCCTTGATGAGAATTCCGATATCTCTCTCCTTGCCTACAACCGTTATGTGTTGGTTTCTTTAATATGCTTTATGATGGAGTAAAGCATTGCTTTTATAGGTGGAGAGAGGGCCGAAATCCGAGTGATCTAGGTTTTAGCTTTAATCTCGGCCGTCCATCAAAGCCGAGTTTTAATCGGATTAAAACTCCTTTTAAATAACCAATAAATAATAAATAGCATATTTCCTAAGGAAAACGAATTTCCTATAAGACCACTATTACGGGAAAGGAAATTAATCGGGCTCAATAAAAGCCACGACATAATTTTCTTACATTCTCCCACTTGGTCGATAGGAACATTTCATCAGTGATTCCTTGTAAGGATCATAAGACGCGCATTATATGCTAAACATTTCCTTTAGTCGATTAGCGTAAGTGTCATCATTAATCTAGCTGTCAATGGGAGTCATAGCGGTTACACATCATTACGCAACATGCTCCCTTCTATGTACCACAACATTGACAACCGTCTTAACTAGACCATAAGCGGAGATTACATAAACGGTCCCATTATGTCTTTGCAAGAGACAATTTCGTTTTAATATATCCATTCGTAAGGTGTACACAATGGAAAACAGAAAATAATAATGATGTAGAAGATTAACATTAGGAGCTCAACAAATGTAAAACGTAAATGCAAAATAAGCGGCAGAACACGATAATTAGGAGCTATCCTCAAGACTCATGCTTTTAGTGTCTCTCTGTTATGTCTTTGGGGGTATTCCTTTCGTAAATATGTCTGCAACCATAAGATTTGTCAATATGTGTTCAATGACAAACAAATTTCTTCTAACATCTTGCTTCAGTAATAGATATTTAAGGTCCATGTGTTTTGGTCCCTTAGATATCATGTCATGCTTAGAGGATCTATGTCCCCTAGATTGCAGCCTCATAACATGCCACGTACTCTACTTTCATGGTGGATGAGTATGGCAACTATGACTTCTGGCTTTTCCGTGATACGGCACCTCCGTTTAGAAGATATACATAGCCAAGAGTACACAGTCTGGTGTCAGTTTATCCTCCAAAATCCGAGTCTGAATAACCAGTCACCTGTGGGTGTCCTGATTTTCAGTATGTGAGCATGTAATTCCTGTACCTTTAAGTATCTCAGTACTTTCTTAGCAGCTTTCCAGTGAGACATTCTTGGATTGCTTTGAAATGTACCCATCATGCCAACAACATGACTAATGTCAGGTCTTGTACAAACTTGTACATACTGTAAACTCTCTACAAGAGAAGCATAAGGATGTTTTCTATTTCTTTACGTTCCAACTCATTCTGTGGAATAATATTAGAACAATAATGGAAGAACATGTCATCATGCCAAATCTTCCCAAAACTTTATCAATATAGGCTTTTGAGACAATCCTAAATATTAAGTGCCCTGTCACGGAATATTTCTATTCCTAACACATAGAAAGCCCCGCATAAGTCTTTCATTTCAAAGTTCTTGAAGAGATCGGCCTTGGTTTCATGTAATACACCAAGATCACTGCTGGCCAATGATAGATTACCAATATACAGAATCAAAAATTTGAACTTACTCCCACTGATCTTGAGGTATATGCAAGGGTCAATTGTGTTCTCATTGAAACCGAAAACAATAATGGTTTCATGAAACTTAAAGTACCGTTACCTCGAAGCTTGTTTCAGTCCATATATTGATTTCTTAAGCTTGCAGACCATGTCTTCATGACCGTCAAAAATGAAATCTTTAGGCTGACGCATATAGACTTTTTCTTTCAAGTCTACATCCAGAAAGACTGTTTTCACATCCACCTGTTGTAACTCGAGATTATAATGAGCGACTAGTTCCATGATAATTCTAAAGGTGTCTATCCTGGACACAAGAGAAATGTCTCTTTATAATCAATGACTTCTTCTGATTGAAAACCTTTGGCAACAAGTCGGCTTTATATCATTCAATATTACCCTTACAGTCGTGCTTAGTCTTGAAGACCCATTTAAAGCCAACTGGTTTGTGTCCTGAAGGTAATTGAACGACTTCCCATACTTGATTTTCATCCATAGATTTCAATTCATCTTTCATGGCATCAATCCACTTACTAGAATTAACTTCCTTAATGGCTTGTGAAAACGAAACCGGATCTTTACTTGTCCCTCGTTCATATTCTACTTGATAAAGCATGTAATCATCAGGAATAGCAGATCTCTTTTGTATTTGAGATCTTCTTAATGCTGGTTCCATTGGTGCTTCATGATGTGATCCGTGATCGAATCAGATCCGAAATTGCCCAAGGACTTGACTGATGGCACCAATACGACGAGCACCGCGACCCTTAGCTAACTCGTAACTAAGAACCTTGGTATGACCTAAACCCTTAGATAACCCGTATCTAAGAACCTTGGTATACGAACGCCACAAGGTCTGCTCAGAACCTTGATAAGTTCCGTTTGGAATCTCCCAAACAACGGCGCTGGAATCCACCTAACACCAACGTGAGAAAACTCACCAAAGCTTAGAGCTTAAATAAAATATATCAAAATTTGTCTTCCTCATGATTACAATGACTCTTAATGCCTTTATATAGGCTACAGACTCCATGACAAATTGCTAAGTTAGCAATGTGGGACAAAATAACCATAATTAAAATTAATAACAAAAATAGAATACTATCTAACCAATGTGGGATAATAAAAGATAACTAAAAATAAATAAAAGACTCCAAATAAATTTGACAAGTTTCTTCTCGATGGGAATCACATCATTTCATTACTATTTTCATTGGCGATGATCTCATAATGGAGTTGTTGATCATTTATTGGATTTTCTTCATTGTTCAACGGTTCAACAATGGAGAGATTCCCAATACTTTTCGAAATAGTGTTAAAAGGGACGGGTACCCTTATTTCCTTTATGATCACATCATGAATTTTATAACTCCCACTGATTTCGCCATTCTTGTAGAATATAGCATTACCGGTTTCAACAATTCTCGTAATATGGTTAGGACAATAAAACCTATATCGTTTGGATTTTTCTTGGTAACCTTGAAGTAACCACTAACCTGTTCTAATCCAATTTCTTTACTTGTGGATTGTAAATTCTATCCTCAGCTGGACATCCCCATATTTGGAGATGCTTCAAATTAGGTTTCCACCCTTCCCACAGTTCAAAGGTGTCTTGGGAACTGCCTTACTGGGAATCCTATTTGAAATGTAAACAGTTGTGCGTAAAGCATCCATCCACAATGATATAGGCATCAGCGTGACTCGCCATAGATCTAACCATTTCCATACACGTATGATTCTGCCTTTCTGGTACACCATTCCGCCATGGAGATCCAGACATTGTGTATTGAGCAATAATTCCAGCTTTTGGAGATTTTTTTGCAAAAGGTCCAGGATGTTGTCCTGTTTCGTCATACCTTACATAAAATTCACCACATCTATCCAATCTTATGATTTTCACCTTTCTATCTTGTTGCCTATCGACTTCAGTTATGAACATTTGTAAAGTGTCCACAGATTGAGATTTGTAATGCAACAAGTATAGATGACAAAAACGTGAATAATCATCGATAAGGGTGATAAAATACTTTTCTCCTCCAAAGGTGGGAGCATCAACGGTCCACAAATGTATGTATGTATTATTTCAAGAAGCTGGGTACTTCTTGTGGCTAAATTGAGATACAAAATATTTAATGAGGCTAATTTAAAGAACACTTACATAAGAGTGGAGTATAGACAAGAAAATAAGGTACTCATGTGGGTAGTCACCATAAATTATGCACATAATGTCATGATACTCACACATAATTGAGTGATATTTTTGTAAAGAAGACGAACAAGGTATCTGTGGATATCCTTGACCTTCGTAATATACACTCCATTTATCTTTATGTTGGGATGATAAGTTGAGTTTTCAGCAAAAGTGGCATTAAGATAAGTTTAATAAAAAGGGCTACACTTAAAAGCTAACAACTTAATACAACATAAAAGTTGCTTATACCAACTAACTAGGGTAAAAACCAATTTATTCCTTATTTTGACATATCCTTTAATTTGAACCATTTGACAATTCAACTGAATGTCAATAAAATTTTCAATCACTTCACATAATGGGATCAAAACATTTATGCATCATCATGTCAGACTGTTGTGGCTATACCTAACATGTGACACCATTGACATTCAAGTATTGACGATCATACATAGGTCAACTAAATCTTATGTTGACATAAACATGTGCAATGTAATACTTAAATATGATTCAAGTATGCATATAAATTGCCTTACTAGACTTGCAAAATAAATATGTCACGATCTAATCACTTAACATAATGTGAGCAGTCTTTATATGTCAAGAATCCGAGCTGCTGTGGCAATACTCTGAACTTGACACAACAATAAGACATATTTCTAATATTTGCGAAGTTCAATAATTTAAAGGCCAAAACTTTATGATATGTCAAAACATTTATATAAACCAAATATCAACAAAAATCTATAATTTGCACTTTAATGATATTCAGTCACTTTATCAAAATGCGACTTTGTTGCTTCGAATGTCATAACTTTAATCATTAACAATAATAAATGATTAAGCACACAATATGTGACAACTAATATTCAAATAATAGTCCTTCAAATTCATCATAATAATATTTTCACACTAATTAAGTGCACAAATCGAAAGTAAAAGCAGGAATGAACTGCTATTATAAACGGACCAATATCATTAGTTACATCTTATTTATCATTTAATGTGCTAAATCATTATTTATTTAAAGAGGGAAGAATATGGTAATCATTTAGCTTCAGGTGACTAATTTTTATTTTTATTTTTATGTGTCACTATTTATCACCCACTAAATGTGATATGATATTCTGTATGAGATACATATCATCTTTAATTATTAGTCTTCCTAACGATAGTTATGTACATTTTATAGGTACATAAAACAAAATAGCAAACAATATTACCAAAACATAAAAGAAAGACTCTACTTTCATCAAACTCACGTAATTTTTTTTTTTTTTTTTTTTTTTTGAACAGCCAAAGAAATATTTTATTATTAGAAAAATATTCAGCAAGAAGCTGAGAGTACAACAAAACCAATCGAAAAAACAAAAAACAGCCCCAAAACTAGAAACAAGACCGCAAACTATGAAGAAGTAGCAGTAAAAGGATCAAGTTTCCATTTGGTCCACTCCCAGTTGAATTTAAAGCATCGACCTGAAACCCATTCGAAGCATCTCGACTGAATATCCGCAAACACAGCCGCAACATCGAAATTCTTATTGTTAAAAACCAGATCATTTCTTTTTAACCAAAGCATCCATAATGTCACTTTTCTTATAGCATCCCAAATCATGTTATCTGAGCGATTCCGCGTGTGATTCATTTTTAGAGAGCAGAGATCATTCCATAGGACCGGAAGTATACCCGAGAATTTACACCAATTGAGAACCATGCTCCAAATCGTTAATTATTAATTCTCATACGTTCAGTGTGATAAATCGTTACATATACTACACGTAAGGTTTTGATTTATGTCCACATCTAATGTACTCATAATAAGTTTAAAAAAAATGTACAAAAATATAGATACCAAAGGCTCAATAAAATTTAAACGTGTCAGAAATTAGACATTAATATTATGTCCGTCATAAGATCTGACTGTAAAACCTTATATGAATCATTAAATAAAATATCCAATCAAATTAAGCCAACCGTAAGACAATAATACACTAACATTATTGACTACAACGAAATTTGCAACCAAGTGTCACAGCCTTTACCAATTCACGTGTGGGACAAATTGATTATTGGCTGCAGATAATTTCCACTATTATTATCATTATTAATAATAAAGTATAGAAATATATACATATATATATTTCATATGGCTAACTATTCAGAGGGGCTGCCGAAAGGGAAAAAAAAAAAAAAAAAAAAAAAATAATAATTAGGCCCCAACAATCAACTTAATCTGAACCCTAACACTGATATGCATCAAGTTGCCTCCGCCGCCGCTAAATTACTAAACTACAGTCAGTCCGTCCATGCATGCATGCGAATATGAGAACAACATAACCAAGAACTTATTATTGGAAGCAGACATGTTACATATTAATGTAATAGACAGCACGTTAAGTCCCATAATCGTCCTAAAACTCGATCATGAAGCCGACGGTTTTCTGCCGTCATCGAAAACAAACATATCGGAAAACTAACATATACGAATTTCACCGTATATCATCCAAATTGAACACGATTCAATAATAATTACCTAATTAATCGAATAACATGATTGTAGGGTTTCTCTGATACCACATGTAAATTAAACAATAGATTCAGAGTACCTTAATAGCGGAAGAAATCATCAGAATCGTTTCCTACATCAATTGTTACTCGACTACGTCTCCGTTGTTGCCGTGATGTTGAATCGTTTCCTACATCAATTGTTACTCGACTACGTCTCCGTTGTTGCCGTGATGTTGTTGACGCCTTGATGAGGATTCCGATATCTCTCTACTTGCCTACAACCGTTATGTGTTGGTTTCTTTAATATGCTTTATGATGGAGTAAAGCATTGCTTTTATAGGTGGAGAGAGGGCAGAAATCCGAGTGATCTAGGTTTTAGTTTTAATCTCGGCCGTCCATCAAAGCCGAGTTTTAATCGGATTAAAACTCCTTTTAAATAACCAATAAATAATAAATAGCATATTTCCTAAGGAAAACGAATTTCCTATAAGACCACTATTACGGGAAAGGAAATTAATCGGGCTCAATAAAAGCCACGACATAATTTTCTTACAAATAAATCGGCATATTCAACAATATATGAAGAAAATAGTCCTAACAAATTAAAACGAGATAAAACCCTCTCAAAAAAAAGAAAAAAAAATTTGCACTACAGTAAGAAAGTTAGTACATTGTGTATTTTCAAAGATAAATAATCAGTATGAAAAATAGACGACCATGGCTAACCTGAAACGATGAGCAGAAGAAGCAGAAAGTCGAGCCATACTTTGTTGGATCTCTTCACTTGACATACTTTCTTAGGGATGCAGTATTGGTATTTATAGGGATATGTATTTGTCTTTGTACTACATATATATGAATCCATTTGAAAATCATTTGTGAACGATTTCACAAATTTAAAAATACTTTATTAATTTTGGCTCTTTTAAACTTTGCTATATGGTCACCTTCGCATCTTCATAGTAGAATTAGTGATTAAAAATATATATATATGATGCAAATGATGAAATAAAAGTTTTTTTTTTCCGACTAAAGATTGAAATAAAAGTTATGGAGAAGATTTATGTTTGCCAAGGACGGCCGAGTATCTTTGCTATCTTTTAGTTTTCCGTCCAATAATCCATAGGAAACAATGATTTTTTATTATTGTAATTCTGTTCGGCAGATTTCTTTAACACGGATTGGAGACATCAATTTAAGCAGAGTTAGCTAAAGGGGACAATTTAAATCAGCCTTGTCAGAATGTTTTTTTATTATATAAAACTGCCAAACTTTTTTTGGATATTGCAGAAAGTGGATATCATTGATAAATCCACGGTCTCTTGTAACTTTCAACGATCTACATTAGAAAGTAGAAATGAAACATGAAAAGAATTTAATTAACACATATATATCTAACAAGATGCTTGATGTGCTAGAGAACAATATTACAAGAGAAGATAAAAAAAAAACAAGTGAAACAATACACACTACCAAAAACATGCTTTTTAGCGGCGGATGTTTTTCCACCGCTGAGGCTGAAAATCCGCCACTAAATCAATTTCGCGGCGGTTTTAGCCGCCACTAAAATCCGCCGTATTTCCTTCGCCGCTAAAAGTTTTTGGCCCTTTCCTGGCGGATTTTTGGGTCCACCGCTAAGAACTTTTTGTGGCTGTTATTATCCGCCAGCAATTACCCAATATTCCGCCAAGAATACTTATTCCTCACAAGAGGAAAATAAAGGTTTTGGCGGCGGATTTTACTCCGCCGCGAATCCAGAAAAAAAAATATAAAAAAAAAAACAAAATAAGAATATAAATAAAAAATCAAATCAAATTACGAAAACATACAAAGATCAAAACTTTATTCCAAAAGTAAAAGTTCCAATTACACTATACACTCTTCATACAAGAATACAAATGAATTGATGAACCCTTCAAAGTAAAAATAACAAACAAGAACAACAAAGAAATGGGTAAAATAACAAGACAAACTCGAGGAAAAGATGAATCCTGATGCAATGAACAAAATAAAGAACATCAATGGTGTAGGCATCTTTCATTAAACTTGCATGTGATGAATTGGAATCCGTTGAAGGTACTGTTTTTGATCCATTTCCTATATATATATAATATAGCAAGCCCCATTAATTTTATTTATTAACACAAATTCTGATTCAAAACAAAAAGGAGTAATAATGATGTTTTTAGATGCTAGAACTAAGTTATGTTCCTATATACATATAGCAAGCCCCATTAATTTTCTTGATTAACACACTGATGCCAAACAAATAGGAGTAATAATGATGTTTTTAGGTGCTAGAACTAAGTTATGTACCTCAGGAGTGTACTTTGAGAGCCTGGTGTTCTGTCCGAGCAGCCTACGAGATGGAGTAGATCGCATCGGTTAATATGCCAAAAAAAAGATTTAGACTTTCTTGACCATATGCGAGAGAATATCTATTTTACATACTAAAACATAGTTTTTTTCGGTATTATATGGAATCGTATACACACCGAAATGTAATCAAAGCACTATGACATATAGCTCGAAGTGAAGTAGTTAGAAAACAAGCTTAGAGCACCACACTATCTTATGGTTTACCTCATCTCCGCCATGTTTAAAACGGCTCGTAAAGTCCAATCCATAAATAAATGCGATGTGAACTACCTGCAAGTGGGTTTATGCCAGCAAGTTTATAAAGATGCGCAGTTTCCAGTTGAATTCTCTCATTGAAATGCATGAACAGAAAGTACAAAAAATAGTCAGCAGGACAACTTCATCAGGGTTAAACAAAATTGCCGATTGACGCAATCATGTATCACAAGCAAGAAAATATATTCAAATCCAAGTTGTATCAATAAAGTTCATCAACATCAAAAAAAAATTCCAAATGAAGGGAAAAGGCAACCTGGTCTCCAACATACCATTATTGAATTGCCTTTATTTGTGGTGCCAGTGAACCCGAGTCCCCATTAGGTGATGCCAAATAAGTGCCCTGCATTCGGAAGATTTCATAATCAGTACATGATATGGAGACGCTAATTTGCATGTAAAAGCGTTAGGCCGAATAGGCCGGGAAGTCCTAAAAAATAATCAGTACTTGGGAATTGTTAGAGCTCGTATTGCCGAGATCATCTTGAGGTTAGAGGGGAAAATACCACCATGACGAAGTGAAGGCGTGGGAACGGGATCAGGTTCACAGCAAGTTTACGCAGGTCAGATTTTAACTGACCTGGAAACCTAAGGCAACAAATAACTCCAAACATGGTCACCGAGATCAAGTGATTCAAATCCCCAATTGTTCCAATAGAAAACACCATCATCAATCAATAGAAAACATGATGTGACATGGTATTTCCATTGGCGGGAATGTGTTAATGGCATGCATTGCATGTCATAATTCAAATATATTTTTGCGGGAAGCATTTAATGGCATAAATTAGACTCTTTTTATGGCCTGCGAAAGCATGCCATAACTCATTTGGCGGGAAGCAGAATGCTTTTAAAGCGTGCAAAAGCACGCCATGATTTATTAGCGGGAAGCACTTATGGCGTAACCTGTATGACATAAACGGATGAACTTTTTAAGGCGTGTAAATGCACGCCATTATTCCGTCCAATTACTTTCCCGGACAACTTTTTATGGCGCACAAAAAAAGGATTTACAGCACGCATATTTATGCCGTGTTTTTTATTTAGTTTTACGACGCGGGATATTATGGCGTGCACATGCACGCCATAATACATAAATTATGGCACGCAATGCACGCCATAAAAATGCATATTTCTTGTAGTGCCCCCGTAAATCTTATATGAAATTCCCAGACGCCTGATTTCTTCTTGCTATCACTCCATTTCCTCGTTCTTCAGTTCGACGAAAATTATTGGATAGTGGTGCTATTTGGTTTCTAATGAAATGGTTTAATTAGATTATGTCCCTTCCACTTCTATCTTCTATTTTGTTTTCTTTTGCTTCTTCGTTGAAAAAAAGGACGATTCAATCACTTAGATGATAATGGTTCACCAAAATATTTATTTTTCTCTCAATTTCTTCTATTATGAACTTTTTTTTCCGGCTTCCAAGCACTTTACACCATTTTTTCCCCCTAGTAATTAAAATCAATTATGCCTCTCATTCACTCCTTCAATCATGAGTTATACTTTCACTCAATTGATTTGTTCTATCTCAATCTATCAATTCTTCGATTTCTTCTTCCATCATATTAAGGATGGTCTCCCATCCAAATATTTCCTCCTCTTTATCACTTTTTCTATGACTCTTAAAAAAATTCGAGTCATCTTTTGCTTATTCAAAGAATATTAGGTTGATGTAAAACAATCGTTGTCGATTGATAAGGAGAAGTTTGTTGCAGACGCCAAATCAGATTCATTAATTACGAGTCAATATCTATATTCATTGCATTATCATTTATCATGGAATTGCGGGCGTGTTAGAGAAAATGACAAGATTGAGTCAATATATTGTTTAGATAATAATGTTTGAATTTGAATTATGATAAAGTTGTTCGAATATATTATTTGGATTTGAATAGATCTCTATAATCAGTTAGTCTATAAATATTGTATTCATATTTATATTCATTATCATTATCAATCAATGCAATTATATTTCTCTATTTATCTGTTCCATAATAATACATATACTACACTTAAGTTTTAATAGATAAGTGAAATCTATTGATTCATATAAATAGCTATCATCATCTTTAAAGGTTCACAACTGCATATTAATAGTATACGTAAACAAACAAATCTTATCATTGCTATTCCAAAAAAAAAAAGAACAGAAATTGTTAGTGAAATTCCAAAAACAAATCTTATCATTGCATATTAAAAGAAATTCCAAATCTTATCATTTTTACTTCCCTTTTGCCACTCTATTAGTATCCTCTCAGTTCGCACCCTTTGTAATCACTAATTGCTGTACACATGCAAATCTCTGCATGTACCAGGTCCTGAACATCCCTCCGTTAGGCATTCATCTCCCAACAAATTTTTCTTCATCTTATGAGGTCTTGCTTTAACTGCAAATCAAAAATTTTATCACTTATAATTAATAGTGTTCTAATAAGTTGGCATATTCAACTATATATGAAGAAATTAGTCCTAACAAATTAAAAAGAGATAAAAACCCCCCCTCAAAAAAAAGAAGAAAAAAAATTGCACTACAATAAGAAAGTTAAATAATCAGTATGGAAACGATGAGCAGAAGAAGCAGAAAGATGATATAGTAAGAAAGTCGTGCCTTACTTTGTTCGATCTCTTCCCTTGACTGACTTTCTTAGGGATGTAGTATTGGTATTTATATGGATATATATTTGTCTTTGTACTACATATATATGAATCCATTTGAAAATCATTTGTGAACGATTTCACAAATTTAAAAATACTTTATTAATTTTGGCTCTTTTAAACTTTGCTATATATGGTCACCTTCGCATCTTCTTAGTAGAATTATTAATTTACTACGCTCTTTAGCTGAGGAAGAAGACTTTTGGCGTCAAAAATCTACTTATAAATGGTTTGTCGATGGGGACCGTAATACAAAATTCTTTCATCATAGCGTTCGTATTAATCAACAGCGTTTGGCTATTAGACGAATTAAAAATGGGGATGGACATTGGATGACTTCTTGGGATGATATAGGGACTGAAGCGGTCTCTTTCTTTTCCAAACTTCTATCTGACGATTGTCGTACTACTTCTGAAGCGATGGATACTTGCTTAGAGTCTATTCCGGAAATTATTGATGGTTATGTGAATAATGATCTTCTGGCTAGCGTTACTATTGAGGAAGTCCGAGTTGCTTTGTTTGGGATCTTGATCAAGACAAGTGTAGCGAGTGGTCGGATGGTTTTTCTCGGTGTCTTTTCGAAAATTTTGGGAAGTAATTCAGTCTGATCTATTGGCAGCTGTCAGAGACTTTTTTGCAGGGCTCCCCTTACCGAGAGCAATGGGATCCACCCTTATCACCTTACTTCCTAAGAAGGAGGCTCCGTCTACTTTTGAAGATTTTCGCCCTATTTCTCTTTGTACTTTTCTCAACAAAATCTGTACCAAGGTTCTCTCCTCGCGGTTGAAGAAGTATTTACATCTTATCATTTCTGATGAACAATCTGCCTTTATGCAAGGAAAGGACTTTTCCGATAACATTTTATTTGTACAAGAGATGGTGCGACATATTCATAAAAAGGCAGAAGGGCATAATATGATTTTTAAACTTGACATTATGAAGGCTTTTGATAGAGTCTCCTGGGTCTTTCTCCGCAAACTTGACATTATGAAGGCTTTTGATAGAGTCTCCTGGGTCTTTCTCCGATTTGGTTTTCATGCACATTTTGTTAAACTTATTCTCAATAACCTTCAAGGTACTTGGTCCTCTATATTAGTCAATGGCTCTCCGGTTGGTTTTTTCCCCTCTTCGCAAGGCATTAAACAAGGCGATCCTTTGTCTCCTTATCTCTTCATTATTTTGACCGAAGCTTTTACCCGGGGTCTTAAAGCCATTTTTGCTTCGACTGGTATGGCCACTTGTGCTGTCCCTAGAGATTTCCCTCAGACTACTCATATCATGTATGCGGGTGATCTTCTTATTTTCTGTAGAGGCCTTCTCCGTAATGTCCATAAAAATTTTAAGTTCATTGATACTTACGAGCATGCTTCTGGACAAAAGGTTAATCGGGAGAAAAGATTTTATGTCATCTCTAAATGCCGTCCAACTACTTCGATCAGAAGAATCACCTCCCTTACGAATATTCGCCATGCTAATTTACCTTTCATGTATCTAGGTTGCCCTATCTTTCAAGGTAGAGCTAAGAGGCACTACTTTAAAATTTTGATTGATAAGATAAATAAACGTTTAGAGGGGTGGCAATCTCGTCTCCTTTACCCTGGTGGTAGACTTATCTTAATCAAGCATGTGTTGAGCTCGATACCTATACACACACTTGCTGCTCTTCAAGTCCCTGCTTCGGTTTTACACAACATTCACTCCCTTTTTGTCAAATTTTTTGGGGAAATACGGAAGACCATTCTAAAAAACATTGGCACGCTTGGGAAAGAATTTGTGGACCTACTGAAGAAATGGATTGGGAATTCGTAACATCTTTGATGTTCAAAAGGCCTTTGCTTGCATACTCTGGTGGAAATTTCGTAATAAACTTGGGATATGGGGTATGAAGTT
This sequence comes from Gentiana straminea, assembly GCA_036785695.1. Taxonomy (NCBI): domain Eukaryota; kingdom Viridiplantae; phylum Streptophyta; class Magnoliopsida; order Gentianales; family Gentianaceae; genus Gentiana; species Gentiana straminea. The sequence continues at coordinate 1,097,241 of JAVUPR010000174.1, forward strand.
TGGCGATTATCCTTATCCCGAGAAGAAGCATACCTGGCGTGCTATGAATATGGTTCATGACATCATCCACGATAATTTGACATGGATTTTCTTGAGGGGTACGGGAACATGGGTTTGGAAGCCTACCAAATCTGGTACTTTTTCTATCTCTTCTGCTTATAGTGTTCTCCGAGATAAGAAACCCCTTTTGCACGAAATGGGCATGATATGGAAGCCTAATATACCTTTGAAAATATCTATTTTTATGTGGTGCTTTGTTAACCGTCTCTTTCCCATGCCGGGTGTCATTCGTCGTATGGGTTTTGCTGGTCCTTATAAATGTCCATTCAGCCAAAATAAAGATTCCACACAACACTTCTTCCTTCATTGTGACTTTGCTTATGAGGTTTGGCATTTTTTCCAAACTTCGTTGGGTTGTTATGTTAACATGGTCAACTTAAAACACGTCTTTTGGGGTTGGTGGGATAACCAGTCTACAGGTGCACTTCAGCTTGTCAGCACTTAAATCCCTACTTTTGTTTGCTGGGAGCTATGGAAGGCACAAAAAAAATTATTTTTGAAGGCATGTTATACACTCCGCAAACAGTGGCTCACTCAATTCTCAATGATCTATCCATGGCTTTCTATCAAAAATCCCTCTGTCTTCTGGACAATAAAGATGATATTCTTTTGCATCTCGGCGTCTTGAAGCATTTTTCCGTGAAATCCAAAAGATTCCCACTCACAGTTAAGTGGATACCCTCTCCTACTAATTCCTTTAAGCTTAACTCGGATGGCTCCTCGATTAACAACCCTGGTAACTCAGGTAGCGGTTTCATTCTCCATAATGATCAAGGTAGTTTGGTTCATGCTTTCTCTGCTTTTCTTGGAACTGCCAATAGTTTTGAAGCTGAAGTCAAAGCACTCTACTATGGTGTGGACTTTTGTGCTAGGAATGATATTTTTCCACTTATTGTGGAAACGGACTCGTTGGTCCTATTTTACATTTTACAAGATGACAAGCCGTATCCTTGGGAGCAACATGATTTTCTTCCTCAAACTCGTCAAATTATTCGAGCTCGTTGTTTCACCATTCGGCATATTTATAGAGACGCGAATGCAGTTGCGGATTTCTTAGCTTAGTCCTCGAGTTCCACTGGCTTATCCCGTCAGTATGATAACCAAACACCTATTCCTTTGGAGTTACGCCTTCTTATTCTTCGCGATATACTTGGATTGCCTGCTATTCGCTTGGTCAAACAAAGATGATTTCTGGGAAGCACTCTTCAATGTATTAAGGAGTGCAAACCAGGTTGTCTCTATCCTTACTATCTTTTCTTTATTTTGTTTCAGAATTATATGCCATATCACCACGATTTGTTATAGGAGAAAAACTTCACGTTCGTAGAATGGATCAAATCTTGGAGTGCCAACATTAAGAGGAGGCTTGGAGCATCTCTTGGGAAGCACCCTTCAATTTTTTGGAGGGTGCAAACTAGTTTGAAAGCACTCTGAACACTCATCACTTCAACTATCCATAATCATGATGAGACGACAATCAACATTTCTTTCAAAACGGATGATGCTGATCACAAACAAAGCTTCTATTACTATATTTTTCATTTCGACTGTATTTTTGGGGGTCTTTTATTTTTTGGAAGCATAGGGTGATGTACTCTTTTTCCTATGCGCATGATTTTCCCACACCGGGTTTGCTAAGCATAGGTTTTAAGGAGGCAGGGCTATGCTTCGTCTACGTAATTTGGTATAAGGGGAGTGCCATAATACGGCTTTGTACGAACCTTTTCTTTTCTTTCTAATAAAACGCTTCGTTCATATATATATATATATATATATATATATATATATATATATATATATATATATATATATATATATATATATATATGATGAAATAAAAGTTTTTTTGTTCGACTAAAGATTGAAATAAAAGTTATGGAGAAGATTTATGTTTGCCAAGGACGGCCGAGTATCTTTGCTATATTTTATTTTTCCGTCCAATAATCCATAGCAAACAATGAATTTTTATTATTATAATTAAAATTTTCTTTCTCTTCGGCAGATTTCTTTAACACTGATTGGAGACATCAATTTAAGCAGAGTTAGCTAAAGGGGACAATTTAAATCAGCCCTGTCAGAATGTTTTTTATTTATTTATATAAAACTGCCAAACTTTTTTTGGATATTGCAGAAAGTGGATATCATTGATAAATCCACGGTCTCTTGTAACTTTCAACGATCTACATTGGAAAGTAGAAATGAAACATGAAAAGAATTTAATTAAGACATATATATCTAACAAGATGCTTGATGTGCTAGAGAACAATATTACAAGAGAAGATAAAAAAAACAAGTGAAACAATACACACTACCAAAAACATGCTTTTTAGCGGCGTATGTTTTTCCACCGCTGAGGCTGAAAATCCGCCACTAAATCAATTTCGCGGCGGTTTTAGCCGCCACTAAAATCCGCCGTATTTCCTTCGCCGCTAAAAGTTTTTGGCCCTTTCCTGGCGGATTTTTGGGTCCACCGCTAAGAACTTTTTGTGGCTGTTATTATCCGCCAGCAATTACCCAATATTCCGCCAAGAATACTTATTCCTCACAAGAGGAAAATAAAGGTTTTCGCGGCGGATTTTACTCCGCCGCGAATCCAGAAAAAAAAAAATATAAAAAAAAAAAAACAAAATAAGAATATAAATAAAAAATCAAATCAAATTACTGAAAACATACAAAGATCAAAACTTTATTCCAAAAGTAAAAGTTCCAATTACACTATACACTCTTCATACAAGAATACAAATGAATTGATGAACCCTTCAAAGTAAAAATAACAAACAAGAACAACAAAGAAATGGGTAAAATAACAAGACAAACTCGAGGAAAAGATGAATCCTGATGCAATGAACAAAATAAAGAACATCAATGGTGTAGGCATCTTTCATTAAACTTGCATGTGATGAATTGGAATCCGTTGAAGGTACTGTTTTTGATCCATTTCCTATATATATATATATATATATATATATATATATAATATAGCAAGCCCCATTAATTTTATTTATTAACACAAATTCTGATTCAAAACAAAAAGGAGTAATAATGATGTTTTTAGATGCTAGAACTAAGTTATGTTCCTATATATATATATATATATATATATATATATATATATATATATATATATATATATATATATATAGCAATCCCCATTAATTTTCTTGATTAACACACTGATGCCAAACAAATAGGAGTAATAATGATGTTTTTAGGTGCTAGAACTAAGTTATGTACCTCTAGGGAGTGTACTTTGAGAGCCTGGTGTTCCTGTCCGAGCAGCTACAGATGGAGTAGATGCTGCATCAGTTAATATGCCAAAAAAAAGATTTAGACTTTCTTGACCATATGCAGAGAATATCTATTTTACATACTAAAACATAGTTTTTTCAGTATTATATGGAATCTGTATACACACTGAAATGTAATCAAAGCACTATGACATATAGCTCAGAAGTGAAGTAGTTAGAAAACAAGCTTAGAGCACCAAACTATCTTATGGTTTACCTCATCTGCCATGTTTAAAACAGCTCTGTAAAGTCCAATCCATAAATAAATGCGATGTGAACTACCTGCAAGTGGGTTTATGCCAGCAAGTTTATAAAGATGCGCAGTTTCCAGTTGAATTCTCTCATTGAAATGCATGAACAGAAAGTACAAAAAATAGTCAACAGGACAACTTCATCAGGGTTAAATAAAATTGCCGATTGACGCAATCATGTATCACAAGCAAGAAAATATATTCAAATACAAGTTGTATCAATAAAGTTCATCAACATAAAAAAAAATCCAAATGAAGGGAAAAGGCAACCTGGTCTCCAACATACCATTATTGAATTGCCTTTATTTGTGGTGCCAGTGAACCCGAGTCCCCATTAGGTGATGCCAAATAAATGCCCTGCATTCGGAAGATTTCATAATCAGTACATGATATGGAGACGCTAATTTGCATGTAAAAGCATTAGGCCGAATAGGCCGGGAAGTCCTAAAAAATAATCAGTACTTGGGAATTGTTAGAGCTCAGTATTGCTGAGATCATCTTGAGGTTAGAGGGGAAAATACCACCATGAAGAAGTGAAGCTGTGGGAACGGGATCAGGTTCACAGCAAGTTTACGCAGGTCAGATTTTAACTGACCTGGAAACCTAAGGCAACAGGTAACTCCAAACATGGTCACCGAGATCAAGTGATTCAAATCCCCAATTGTTCCAATAGAAAACACCATCATCAATCATTAAGAAATCATAACTTCACACATAGATTCGATTACAGAAAACTGTATAAAATGCGTGGTGAAATTAAAACCGAACAGAAGCATCACAATTACATGAAAAAAAACATCTTTCTAGAAATATGCATTTGCCACTTCTTGTGGAATACTACTAATATAATAAAACAAGTAGTAGTAGTACTCACCAAGCAGTTCATGTCACGACATTAGAACCGAGTGGATCATACGAGTAACAGTTAAATAAAATGGACTAACCAGTTAATGAAGACCATAGGCAAAATGCACATGGTTAAAATATCTGGAATAAATTCCTGCTGAGCATGGAAACCCAAAATCTTACCCACGGATACGATCTCTTAGATCATCATTTGAAAGCTTGGTTCTAGCATAGCCAAAAATGTGAACTTGATTCGATTGCAAGAACCCCTGTGTACAAACCCAAACAAAAACTAAACTCAGCAAGCATTATTAAATTAAATGAGATAAATCATTGAAATATATTTTCCTTATTTTACTAGTAAAGATTTCTTTCTCCCCAATCTACTAGGTAGCTTCTTCCAATCAGATTGGGATCTAGTAATGGCGTCATACACCCTATATAAAAAAGGGGTTGGCTAGCTCTTTTGTAACAACACAATTAGAAGAGTTCTAACTTACTAGAAAATATGAGAGCTTCTTAGAGAGAGTTTTGAGAGAGAGAAAAGGTCGGTCTAGCAACCAAATTTTTTTGGTAGCAATCCAATGTGGGATTCAGGCGGGTTGTTCGTGTGGACTAGCGGTAGAGGCCGAACACTTGGGCGGCTCCGTGCACCACTACTCTCCTTAGACGGTCAAAGCATCGATCTTTTAGATCTAGCAATGTATTCACCACCTACTACTTATTTTTTTGTTGTTTAAACGAAGTCGATCCTGGTTAAAGGGAACTAAAATTTTAAATTCCGTTGTGTTCCCGCGTAGATTTTCTAACAATAACCTCCAATGATGTAAGGGTTATTGTCTGAAAAATTGAAGAAGTTCGAAAACATTCACTCTCAAAGTCAGAAAAGGCACAAAAGAGAGTTCTCCAAATTCTCATTGAATTCTTGGTGGTTTTCAAATTTAAGTAGACAACTGGAATTGTCGTGAAGAAGGCGTTCTTTTGATACTAAAAGTTCAGAGTTCTGAGAAGGTAAGAATTTTGCCCTCATTATGGATTTGGTCAAGTTTTGTAGTTCTTGTTGGTGTAATTTGTAGTATAACTGTTATAGAAACTTGTGATCACGTTTAACTCAAATTTTTGGATCATCACATAGGTTTGTAGTGGAAAAATCAGGATTTTGCCTCAGTTTTCTTGATGTTTTGTTGGGAGTATGCTTGCTATTAAGTAAGAGGATATTCCTATAGATTTAATTCGAGATTTATAAAGTTTAGGTTGTGTATTGGTGTTATGCATGTTATGATACCAGAAATCATTCCTAAATGCTGTCTTTGGTGTATGAAATGTTATAGTATCTTAAGGTTTTGTTTTTCTGTCAGAATTGATTTTAAACATGGTGCGATTTGGTTGTAAAAAGTTCCGAAAATCATGTTTTAGGGAAATTTTAGGGTTTTGACGCGCCCCATAACAAAACTAGAAAGTGGGACTTTTGTACAGGAAGTTTTAGCGCTTGCCAAAAGCTTGTAGCACACGCTAAAATGAAACCAGAATGTGTCAGAAAGTGCAGGATGCGTTAGTGCACGCTCGAAGGTTTTAGCACATGCTAAAACAGAAACAGAAGTGTTCTAAACTTGCCGCTTCGGTTTAGCGCTCGCCAAAACCTCTGTTTTGGTGTTTTAAGTTATTTGAGCACCGAATCCAGTTTTGAATGTTGTTTCATGTTCTAATAACATTAAATCAACATGAACAAGCCATGACTAAGATTCTGATGTGTTTAGTTCCGACACTGAATAGATTCTTACTAAGAGTTGTAGTTCGGGACCGTCTGAAGAGCATGATTGACTTGTGCTTTGATGAATTAGTATTCATCACTGTCGGTGTATGTGTTAGGATGTTGTGTCTAGTTGTCTTAAGTGAGGGAGTAGAAGAAGTGAGTGAGACTTTCCTCGAAAACACTTAGGTGGCTAGGTAATGATTAATAACGTACGTTCTGGTGTAGTTTAAAAGCCTAAACATCATGTCATTCTTGGTAAGGCACAAGTCTATATCGCGATGTGGTGGTGGTCAATAAAAGTGAATAACTCCAAAGGTTTCCAAGACCCCAAGTACGGAGGGAATTCGCCGAATGTGTAAACTATAGGGGCTAGCCTGTGGCGATTGGTGTGATCCACCAATAGGTTACATCCAGATACTTCGTAGTGAGTAGCATCATGCGTAGTGCCTTTGAATGCTGATGTAACAAAGATAAGTTAGGCTAAAAAAAGTAGGATTCCACGACATTTTGATGAGCAATAAGTGAACCCTAGAGGTGAGTCGGTCACATAAAGATAACCTAATAAAGAAGTGAACCTTTCGTTACGAAACTTATTAATTCTGTAGCCTCTACATCTTTGCTAAGTACCTTTGTACTTACCTCCATTGCATGTTTGTTTTGTATGCTTTGTGGGGGTGAGAATATGAACAGGTTGAACGAGGGTTCGATGAGCATTTTAATGACGACGTTTGAGCTTATGTTATGCCATATGATGAACGAAATTTTAAGCTTTCCTTAATTTCTATGTATGAAGAATATGATGTTGTAGTTGTTTTAAATTCCAAGACACTTGTTGTATTTTATTTCAAGACATGTTGTATTTTATGTCAGTTTGTACTCACTTTTAAGACATCGTGTTATGTATGTTTGGAGACATCATCGTTGTAAGATAACTTTCTATCTTTAGTGTGGTTGCCTTTCTATTCTAGTATCAATTTTTTTATTTTCACCCGAGTCTTTTAGCTTCCGTTTTGCTAAACTCGATACGACGACGTAGAGACTTGCGTATAATATTGAATTTATTTAATATTATACGTGTCGAACGTTCTTTTCTGGATAAGAACTCAGTCACCGAGAAAAAAGCGTTACAACATTAATCTAAACAAACCATCACCCTACATCTTTCTTTGATTTTCTTATGTTATTTTAGCCATTTAATAAAAAATTCATCTGTCTACGTCCATAGTCTCTTCTCACCCTCCCGAACTTCAAAAAAAAAAACACACACATGGGCTTAAGTGATATTCTATATATCTCTCTCATTCTTCTACTGCAAAACCACTTCACCAGCCATCCGTTCATTCATGCCTCTCCGGTCAACTTCCTCTGCTCATATCTCCAAGTGATATATTCTCCTCCTCCACGATAACCAAGCCTCCAAAGCTTCTTGGGTTTGCTTACCCTCCTTTTACACTTCTACTTCCTCTATATCGATTTCCCATTTCGCCGGAATAATTGTTCCTAGCATTATGCGAATAAATCAGGTCCGATGCCGAGTCAACCGATCTTGTTCGCCGTATCTTTTCGTTGATTTATATTTTCATTTCTTTAATTATCACAATAAATTACTCTCTGTCATTGTCATCTCTCATACACGCACAATATATGGCGTTCATTTTTGCACGCCATATTTTTATCAAATTATGGCGTGAATATCTTGCGCGTCTTAATTTTATAAGAAATTTATAGTTTTATAGCGTACAAGTTTTTCACGCCATGTATTAACATAATTTTAGGACGTGCTATTTTTTTGCAAGCCATGAATTTCATTTCCCGGTATATCTTTTCACGCTAAAGTGCCAAAATTTCAAAAGAAATTTCACGAACTTTCAAGCTTAAGAAATACAGAAAAATAAAAACCTAGACTCAAACGGCAGCCTTCTCCCTCCCTCTTACTAAGTCCTATTTCTCTTCCCGTTGATTTTCTCTATCTCAGGTATGCCTTTGAATAATCTTGTTCTTCTTCTCTATGGATTTTCTCCCATTGAATTTCACTGGAGTCTTTTTCTGTAAAATAAGTTGTGTTGGATTTGCCTACCATCATAACAGATTCATAACACAATTTCACCTCCACTATAGGGTTGTTTTTTAGGGATTAGGTTTTCTGATTTACTTTATTAGCTACTCTTTGTATTTCGTGGATTGTGATTGGGAGCTCATCGGATAACAAGCAGTTTAGTGACTTCAGCTCTTCTAAGTCGTATAAAGGTAGTGGAAGCGTACAATAATTCATTGAAATTTCAGTGCTATTGCAAGGTGAGATTGTAGTAGTGTTAATTTATGGCTTAATTGTATGACCATTTCTTTTTGTGGTTCGTCGCACCACACGATCGGTCTTTCAAAAGTCGATTATATACGGTCCAGAATCGACATTCGGTAAGTCGATCGTGAAAATCGATCTTTTATAAGGTTTTTCATAGGGCCATTTTCTATATTTGTCTGTGTTTTTGATTTTGTTATAGAAACTTAGATGATGAGATGTTTGGTGGTCATTTGGAGAAAAGGTTTGGTTTTTGAAGTTTTTTTACTGTCACGTGCCGTGTTTCATGATTTTTTTTATTTTTCATTTGTATTTTAGCTGATGTATTAAGCTAGCTAGATAAGGTTGTCTTTTGAAGATATTTTGTGAAATTGAACTTAAGATCTTGTTACTAAAGTGGTCCGAGAGACCTTTGCTAATGCCACATATGTCATTGTATTACTGAATCTGAGTTTGTGTATTTCTGAATTTAATTAATCTGGTTGATCTTTTAGCTTGAGTGGTCATTTATAAGTAGCTCTGTTATTATTTGAGTTTTAAAGTTGTATAGTGCGATATAATTTGAATGGTCAGCTTGGAAATGAGTTTGTAAGATTGTTTTGCTTGAATGAGAATCCATTTGCGTAAAAAAAGAAATGAAAGGTCCTATTTTCACCTTTAGGATGTTGTTGTGTGTTGTGGTTTCTCCTTTTTAACTTATATTTAAGGTTAAAGTATACAATTTGGACCATTCAGGTAGATTAGTAGCTCAAATTCCTTGACTCATGTCAAGGCAAGTCAAAGTTCTTGTATAGTATTTTTTTTTTTAACATCGTATGAACCCCGCTTGGACAAAGTCTTTTATGAGCCTTCTATCTACCAAGTTTCAGCCCAATTTTCCTACCTAGAAGCTTGTTCTTCTAGTACCATTTATCCATATCTGCACCCTTCATAAGAATGGAGGACAAAGTCTTGTATGAGACTTTGAAATGTTTGCAGGATGGTGTAAAACGCAAAGAGCAAAAGTGGACTGAGGGAAATGAGCTACATGAGTCTCTGTTTTGTGTGGTTATTTACACAACTTGTATTAATCTCAATGTCTAGTCCTTATATACTGAGGGTATAGGAGTGACATGATAGCAAGATTCAAGGAAGGAGTTAAAAGTGCTAGCGTGGAAGTTGTTGCAAGAAATACCCGACCGGCCAATGTTCATTCTTTGGATGTGTGGACAAAGTTTGTAAAGTTCTGTCTATCTCCAAATCAAGTGGTAAGAATTTTTTTTATCATATTTTTAATGTTCATAAAGTTTCATAAAAGTAGGTATATGCCACATACATCACACTTTTCTGTTGATTGTCATCCTCATAATCATGTCTTCCCTTTTTTTTAAACATTTTTTAATATTTTTCATACAATTTATTGATTTTATGTACAGGCAAGGCGTAAATATTATCAAGAAATGCGACACGCTCAAAATTTACAGTACCACTCAAGCAAAGATTACGTCACGAAGCACGTCAAGATAGGGCTTGCTTCCTAGAGCTTTTACTGCCGAAAGGTCTTGCGAAGCGCGGTTGCAGCGTCAATGGGCCTAGGAGAACTGAGTGCGGTACGTGCCGGGAGTCGACAAGATTTGTTTTAGGCTTGCCTTGAGCGGATCTTTTACAAGATCAATTTGGATTGTCTTTGGTTCGTTTAGAAAATGTGGTTCGAAGAACCTGCTCGGGAGGAAGCATTCCACCTCCCGTGCTTTCCGTTGGTCAACAACCATGCATTGACTATGACTTGGTATGACTTAAAATAAATAAATATATTTTAAGGTTAAAGGTTGTAAAAGACTGGTTTTAATCTAAAATGGTTGAGAAGGACATACATGTAGTAACACATGTAGTAACTGTCCTTCTCAACCATTTTAGATTAAAACCTGTTCTTATGGACTCTGACACCTATATTTTATGAACCATGTTAAATACATCACCAACCAAGTGTTTTTTATATTTGTAGAAGGAATGCAGTGAAAACCCTGATGAAATAACAAGGGTTGATGTGTGGCTTGCTGGTTTCTCGAAAAAGAAAAAAGATGGCGATGAAGATGTTGAAGAACAAGAAGTTGTGGTGAGATATTTTTATTCCTTACGACAATTTTTTTAGTCATATACTCGTATTTCTATTAACAATTTTTTTCTAAAGAGACAAGTTAAGGAAAAGTTGGCCCAACAACCGGATTCATCACAATGGACTATTAATAATGATCCGTTTACTCAAGTTTTAGGCCACGAACGACGGGGACGGGTGCGGGGCTATGGCTTTGGGGCAACAACTTCCCTGTTGATTGGAAGAGGTCTTGCAGATAGTAGAATTAATATGGTGGAAAAAGAATTGCAAGATTTGAAGATGCTAGTTAAAGATCTTTTATCTCAACGTGACAAAGGAGATAATAGTAGTGTGAGCATTCTTACTTATATTAATCTCATTTTTTTATTGAAATAATGGTGTTTGACATTTTAGTGTTCATCTTCTTCATTCTTTAGTAGTGCTTTATGTTTGATTACTACTGTTATCATTTTCCGTTGGTCTTGATAAATAGGAAAAGAGCAATGTTGCAATTCCGCCAATTCATGTCAACTCCATGAAAGACACATCATTATGCCAGAAGAGAAAAAATATTCCATGTGCTCCGACGACTTCTCCCAAACAAGTTATGAAAAAAGCTCCTCAAATGCAACAATTGCACCTATTGAGTTGGTATGAGACCGAGATGATTGTTGCTATTGGAGAACTTGCGTCGAAGGATCCGGATGATAAAGTACATTGTATTCCTCTTGGTCCTCATTGTTGGAAGGTATGGGTACAAGAAGTCATTGAGGACATTGCCTTGTCTCGACCAACCGAAGAATTCAGCACTTTATCTGAAGCAAAAGGAAACACAGTGGCTTGGCCCTCTAGTTGCATCAAATTTCTTTGAGGTAAATTCATGACCTAGACTTGTAATTGTGTCATAAATCTCTATTTTTTGTATCAAAGATCTATGTATGCATTATTCTTATGTGGCCTTGATTTTTTGGTCCTTTCTCTGTTTTAGGAAAAAAATTTGTATTTGGTTTTCCTTTTCTGGTTTAAGGTTAGCACCTTTTTTGCATTGCCGTGAGCTCAAATTTTGCTTGCTTTCATTCTTGAAGGATACACTTTAACAACCCAGAAGGATTTAATGTGATAGTGTTATAGCTTTCTTGTAGTGATGCATTTTTTCCCATTAGATTTAGCTTCCTGTTGGAATGCAGTATTTGAGCGAGCACATATAGATGTCTTTTCTGGTGAATGAACACAAAATGTTACTTCACTTTGACCAATTAGTTCAGTCTTTGTAATTCACATATTATGTTGGGAATTAGGCACCTACGATGTTCCATATGATTTCACTATAATTTGCTAACATGTTTCGAGGTTTGGAAAAGAAGAAACTTGACATGGAATATGTTGTGGGCCTGTATTATCCATAATGGTGTAACATTATGACTCATCATTGTGTGTTTGATTGCTGACTGGGCTCAGATTCTATTGCATGTTATCTTTTTTTTGATGGTTCATTTGGAGTATTTGATCAGGTCCTGAACAACTCTATAAATCTTGTTATTGGAATGTGTGCATATATTTTTTATATTGTGCCTTATAGCTGTTGGTCCCTTGAAAAGACTTTGGTTAAGTTTAGAGGGGGGGGGGGGGGGGGGGGGTGAATAAACTTAACACTTAAAACTTTTGGAGTTAACAAATTCAGCAACTTCAACGACTCGCGATACTTCGAGTCCGCGATACCTCGATAGCCTGGCGATAAACGATAGTCTACTAAAGTTTAGTTTTACTGAATTTGTGCAGCGGAATTATATCTAAATTAAGCCTTATTACTTGTTGTTAAATATGATACTAAGTATTAGATACTCAGTAGTGTATGTGTGTGATTTCAGTTGCTAGATTCAGTGGATTGATGTGTATAATAAACTAAGTGCAGAATGTAAATGCAGAAAGTAAGTAGGCTGATTTTATAGTGGTTCCAGGTGGTGTAATCCTGTCAGTCCACTCTTCTCCTGTGATGTTGGAGGTAATTCACTAGAGATCTTTAATGTTGCTGTTACAAAGATTCCTAAGGTTGCTTGTCCTTCACCAATGACTATGGCTTAACAAACTGAAAACTGGGAACATGTAGGATTGCTGCTCCTAAGTCTTCCACTGGTCATTGAAGGGTAGGATTGCCTCTTCACCGGCTCCACCACAAACAACAGTCTTTCACACAACTGTGCTTCACTGTCTTCAGCAGGTTCTTTATAAAATAAAGAATGAATCAAGTAAATGATTCAGTTGCAGCAGCTTGATTAGGATGATATAATCAACAGCTTGCAGTCTTCAAGTGTGTATGCTTGATGTAGCTTGAATATAGAATACACTTGAAGATTTGCTCTGGATCAGTAGCCTTAAGCTCAGTAAGTTCAGCAGGGTGTTTTGCAGCTTAGAAATATCTCTTAAAAGATCATCAATTTGCATCTTCTTTTTCTCGAGTTGGAAGTCCTCTATTTATAGGTAGGAATGCATGTGATTTGTATTTGAAATTCAAATGTAACCGTTCCGGTTTGTCCCATTTGACTTGCTTTCACATCACTTATTCATAGGACCGACACCGTCGAATTCCTTTTGTGATGTGTCCTCGTCCACCCTTGACTTATATCCATTGGATAAAATTCTGAATCATCCCGACATCCTTTTAATCTCAACCACTGATTTGTTTGATAAGTCAGAGGTTGTTAGCTGTCACTTTCCATGTAATCTTCCAATGTAATCTTGAATTAATCTATGTATTATATCAGCAGGTTCATCGGTTCTTTCGTAATACCAATCGATCTATTTGAACGACAATTTGCTGTGTGTAAAATACAATGCAGCTGATTTCTTTTATCTAACTTTTACTTGTGAAGTTAGATTACACCTTTTCTGATTATTACCAAGTTCCAAACATCATCTAACTTATGGAACTTAGACCTTGTACACAAGGTATATGCAATCAGTTTAGGTCATCACAGACTTGCGTAAATTCTGATTCCATATCCTTGACTTTAATTACTAAGTTTGATCCCTTAGCCTTCTGTAACTAAGTTTGAGCCCTCTGCCTTCAGTCTTCAGCAGGTTCATGACTAGTCTACTGACCTATCTACCCTACTGATAAAGACCAGTCTGCTGATATAAATCAGCTGACTATTACCGTGCTTGTTTGATCAAACCTATTCATGAATCAAACTCTAATAAACCTATACATTTGATCTAGACATCTTTTTGCCTTTGCACTATAACATCTAGTCTGGCACTCTTCATCAAAACATAGAAATAAGTCCAACAATAGCTTTAGGGGTCTTTTTAATTTTTGATTTCATGTTGGCCTATTAGGGAACTTGACACATGAAGCCGAAGTATTTTACGTATGAAGTAATGTAGTTCATTTTGTAAAAGAAATTGGTGAAATTGAAGGGACATAGTTCTCAATGCAAGAAAAGGGGGTGGTTTGTGGGGGGCGAGGGTGGACATTGATTTGGTTGCAACCTTATGCATGTTGCTTCAGTGGTAGTTTTGGCATTAACATTTTTGCCATAGTTAGTGTGACCACTTTGTCTCTGTATTAGATAGCTTTGCTTTATAATGGTTTTGTAGCTATTGTGTTCTAGTATTCAAATTGGAAGTTTTGATTTGTACCTATTTCTTCTACTTTAGCTTGTAGATGAGACATGTTAAGACTTAGGTTGTGTTTAAGATGATACAGACAATGATATTTCTTAAAGTGGAAGAGTAGAAGATGTATTGGGCATAGTTAATTAAGTCATTTACTTTGTGAACAGGTAGGATGCAATTAAAGTGGAAGAGTAAAAGATGGATAAAAGGCTAGACTGGTCGATTTCACTGAAGGACTGCTTTTGATTCTGTGATGTTTAATTAGATCCATGTAGTAGATATCAACTTATCGTTTTCACTCAAGGAGCTTGTAGAATATTTTACTAATTTAGAGCATGACATTTTGTTTGACTTGTTTTGAGATAGTATTTGGGGTGGATTTGAATCGTTATAACGGATCTTGTCGTTGTTGATTTATGATGGATGTTATCGTTTATGATGTGCATTTATAATTATATTATTGTGGAATTGGTGTGTTGATTACAACTAATCTAGGATAATAATTATCAATTTATATACAATATATAATTTAAGACGTGCAAAACATGCTGTGACATGGTATTTCCATTGGCGGGAATGTGTTAATGGCATGCATTGCATGTCATAATTCAAATATATTTTTGCGGGAAGCATTTAATGGCATAAATTAGACTCTTTTTATGGCCTGCGAAAGCATGCCATAATTCATTTGGCGGGAAGCAGAATGCTTTTAAAGCGTGCAAAAGCACGCCATGGTTTATTAGCGGGAAGCACTTATGGCGTAACCTGTATGCCATAAACGGATGAACTTTTTAAGGCGTGTAAATGCACGCCATTATTCCGTCCAATTACTTTCCCGGACAACTTTTTATGGCGCACAAAAAAAGGATTTACAGCACTCGTATTTATGCCGTGTTTTTTTATTTAGTTTTACGACGTGGGATATTATGGCGTGCACATGCACGCCATAATACATAAATTATGGCACGCAATGCACGCCATAAAAATGCATATTTCTTGTAGTGCCCCCGTAAATCTTATATGAAATTCCCAGACGCCTGATTTCTTCTTGCTATCACTCCATTTCCTCGTTCTTCAGTTCGACGAAAATTATTGGATAGTGGTGCTATTTGGTTTCTAATGAAATGGTTTAATTAGATTATGTCCCTTCCACTTCTATCTTCTATTTTGTTTTCTTTTGCTTCTTCGTTGAAAAAAAGGACGATTCAATCACTTAGATGATAATGGTTCACCAAAATATTTATTTTTCTCTCAATTTCTTCTATTATGAACTTTTTTCTCCGGCTTCCAAGCACTTTACACCATTTTTTCCCCTAGTAATCAAAATCAATTATGCCTCTCATTCACTCCTTCAAACATGAGTTATACTTTCACTCAATTGATTTGTTCTATCTCAATCTATCAATTCTTCGATTTCTTATTCCATCATCTTAAGGATGATCTCCCATCCAAATATTTCCTCCTCTTTATCACTTTTTCTATGACTCTTAAAAAAATTCGAGTCATCTTTTGCATATTCAAAGAATATTAGGTTGATGTAAAACAATCGTTGTCGATTGATAAGGAGAAGTTTGTTGCAGACGCCAAATCAGATTCATTAATTACGAGTCAATATCTATATTCATTGCATTATCATTTATCATGGAATTGTTGGCGTGTTAGAGAAAATGACAAAATTGAGTCAATATATTGTTTAGGTAATCATGTTTGAATTTGAATTATGATAAAATTGTTCGAATATATTATTGGATTTGAATAGATCTCTATAATCAGTTAGTCTATAAATATTGTATTCATATTTATATTCATTATCATTATCAATCAATGCAATTATATTTCTCTATTTATCTGTTCCATAATAATAGATATACTACACTTAAGTTTTAATAGATAAGTGAAATCTATTGATTCATATAAATAGCTATCATCATCTTTAAAGGTTCACAACTGCATATTAATAGTATACGTAAACAAACAAATCTTATCATTGCTATTCCAAAAAAAAAAAAAGAACAGAAATTGTTAGTGAAATTCCAAAAACAAATCTTATCATTGCATAATTAATAGTGTTCTAATAAGTTGGCATATTCAACTATATATGAAGAAATTAGTCCTAACAAATGAAAAAGAGATAAACCCCCCCCCCCCCCCCCCCCCTCAAAAAAAAAAAAAAAAAAAAAAAAAAAATTGCACTACAATAAGAAAGTTAGTACATTGTGTAGTTTCAAAGATAAATAATCAGTATGAAAAATAGACGACCATGGCTAACCAGAAACGATGAGCAGAAGAAGCAGAAAGTCGAGCCATACTTTGTTGACATACTTTCTTAGGGATGCAGTATTGGTATTTATAGGGATATGTATTTGTCTTTGTACTACATATATATGAATCCATTTGAAAATCATTTGTGAACGATTTCACAAATTTAAAAATACTTTATTAATTTTGGCTCTTTTAAACTTTGCTATATGGTCACCTTCGCATCTTCATAGTAGAATTAGTGATTAAAAATATATATATATGATGCAAATGATGAAATAAAAGTTTTTTTTTTCCGACTAAAGATTGAAATAAAAGTAGAAATGAAACATGAAAAGAATTTAATTAAGACATATATATCTAACAAGATGCTTGATGTGCTAGAGAACAATATTACAAGAGAAGATAAAAAAAAAACAAGTGAAACAATACACACTACCAAAAACATGCTTTTTAGCGGCGGATATTTTTCCACCGCTGAGGCTGAAAATCCGCCACTAAATCAATTTCGCGGCGGTTTTAGCCGCCACTAAAATCCGCCGTATTTCCTTCGCCGCTAAAAGTTTTTGGCCCTTTCCTGGCGGATTTTTGGGTCCACCGCTAAGAACTTTTTGTGGCTGTTATTATCCGAGCAATTACCCAATATTCCGCCAAGAATACTTATTCCTCACAAGAGGAAAATAAAGGTTTTGGCGGCGGATTTTACTCCGCCGCGAATCCAGAAAAAAAAATATAAAAAAAAAAAAACAAAATAAGAATATAAATAAAAAATCAAATCAAATTACGAAAACATACAAAGATCAAAACTTTATTCCAAAAGTAAAAGTTCCAATTACACTATACACTCTTCATACAAGAATACAAATGAATTGGTGAACCCTTCAAAGTAAAAATAACAAACAAGAACAACAAAGAAATGGGTAAAATAACAAGACAAACTCGAGGAAAAGATGAATCCCGATGCAATGAACAAAATAAAGAACATCAATGGTGTAGGCATCTTTCATTAAACTTGCATGTGATGAATTGGAATCCGTTGAAGGTAATGTAATCGTTTTTGATCCATTTCCTATATATATATAATATAGCAAGCCCCATTAATTTTATTTATTAACACAAATTCTGATTCAAAACAAAAAGGAGTAATAATGATGTTTTTAGATGCTAGAACTAAGTTATGTTCCTATATACATATAGCAAGCCCCATTAATTTTCTTGATTAACACACCGATGCCAAACAAATAGGAGTAATAATGATGTTTTTAGGTGCTAGAACTAAGTTATGTACCTACAGGGAGTGTACTTTGAGAGCACGGTGTTCTGTCCGAGCACTACGGATGGAGTAGATGATCTTTGCATCGGTTAATATGCCAAAAAAAGATTTAGACTTTCTTGACCATATGCGAGAGAATATCTATTTTACATACTAAAACATAGTTTTTTCGGTATTATATGGAATACGTATACACACCGAAATGTAATCAAAGCACTATGACATATAGCTCGAAGTGAAGTAGTTAGAAAACAAGCTTAGAGCACCACACTATCTTATGGTTTACCTCACGCCATGTTTAAAACGGCTACTGTAAAGTCCAATCCATAAATAAATGCGATGTGAACTACCCGCAAGTGGGTTTATGCCGGCAAGTTTATAAAGATGCGCGTAGTTTCCGGTTGAATTCTCTCATTGAAATGCATGAACGAAAGTACAAAAAATAGTCGGCAGGACAACTTCATCGGGTTAAACAAAATTGCCGATTGACGCAATCATGTATCACAAGCAAGAAAATATATTCAAATACAAGTTGTATCAATAAAGTTCATCAACATCAAAAAAAAATTCCAAATGAAGGGAAAAGGCAACCTGGTCTCCAACATACCATTCTTGAATTGCCTTTATTTGTGGTGCCAGTGAACCCGAGTCCCCATTAGGTGATGCCAAATAAGTGCCCTGCATTCGGAAGATTTCATAATCAGTACATGATATGGAGACGCTAATTTGCATGTAAAAGCGTTAGGCCGAATAGGCCGGGAAGTCCTAAAAAATAATCAGTACTTGGGAATTGTTAGAGCTCAGTATTGCTGAGATCATCTTGAGGTTAGAGGGGAAAATACCACCATGACGAAGTGAAGCCGTGGGAACGGGATCGGAGTTCACAAACAAGTTTACGCAGTCGATTTTAACCGACACGGAAACCTAAGGCAACAAATAACTCCAAACATGGTCACGGAGATCAAGTGATTCAAATCCCCAATTGTTCCAATAGAAAACACCATCATCAATCATTAAGAAATCATAACTTCACACATAGATTCGATTACAGAAAACTGTATAAAATGCGTGGTGAAATTAAAACCGAACGAAGCATCACAATTACATGAAAAAAAAACATCTTTCCAGAAATATGCATTTGCCACTTCTTGTGGAATACTACTAATATAATAAAACAAGTAGTAGTAGTACTCACCAAGTAGTTCATGTCACGACATTAGAACCGAGTGGATCATACGAGTAACAGTTAAATAAAATGGACTAACCAGTTAATGAAGACCATAGGCAAAATGCACATGGTTAAAATACATTGAATAAATTCCTGCTGAGCATGGAAACCCAAAATCTTACCCACGGATACGATCTCTTAGCTCATCATTTGAAAGCTTGGTTCTAGCATAGCCAAAAATGTGAACTTGATTCGATTGCAAGAACCCCTGTGTACAAACCCAAACAAAAACTAAACTCAGCAAGCATTATTAAATTAAATGAGATAAATCATTGAAATATATTTTCCTTATTTTACTAGTAAGGATTTCTTTCTCCCCAATCTACTAGGTAGCTTCTTCCAATCAGATTGGGATCTAGTAATGGCGTCATACACCCTATATAAAAAAGGGGTTGGCTAGCTCTTTTGTAACAACACAATTAGAAGAGTTCTAACTTACTAGAAAATATGAGAGCTTCTTAGAGAGAGTTTTGAGAGAGAGAAAAGGTCGGTCTAGCAACCAAATTTTTTTGGTAGCAATCCAATGTGGGATTCAGGCGGGTATGGCCACTTATGCTGTCCCTAGAGATTTCCCTCAGACTACTCATATCATGTATGCGGGTGATCTTCTTATTTTCTGTAGAGGGCTTCTCCGTAATGTCCATAAAAATTTTAAGTTCATTGATACTTACGAGCATGCTTCTGGACTAAAGGTTAATCGGGAGAAAAGATTTTATGTCATCTCTAAACGCTGTCCAACTACTTCGATCAGAAGAATCACCTCCCTTACGAATATTCGCCATGCTAATTTACATTTCATGTATCTAGGTTGCCCTATCTTTCAAGGTAGAGCTAAGAGGCACTACTTTAAATTTTTGATTGATAAGATAAATAAACGTTTAGAGGGGTGGCAATCTCGTCTCCTTTCCCCTGGTGGTAGACTTATCTTAATCAAGCATGTGTTGAGCTCGATACCTATACACACACTTGCTGCTCTTCAAGTCCCTGCTTCGGTTTTACACAACATCCACTCCCTTTTTGCCAAATTATTTGGGGAAATACGGAAGACCATTCTAAAAAAACATTGGCACGCTTGGGAAAGAATTTGTGGACCTACTGAAGAAATGGATTGGGAATTCGTAACATCATTGATGTTCAAAAGGCCTTTGCTTGCATACTCTTTTGTGGAAATTTCATAATAAACTTGGGATATAGGGTATGAAGTTTGGCGATTATCCTTATCCCGAGAAGAAGCATACCTGGCGTGCTATGAATATGGTTCATGACATCATCCACGATAATTTGACATGGCTTTTCTTGAGGGGTACGGGAACATGGGTTTGGAAGCCTACCAAATCTGGTACTTTTTCTATCTCTTCTGCTTATAGTGTTCTCCGAGATAAGAAACCCTTTTTGCACGAAATGGGCATGATATGGAAGCCTAATATACCTTTGAAAATATCTATTTTTATGTGGTGCTTTGTTAACCGTCTCTTTCCCATGCCGGATGTCATTCGTCGTATGGGTTTTGCTGGTCCTTATAAATGTCCATTCAGCCAAAATAAAGATTCCACACAACACTTCTTCCTTCATTGTGACTTTGCTTATGAGGTTTGGCATTTTTTCCAAAATTCGTTGGGTTGTTATGTTAACATGGTCAACTTAAAACACGTCTTTTGGGGTTGGTGGGATAACCAGTCTACAGGTGCACTTCAGCTTGTCAGCACTTAGATCCCTACTTTTGTTTGTTGGGAGCTATGGAAGGCACAAAAAAATTTTATTTTTGAAGGCATGTTATACACTCCGCAAACAGTGGCTCACTCAATTCTCAATGATCTATCCATGGCTTTCTATCAAAAATCCATCTGTCTTCTGGACAATAAAGATGATATTCTTTTGCATCTCGGCGTCTTGAAGCATTTTTCCGTGAAATCCAAAAGATTCCCACTCACAGTTAAGTAGATACCCTCTCCTACTAATTCCTTTAAGCTTAACTCGGATGGCTCCTCGATTAACAACCCTGGAAACTCAGGTAGCGGTTTCATTCTCCGTAATGATCAAGGTAGTTTGGTTCATGCTTTCTCTGCTTTTCTTGGAACTGCCAATAGTTTTGAAGCTGAGGTCAAAGCACTCTACTATGGTGTGGACTTTTGTGCTAGGAATGATATTTTTCAACTTATTGTGGAAACGGACTCGTTGGTCCTCTTTTACATTTTACAAGATGACAAGTCGTATCCTTGGGAGCAACATGATTTTCTTCATCAAACTCGTCAAATTATTCGAGCTCGTTGTTTTACAATTCGGCATATTTATAGAGACGCGAATGCAGTTGCGGATTTCTTAGCTTAGTCCTCGAGTTCCACTGGCTTATCCCGTCAGTATGATAACCAAACACCTATTCCTTTGGAGTTACGCCTTCTTATTCTTCGCGATATACTTGGATTGCCTGCTATTCGCTTGGTCAAACAAAGATGATTTTCTAGGAAGCACTCTTCAATGTATTAAGGAGTGCAAACCAGGTTGTCTCTATCCTTACTATCTCTTCTTTATTTTGTTTCAGAATTATATGCCATATCACCACGATTTGTTATAGGAGAAAAACTTCACGTTCGTAGAATGGATCAAATCTTGGAGTGCCAACATTAAGAGGAGGCTTGGAGCATCTCTTAGGAAACACCCTTCAATTTTTTGGAGGGTGCAAACTAGTTTGAAAGCACTCTGAACACTCATCACTTCAACTATCCATAATCATGATGAGACGACAATCAACATTTCTTTCAAAACGGATGATGCTGATCACAAACAAAGCTTCTATTACTATATTTTTCATTTCGACTGTATTTTTGGGGGTCTTTTATTTTTTGGAAGCATAGGGTGATGTACTCTTTTTCCTATGCGCAGGATTTTCCCACACCGGGTTTGCTAAGCATAGGTTTTAAGGAGGCAGGGCTATGCTTCGTCTACGTAATTTGGTATAAGGGGAGTGCTATAATACGGCTTTGTACGAACCTTTTCTTTTCTTTCTAATAAAACGCTTCGTTCATTAAAAATATATATATATATGATGAAATAAAAGTTTTTTTTTTCGACTAAAGATTGAAATAAAAGTTATGGAGAAGATTTATGTTTGCCAAGGACGGCCGAGTATCTTTGCTATATTTTATTTTTCCGTCCAATAATCCATAGCAAACAATGAATTTTTATTATTATAATTAAAATTTTCTTTCTCTTCGGCAGATTTCTTTAACACTGATTGGAGACATCAATTTAAGCAGAGTTAGCTAAAGGGGACAATTTAAATCAGCCCTGTCAGAATGTTTTTTTTTTTATTTATATAAAACTGCCAAACTTTTTTTGGATATTGCAGAAAGTGGATATCATTGATAAATCCACGGTCTCTTGTAACTTTCAACGATCTACATTGGAAAGTAGAAATGAAACATGAAAAGAATTTAATTAAGACATATATATCTAACAAGATGCTTGATGTGCTAGAGAACAATATTACAAGAGAAGATAAAAAAAACAAGTGAAACAATACAACAATATTCCCAACACAAAAACAAACTTTCTGCAACAATATGAAAAGCTTAATCAACGAAAACAAGCAAAGAGAAACGCTGACATAGCAGAATTCGATCTTAAACTGTTACTCATAACCCAACAAACCCACAGCTCCCATGAAATAAGAGGCAATCCAACAATTAAAATTTTCGCGACGACAAAATGTCGTCCCATGAAATAACTTTCCGTCGCAAAAATCATTTAATGTGACAATTGGTAGTCCCAAAAACCTCGTCGCACAACTTTCAAGCCAAAAAATCAGGAAAAGATTTGGCACGACGGCAAGGTCGTCAAATTAAATGGGTGATGACGTGGCTATTGACGTGGCTGTTGACTTTTCAACCGAGCTCACATGGAGTTCTTTTTGAGACGGTGTGGTCGTCGTTTTAAATAATAATATGAAGAATTTATTTTCTATTCACTAAAAAAAACTTGCTTTTTAGCGGCAGATTTTTTCGATAGCTAATGCTGAGAATCCGCCGCTAAAATTCATTGCATTTGCTTTCTCCGCTAGAAGTTTTAGGCCCTTTCAAAGCTGTCTTCTTCCTCAAAAAAAAAAAAAAAAGCTGTTTTCTTCATCTGCTGCTAAGAAACCTTAGTGGCAAATCTGCCGGGTATTGTCTAAGAAACTGCCAGGAGAACATTTTTCCATCACAAGACATAATGGAGGTAAAAATAGTTTTGGCGGCGGATTTTCCCTCCGCCGCAAAATAACATATTTAATTCACAAAATAATAAATAAAAATTACAGGTTTAATTTGCAAAATGATAAATAATAAATATAATAATATATAATAAAAAACATGTTTAATTCACAGAAATAATAAATAATAAATAATAAATGATAATAAATAAGAACAATTATTCAACACACGAATCTCAACACAAAAAGCACCACGTTCTACTTCCAAAACACAAATAATTATATGGCTAATCAAGCCGGTACAACTAGAAATATCTCAAATGTTTCTCGTCTAACCTAGAACAACCTTTTGAAAAATACGATTCCTCATGTTTGGACAAGGCGAATAACAAGTCAGAATTCCTCATAAACATATACTAATCAGTAGCTGCTTGCCATCTTTTGAATATCTGGCATGATGACAACCATCTGTTACATTTCAAACCGAGCCCCAGTTGCCAAAGATGAAAGACAAAATGTAACCATGGAAGATCCGATAAATGCTTCATCAAGTAGCACGTCACCGATTACAAAAGAAAGCAATCCCTCAACTTTAAACACTAAAGATAACAAGCAACAGAGTTCCAATAAACATGAAGTTAACTAAGAAAATGCAGTATTAGTCAAAATAGAGGTAACATATCTCTACACCGATTTCCACTCTCGTTTCACATAAGACGGAGAACCTGATGCAAGAATTCTCAAAACAAAATGACGAGCAACAAAACAGAGCAGGAAACTCAACGACATGAGACCTGAAGCAAACTTGCTACCAGACTGATAAATAAGACTGAACATGTGCCTACACAGACTTGATAAAAACTGAGTAGAAAGGTCAACTCTCAGAAATCATGACAATTTGAAACCGACTCACAAATTAGAACATAGGCCAAGCAAATTAGGATATGAACAAGGCCGTCTATGTGATATCGACGGCCCTAAGCCAAAATAAATTTAAATTAAGCCATTTAAATTTTGAAGAAATATCAAATAACAATTATTTTTGGGTATACTAGAATGATGAGCGGCGTATAAAAAATGTAACGTAATTTGATTAGACTTTCTTTTAACTTAATTCTAGTATGAATTTGGGCCTATAACTGTATTTTATATTAAGTAAAAAATAAAACTGGATCTAAAATACACTACTTGAACAGAAAAAATGGGCCATTAAATTACAAATGTGGACGGAGGGCTCTAGGCCGTGACCTTGGTTGTCTGCCCCCGGGAAGAGCCTGGATATGAACATCAGAGAGACCAACACAACTGGCTGTTTACTCCAGCAAAACTTAACCATGTTTTCAAGCAGGTTTAAGACACATTTTTTGGGTTCTCATATACATATAACCATATTCATCATTCCCTTTATCTAATAAAAAACATGTTATGAGCCGGCTAGAATTGGCCGGCTCTAATAAAAAACATGAATTATGAAGGATCCAACTTACCAAGGCTAGCAGAAATGCTACTTGAACTGTGTCCAGCATGGAAAAACCTCTTCTTTATCTCTAATAAAAAACATAAAACATGTCTAGAAAAAAAAAAGATTATATTGAGCAAAAAGACTAGAGGAACAATAAAAACAAATTTCAGATTTAGAAAAAAAATGATTATATCGGTGCTTGGGTTGCTGAGAGTAACAGTTATGAGGTGTAAGCCTAATTTTAGATGGATCGTCGAAAGAAAAATGGCGAGTGACGATGTTGATAACCGTCTAATGTATGATCCGGGCCTAAATAACTCTTAGAATGATTTATCAAGAACTTTTAACAATGGGGAAGGTGATTTTAGTTTGTTTTAGACTGAGTCTGAGAGTTAGTTTCTCTCAAGTTGCCTACGTATCCAATGTGTGTAATTGGAATCAAGTGTTTCGTAGTTCATTAGATTTGTTTATATTGGAGGCATTTTAGCCCTATTTCTTGTCCTAAAAGTATCTAGGATTTACTTCCTAGCCCCTAAGGATTAACGCGTATAAATCCCTTTGATTTACGATAATGATTATGATATTTAATTGACAGGATCTGTGTCCTATAATCATGGGATTCTTTCCATGTTTGTCTTATTTGGTAGTCACGTGTTCGAACTATCAATCATAAGGAAAGACCTAAACGTCCTGAGCTGGGCTCCTCAGGTCGTCTCGACCTGGGTTGTCCGTCCTGCCCTGCGTTATGACCAAGCCGTCCTGCGGTGGTCCAGTCGGGAAGGACCAAGACAGACCTCCCACCTGGGGTTAGGCCTGATTGACATGGGGCCTCTTGCCTTAATGCTTCTTCCTTTATTTATTACAATGTCATTCTAAAAAAGACATGTGGCAAGGTCTACTATGACCATCGTCATAGCCCCCCAGGTCTCACTAGACTCCTTTAGAGTGGGGCATATCAGACTTATACAGATCACAGCTCGGCTATCTCACTGTGGTGGGAGTTTCTTTGCTAGGTGGCTGTGTTACCGTTATAGACACAAAAAATGAAGCGTTTTTGTACACGCCTTAATGATGGTTGTATATCTCAATACCATTTTTAAGGATTATAACCCTCTAGTCGCATCATGTCTCCTCAGACGTTTCAAACCTATTTACTATTAAATCAGAAGGTGAAGTCTGCCGGTTGCCTTTACTCTTCTTCAATTCATTTACACAAGTAAGCTTTCCCCTTCTCCCGTTTTCAATTCATTCTATTGTTAATGAGTGAGCAAATCATTCTCACAGATATGTCTATTGAAGCTTTATTTGAGTCTGCCTCTGAATCGGAAAGTAAATCCTTCTATTTTAGGGTTAATTTTGAGAACCCCGTTCTTCCACCGGTAGAAAATCCTCTTTCCAAGCCCTTAATCAATCATAGGGGATTTTAGAACCTGGTCCTAGCCCCCCGGATTGATCCATCTTATTTCGGTCCTTCATGCTCTTTCGGAACTTTAAAGTTCGTTCTGACACTAAAATCGCATGTCTTTAAAATCCCAAGTCGCTTGGCATGGTATCGATTCTAACCTGACCAATGGTGACTTGGCCACCATCCGTAAACAGTATAAGATAGAAAATCCATTGTACGACCCCAAGGTCCCTGCTCCCGGTGTTTACGCGTATCAAGCTCTGGAAGGTTACTGCGCCGTCTACCAGGAGCAAATCCTTTGTGGTTTGAGGTTTCCGGTGTGCCCTGCGATATTGGTTGTCCTAGAGCACTATGGCCTGGGGCTTTCCCAAATCGTACCCAGTGCTATAAGGGCCATAGTGGGGTTTGCCATTTGGTGCCGGTGTGCCTGCATCCCCTTCACCGTTAAGTACTTCAGGCTCTTGTACTAGTGTAAGCAAGTGCCTTACCAGGCCGGGTATTACTATTTTCTGTGCCAAGGAAATTTCTTAAATGATGTCCGGCTCACCGAGAAAGGAGAGACCTCTTACAAGAACTTGAAGCACCGGTTCTTCTTCCTTTGTCCTGAGGTGGAGCTTAATCTAGGTAGATGGAATACCGCCAGCCTGGGTAGCGATCCCCGACCCACAAATGTTGATAAAAAAAATGATAGATGACATTCAGAACAATGGCATCTATATCAGCGTGAAGAATTACACTTTTGCGTTAATTGACTCTGCCAAACTGCCAATTGCTGGCCCTGATCCTTACAAGGAATTAAGTAAAGAAGAATATGAAACCTGTAGGGTCTTTATGTTTGTTGTGTTCTCTGCGTTTTCGGTTATAAAATACTTGTACTAACTCTTCTGTCTTACTGCTTGAAGTGTCGAATTTGCTGAGTTGCTAGCTGATGTTACTGGAGAGAAGGAGGTACCCATTAGTGCTCAACCTGAACAGGATTCCAAAAGGACGGTGAGCACCGACTTGGTAGCTACTCGGTCTTCTAGGAACGTGCTAGGTCTAGAGGCAGCTCGGATCCTGTCCGAGCTTCTTGAGGATGCCCCAACCTCTTTTTCTCGTTCCATCCCAGTGGATACTCCATTGGTGGACGTGGATGATGCCGAGGAAGAAAAAGAGAGAGATGAGTTCTGACTCAAGAAAAGGAAGTAAATAGTGGTTGTTGATACCCTCTGAAGGGGTAAATCCAAGAGAAAGAGGATTGTTCCCCGTCCTGGTGAAGAGATTGAAGATGTTGACCCAAAGGATGACGTGACAGTGAGTCAAGGGCGTCTAGCTGAACTGTCCGACCAAGATCTGGCTGCTGTGGTAAGTTATCCCTAGTGTCCTAACCTTGCGTATAATAAGCTCTGCTTTTTACTGACTTTTAGCCATTTCAGGGACCCCAGATCGGGCAAGAGTTCTTTAAAAGACTTGATGAATCTTCAGCTAGTAAAGAGGCTCAAAAGAAGACCATTGAGGAGTTAAGAGCCAGCCGGGATAGGCATAGAGAGTCTTGCAAGACAAAAGACGAAGAGATCAAGGCCCTGAAGGGGCAGGTTTAGAGTCACAAGGCGGAGCTGAAGAAGGTTCATGGCGAGTGTGCTGCTGAGCTTCAGGCGGCCTATGACAAGTATACCTTAGAGACACCCGAGCTGGGTCAGCATTTGACCAAGATCCGGCTTAAAAGAACGAGCTTGAGGCTTCTCTCCCCGATCGGGCTGCTCTGGCTGTCCATGACTACAAGTCTTCAGGACATTTCGCTGAGTGTCTGAAAGCTTTGCTAGGCCCTGTGACGTGGCTTGGCTTCACGGTGGGAGTTAATGAAGCTAAAGAGAAGTTTCCTAGCTTAGATGTTGAAACCCTTCCTCATCGATACATGTATAACCCGGATGCAAGCAAAATTTACGATGAACGCCTGTTAGAATTTAAGGATGGCGTGGACATTGGGGCTAGATATTCCAAGAAATGCCCTACTGCTCAGGGGTCTGGATCCGTTCCTCCAACTACCGGCCAATCTACTTCCACCGAGCGGCAGAATCCTGCTGCCACATTTGTTTATTTGTCTAAGACTTATTTTGTCTTTTAATGAGACAACCTTTGTAAACTTTAACATTTGTTTATGCTAAGTGTTGTTTTGAGTTTTCAGTACATACCTGGTACCTGTTTCCCCCTCAAGCATGGCATCCATTCTCAAATGGGATGGATTGAGATCAATCGCTTATTAACGAACCCCGAGATTCAAATCAATCCCTCGATAACGAACTGACAATCTATAGTAGAGAGTATTATCAGAATCACCTGTATTATTGTTCGATAAAGGAATTTTTATAAAAAATAATGAATTTTATATTTTAACGCTTGTTTATTAGAATATGTATATTATAATTTTATAATAAACTGAATATTATTTATTAACTCAAATTTTTATATTAAAAAAAATTAATTGCCTTCAAAGGGACGACAATTGTCGTCCCTAACAACCCAAATTTTATAATTTATTGTACATAACATATTATTTTCTGAAAAATGTTTAATGGGAAGACATTGTCGTCCCTTTAGACGTGCATTTTATAATAAACTGAATAATATTTATTAACTCAAAGTTTTATATTAAAAAAAAATTAATTGCCTTTAAAGGTACGACAATTGCCGACCCTAAAAACCCAAATTTTATAATTTCTTGTACATAACATATTATTTTCTGAAAAATGTTTAATGGGACGACATTGTCGTCCCTTTAGACGTGCATTTTATAATAAACTGAATATTATTTATTAACCTAAAGTTTTATATTAAAAAAAAATTTAATTGCCTTTAAAGGGACGACAATTGTCGCCCCTAAAAACCTAAATTTTATAATTTCTTGTACTTATTATTTTCTGAAAATATTTAATGGGGCGACAATGTAGTCCCTTTAAATAGTCTTGTCCACGTGGAAATCTAAGCTGGCACGGTGGGGTTAATATTTTATTTTTTGAGACGACATTGTCGTCCCTTTAAAGTTTCCCTCCGAAAAATCTGTCAAAAACTTTGACTATAATTGAATTCATTTAAAGGGACAACTTTGTCGTCCCAAAAAAAAGATATTTAAAAGGACGACTTTGTCGTCCCTTTAAAGTTTGTCCTTTTAAACCAGTTTTCTTGTATGCAACTCAGTGAAATAGCAAATTAAGACAATTGTAAAGGACTGATTGTTCACCTTTTTATTGACCTTTGGTACAAAATGGTGACTACCAGTTGTCCCTGAAACTGATATAATAATAATAAAATAAAATAAAAATAAAACAATACTATTCATTTATAACAAGTGGCATTGTCACAAAAAGCTTACACAAAATATATTATAATCGTGCCAGCAATGAAATGGTACTTGTGACAAATTTTAAGACCTTTTGTGAGAACTTTCTCTTCTTGTCACTAGTAAACACATCTTTTAGGGAGCTTTGTTGATCTACCACTCTTGAGAAGCCCAATTTCAGAAAATACCACTCCATTGTCGATATATCACTCCCATTTTCACGTTTTAGGTGTTTTTTGAACCAAACTAAACCCTAATTGGGAAGGGGACCCCAATAGGGGTTTTTGAGGACCTTAAGATCGTGCACATTTGTGAAAAAAAAATGGGAGAAAATTGCGTCCCAAAATGGTTTTTTTTGCCTTGGGTGGTATATCCACAAAATGCACCAGAAAGTGGTGGCAGATCAGAAAAAATCCCCATCTTTTTATGACAAATGAATTTTTTGTCACAAATAGCTATCATTTTGTGAGAAAATTTAGCATTTGTCACTAATATTTTGCCACAAAAACTTCTTTTTTTTTTGTAGTGGGACAATTGTAAAGGACTGATTGTTCAAAATTGTGAAGGTGAAAAATTATTGCCAAGGATAATGATCATTTGACTATTGTAACTGTGTACAAAGAACAATGGTGATTTCCTCCAACATCATAGGAGAAGAGTGGACTAAGGGATTACATCACCCTGAACCACTATAAAACTTTTTGTTTTTACTTTCTACAATTTATTTTATGTCATGTAGCATACCTCACACTCAGCACACCTGAACACATAATCACACATCTTATTAGAACAACAGTTTTAAAGGATTTATTTATCCGCTGCATAAAACTCAGCTGAGACCTGGCTAGTCTACTAAATTAACCTAAATCCAACTTAGTGTTAAAACTCAAAGTTAACAAGTTTATTCCACTAATTGAAAACAAGTTTATTAACCCCTGAACCACTATTGTGATTTTATTTCTACACTATACATTCTGCAATTTATTTTAAGACACGTGGCTTACCTCACACTCAACACACATGAACACATAATCACACATCTTATTTAGAACAAAAGTATTAAAGGCTTTATTTCTCCGCTGCATAAAACACAACTGAGACCCGGCAAGTCAGCTAACCTAAATCCAGCTAAGTTTTAGAACTCGAAGTTTAACAAGTTTATTCACCTCCAACCCCTCTAAACATGTTTCAAATCTTTCCAAGAGAACGACAATTTTCATTAAACTTTTCCCAAAAATTATTACATTACAAGAGTACATTATATATGAGGATCGTGTCCCCTTTACCAAGCTATAATCTACCACTAAGATAATTAAAGCCACGTGTGCGGACAAGAAAAACACTAAGCTGAGGACTACCCTGCAGAGTACTCTATTCAGCTGAGCACATTGAGCTCAGTAACATAGGCATTGCATTAATTTCATAACTTTAGTTTGCAGATATATTCATCGTCGTCGTCATCGTCAATGTCCTTATCCAAATGAATATCTCCAGTATTATCATTGGGAATAGTTGGACGAACATATTCGGAGCAAATGCAAAAATCTCCGCAGTCATCAGGTTGATTGGAGAAGCAAGGAGCTCCAGGGCAGGTAGGTTTCCCATTCAGTCTCCTGTAAGTAATGCCAGCTGTCCACAGCACCTTGGTGTCGGCAAGCTCAATTTCCTTTTCATTTATACTTTGATTTTCACCATCCATTGCCTTTGCTTTATTTTTATCAATATTCATTACTACTCGTCAGTTGATGATCAATTAAGATATTAAAATTTAAGTCATCAACCAAAATATATAAATATATTTATGTATGTGCGTGACAACCAATATATAAAGGGTGAAAATGACATGAGAATGTGCGAAAGAAATGGCTTATGTACTACACTAATTGTGGAAATTAAATAAAGCTCATTTAAGGGCAACCAGAATGACCTTAATTAGGCCATTACAACGTGTATTTACATCAAAATAGCAAAAGTGTCCTACATGCATACACAATGACATTCCCATCCACAATCAATTAATGTGTACCACAATGGCTTTAAAATTATACCCATAGAATAGAGAGAAAGATAATTGTGAGAAAAAATGGGAAGAGACCCACGTTCTCATCCCCAACCAAATTGTTTATGTAGAAAATCTAGACTCAAACCATATAAGAGAAGGAGCCTCATCCCCAAAACCTAGGTTATGAGGTGAGGGAAGTCCATCTCTTAATATGGTGGGTTACACAATCACAAGTTCCCAATGTGGGATACTTTAACACGCCCCCTCAAGTGTGGGTCTGGTCATTCTCAAGGCCGACAAAGAGGCCCAACACTTGCACAAGAGTGGCTCTAATACCATGTAGAAAATCTAGGCTCAAACCCATATAAGAGGAGGAGCCTCATCCCCAAAACCTAGGTTATGAGATGAGGGAAGTTCATCTCTTAATATGGTGGGTTACACAATCACAAGTTCCCAATGTGGGATACTTAAACAGTTTACGAGATGAAACTTTACATCATTGTAAAATGTTAAATAAGACAATGTGTTGTCTCGTCATTCCATTGTGGATAAACAGGCCTGACGGAGGTCGAATCTGTTAAATATTTTTTTCATAAAGTAAATATTTTATAATCGTCTGCATACTAGTTGCCGAATTAATATTATCGCAACGAAACGGGGTTGTGTAGGAGTACCTCTATTCATTTATGGAGTACTTTCGGCCTATAAAAGGCACAAGTATGCAAACGAATTAAGTCTTACATTTTACTGCATCATCAGAATAAAATTAATACTGAGTGTCCTCAAGTTTGATTCAAACAAGTCACTGTTTGAATCAAACACCTCCATTGTATTCTGAGAGAGATTTTCGTTTGAATCCCTAAGTGACAATCGCGTGGGTGGAAACATCTTTTTAAAGACAACGCTCTGCGTGCCTTGAAGTTTCTATATTTTCTGTCAAATTCTTAAGCACTATTTTTTTCCAACAGAATCAGCACTCTGCCACATGTCACCCCCACAGTAATCCGACTGTAAGTAGAGGCAAGAATTCAACACCTTAAGGGCCAAGAGCCCTAAGGATCCGAATCGACCTCTGCTCGACTACTCCCGACCTCTGTTCGGCTTCCTCCGACCTCTACAGGTCGGCCTAGGCATAAAAGAACCCTTGCAGCTCTGCATGAGTCTATCTCGGGCCCACTCTCCCATGTTCATAGCAAATCAGATAAGTACTGATACAATCTCAATCATAAAGACTTTGATTCTGACATTCAAATATGTCCATAATTATCTCCAACAATAAGGAGATTAAATCGTAATTATCTATTCTTTAGGGAACACGAAATCCAAGTCCAACAAGGACAATGCCCATGACGGCTTATGGCATAACGCCCCTCTATAGAAACAACCCTAAGGAGCTACGAAGACTTGATTTCTAAACAATTACATGATACGTAAGCAGCTTGAGAAACAATATCTCAAATCCAGTCTAAACCACCACAAACAACCACCCGTTACCATTGTTTTCGTTCTTGTAAGATTGATAAGGTTGTCACTAGGAAAAAAGCCTCGGATTTATTACCTGACGATTTCCAGCATCGTCAAGGCCATTGGTACGTATTGCCCTAACATATAAGATCAAAACATAATGGGAAACTGATAGCAGCATATTAATTGAATCAAAAATAGGCTAAGCATGGGTGACGATCCAAAAATTGTCGGGGTAAACATCTAGGGTTCTTTCTCTTGATGATAACCTAAGGATGCTCCGTCGATCTAGAAAATAGTAAAAGAGGGGGTGTTTTGGTGGTGGTTTAGACTGCACTTGAGATGTTGTTTCTCAAGCTGCCTACGTATCCAATGCGTGAATTGGAATCAAGTCTTCGTAGTTCCTTAGGGATGATTTATATAGAGAAGATTTATGCCCTAAGGCGGCGTGGGCCTTGTCCTTGTTGGGCTTGGATTGCCGTGTTCCCTAAGGAAAAGATAAGGATTATTTGATCTCCTTGATTGTAGGAGATAATTACGGTATTCGAATATTTGAATTAAGTGATAGAGATTGGAGTCTTTATGGGTCGGGATTCTTTCGTAGTTATTTGTTTATCATAAACGTGAGGAATACGATTAGGGACCGACTCTGGCCGACTTAGGTGGCCCGAGCCGGACTGGTTGAACCGACCTACAGAGATCGGGGAGAATAGCCGAGCTGTCATGAGCTCGAAGCCTTGTGTGTAGAACAATAGGTCCGAGAGGGACTTAGCCCAACCGATAAGGTTGTCAAAGTTAGGTTAGATTACAAGTGTTGGCCTACCCGCACAGGTCGGGGCTGAATCCAGACTTGGTCTCGAGGATTGGAGGTCGGTGCTAGGTACGGTCGATCCGGGAGAGATGGAGTGACTAGCCAGACTGGGTCACTCGGCGTCGTTTCTCTCTCCTTACTTAGTGTTGAGCCACTGAAAATGTGCCACATAGGTAGGTCCATTTTCTGGTAGCATCATAAGCCCCTTAGATCCAGCCGACCCTTGGTCAGTTCGGATCTATCGAAGTGGTGGCTCGATACGGATGTTTAACTTGTGGATTTTGAAGTTGATTTGAGGTTGCCAGGTGGAAAAGCCAATTATGACGTCACCACAGCTTTATCGGGAATCTAGGCATCGCTGCCCATTATGGTGATTGCATGGCGGCGCTCAAGAACAAGGATGAAGAAAATGTTCTGTGTTGTGATTATGAGCTGAGCCGTGTAAGGCTGCCTACGTACCCTTAACATGTAAAGGATCAAGCCCAATTTGCGTTCTTCAAAGATGAGAACCCCCTCTGTCAAGGGTGTGATGCTGCTATTTATAGGGCCACGAGTTGGCTGTTGGAAGAGCGGGCAGACTGGGAAGCTGCCGAACCACGATTGGTCTTGGAGTGACGAGCTGAAGAGCTGGCAAAATGAGAGCCTATGGCAAGTCGAGAGCTTTGGGTCATGATAGCGTTGTTTATGAACTTTGTTGCCTAACTGTGTTGGCTTTGTTCGCGTTAAAGGACGGCGGGCTGGAGGGGCGAGCAGGTTGAGCCCCCAGTGCTTGGCATCAGACTAGTTGCTTGTTGCTTTTTTTCCATCACCCTAGCTCATGACGGGAATCGTGATGGTGCGAGGTGGTCGTGATCATGCTTGGCTTGGTCCTGCCTATTAAGGGACGGACTGACCGGGCCGAGAGGACCTATCTGTTTCTAGGCTTACGTATAGGCTGGTTCGGATCCAAAAAAAGACATGGTGCAAAGTTGTAACGACTTGATACACCGTTGGTCGAAGTGACTTGTTCTAAAGCGATCTACTGAGATAACGTAAGGCTCATATAGCATAGTGCTCTGGTGTTGCGCTTAGATAGCAACCGGTTTCAAGCGTGTCAGGCTTGAGAGCGTAAGGACACAATTGTGAGAAGACTCGCTCGGGGGCGAGCTTTAAATATGATGCCGATCCGGAGTCGGGCTTGCAAAGCTCAGATTGCCTATCTTACAGAGTTTATTGAGTTTGAACTATGGAGCAGGAGCCGATCTCTGGGATGACTGATGTGGAGCTAGATGATGATGGCTTCGAGGCCATGGGATATGCAAGCTTGTTTTTCTTATTCGAGTGTTGTATTTTTATAGAGTTTCTTACTTGCAGGGAACCTGGATCGGCCAGGACATTTTTCCCGGGTTGGGAAAGTTTACTGGATATTTGAAGAAGATTGCCGACCTGAGGCAAGGTCGGCCTAACCATGTCTACGCTTTGGGAGTGGATAAGGCAGATGGGTGCCGACCTGCGGCAGACCAGGCTCTGTTGAGTCCAAAGATAAGGAGATTAAGGCTCTCCAGAAGCGATTTCAGGCTCTGGAGGTTAAGCTTAAGTCAGAAGGAAAGTTTACTGGGAAGGTCGAGCTGGAAGCTGCTATTCCAGCTTGGATTGCTGAGGCCATCCAAAAATGTGAGGCTTTAGAGGAGTTTACTCAGGCTTTGAGGCTGTTGCTTACGCAGGTCCTGAGCAACGGATATATTATAGGCGTGGATGATGCCAAGGGTCAGGTCGCCGGCTTTGTCGTGGACAACTTTCCTGGCAAGGCTCTTTATGAGTCCAGGTTAGGGTGCGGTCTATGACAACCGTTTGAAGGTCTTCTCGGAGGGAGTGGACATTCTGTCCGAGTAATCCTGTCGGGCTGCAGATGCTCTTACTTCGGCTCTTGCTTCTTCCGAGCCACCGTAGAGTCAAGCCCCCGGTTCTTAGGTCAGAAGGCTTGTGGACTTGTAGTTTTTTGTTTGAAATTCTATTCCAAATGAAATTGTAATCCGTACAATTTGATAAAAGAAGAAATATTTCGTTAAGCTCTCAGCCTTAACTCTATTCCGATCACTTTTTTGAGTACTTGATAATGGTAGAGGTATCTTGCCCCCTAGTATGCCATGCATTAACTTGTAGTTTTGGATGGCATACTAAAGGTTTGGTCATGTTTTTGATCGAGTGTGTCCTACAGACAATGGATGCGGTTAAGTCCGACTTGCAGACTTATAGAGATTGGTTTACAAACTCATTGAGTCCGATCTGCGGAGCTCAATTGAGTCCGACCCGTGGACTTCGGTTCGAGTCCGACTTGGGGACCTAATGAGCTTGTCCGACAAACTTTGTTGAGTTTGTCCTATGAAGCTCAGTTCGAGTCTATCCTGCAGACTTAGGATTTATTCTTTTTATTTTAATGTTATACTTTTGGTAGTCTCACTAACCTTGTTAATTTTGCTTATGTAGGGGACCTTAGTTGGTCAGGAGGTTTCCCGGAAGCTGGGGGAGGCCTCCAGTCTAATGTCAACAAGAAGAAGACCGCCGAGTCGAGGCCAACCTGAGGGGAGCTCGAGGGCACCGTCGAGCTCGAAGGTAAGGAGATATAGTCTTTCCAGGATCAGAGTGTGGTCAAAGAGGCAGAGCTGAAGCACACATTGAGCCAGTTGGATGCGGAGATGAAGGGTAGGGATTAGGTCATTTCCGAGCTCCAAACAAAGTCGTCTGAGCTGGTGAGGTATCTTTATCCCGACGAGCCGGGTCTACGCCAAGTGGGTGAAAGACTAAGGCAATAGTGGACATTGTGTCTGTTGTTTCTTTCTCGGCTCCTTCTTCAGAGCCACAGAATCCGACCCTCAAGGTTTAGCTTAAGGGCTCTGCCATTTTGTTTTTGATTGGCATAGAGAAGTTGTTCTACTTGTTTTGAGTTGCCTGTTATTGTTGATTATTATGTTGATGAGTTTTGGTGTATTGTTGGGGATGTATGGTATGCCCCAGTATGCGATTCATTAGTTTTAGCTTTTGAATGGCATACTTGTTATGATTCTATGTTGCCGGGCCTGTCGCGTGCGTTCAGCTCGCTCAGGCCTGTTAGTTATTCAGTATGCAACTTTGAAGTTTGCACACTTATTGTTGTATGTAGGGCCGAGCTTTATTCGTGGGCTCGGGAATCTTTTTGTTGGAAACTCTAGTCAGATTAGCTTTATCGCTAAGGCGAGCGGGACTAAGTTTGATCGCCTTTAATACAAACTTAGTTGATAATGTGAAGTTGTAAGAGCGAGCAGGTGAAAGTTGCTCGATTTCGAGTCTAGCCTGTAGACTTAATTAGTTTGGTCTTTGCTGATCATGTTGAGTCCGACCTGCGGAGCTCAAGTGTCAGCCTTAGCGTTTTAAGTGAAGTCCGCCCTGCGGAGTTCGACTTGTCTGGCCTGCAGACATTTTAGCGTGAAGGTTCGTTTGATCCATGCCGGTGGCGTGGATGTATGTTTTGGTGAGTTGAGTTAGAAGTTTAACAGTCCTCTCGTGTTAAATATTTACGGGTTGGGTCGGATTTGTCAGACCTCGCGTGTTTTTTGTTGAGCCCGTCTTGGCGGAGCTCTGGTATCATACTTTAAGGGAGTCAGAAGTATTTCTGACTACTTTAGTGAGTCTGAAGTTTTGCAAACTTCATATATGCGCGTCTATTCTCTAGAATTTAATAATAAAATGCACAATAGAACGAGTCAATATGACATTAAAATAGAGTTAAAGAGAACCTGATGTGGCTTCAGAGGTGTTGACTATACCGATGTGGAGTTGTTAGGCGAGCTCGGCCAGTTCGGAATGAATTCTCGCATTAAATTATTGGACGAGTAGGGCCAGGC
Organism: Gentiana straminea; assembly: GCA_036785695.1. Classification (NCBI taxonomy): domain Eukaryota; kingdom Viridiplantae; phylum Streptophyta; class Magnoliopsida; order Gentianales; family Gentianaceae; genus Gentiana; species Gentiana straminea. The sequence goes on from JAVUPR010000174.1 coordinate 1,134,692, forward strand.
TAGTGCTGACTTCTCGTTTAAAAACACGGCGAGCGGGGCCAGGTTAGTGCTGACGTCTCGCGTGAAAGTATTTGACGAGCAGGGCCAGGCTGTGCTAACTTCTCGTTTTAGGGGCGAGCGGCGCCGAACTTGCCGGACTTTGTCGAGCGTGTGTTTGTCCTGTAATTTCATTAAAGGCTATGCATAATAGAGAGAAAAATAATAGTAAGTTAACGTACCGTTTGCTTATTGGTGTAATCAGTCAGGGCCGAACTGAAGTCGGTCTTATGGAAGGCTCGCTCGCCGGCGAGTTCCAGATATGATGCCGAACTAAATCGGATTTACAGAAGGCTCGCCCGAAGGTGAGTTCCAAATATGATGCCGAACTCTATCTGACTTACAGAAGGCTCGCCGGAAGGCGAGTTCCAAACATGATGCCGAACTCAATCGGACTTACAGAAGGCTCGCCCGAAGTTGAGTTCCAAATATGAGAAAGCTCGTCCCGACTCATTAGCTCAGGAGAGTTCCAAAAATAAGATAGTGTGATCATCTAAATTGTAGAAAACCTGTTAAGAGCTTGTATTTTGAGAGCTCAGATTGGGAGAGCTCAGGAGGCCGGCTTGGACCTTGGAGAGTTGAGGAGTTCGGGAGGTCGGCTCGGACCTTGGAGAGTTGAGGAAGAAAACCCGCAGCTTATTTTGGTGTTACAGCAGCAACTCACGGACGACGATCGGGCATCTAAACGGACTCCGATCGATACGAAATTTGGAGGGCTTTCTTTTACCTCCTTCCTCTTCAAAATGAACGGTAGAAATTTTGTTTTGACGGCTCAATCTCTGGGAATTAACATTAGATTTGACTGCTGCGTTTTGGTGGTACAACAGCAGCTTTGTGACGTTGATCGGGCATCGAAACGGACTCCGATCAGCATGAAATTTGGAGGGCTTACTCGTCCCTCTTACTTATTCGATCTGGATGGTGGAAATCCTTTTCCAACGGCTGAATCTTTGGTAATTAGCCGCCGATAGGACTGCTGCGCTTTTTGGATGATACAACAGCAGCTTTCTGGCGACGATCGGGCATCGAAACGGACTCCGATCGTCATGAAATTTGGAGGGATTGTTCGTATCTCTTTCTTATTCGGTGTGACTGGTGGAAATTGTTTTTCAACGGCTAAATCTCTAGAAATTAGCCTCCGACATGACTGCTGCATGTTTTGGCGATTCAGCAACAGCTGCAAATTTATGGCAACGATCGGGCATTGAAACAGACTCCGATCGTCATGAAATTTGGAGAGCTTGTTCCCCAAACCGTCTTCTTCAATCTGAACGGTGTAAATCGTATTTTGACGGCTCAATCTCCGGGAATTGGCCGTAGATCTGACTGCTTTTTTTCTGTTGGATTCTGGAGATTTTCCTGGGATTATCAAACAAAGAGGCCCTCCTTCTAGCGCCAATTGACAATCCAAAAATCGTCGGGGTAAACATCTAGGGTTTTTTCTCTTGATGATAACCTAAGGATGCTCCTTCGATCTAGAAAGTATTAAAAGAGGGGTGTTTTGGTGGTGGTTTAGACTGCACTTGAGATGTTGTTTCTCAAGCTGCCTATGTATCCAATGCGTGAATTGGAATGAAGTCTTCGTAGTTCCTTAGGGATGATTTATATAGAGAAGAGTTATGCCCTAAGGCGGCGTGGGCCTTGTCCTTGTTGGGCTTGGATTGCCGTGTTCCCTAAGGAAAAGATAAGGATTATTTGATCTCCTTGATTGTAGGAGATAATTACGGTATTCGAATATTTGTATTAAGTGATAGAGATTGGAGTCTTTATGGCTCGGGATTCTTTCGTAGTTATTTGTTTATCATAAACGTGGGGAATACGATTAGGGACCGACCCTGGCCGACTTAGGTGGCCCGAGCCGGACTGGTTGAACCGACCTACAGAGGTCGGGGAGAATAGCCGAGCTATCATGAGCTCGGAGTCTTGTGTGTAGAATAATAGGTCCGAGAGGGACTTAGCCCAACCGATAAGGTTGGTCAAAGGTAGGTTAGATTACAAGTGTTGGCCGACCCGCACAGGTTGGGGCTGAATCCGGACTTGGTCTCGAGGATTGGAGATCGGTGCTAGGTACGGTCGATCCGGGAGGGATGGAGTTACTAGCCAGACTGGGTCACTCGGCGTCGTTTCTCTCTCCCTGCTTAGTGTTGAGCCACTGAAAAGGTGCCACGTAGATAGGTCCATTTTCTGGCAGAATCAATGGGCTTGTGTTTTGACAAAGTAAAAAATAATCAAAAGCTAAAAACATATAAGACGTGATATATACATTATATAACTCAAAATCAGAAATATGGTGGGTGAAAAAACAACAAAAAGTAAATGCAGAAGTAGTTGTATCTAAGTTCATGCACCAATTGTACTAACCTTCCAAACGCATCCATGGCTTCACTTGATTAGGAAAAAAGACCAGCATAAACATCAAAAGCCATGGAAATTTAGCCATATTTGATTTGCACGTACTGAGAAGATGATGGTGTGTGTATCCTAATTTACTTCTGTATGCTACAATTACTCTTACAGGGTTTGCCGGAAAAGAATGGATGTATATAGATATTTATTTCTTAAAGCAAGCAGGCCAGAAAATTTTAATGCCTTATGCAAGCAAGCACCAAATGTCTTATGCAAGTTAAATGCCATTGTCTCTGCTAGAAATGATCCTCTCAAAAAAAAAAAAAAAAATTATAAAAAAAAAAAAAAAAATATTCTTTCTTGTTAGACGATGACAAGAGTAACTAGACATAACCACATATATAAAATCATTTGCTGTTGTTATATTAATATAACCTTAGTACCTTGTACAATCGTTTGACTTTATCAATTTGCCAGTCTTTCAATTATTTAATAGCCACTTGTCTCGAAGTGTAATTATTAAGGGTTTTATTATTATATTTATTTATATTTATTATTATTCATTAGGAAAAACATAGCATCTTCATTAATCTTGCTTTTAGTATTACCAACACTTTCGTTCACCATTAAAACACATCATCCAATATTTGAAAACCTTTGATAAAAAGTTGCTTGCAATTTCCCGATTAATGATCAAATGAAATACTAAATTTAATCTTGTAGCAAATAGCATGGCAACAGTTGTGTGTGCGTTACGATATATTACGATTAAAGAGGGTACAAGTCCTCTTTCAAATGTCCCTGAAGGACAGGGAACAAGTCCACCATATATACAAGTACTCCAACAATTTTCATAAAAATCTGATACTACTAGATCGATCAAGGCAGATTAATTATAGTGATCTGGTTGCCAAAATAGAAACCTTGGAATGAAATAAAGCCATTCTGAAAAAGAGGAAGACATTTGGACTGTGTTCTTCACCAAAGACAATAAAATTGATATTGTGAGAAATTTTTTGCTTCTTTTACCTATAAAATAGGTTGAATATCAATGTAACAACCACAAGAATTTATTTAACAAAACTTTTAGAGCAGTTGAAGGGTATTACAGTGGAAAGGAACGTTGTTGATGAGATAGAAGATATAAATTGTGATTTAATTAAGGTGTAATTATTACATAAAGTACGTGTTTATATTCTATTAGTACATAGATGTAGTATATCTTTCTGTATCAATATTTATGGTAAATATTCCCCAAATATTTCTCATTTATTATAATATATTACGTACATACTCTAGAAGATACTACAAAATCTCCCCATTGTACTATATAATGTAACCTTATGTACCAATTGTAAATGCAATACACAATTATTTTCCATTCACTCTATTATGGTATCGGAGCTATTCTGATCCTCTGGGATTCCTCTATTTCTTCTTCCTATTCTCCAGCCTAATTTTTCTCCCTTTCCCGAGCCTTCCTCCCTGTTCATCTTCCTGCTAATCCCTTTGCCTGCATATTTCTTACACCAGCAAAAATCATCCAATCACCGTAGCTGCCAGTATGTCTCAAAACTCCACTGCTACATCCGCTTCCTCAACCCTTCATGCCGCTGATACTATTTCTCCAACAAATCCATCCATTATTCCGTTGAACCCCACCCTCCACGCTCCCATTAAGCTAACCACCACCAACTACATCACATGGAAGCTGCAAATTACTTCTCTGCTCTCGGCATACGATCTCCTTGGCTTCATAGATGGCTCGAAACCCTGTCCTCCCGCCACCGTAACAAAGGATAATGCTCCAGTCCCTAATCCTGAATGTGCCCTTTGGATTCGACAGGACAAATTTTTACTCAACACCATTCTCGGTTCCGTCAACTCGGATATTTCCACGCATATCTCTCAGGTCGACACCTCCAAGCATGCTTGGGACATCTTGGCTGACACCTACGCCAAGCCTTCCAGGGGCCGGATTAAGCAGGTTCAATTCTCTCTTCGTACCATTAAGAAAGGGGCTCAATCTGTGTCTCAGTATCTCTATGCCGTTAAAGCAAAAGCGGATGAGTTGGCTATGCTTGGAGCACCTATGGACAAAGAAGATCTCATTGATCACATTCTTGCCAATTTGGGGGACGAATATACAGAATTAGTTCGTGCGGTTCAAGCCCGGGATACCCTCATTAAATTTGAAGAGCTTCATGAGAAACTTCTGAATTTTGAAGCAGCCCTCCAGTCGAAACAGGCTCTGACTCATTACTCTCATCCCACCGCACTCATGGCGTCACCTCTACTGCCCACTCCCCCTCGTCGGCCCTTCACTCCAGGTAACTCTCCTTCGGCTCCTGCCCCTCCAGGTAACCCCCATGGCTCTCGTCAACCTCGACCATATCTTGGTAAATGTCAATTGTGTGGTGTTCACGGGCATAGTGCCAAACGATGCCCCACTTATCCCTTTTTCCAGCAGCTTCCGACTTCCTCTCAGGTTCGCCCCAGCCCACCCCCACAGGTTAGGCCCGCACCCCCGTGCCCACCATGCTTCTGCTCAACCATGGCTTCTCGACAGCGGTGCTTCACACCATATGACTGCTGATCTTCAGACATTGAGCCTTCACTCTCCCTATTATGGTGTTGAGGATATTCAGATTGGGGATGGCAGCTCCCTACCCATTACGCATACTGGTTCTCTTACTTTATACTCTTCATCTACCTCTTTTCGTTTACTACATGTCTTATGTGTTCCTCGTATTACTCGCAACTTACTTTCTGTTTCCCAATTTTGCACTGATAACAATGTCTCTATCGAGTTCTTACCTAATTGTTTTCTTGTGAAGGACCGTCAGACCGGGCAATGTCTCCACCAGGGGGAAGTTAAAGATGGGTTGTACATCTGGTCTTCTTTTCCAATTTTTTTCCTTTGCAGCAAATAAAACTACTACCGTGACTTGGCATCATCGCTTGGGTCATCCTGCTTCCACCATCCTGCAGCATACTCTTCATCAATACTCCCTGGCCACTGACAGCTCTCCTGCCACCCCTTGCGATGCGTGTTTAAGTCACAAGAGTCATCGTCTTTCGTTTTCTACTTCAACTTTAAATTCTTCCCGCCCTTTAGAAGTAATATTTTCTGATGTATGGACATCACCAGTTTATTCCGTGGATGATTTTAAGTATTATATTATTTTCGTGGATCATTTTACTCGTTACATTTGGTTTTACCCTTTAAAACATAAATCTGACGTCGCCTCTATCTTTCCACGCTTTAAATCCTTAGTTGAAAAAGCATTTGATGCCTCTATTAAAATCTTGTATTCCGATAATGGTACTGAATATGTGGCCCTTCGTGGTTTTTTGTCTGAGCATGGTATTGCGCATCACACATCTCCCCCACACACTCCACAACATAATGGTATTTCTGAACGTAGACATATGCACATTGTTGAAACCGGTCTCACCTTACTCCATCATGCTCATCTGCCTACTTCTTACTGGTCGTTTGCATTTGCTGCTGCTGTGTACCTTATTAATCGTATGCCTACTCCTGTCCTATCCATGTCTTCTCCTTATGAAACTCTCTTCCATCAGGCCCCGAACTACTCCAAACTTCGTGTGTTCGGGTGCCTGTGCTACCCGTGGCTGCGTCCTTACAACCACCACAAACTTGAACCATCCTCAGCACCCTGCCTTTTCCTTGGATACTCTCTCACTCAAAGTGCCTATATCTGTCTCCACATAGAAACATCTCGTATCTATGTTTCTCGGGATGTTAAGTTTGTTGAAACCATCTTCCCTTACTCCATCTCCTCGTCTTCATCCTCGGATGACTATACCCCGGAGTCTTGGATTCCCACCCTCCTCTCTACTTCTACTCCTCTTATCTCGGCTTCTTCCCCCTCCCCGGCTCCAACTCCTATTCCTTCACCGCTCCCTCAGCTCCTCCCTCTCCTGCAACTTCCCCCTCTCTCTCTCCGGCATCCACCTCTTCTTCCTCCTCCTCCTCCTATGACGCATCTCCTGATCCCCCTCCCACACATCCTATGGTTACTCGTGCCAAAAATCAAATCTTCAAGCCCCGCCAAATCCTCAACCTTAACTCCCAGCTGGACTCAAAATACTCTGATACTGAACCTTCTACATATAAGCAGGCTCTCCAGTCTGCTCATTGGCGTGCAGCAATGTCAGAAGAATTTAATGCTTTGGTTACTAACGGTACGTGGTCTTTAGTTCCTTGTCCTGTGCAGGTGAATTTGGTGGACAGCAAATGGGTTTTTCGTATCAAACGTAAAGTTGATGGCTCGGTTGATAGGTACAAAGCTCGGTTAGTCACCAAGGGCTTCACTCAGCGCCCTGGTGTTGACTACTTTGAAACGTTCAGTCCTGTTGTCAAGCCTACAACTATCCGGCTCGTCCTGTCCTTGGCAGTTTCTTTTGGCTGGTCTCTTCGACAATTAGATGTTAATAACGCTTTCTTGCAGGGAACTCTTACGGAGGAGGTCTATATGGCCCAACCTCCTGGCTTTGTTGATCCAGATCATCCGACTCATGTATGCCAACTGCACAAGGCTATATACGGTCTTAAACAAGCCCCTCGTGCATGGTACCATGAATTGAAACAATTTCTTCTTGACATTGGCTTCTCCAACTCAGCAGCCGACCCCTCTCTCTTTATCAGTGCTACCAAATCTACGATTCTTATTGTGCTCGTCTATGTTGACGACATTGTGGTTACCGGTAATTGCTCGTCCGCTGTGTCCAACTTTGTCGCTCAATTGGGTTCTCGGTTTTCTATCAAAGACTTGGGTCCGCTTTCTTATTTTTTGGGAGTTGAGGTTGAACCTACGTCCTCTGGTCTTCTTCTTCATCAGCATAAGTATATTCTTGACTTGCTTCGTCAGTTTAATATGATTGATGCTAAGGCTGTTACCACTCCACTCCCGCCTGATGCTTCTGCTCTCATGATCCAGCCTACGGCACCTCATGATGATCCTTCCGCTTACCGTCAGCTTCTTGGTAGCCTTCAATACTTATTATTCACACGGCCTGATCTTTCCTTTGCTGTAAACAAATTATCTCAGTTTATGCATGCGCCTACTATCCATCACTGGGCTTTGGCGAAGCGTCTTCTTCGGTACCTTGCTGGCTCCTCTCACCGTGGCTTACCTCTTTATCGTTCCTCGTCAATGGTCCTTCATGCGTTCTCAGACGCCGACTGGGGTGGCAATAAGGATGATTACTCTTCCACCAGTGGTTATTTGGTATTTCTCGGACGTAATCTTATCTCTTGGAGTTCGAAGAAGCAACGTACTGTTGCTCGGTCCTCTACGGAAGCAGAATACAGATCAGTCGCTGCGACTGCTGCCGAGCTCAATTGGGTTACTTATTTATTACAGTCGCTCGGCTATTCCTCATCGCATACCCCGGTCATTTTTTGTGACAATATTGGCGCGACGCAGCTCAGTGCTAACCCTGTTTTCCACTCTCGTATGAAGCATGTTGCAATCGATTATCACTTCATTCGTGATCAAGTTCAACAGGGCCTTCTGCGTGTTACTCATGTCTCCAGCCCTGATCAGCTCGCTGATGCTCTTACGAAGCCGCTATCACGCCATCCGTTTAATCAGTTCTGCATCAAGCTTGGCCTAGTCTCCGATCGTCCAGCTTGAGGGGGCATATTAGTACATAGATGTAGTATATCTTTCTGTATCAATATTTATGGTAAATATTCCCCAAATATTTCTCATTTATTATAATATATTACGTACATACTCTAGAAGATACTACAAAATCTCCCCATTGTACTATATAATGTAACCTTATGTACCAATTGTAAATGCAATACACAATTATTTTCCATTCACTCTATTATATTCCAAATCCAGTGCGGACCAAAGTGCTAAAAAGCAAGCCTAGAACAGACAGACAAGGAGGAAAAGAACTGACCATTTTAGGTCATTTCGTCGAACATGTACGTGATTTGCACTTGACCAAAAAGAAAGAGATCAAATAAATTATTAGGTTACAATTAATTTCAAAGACATGGATAAGCATCACTTTTCTTCCAACGCATTCGTTCATAAAACACTTCTTCAGCAGAGAAAATTACAGGATTAGGCTCAACCTCAACCTCTCTCTGTGATCTCATTGAATCGATTCAAGAGTATAGCTTCTCAACATCCATTGTTCGATCTCCTAAGCCTCATTCGTCAATTGAAAAATCTTCGTGTCTCTCCTTCTCAGAATACTTTCTCAATCTTAAGATCGGAATCCGATTGAGAAGTTTTGGAATCGACAAAATGTACCAAAGTCCGGCCTTCGGTGGCCTAGCCGTCGGCTTTTGATTCTGTGCAAATGGTTGAACCGAGTGGCCGGAGATCTCGCCGTCATTGATGTGGTAGCGACGATGCATGGCGGAGTGAGACAATTGAGGTTTGCAGAATCGATTAAGGGCCCGTTTGGATTGAGGGAAATAAATAGAAAGGAAAAGGAAAGATAGTGACGGAAAAGAAAAGAGAGGGAAAGTTACAAGATGAGAAAAATAATATTTTGTTGTATTGATTTTGTATTACAAATGGTTACAATAAATATACACTTGACTGAAGAATCACACGAGATCATCCTAATTAATGTTAACGATTCACAGAATAATGTACAGAATCAATTAAGGTGTGAGTGCTATAAATGTAGTATCAGTATAATATCTCTAATACGCCCCCTCAAGTTGTGGGTCGTGAAAGGAGACACAACCTGTCTCACCAAGAAGTAAAGTCTAGTCGGGGGAGAGGCTTGGTGAGGATGTCAGCAATTTGATCACCCGCCGAAACATGAGCAACGCGAACAGAACCTTGAGTTACATGATCTCGAATAAAATGGTAGTCGATAGCAACATGTTTCATGCGTGAGTGAAAGACAGGATTAGCACATAGTTGAGTTGCCCCAAGATTATCACAATAGATGGCTGGGATCGAGGACGGAGGGAAGCAAAGCTCGCGTGGGAGAAAGACAAGCCACTGAAGTTCGGCAACCGTGTCGGCAACAGATCGATATTCTGCTTAGTGGATGAGCGAGCAACGGTGCGTTGCTTTTTGGAACTCCAGGAGATAATGTTACGGCCCAAATAAACAGCATAAGCACCAGTAGAAGTATAGTCGGGTTTGTTACCGCCCCAGTCGGCATCAGAAAAAGCATGTAAGTTGTGTGGCGACTGGCGTAGAAAGTGAGTGCCAAGGTCCAATGTGCCAACGAGGTATCTAAGAAGTCGTTTGACAAACGTCCAATAAGCATCCGCCGGGGCCTGCATGAACTGGGCTAGTTTATTACAGCAAATGTGATGTCCGGACGAGTAAAGAGTAAGTATTGTAAACTGCCAACAATGTTGCGATACTCAGTCGGGTCGGTCAACGTGGTACCCGAGGTTGGGGTGAGAGAGGAAATATCAGTTGAAAGCGGCGTTGGAACAGGCTAGGTAGAGAGCATATTTGTTTTGGCCAGAAGCTCGAGCACGTATTTCCGTTGTGAGAGAAGTAGACCATCACCCGTAGGAATAACTTCTATGCCAAGAAAATATGTGAGGGGCCCAAGATCTTTAATAGAAAACCGTGCATTGAGAGAATCAATGATGGTTTGGACAAGAGTGGAGTCCGAACCTGTGATTATTAGATCATCCACATAAACCAGAACAAAGGCCACATGAGAGGAGTGCAGGAGAACAAATAGAGATGCATCGGCCTGGGAGTTGTGAAAGCCCCGAGATAGAAGAAAATGACGAAGCTCAGAATACCAAGAACATGGGGCTTGTTTTAAGCCATAAATAGCCTTGTTTAATTTGCAGACGAAAGAAGGGTGTGTAAGGTCCTGAAATCCTGGGGGTTGTGCCATGTAAACCATTTCTGTAAGAGTTCCCTGTAAGAATGCATTATTGACATCCAATTGACGTAGGGGCCATGAGTGAGTAGTAGCAAGAGAAAGAACCACCCGGATGGTAATGGGTTTAACCACCGGACTAAACGTTTCATAGTAATCTACGCCAGGACGTTGGTGGAAGCCCTTAGAAACTAGCCGGGCCTTATAATGATCAAGAGAGCCATATGCATTAAACTTGGTGTGGAAAACCCATTCAGAGCCCACAATGTTGAAAGATGGATCCGGGGGAACAACGATTCCGGAGCAGGGCATCATACTCAGCTTCCATGGAAGGGTTCCAGTTATGAGAGGCCAGGGCACGGGAAATGTTGGTAGGTTCGGCTTCAGTACGAGGAAGGTGTGTGAGAAGGGTTAGTTTGTGGATAGGTTTGTGAATGTTGTTTTTGGCTCGAGTAGTCATAGGGTGAGGATTGAGCCGGGGTGCAGATGTGGAGGGTGGAGAGGGTGAAGTGGGCGGCAGGGTGGAAGGGAGTGGTGGGGAGGGGGGTTCGGGTATCCAGTCTGGTAGGACGGGTGAGGGGGTGGAGTAGTGAGGGAGGTGGTAGAGTTGGTTTTAAATAGGAAGACGGTCTCGACAAATTTTACATGGTGAGAGGTGTAGATGCGTTGGTCGGAGGTATCGAGACAAAGGTAGGCGCTTTGACTTATGGAGTATCCAATGAAAACACAAGCTTTGGATCGGGGCTCAAGTTTGTGAGTCGTATAAGGGCATAACCAAGGATAGCAGAGGCAGCCGAAGGTGCGGAGCTTTTCATAGTTAGGGGTTTGATTGAAGATCATGTGGAACGGAGAGGTATTGTTAAGGGTAGGGGTGGGGAGACGGTTAATTAGATAAATGGCGATGGCGAAAGCGTAGGGCCAGTAGGAAAGTGGCATGGATGCGTGGGTGAGAAGGGCAAGGCCAGTTTCAACTATGTGTAGGTGGCGTCTTTCAGAGTAACCATTGTGTTCGGGTGTGTGGGGGGTGAGATGAGGTGGGAAATTCCATGTGTTGAGAAGTATGTGTGAAGGGCAGTGAATTCAGTACCATTGTCGGAGTAAAAGATTTTAATAGTGCTCGAGAAATATTTTTCAACAAGTGTTTTAAAGCGCTGAAAATTTTGTGCAACATCATATTTACAGTGAAGAGGGTAAAACCAAACATACTTGGTATAGTGATCAACAAAAATGACATAATATTTAGAATTGTCCATACCATAAACAGGGGATGTCCATACATCCGAAAACACAATTTCAAGAGGTCGAGATGACTTTAAAGTAGACTGACTAAAAGGGAGCTTGTGGCTCTTATTTAACAAACAAGCATCACAAAAGGTAATGTCATCATTATTGGAAAAAGGTAAAGTAGCAGAAGAAGCAACAATACGTAAATGGGGGAGGCAGGATGCCCTAAACGGTGGTGCCAAGTGGATTTGGTGGCGGCCGAGGCAGCAAAGGTAATGATGGGTTGGTGAGGCCAGGTGTAAAGACCATCTCTAACTGGACCCGTCACCATGCAAGCTCCTGTTGGGATGCCCTTTACACGAAAATATTCCGGAAAAAATTCAACAGATACATCATTAGTCCGACAAAATTGCGAGATGGATAATAATTTTTTGGAAATGCCAGGCACACATAAAACATTATCAAGTTTAAATTTCGACGAAAAATATGTAGAGCTTGTATGAGTTATAGGAAAAGTTGTACCATCACCGATCATTACATCCTCGGGGCCAGAGTAAGGTGTGTGGAGGGACAGATTAGCCAAGTCATTAGTAACATGATGGGATGCCCCACTGTCCAGAAGCCAAGATTGGGCAGGGGAGTCATTTGCTGTTGTGTGGTGAGCTTGTGGTGGAGCCGACCTATTGCTGGAGTGACCTGTGTGAATTGAATATTGGGGAAGAATCGGGAACTATGGCCATGGGTACGACACATCTGGCACTTTCCGAGGTATGGCTTGGCCGGAGTGCTACTACGCTGTTGATAGCTGGAGGAGGGATTGCGAGGAGGCCCCTGCTGCTGATATGGCTGTTGATGCTGAGTTGCTTGCGGATTTTGGTGTGGATGGCGGAATGTTGCGTGGGCAACAGCAGCCGGAAGTGACGGAGGTGGTCAGCGGCGATAAGCTTCAAAATTGAGGAGCGTTTCATGAAGCTCATCCAAGGAGATGATAGAGTCCCTAACCTGAATTGCTCGAACCAAGTCACCGGAATCGTCTCCTAAATTGTCAAGGACAATGTCCAGCAAGTCTTCGTCATCCAATTTGGCTCCGAGAAAGGCCAATTCATTAGCCTTGGATCTAATTGCTTGAAGGTATTCACTCACTAGCTAGTCACCTTTAATTATACGTTTTAGGGATTGTTTTACCTGCCGGATTTGACCATGGGATGGTTGACGTCATGAAGAGTTTCCAGATGGCCTGAGAAGACGACGCATCGGAGATGGTGGATAGAGCGGAGGTCGATAGAGATCCAATAAGAGCATTAACAATGAGCTGATCCGGCCGGTGCCAGTGGGTATAAGCAGGGTTGGTGGAGGTTTTGCCGTCACTAGTAATGGTTTTGTCCGGAGCGGCTTTGGCACCGGTGACATATCCCAAGAGGTCATATCCGGTAAGTAAGGACTCAAACTGTATTTTCCACATATTAAAGTTTTCGCTGGCGAGTTTAATAGGTGCATGTATGCTTGCATTCAGAGGAACAAGGGGTGGCAACGTGGAGACGGGGTTGTCACCGGAAAGGGGGGAGAAACGACGGTGGAGGAGGAGATAGACATTTTTTTTTGTTTGCAAAGAGGAAGAAGAAGGGACCGGAGAAAAAAAAATTATTGTAGCTCTGATACCATGACAAGATGAGAAAAATAATATTTTTGAATGGTTACAATAAATATACACTTGACTGAAGAATCACACGAGATCATGCTAATTAATGTTAACGATTCACAAAATAATGTACATAATCAATTAAGGTGTGAGTGCTATAAATGTAGTATCAGTATAATATCTCTAATAGAAAGGAAGGACTGTGAAGTTTATTTTGAGTGTAGAACTAGACGGAAATGAAATGAAGGTTTACAAGTGTGTTTGGAATATCAATGGAAAATAAAGGAAATCACAAGATTATAAATGATTTTCCAATATCAGACATTAGGTTAGTGTGATATTAGTATTAATTTTAAGATTATTTAAGTAATTATATAAAATAATTTTTTTGAAGAGGTAATTATATAAAATACATAAAAAAATATATCATTTCCTTTCAAATCTTGCTGAAAATGGACGGAAAGCAGGCAGTCTAATTTCTATTACATCATTTCCTTTGGTCTCCCTCATTCACCTTTCTTTTCCTTCTCCTATTGACATACCATACACTCCCAATTAAAACCAACCCAAGCCATTTATTTTCTTCTCCTTCTTTTTTTTTTCAATCCAAACAGGCCCTAAGGGAGAAAAGGACCCTAAAATACGCGAGAGAGAAAAGGCGATAAAGACCAAATAAGAAATACTTGGAGCGACAAGCGAGAAAGAATATTTTTTGTCAAATCTCTATTTGTTTATAATACATAAAACCTTTATTGGAGAGACATAAAACCTCCGGTAAAAGAAAGCCATCAACAGTGGATTTTAATAAGCCGCCACTAATAACAATAAGTTTATCAAATAATATTTAATCAACTACCATTATATTTTTTACGGTGAACATAAAAATCCACTGGAAAAAAATATATATCATTAGCGGTAGATTTTCGGAGCCGCCGCAAAATGAATGGCACAATGGACTCTCTATTTGTTTTGTCGGCAGATATACAATAACCACCGTTAAACCACATTACTGGAGGTGGAATGTAAAATCCACCGCTAAAATCCGCCGCTAAATAGCAACTTTTTTGTAGTGAGAGGAAAAACAAAGAATGGACTTTTCTTATTACTTAATCTCAACTTCTCTACCTCCATTCCAATGATATGGATGAGGTATTTATACAACACCAAAGGTACGTAAACCAACTACAATGATGCAATAAAATATATAATGAATGATAATAAGTTAAATGGAAACTCTTGGAATTTGTAACTTAAGTTAACACATGATGAATGGTAGTGAAAGATAGAATTGAGTAAGAACTTCTTGTAAGATAATGGACATTCACACTATCAATTTCATAACAAAAAATTATTTAACAGCCACTTGTCTCGAATTGTAATTATTGTAAATTTTTTTATTGGAATTATTCATTTGGAAAAAATAGTTATCTTTATTAATCTTGCTTTCACTATTACCAACACTTTAATTCGCCGGTAAAACATCATCTAATATTTGTCAGCCTTCGATAAAAAGTTGCTTGACAATTCCCAGCTAATGATCAAATGAATTATTAAATTTAATCTTCTAGCATATAGCTTGGCAACAATTGTTTGTACGATACTACTACGATTACAGGAGGGTAGAAGTCTCTCTGTCTGTATCGACGATATCATTCAAATTTTATCGGATGTCCTGAAGAAATAAGGAACAAGTCCATCAAATATTTAAGTATAATGATGATCAAGGTAGATTAATTATAATGATCTAGTTGCCAAAATTGAATCAAAATACCATTTTTTTTTTAAATCACAATGAATTGGTCACCATAATAATATGTTATAAATTGGCTGCCTAATTTGAATTCAAAGCAAGTTGTCCTTTTTAAATTTAAATGAACTTATTAATCATTTGAGTTATGATATATAATTTTTTTTATAACATGAACATGCCAATATATTAATTCAAATCAATAGCACAAAGTTGGAGTACAGCAGACATACCTCAATTTACAAAGCCAACCACATAAGCATAGGGTCCTCGACCCACGTTGCCCACACCTTTATAAGAGGACTGGGTCGGGCTTCAATCCAACTCGCCTAATGCCTTTACGATATCAATTATTGGCAGGGCAACGCGTCGATCAAACAAAGCCCGCTGCGACAATCACGAGGCTCGTCCGAAACAGACATTGCCATGTTGACCACGTAGTTAATCGTGTTAATTTTATCTTAATTGTACTTTTTTGTAACCGTCATCTCCTATCCCTATATATGGCGGCACTTTGTACCTTGAAAAAGACAAGTTAATACACAATCGTGGACAACCTCTGCTAATTCGACGACAGTTGCTTGTTCTTTACATTTATGTCACATCATTCATAATCACCACTAGATATCCACCGTGTAAACCACCAAAAATAGCCATTATATCCACCGTAAATCCATTCTAAATACGTTTGTGATAATTCCGACATTATCAGTAGCCGACCTATGTATGTCTTGGAGTAAGGGTTAATTAAAGCCCATTAGGGTTAGGAGTTGTGTAATCATTTACAGTATGATTGAAAGTGAAGATCGAGATTGCAAGTTCTGATCTCAATTGTTCATTATTTACCGTGTTAATTTCTAACAAATGGTTAATGTTGTATTTGGAGATTGTTATAGTGTTCCTTTGGTGATGTAAATAAATGGATTGGAATGTGGGATCGTAGTATAACTTCCATCCTGGATATACAGTAGTATTATGTAAGTTTGTGTGGAGGTAGTACTCAGACTCGTGCATGGGATTTCGAACCTATTTGTTTTCCGGTGTTAGGATCAAGCGTTTACTGTTGTACTAAAACCAATTGGTGTTAGTAAATGTGCTACTTTATTTCCTTATACATTAAAACCTCTATAACTTAATATAGTTGGGACCGGAAGTTTTTATTAATTTAGAGAGGTATTAATTTATCGATAAATTAATAATTATTAATTTATAGAGAGTTTTTTATATCAAACAAAATTAAATTTTAATTATATAAATTTAAATAGAATGAACTGTACTAATTTATGTATTATACTTAATTCAATGTATATTAGTTACAAATTCAATGTACTGTACATACAAGATTCAGTGTACATACATTAATTTGATTCATTGTATTTTTACAACAAAAATATTCAGTGTATAATAGTGATAGCATATACTACCGTGTATATAAACAAAATAAAAAAAAATCATACCAAACAATGGCTTCTCATCTAAAAGGTGTCGCAAAAGCAACAATGACTGATGAAATAAGAAAATCATTATGTGAGCAGATCGAAAGCACCACACCCGAATTTTGGATGCAATAAGGATGATTAGAGATGAGCTTCAAGCAGATTTAAACTTTAAGAAAAAAACAGACAACAATAGAATCATATTTTACAAAATTGTAACATATATATTTTTGTGATTATGGAGAATTATTAATTTATGATATTATTGGGATTTGTATATCTATACGGGGATTTTCTAAAAATTATTATCTTATTATCTTACGAAATTGGTCATTTTTTGAACCTGGCCCAAGTCGGGACCGGAGAAAAATATTATTTTAGAGAGGTTATTAATTTAAAGAGTATTAATTTATAGATGTTTTTTCTTGTATCACGCACCATCAAGTGTGGGTCTATAAAAAGGGAGAGATGTCCAACACTTGACTTGTTTTTTTGTTTGGGAAGTGTAGGCCTATAAGAAGAGAGTAGGGCCCAACACTTGGTTTTTTTTGTTTTTGTTTTTAATTGTGCTGGAAACGGGGCTTGAACTCAGGATCTTCTGCTCCGATACCATATTATGATCAAAGTGTATTGATGGCCAGGGTGTGACGCTACCACCATATTATCATGACAGGTTGCAAATCAAGTGTTGGGCCACTCTCCCCTCTCATAGGCCCATACTCGAGGGGGCATATTGAGATATATAATGTTAATTATCTACCTCCCCATAAGCTTAAGCTCTTGCGTGAGATGGAAGTTTAACATGGTATCATAGCAAGAGATCCCGAGTTCAAACTCCGCTTTCAACACAAATAAAAACAAAAAAACAAAAAAAAAAAAATCAACTGTTGAGCCTCACTCTCTTCTTACAGACCCACACCTCCGGAAAAAAAAGTCAAGTGTTGGACCTCTCTCCCTTCTAATAGGCCCACACTTGAGGGGGTGTGATATATGAAAATATAGTAGTATCTTTACTAACAAGGAAATATAGTAGTATCTTTACTAACACCAATTGATTTTAGTACAACGATAAACGTTTGATCCTAATATTTGGGCATGTATGCACGTTGTGTGTTTCGCTTCCGTTGTGTAGTACAACGATAAACGTTTGATCCTAATATTTGGGCATGTATGCACGTTGTGTGTTTCGCTTCCGTTGTGTAACCGTTAGTGGAGGAGCCACATTACCAATACGGGGTGCATGGACCCTGCTAAAACAAAACAAAAGTTATATTTATCTATAAAAAAACATTATTGACCCCAAAAAAACTTTACCCTTAATAACAATTTTGGACGCGCTAAACAAATTTTCTATATTCGCCACTGCCGTTAGTTATGCCAACAGATATGTTTCAGGTATGATATATCGAACGACTTGTATCTGGTAATGGCTTAGATATTCAAGTCGGGGCGTTACGACAGGTATCAAGTTTGCCTCGCATCTAACAATCACTCAAGATCGGATCTCAAAGCCGCAAGTAGGGTTGTAGAATAGGACAAATCATTATTCGTCATATTTTGGCTTAATCATTTTATGTTCACGGGATATATGCGCGCTGCCTTTGGGGAAGAGGTCCTGCATTCTACAATATGATCATATAGGTGTAAAATAGATTCTCTGTTGCACACATTTTGATACTGTGTACACTGTTTTAGCAAGAATAATCATTATCGCCTTGCAAAACGATGGCTCAAAGCTTACATAAGCATACATAATATCTTTCTGATCTTGTAATGACTTGAGCTTCAGAGTGGTTGATTTTTCAAGGAAAACTCTCTTACTTGTATGTCGTTTAGCATGTGTTTGAGGATCGAGGAGACTCGAGCAGGCTCGAAGGACTTCAAATTCCATCAAGAACACTCAAATTCGGATTGAGCATATTCTTGGTATCATCAGAATTTTATTTATAAATCAATATAAGAGTTTGTAGAAGAAAAAAAATTGACTCAAATAAATTGGGTTTAAGCATTAATTATCGTAACAAACTATCTTTCTTTCCAAATCTAATGCAATTAGGGCGAGGGCGGGTGTATGTGATTTTTGTGTGGTGTCTCTACATGTGGAGATATGACATCTATACAACATTTACGAGGTAAACTGTGATTGTGTTGTTTAGATATCTCCGCACGTTGAGACACTACTCGAAATTATGAGGGGGATTTGACAAGAGGGGTTTGTACTTTGTAGCATGTTAAAGGTAACATCATTTTAATTTGGCTGTTGATATTCATCATTGAGCATTTATATCATTCCAAAAGCACTGCATTGGACAATTAAATCCAACTTTTCAAGTAATTTTATGAAAAGGGTTCTTCATTTATCCACCAAATTAATTAAGTATTCTTGTTGCGTTGTTGTGTGTAACGAAACTCGTCACTGCTTGAAGAATTTGGATCCAGACCATATTGAGTAGTTGCTCCATACTCATTAGTACTGAAATCTTGGCTGCTAGACGACATTACCATCTTCTTGAACTTAGTCATATCAGCGTTATACATATCGGTGTTGTACGTACGGGTTTCGGGTATAGGACTCCGGTCGAGCCGAGTTTGTGCTCGGTTTTGGGCCGTCGTTCAAGTCTACCGATGAATCTCCATCTAAGGCACGTACAATCTGAAATTCAAAGATACTTGTGTCAATTGTAAGAGTATGAAAAGATACATTTGTAAGAATATTTTATCATTAATTAATATTCTTCTATTACGTGGTCCATACAACATTATTAATTAAATGGAATTAATGTTAGATATATAAATGAAATACATAACTAATAGATAATAGTATTTTATCTAGAAGAGTCCTATGTTGTGATGTTTGACTAGGTGTATTGAAAAGATAAAATATGGGGTGCAGTTAGAGTGGAGTCCATGACTTCTACTCTCCTTTAAAAGTGGAACCACTCCTCTCTCTCTATCTATATAAGGATATTATTGGGGAATATCATAACATCAGAATTATCAATTAGCGTTAAAATAAAAGATAAGAGGGAAAGAAAACACGTTGAAAGGAGAAGGATTGGAATAGGAAACTGCTCTCCTTAGAACTGTAGCAGATCTTTTATATTCACAGTAAACCACATCATGGATTCAGGTAAGTCTTTTGTGCAATTAATCAATACAAGGTCCTTAATTATTATGCCTTAAATTATTGATTAAGGTTTATGTCTGTCAATTTAAATTCCGCATTATGACTGACATATTATTGATTTAGCTAACAATTGGTATCGGAGCACTGTTGATGTATTGATTAATTTGCCTTTCATGGTTGCCGATCTATACATTTACGTCAGGATTGTAATATGTAGATGAATTGTTTAATAAATTATAAGATAGAACGATTCTGCTTTGTAAATTAGATAAGCTTGCCCGCGCCCTGCTGTTCTGATAATAATTAGATATAGCCTGGTTGTCCTTTTCTTTATTGGTGTTTTTTTTTTTGGCATGTTTGAAATTGAAGATTAATTGATGATTAATGTATATTCCATTTATTACTGTAAATATGCCAAATATTTTTTATTTTTGTTTGCCGTGTTACTTTTTTGTTGTTGTTGTTGGCATGTGTGAATACTCCTAGTTACCGTAAATATCTCAAAAGAATTTATCATAGTCGTGTTTTTCCAAAAGAATTAATACGTTTCAAATTCATAGAGATTAATATCTCACTTGCTGAAAACGTGCCAATAATAAACAAAAAAATTTTGACGTGTTATTTATTTGCTGGACTCATGGATTCTGATGGCAATATTGATTGTGCTTATCTATTGATGGAGAGATTTTATGGTGCAACGGTTGTAAGAAGGTTGTACCAAGTGATATACATTAGAGCCTCTCATTTTTACTCTCTTTCACATAATACACTTTTATCGTGTGTGAGAGGTTAGAAATGAATGGTTGTAATGTATGTCACTTGGTACAACCTTGCTATAACGGTTGTATTATAAAATTTGTCTCTATTGATGTGGGTTGTTTCACTGTTTCCTTTGTTTTAAATTAGAGTTTAAAAGGAAGAAAAGAAAAAGAAATAAAAATTCATTCCACGTTAAATATTATCCAAAATTAATAGACTAGTTTGTCACCAAAGTGATCTAGTTGAAAATGATTGTTTGGATAATAAGATTAAGTGTATAAATTCAGATGCATTTTATTGAGTTATAAAATATAAAGCTAGAAGGTATTCCAAAGATTGACCACTGCTTTGTGTTTATAACAATTACGAGAATTTAATTTTATTTTTATGTTGGTTGGTATATTCATCCAAAGATGATATAATCAACCAATAATAATTGTAAAATAGATTCTGTTAAAGTATTTTTTTTGCATCATCAATGTTTCACTTGTTTAAATAGTTGCCCAAAGGTATATTTAAATAGGGGAAATTCGATTTATACCCCTTTTTTGAAAATTTATCCGAAATCTACACCCCTTGAAATTCAAAATCTCTCTCTATCCCCCGCCTTAAAGTGAACGAACTCGCCCATTTTTAGGCGAAATCGCCCATTTTTCGCCCTTTTCCCCGCCCAACCGCTGTCCGTCCCGCCCACTTACCCGCCCCCCGCCGTCGGTCTCGCCCACCGTGGTGGGGCGAGCTCGCCCACTTCTCGCCCATTTTTTGAAATCTCGCCCATTTTCTGAAAATTACTTTAAATGTCGGGTTTGCCCCATTCCACATGAATTTTTCAGATTTCTACCCTCTCATAAGAAAAAGAAACAAATATAAAGTAATTTTCAGAATCAAAATCCCAGCCACTAAACTGATTATTACAACAACACAATCAAAAAAAACCAAAAACAAAAACACAACGTCAAAAAACTGTTTAATTCTCTCCATAAGACTCAACAAACAACTGAAGCTTTATCATCATGTTGCTACAGATGATACACCTACAGAAAAGGATCAAGAACGCAGCTAACGAATAAATTAATCCTGCATACCATCCATGGATTGTCAATGATGGATTCCTGACTTCGTGGCTTCTGGGAACCATCAAGGAGGAAGTTATCAGCCTTGTTCATGAAGAAGAAGCCACGGCCTACAAAGTGTGGGCATCCCTGGACAGGCAATTGCTTCCACATACTGTGGAGAAGGAACGCAATTCGAAAAATATGCTGATGGGAAAGAAAGGAAGCAGATCGGTTGATGAGTATTTAAGAGAGTTTAAGTCTATATGTGACACTTAAAGTAATTTTCAGAAAATGGGCGAGATTTCAAAAAATGGGCGAGATGTGGGCGAGCTCGCCCACCACGGTGGGCGAGACCAACGGCGGGGGGCGGGTAAGTGGGCGGGACGGACAGCGGTTGGGCGGGGAAAAGGGCGAAAAATGGGCGATTTCGCCTAAAAATGGGCGAGTTCGTTCACTTTAAGGCGGGGGATAGAGAGAGATTTTGAATTTCAAGGGGTGTAGATTTCGGATAAATTTTCAAAAAAGGGGTATAAATCGAATTTCCCCATTTAAATATGTGGTTAAATGATATTTTGAATCCGATTAACTGCTCATTGCATTATGATAACATTTAAGTAAATTATTTTGCAGCATCTCAAAATCTCTTCGCTTCTGGCCTTATGGTCGACAAATTCAATGGGATGAACTATAACGATTGGTCAGAGCAGATCCATTATCAATTAGGGGTTCTTGATTTGGATTATGCTCTGGTGAGTGAAGTTACCCCACAGGCACTTACTGCAACTAGCTCTGAATCTGAAAGGTCTCTTTATGAGGCATGGGAGCGGTCTAACAGGCTATGCTTGAATTTGATGAGGTTAACGATGGCTGAAAATGTTAAGCCATCAATGCCAAAGACCAACAACGCTAGAGAATTCATTTCAAAAATCAGGGAACTGTCTCAAACTGATTTGGCAGACAAGTCGATTGTGGGGAGCCTTATGAGTGAGCTCACCACGAAAACTTTTGACTGGTCTCGCCCTATTCATGATCATGTAACATCCATGACCAACCTAGCAGCTAATCTGAAAAATAAGGGAATGGATGTGAGTGAGGCTTTCCTTGTTCAATTCATCATGAACTCTCTCGCCTCTTGATTTTGGCCGAGTTCCAAGTGAATTACAACACCATGAAAGACAAATGGAACCTTAAAGAATTGAAGGCCATGCTCATGCAGGAAGAAGGGAGAATTAAGAAGATGAAAGGAGAGTCCATTCATCTTACTGCTTATGAGGCACCTAAAAATAGCCAACCAAAATCAAAGAATGTGAAGGCTAAAGGAAAGGGGAAGGCCACCATGAAAGTTGCTGATGGGAAGATTCATAAGAAAATGAGGTGTCACTTCTCTAAGAAGTTGGGACACTTCAAGAAGGACTTCCTGAAAAGGAAGGCTTGGTTCGAAAAGAAAGGTATGCATTATGTTTCTGTATGTCTTGAATCTAATTTATTAGAGGTTCCTAATAATAATTGGTGGTTGGATTCCGGTGCAACTACTCATGTGTCTCATATCTTACAGGGATTCAGTTCGATCCAGCCCATAAAGGAAAGTGAGCAATTTCTGTTTATGGGAAACAGAATGAAGGCACGCATAGAAGGAATTGGGACTTACCGATTGATCTTGAACAGTGGTCATAATATAGATCTTAATAAATGTCTTTATGTTCCTGATTGTGCCAGAAATCTCGTTTCTTTAAGTAAACTGGATATTTTGGGTTTTTCATTTCATTTCAATAATGGCTTAGTTTCTATGTACAAGAACAAATTATTTGTTGGAAATGGTACCTTGAATGATTCGCTTTACCGTTTTGAATTGAATGATGTTTTTGCTGAATCCTTGTTTAATGTTCAAAGTATATCTGGGTCTAAACGTAGTGCACATGATGATCATTCTGCTTTACTATGGCATCAAAGACTAGGTCACATTTCAAAAGAAAGACTAATGAGATTGGTTAAAATGACATTATACCTCATTTGGATTTCAGTGACTTAGATGTGTGTGTGGATTGCATTAAAGGAAAGCAAACCAAACATACATCAAAGAAACAAGCCACAAGAAGCAGTCAACCACTTGCACTTATTCACACTGATATTTGTGGTCCTTTTGATGTTCCTTCTATGGGCGGTGAAAAATTTTTCATCACCTTTATTGATGACTTCTCACGTTATGGTTACATATATCTCTTGCATGAAAAGGCCCAATCCTTAGAATATCTAAAAATATTCATTAATGAAGTGGAGAGGCAATTAGACAAGAAAGTAAAGGTGATAAAGTCTGATAGAGGTGGTGAATATTATGGTAGATTCACTGAGAATGGACAATGTCCCGGTCCTTTTACAAAAATTCCTGGAAAGTAGAGGAATTTGTGCACAATATACAATGCCCGGGACTCCTCAACAGAATGGTGTTGCTGAGAGGCGTAATCGTACTCTTATGGAAATGGTTAGGAGTATGTTGAGTAATTCAACATTACCTTCTTCATTGTGGATGTATGCATTAAAGACTGCTGCATATACTGTTAAATAGGGTTCTAGTAATTTGTTTCAAACACACCTTATGAGCTGTGGACAGGAAGGAAGCCTAGTTTAAGACACCTTCACGTTTGGGGTTGTCAAGCAGAAGTAAGACCATACAATCCACATGAAAAGAAACTTGATCCCAGAACTGTTTCTGGCTTCTTTCTTGGCTATCCAGAAAAATCTAAGGGATACATATTTTATTGTCCTAACCATAGCATGAGACTTATTGAGTCCGGTAATGCTCGGTTCATTGAAAATGGTCACACTAGTGGGAGCTTAGAATCAAGAAAGGTTACGGAAATTCAAGTAGCATCTGAGACAACTGAGTTTCCAATGGTTGTCGCTCCTGTCGTTGCAACACCACGCAACAATATGGAACAACCAATAGATTCAAGCCCATGTGATCATGTCATGGAAAACGAGCCACACATGATTGATCAAGAAATAATAGACCAACCTATAGAAGGTGAAGAACAAGTTCCACAAGAGGAAATAGCTTTAAGACGGTCGAAAGGCAAAAGAGGCTGCAATTTCGATGACTATGTGGTATATGATCTTGAACATGAATGTGATATTAGCTTTGATAAAGATCCGGTCTCATTTAATCAAGCCATGAACTGTGAAGATTCTGAAAAATGGGTCAAAGCCATGAAAGAGGAATTAAAATCAATGGATGACAACAAAGTTTGGGACTTAGTAGATTTACCGAAAGGATAAAAAAGGATCGGGTGTAAATGGGTTTTCAAAACCAAGCGCGATTCCAAAGGTAATATCGAAAGGCATAAGGCCCGACTAGTTGCCAAGGGTTACACCCAGAAAGACGGCATTGACTATAAGGAAACTTTCTCTCCAGTTTCAAAGAAAGATTCCCTTAGAATTGTAATGGCTATGGTGGCTCAGTATGATTTAGAGCTCCACCAAATGGATGTGAAAACTGCCTTTCTCAATGGAGATCTAGAGGAGGAGGTCTACATGGACCAACCAGAAGGATTTAAGGACATGGGAAATGAAAATCTTGTGTGTAAGTTGAATAGGTCAATATACGGACTAAAACAGGCTTCCCGTCAATGGTATCTTAAGTTTAACGATACCATCACCTCTTATGGTTTTGTAGAAAACATTGTTGATCGTTGTATCTACATTAAAGTCAGTGGGAGCCGTTATGCTATTTTAGTCCTATATGTTGACGATATCTTGATAGCTGCTAATGATGTAAACATGTTACATGAAGTAAAGAATTTTTTGTCTAAGAGTTTTGAAATGAAGGATTTGGGTGAAGCGTCTTTTGTGATTGGAATAGATATATTCCGGAACAGATCAGAAGGAATTTTGGGACTATCACAAAAGGCATATATTTCAAAAATCTTGGAGAAGTTTCAGATGGCAAATTGCTCCGCATGAGTGGTTCCCATCCAGAAGGGAGACAAGTTCAGTTTGTTGCAATGTCCTAAAACCGAACTTGAGAAAAGTGAAATGGATAGAATTCCTTATTCATCTTTGGTCGGGAGTCTGATGTATGTCCAGACATGTACGAGGCCGGATATCAGTTTCACTGTGGGTATGTTAGGCCGATACCTTAGCAATCCTGGTATGGACCATTGGAAAGCTGCAAAGAAGATCCTTAGGTATTTACAAGGCACCAAGGGTCATATGTTGACTTATAGGAGATCCGATTCATTTGAGATGAATGGATACTCGGATTCAGATTATAGTGGATGCAAGGACACTTTTAAATCTACATCCGGATACTTGTTTCTATTAGCCGGAGGAGCAGTATCATGGAAGAGTGCGAAGCAGACTATCATTGCAACATCCATTATGGAGGCTGAATTTGTGGCATGCTTTGAGGCCACAATTCACGGTTTATGGCTCCGTAATTTTTTCACGGGACTTCGAGTTATTGACTTTGTGTCCAAGCCATTGAGAATTTATTGTGATAATGCCGCCGCAGTATTTTTCTCTAAAAATGACAAGTATTCGAGGGGAGCAAAACACATAGAGTTGAAGTACTTGGTTGTTAAAGAAGAGGTGAAGAAACAAACAGTATTAATCGAACATATTGGTACTAATTCTATGATTGCAGACCCATTAACTAAGGGGCTGGCGCCAAAGGCCTTTACTGGTCATGTAGAGAGTATGGGTATTATTGATAAAGCCTTGTTGATTTGATTTAGTACATTATGAAATGATTGTTCATTGTCGTTTTGACATATTTTGAATTCAAATAAAGTTATTTGTTTCTCATTCATTATATTTATCATCATAACTGTCGTGAGTATACAATTAGTGAGATGATGGATTGTATTGAGTTTATAGTTTCACTCAATTTTACAGATAATGTAATTTAGGAGATTATTTGTGGTACATGGAAGGAATTATGTTGCTCAAGACGTATGACCGCCATGACTCAAATAAATTTCTTATTTACATTTACCTTAATGTATATGTATTTGAATTGTTGTCTAACGTAATGTGTGCACTTAAGGGTAGTTCTGTTTATACTCTTAATGTTATATGGACCAAGTGGGAGATTGTAAGAATATTTTATCATTAATTAATATTCTTCTATTATGTGGTCCATACAACATTATTAATTAAATGGAATTAATGTTAGATATATAAATGAAATACATAACTAATAGATAATAGTATTTTATCTAGAAGAGTCCTATGTTGTGATGTTTGACTAGGTGCATTGAAAAGATAAAATATGGGGTGCAGTTAGAGTGGAGTCCATGACTTCTACTCTCCTTTAAAAGTGGAACCACTCCTCTCTCTCTATCTATATAAGGATATTATTGGGGAATATCATAACATCAGAATTCTCAATTAGCGTTAAAATAAAAGATAAGAGGGAAAGAAAACACGTTGAAAGGAGAAGGATTGGAATAGGAAATTGCTCTCCTTAGAAGCGTAGCGAGATCTTTTATATTCACGGTAAACCACATCATGGATTCGGGTAAGTCTTTTGTGCAATTAATCAATACAAGGTCCTTAATTATTATGCCTTAAATTATTGATTAAGGTTTATGTCTGTCAATTTAAATTCCGCATTATGACTGACATATTATTGATTTAGCTAACAACATTGACTGAACATATCAAGTTGATCGATTTATCACCGCCCATTTAAAAAATCTTTTAACTTATCCACCGTAACGCCCCCAGACTCCGGGTCTGGTAGCGCTAAGTGAAGCATAAATGATTCGGTCAACTGCTTAGACCGTCGTCCTAACTTGGTCTAAAAGAACTAACCCGAGTTGGTAAGATATTTATGTCTCATATTTATAAGGAGCTCATGTGCTTCTTCCACATCCAATATGTGATATCACATTCTTCTCCCAATAAGAAACTGACGTCCTCACCATGATATGTTCCAGACTCGTCCCTACCAAAGGACTCTAGAGGTGTCTGACAATTAGTTCCGTCTGGTAGTCGGCTTTGATACCAACTGTAACGCCCCCAGACTCCGGGTCTGGTAGCGCTAAGTGAGTCATAAATGATCTGGTCAACTGCTTAGACCGTCGTCCTCGTTTGGTCTAAAAAGGACTAACCCGAGTTATCAAGATATTTATGTCTCACACATATAAGGAGCTCATGTGCTTCTTCCACATCCAATATGGGATATCACATCCACATAGTATGGATACACCACATATAATGTTAGGGATCAACGACAAACTTATGCAAACATGATTATTTATAAGGGGATGTATTTCATTAGTGGTATATACGATGATAGCCACTTAATTACCTGACTCATTTTAGGGCGTCGTCTTGCAGAATGGCGAATGCAAGCAGCAGCACATGATATCATTTGAGACATTTCTTGACGAACATAATTGCCATCTAGTCGTGAATCTGCTAACTCATCGTAGTCTCCATCTTCCAATGCTTTTGCAAGACGCGGTCTAGCCTGATACACAGGACAACCAAAGTACCATCAATTATACTCCAATATTATCATCAAGGGTAATTCTACTTAGTCCCTATTAAAACGGACCGTCAGATGACTGCCACGTGTACATATGATGGTCCGTTCTAATAAGGAGTCCATGTATCAGAATTTCCCTTAGCACCAAACCCTACAATATCGATCACATGAAAAGTACATACCCAATCAACTAAACTGTCTTCCATATACATGTTGGTAGAATCAACGGGTCGTTTTCCAGTTATGAGTTCCAGGAGCATCACACCAAACGAGAAGACATCGGATTTTTCAGTCAGCTTTCCGCTTGATGCATATTCTGGAGCCAAATACCTAACATATCAGCAAAATTTACTATTGATTTTCAGATTCACATAAGATAGAATATTTAACATTTAGGATGGCTAGCTGGCAGTGTAAAAACCTTCATACGAGTATAAAAAAAACACCAAATATTTTGATTGAGATGTTCAAATTTTATTGAACATTCTTACAAATAGTCGAAGTCCCAGAAAACAAACAAAAATGAATGTTTAGGAAAGAAAATTAAATTTTAAAATAACAAACAATATATGAAACACGAATTATAAAAATGGAACCAATATCATAAAAGGTGAAGAGCGGCATAACTGACCCAAAAGTTCCCATAACACGCGTGGAAACATGAGTTAAATTGTCCGAGGTGAGCTTGGCCAATCCAAAATCTGCAACCTATATAAAACATTGGATTAATAATAATATAAAAATAAGTTGGTACGAAATATTGTTAAATATCATCAACAACAAAAAAATAATAATAATTATAAGAGTAGATGATTGGGTGAATTGATGTCAGGAGATAAATTTGACTTCTTAGCGGTTCATGAAACAAAATGCAATACTATCTCTCTCTAGAAGGTAAGATTCATATAGGACACAAAGGAGGTTGATTTTTGCTTCTCTAGTTCGACTGGTTTGCTCGGAGGATTAACTTATATATGGAATGGTGATGATTTTAATAAAATTGCTTCAGTGAAAAGAGATAGATTTCAAGGTAACAGTTTTGTTTGGATCAATGGAATGAACAATAAGTTTAGTATGGATTGGTTTGGATTGGTTGATTTGGAGAAATAATCATCTTCAGAATTAGTGGTTCTCTTGTTGATTGCTCGATTGCTCGAGAGCTAAGCCGCGTAAGAGACGTGAGAGGAGTTTTGATTCAGGTCATCATAACACTACTAATGATCAGGTGGTACAACAATTTGGAGTTTAGGGTTAATAATAGTGTTTGGGTTTGAGGAGTGAGATTTTTCTTTGTCTCGTGGTTGGTAGTTTATTGTTTGGAGGCTTTTGTTTCTTTAGTATTAAGGTTTTGAGGGCTTTGTCGGGTTTGCGTTTTTTTATTAGGTGTTGTATTTTTCAGCATGTTGCTGTCTTTTTAATAATAAATCTTATCATAAAAATAAAAAAAATCTTATCATTGCCATTCAAAAAAAAATCTACCACAGTATATTACTGCGCGTATGATATGTCGGTTATATTATCTCATTTTAATGTGTTTTGTATTATGTTTTGCGAAGTCTTTGGGACTAAATTTTCATATGGGTTATTTATTTGTCATGGCCTTTGATACTTATTATAAATACGGTTCTTATTTTTTGTTTTAATGCATCATTGAAATGGTTTTTTTTTTTTCGTTTAAAGGAACTTTTTATGTTTATTTTTGAAAAAAGAAAGAAAGTATAAAAGACGATCCAACTCGACTTATTAAAGTTCAGGAAATCTCAACACCTAACCGTACCTCGTTCAAACCTCCTAGATGCAAAACCCAAAAAGAAAAATCTACAAGAGGAAAGAGTACGACTATTAAGTGATGAGTCAAGTTATTGAAAAAAAACTTTTTATCGAAGGACTCTAGTCTAAGCTCTCAAAAAGATCTTTTTATATTTTGTTCCTCACCACAAGAAATACTTTCTTCTTTTTACTTTCTTTTGCAAAGTACGAAAGGGTTAGGACTATTCTCAACACTTATTGTATTCATCTTTGGTGTGTGTTGCCCATGTATGTCCATTACAAGCCTAGATTAAACTTTTGTTCCTTGTGGAAAATCCATGTAATCGTCCTTTGAGCATAAATGACAACACGTCTTGTGCATGAAAATCATCTTCCTCGTCTACATTGTCTTATATGTCTTTTTCCAATAAAGTGATTTTCGAACTTATGCCTCCAACAGACAGAGCACGTGGCAGAATCGGTCTATAGATATTAGCTAAGTGGGCTTTTGGAATAAAATTAAAATCATACGTAGATGGCAGACGCAGTTTATATCGATTATTCTCATGATCCGCCTTATCTTCTATTAGAAAAAATGTGATAAAACAAACAGAATTGAATGATCTCCAAGGCACATATAAAACGTTTCTTTAAAGAGATGTTTTAATATCTCTCTCGGGATTCAATGGAGTACTACTTTAGAGACACAATATTTTGTCGATGATGCTTTAAAAGAAATACTTCGTGTATTTTTTTACACCGAATGCGATTTCTCTCTATATATAGACAACGAAAAGATAATGTGCATCTTCACGAAAGAACAAACCGAGTTCGTCTTCAAAGGATGTGTCCCAATGAACATGCACCACCGAAATGGTGTGTCCCAAAGAACAAACCGGTTCGTCTTCGAACTCCCGTTTCTTTTCGACGACACCCGTCGCATTCGGTGTGCAACAACACATTCAAAACAACACCAAAAAAAAAAAAAAAAAAACCAGACTTTGTAAATAAAATATCTAACATCTTCCACGGACATGCAGCGTGGTCATACACACTTGTGGCCCAGCATCCATAAAATTCCTAGTGCTCAAATTCCTCTGCCATTCTTTGACAATCGCTCTGATCTTTGTTGATTATAAAATCATCCACATAAGATTCCTCAACCTCATCAGTACTCAAAATCGGTTTTTTCCTTAGATTGATCAGAATTATGAGGCATTGTTTCATTCACGTCAACTAGCACATTTTTAGAGCATCTCCGCCAGTTGTGTTCCCTTTCTCAATATCTTTTCCCCTCTCAGTTTGAGGGGAAACAACCCCAACCGTTTTTTGAATACTTTTAGGCTTTAGCCTATAAACCTTATTTACCATTTGAGGTTCCTTCGCGTCACATTTTGGCTGGTTTTTTTAGAGCATGCACTTTCACTGTGGACAATCCTTCTACAAAATTCACAATAGTCAAACCATGTCTCCACAATAGTACTTTGCCAAACGCCATCATGAATATCCTCCCTAACCCATACACGTTGACACCGAGGTTTTAAACTATCAACTTCAATTAAAACACGAGCAACCGAGGGTCTACGAAGGTCTAAGTAGCATTATCCATTTGTAGGTTCGGTGTCTTGTCTCATTTTTATGTTTCCTTATTTGTTCTTTTGTTTTGGTTATTGTCGTTAAGGACTAAAGCTCGGAATTCGCTTCCCGAAGGCGGTATTAGTGCTAACCTGGTATTACGGGTTTTGGAAAATAGGCATCTTGACAATAACTAGGTTCGGTATTAAGAATTTTCAACAAAATGTAAGTTTTGTTTAGAGAAATTTGATTGGTGTATCAATATTTGGATATGGCGGCTTAATATGGAGGCTTGATATGGTTTTTCTAGGGAATGAGAAGAATTCGGATAGGCAATTGTCAAGAGGTGTGGGTACGTTCAGAAGATCAATACAAAAATCATCTTCTTTCAGTTGATATTCAAGCACTGCTTGGATTTATTTGGCTTTCGGGAGCCCTGGAGAACGTAAAGTGGTATCATTATTTACGGATGTGGGCCTATGTCATAAGGTAGAGATTTTTTGAGTTTGTGGTACTAAATTCCCACATGTTAAGATCAAGCGCTTACTATTCTACTAAAACCAATTGGTGCCAGTAAAGGCGCTACTAATTTTTTTCATTCAAGAGTGTGGGTAATCTGTCCCAACAACCCCCCTCAAGTGTGGGCAATATATCTCTCCCAACACTTGCACAATTTTTTTTTAAAAATAATGTTCCAACCAAGGTTCGATCTCGTGACCCCTGGTTCTGATACCATGTTAAGATCAAGCGCTTACCATTCTACTAAATCAATTGGTTTTAGTACAACGGTAAGCGCTTGATCTTTTATTTATTTGTCTTGTCCTTTTGATTCTTATTTATATCAGGCAATTAGTCTTTTGTTCTTGATGCACCATTAAGATGTGTTGATGGTGAGATGATTTTAGAAACTTTAAAAAGGCCTGGGAAATGAATATAAATCCGTCATAATTAACATAACTTCTAGAATAGAGTCCTTATCCTTGCAAGAAGTTCAGTCACAAATATCACTAATGAATGTTTTGTGAGATTTAACACACCTACCTCTCCCGAACTTAGTTCTAATGTTCATAATGTTGTGGTGAATAGGCAAGGGTCTTGTGGAAGAGGTTCCTATAGACCTTATACAGGTCGATCAAAACTCTTTTAAGAGTTCTAAAAAAGAGGCTAGTGCATTGACCTTCTGCTCGGGTTTCGGGTTGGGTGAATCTGACATTTTTTTAGGTAGCACATGTAAAATTTGGGAAGAGCTCGTGTAAATTTTCACGGACTCAGCACAAGCCGCGTACAAAATCCCACGTTCTCGTTCCATTATTTTTATTTATTTTTTTTGGTTTGCTTACCCCACGTGCAAACATGCATAGCCGCGTTAAATTTTCCACATGCCTATGTGTTGAGCCTGTGCAAATTTACACGGGGCCATGTAATTTTGCATGGGCTACCTTAAAAATATGTCAGGTTTGACATGACCTGAAAATAAATATGGATCCCTACATGGATCTGATTTTATATTTTCTCTCCTATTCATAATGATGTTGTTGTCTAATTTGACTCTTTCGTAATTGTTTTCAAGGACAAAACTACAATGAATGTTCTTGTAAAAGGTGTCCCTAAGGGCACCCCCAGTAGAAGCCTTATACGGTGTCATATCCCTAAAATAAAGATAAAAAATAGAGTTTTGTCTCAAATAGTTCCTACAGCATAGTCTCTATCCCTATTTATTTTTAGGGATATGAACAGTGCATCCCTATTTGTGGGGATGCATTATTCATTGCCCTAAACATATTTAATTGTTAAAAATTATAGAGATAGGGATGCTGCTGGAGTGAAATAATAAATATTTAATGTGTATAAATAGGGTTGTGAGATAGACTATGTATTAATTAATATTATTTGAAATGTTATAGGGATAGGGATGCTCTTGTAGAGGTTTTTGAATTGAGATGTTGTAAAATAGGGATATGTATTATTTTATATTATTTTAAGGATAAAATTTGAGGCATCTGCTGGGAGTGCCCTAAAGATGGCTTGTGTCGGTTCCTTTTGCTAAAAGCTTCACTAAACTCCCTGAGCTCACATCAATCCAATAATACATCATTTTAGGCTTCTCATATTGTTGGTATTACGATATGGAATATGAAAAATCTTAAGTTATGGAAAATATTGATAGTTACGGAAAATATTGATAGTTAGTGTATTGAATTAGAAAGGGTAGTTTGGGTATATTGTCTAGCAGGAGAAGCCCTACTAGTGGCTATAAATATTTTACTCTATGATTGATTGAAGGGATACGAAATACATTGAGTGAAATTTTACATGGTATCAGAGTCAGGTTTGTAAAAGAAAAAAATTTAAAAATAAAAGAAGAAGAAGAAGAAAGAAAGAAAGAAAGAAAGAGAGCCGGCGGCCACTTCAGGCTTTAGCACTTCTTCTACAATGTTCATAAAATTGTCTGCGTCTCTTGCACAGGGATTTGGGATCTTGCAGGAAGCCTCCATTCATCATTAAATTGAGTAAATGAAGATTTGAATTGGCCGTTGCAATATTTTATACTCCCTCCGTCCCGCAATACAAGTCTTTTTAGCTTTTTTGTGGTGTCCTAAAATATAAGTCCTTCTCACATTTCAATACAAGATTAATGCATTGTTTTCATTTTCACACTAAACAATGCAATATTATAAGTCAATCCCAAAAATCAATACACTATTTTGCATTGAAATATTAAAAAATAACCAATTTATGATTTTCTTCTTAATCTGTGTGAAAAGTCCAAAAGGACTTATAATACGGGACGGATGGAGTATTAAAAAAAGAAAAAGGTGGAAAGCAGATTTCGGCTGAAACATTCACAGGCCTTTCAATGGCAATAGAGGCCGACGATGACTATATGATGGCTCTACCGGTACAGGGTGAAGGCCGACCTTGGGGTCAGACAGATGATACAGCCACCAAGTCGTGCACCTACTATAACTGAGAGGGCTATGAAAAAAATGGGTGTTTTCAACTCCATAGTTACCCCGAGTGGTGGGGTGATCGACCTCGAGCTGTACGTGCCGGTGGACGGGAGAATCGTGGCGGTTGTATCGGCATGGCTGGATGTGGAAGAGGGCGGTATGGGCGGCGGCTCGTCCCGGCCCGACGCCGAATAAGGCGAGACCATCCGGCTCGGTTCGGCCCACTCCGGGTTCAAGTTCACGCCCCACCTTAAATGAATCGGACTCGCGAACATAACATTGGCCCAATGGCAAGGAATTTTAGATCCGATAAATAGAACTAAATCATGAGATCGATTGATTTGGTAAGTGCTCGTGGATATTGATACCGGAGCCACTCACCACGTGACGGAGTGACCAAAATTTATTTGTTGATTTACGACCTATAAAACATTGTCCTATTGGTTTACCGGATGGGAGTTCGTCATTTGCAACTCATACGGGAACAGTTATCTTGTCAGTAAATTTACGGCTTACGAATGTTTTATATGTACCGAAATTAATTTGTAACTTGCTTTCGGCATCTCAATTCTTGGGTGATCATCATTGTGTTATGCGAGATAATTGCTCGTTTATGTATTATGCGGGACCGAGTGACAAGGACATTGATTGGGATTTGGGTGAGTGTGTGGATGAACTTTTTCTCGCTCTTGGAAGTTCCGAGAGGTTCGGGTTTTGGCGAGTTGATGGTGGACGGACGGGGGATTTGTGGCACCGGCGTTTGGGACACCCATCAGAAAAGGTCCTTCGAAAGGTGCCTAATATTTCTATTTCCAAACCTTTAAATAAAGATAGATGTGATATTTGTTTTCGGGCAAAGCAGCCCCGTGAACCTTTTCTCCTTAGTGAGAATGAAGCTAGTCGTATTTTTGAATTGATACATTGCGATTTATGGGGTTCTTATAGTGTTCCCTCTACGTGTGGTGCTAAGTATTTTTTAACTATTGTTGACGACTATTCTTGTTCAGTTAGGATTTATTTATTATTAAATAAAATGGAGGTTGAAACTGTTTTTCTGGATTTAGTGGCTTTGATCTCTCGTCAGTTTGAGGTCATGATTAAACGAGTAATGGGGCAGAGTTTAAGCCGTTGCTTCCATATTTTCATACAGAAGGTATAATTTTTGAAACTTCGTGTGCTAGTACTCCTCAACAGAATGGAAGGGTAGAACGTAAGCATCAACACATTCTAAATGTTGCACGCGCACTTCGGTTTGATGGTCATTTACCCCTTATGTTCTGGGGGGAGTGTGTTTTGGCCGCAGTGCACATTATTAACCGGACCCCATCGAGTATTTTATATTGCAAGACCCTTTACGAGTTTCTCTTTGACAAAGAACCTGACTTATCGATGCTTAGAATTTTGGGATATGTATGTTATGCCCACGACCATCGCCACCCATATAAGTTTGCAAATCGTAGTCATAAGTGTGTGTTCTTAGGGTATCCGTTTGCGAAGAAGGGGTGGACCTCATACGACCTAGATACGAAGGAGATATTTGTTTCTCGGGATGTAAAAATTTTTGAGCATGCCTTCCCCTTTTTCCAACAACCCGAGGGTAGTGCGCCAGCCCCTCTCCCTTATCCCATGTTTGATGATGTTGCTATAGATGATTCCGGGTTCGAACCCTCTCCTGCCTCTTCCGTGGATCTACCATTTCCAGATCCTCCGGTTGAGGGGGGACGACAGCGACTGATGTAATAAATGATGTTCCGGGAAGTGATGCCGCACCTTTGCCACAACCACGACATCCAGGCGATGGCGCGGAAGAATTAGGCCGAGGTCGACGACACAAAATCCAAAATTCATGGTTTCAAGACTATGTGACTCGTACTTTGTTCAAATAGAAAAGTCCCACTCCATGCTCTTCTTCTCTAGCGGCGCCCTCAGGTGCTCCGTATCCTCTTATGCATTTTATTAATTATGATCGGTTTTCTAATAAGCACCGCAAGTATCTTA
The DNA here is from genome assembly GCA_036785695.1 of Gentiana straminea. Classification (NCBI taxonomy): domain Eukaryota; kingdom Viridiplantae; phylum Streptophyta; class Magnoliopsida; order Gentianales; family Gentianaceae; genus Gentiana; species Gentiana straminea. The sequence goes on from JAVUPR010000174.1 coordinate 1,170,687, forward strand.
CAGCTATTACAGTTGGGAATCCTCCGAAGTCCTTTAAGGAGGCTGTCAAACATGAGGGGTGGCGTAAGGCCATGGCAGAGGAAATTCAGGCTCTTGAAGATCAGGGTACTTGGGTATTGGAACCCCTTCCTCCCGGGAAAAAGGCATTGGGAAGTAAGTGGATGTATACCGAGAAATATGACGAGCATGGGGTGTCTCAAGGGTTGAAAGCTCGTTTAGTGGCGTTTGGGCACCATCATGAATAAGGAATTTATTACACAGAGACGTTCGCCCCGGTGGCGAAAATGGTTACGGTTCGGACTTTTCTCAGTGTTGCGTCAGTCAAACAGTAGGATATTCACCATATGGATGTCCATAATTCTTTCTTGCATGAGGATTTGGAGGAGGAAATCTATGAAAATCCCTCCCGGGTTTGAGATGCGGAGATCAAATTTGGTTTGCAAGATGCGCAAATCATTGTACAGGTTGAAACAGGCACAAAGATGTTGGTCTGCAAAACTTGCCTCAGCATTATGTGAATATGGCTTCCGTCAGTCTTATTCGGATTACTCCTTATTTACCTTGACTCGTGATGCGATACAGCTTGTTGTGCTCGTGTGTGTGGATGATATGATAATCGCGGGTAATGATAAAATTGCATTGGCGATTTTTAAACAATTTTTGGGCCAGTGTTTTAAAATGAAGGACCTCGGCACTCTCAAATATTTCCTTGGTATCGAGGTCGAGAGGAACAAAGACGAGATTTTCTTGAATCAGAGGAATTATGCGTTTGACATTATACATGAGGCAGGCCTGAGGATTTCCCAAACGAATAGAATCACAAGCTCGCACTTGCCACTGGTTCCTTGTTGGGCGATCCGAGTCCGTACCGTCGGCTGATTGGCCGGTTTATATATCTTGGGGTCACACGACCCGATCTCACATATTATTTGCATGTTTTGTCTCAGTTTATGCAGGCACCTCGGATTGATCATTGGGAGGAGGCCTTACAGCTTGTCTGTTACTTGAAGAAACATCCTGGACTAGGTATTCTGTTGCGATCGGATAGTTCTCTTCTATTAGAGGGGTGGTGTAATTCTGATTGGGCTAGTTGCCCTTTGACTCGACGTTCATTGAGTGGTTGGTTTGTTTTTCTTGTCTTTCCCCCATCTCTTGGAAGTCCAAGAAACAAACCATGGTGTCTTGATCCTCGGCGAAGTGGAATATCGTTCTATGTCTTCTCGACATGTAAATTGAAATGGTTGAAGCGATTACTCACGGACCTTGGCATTCGTCATTCTCCCGGGATACGGATGTTTTGTGACACCGGTCGGCATTATATATCGCACAGAATCCAGTCTTTCATGAACACACGAAGCACATCGAGGCAGACTGTCACTTTGTGCGTGATGCCATCACGGATGGTTTGATTCTTCCATCATACGTCCCCACGAAGCATCAGTTGGCAGATATATTTACGAAGGCTTTGGGTCGACAACAGTTTGAGTTTTTACTACGCAAGTTGGCGGTCGCGATCTTCACTCTCCCACTTGAGGGGGGTATTACAATATGGAAAGTATTACTCTAGAAAATCTTAAGTTATGGAAAATATTGATAGTTATGGAAAATACTAATATTAGTGTACTGAATTAGTAAGGATGGTTTGGGTATATTGTTTAGCTGTAGAAGCCCTACTGGTGGCTATAAATATTGTACTCTATGATTGATTGAAGAGATACGAAATACATTGACTGAAATTCTACAGTTGGTTTATAGTCTTTAGTTCGGTTCTTTTTTAGTTAGGTATCCAGTGTTGAGTTTAGTTATCTCTAACATAAAATAATATGTCATTGTTCAACCAGGATCCTAAGTATTTTGTTCTGAAATAGCAACCATCCTATCAATGTTGAGGTTGAATTATGTGAAGCTTGCTAGTTATAGGCAAATTTCATGTTTTTTGTTATTCTCATTTGTAATGGTGACTTAAACTTATGCTGCGAGGTCCGGTGTGGAAGTTATGTGGTCGGCAGAGCATGAAGCATCCGCCGAATCCGGTGTTCGTCGGGGCGAGCGACGGCAGAGTTGATCGATCTGTTTGGAGCCGAGTCCGCAAATACGGGGTATCGCCAGAGTGAAGTCTATCGGTTCTGACAAACTTAAAGAACACGTCGGCATGGTTTCCTAATTCGGTGAAGTTACTTCGGGATATTTCGGTCATTTATCGGGTTGGTTGTTTAGTCGGTTAGGTTTGGATTCCCAAGGCTATAAATACTGTCTGTATTAATTGTAACTTAAGGTAACTTTCTGATTATAATACAATATCCTCGTTTGTCCGTGGAGTAATCGGCATATTGCCGGAAACCACGTTAAATCTGTGTTCTTCTTGTTTCTGTGTTTGCATGCTTGTTTATCTTTTATCTTTACTCACAATCACCATCACTTCTTGATCGATCCGTAATAACAAACTGGTATCAGAGCAAGGTTTATCAAGAAATCTTTCATCATTTGTTCAAGCAAGGTAGATTGGCACCAAGGTCATTATTGACTCTATGATTTAGGATCTACACAATCTTTTTGGTGAGAAAGATGTACGCTTTAAATGTTAAGATTGACAAGTTTACGGGAAGGAACAGTTTTAGTACGTGGCGAGATCAAGATGCGTGCTTTGTTTAAGCGGCAAGAATTATGGGGTCCCTTGTCTATATCAACAGAAGGAAGTGCTGCTAAGAGAGCCAGTCTGGAGGAGAAAGCACATTCAACAATTATGTTGTGTTTGTCAGATGATATTATCACAGAGTTTGCTGAAGAGGACACTGCTGAGAAGTTGTGGGCCAAACTTGAGAGTACGTATATGACTAAGTCCCAAACCAACAAGTTCTTGTTGAAACAATGTTTTTTCAGTTTAAGGATGCATGAGGGTACTCGGTGAGGGATCATCTAGACCAGCTGAACACAATATTGCTTGATTTAAGAAATATTGATGTGAATATTGAAGATGAGGATGCTGCATTGATTCTACTTGTGTCACTGCCAGTATCATATGAGAACTTTGTGCAGTCCTTTATTGTTGGAAAGGACTCAGTATCATTGGAGGATGTAAGGTCATCACTCCATGATCGAGAGTTACGTCATAAGGCATCTGGATCTGGAACAGATTGTCAGTCTGCTGGGTTGGGGGCTAGTGGAGTCAGTAGAGGGCTAGGAAATTCTAGAAAGAAGAAATTCAAAAAGAATTCCAAGGGTCCTAAATCTAAGGTTATCTGTAATTACTGCAAGGAGCAGGGACATTGGAAAAATGAATGTCCAAAGAGGAAGAAGCAGCAGGGTACTCAGTAGGGTATAGTTGCTTTGGCAGAACAAGACACCAACTCTAAAGAAGATCTGGTCTTAGCAGTTTCAGAGTTAGTAGGGCACAGAGATGTGTAGATTCTGGACACTGAGGCATCTTATCATGTGTGTCCAAACAAGGAGTGGTTTTCAACTTATCAGCAGCTTGATGGAAGTCATATTGCTATGGCCAACAGCAAGGTTTGCAAAAATAGTTGGGATTGGATCAATCCAACTTAGGACACATGATGGTAAATTCTGCACATTGAATGAGGTTAGGCATGTTCCACAAATGACCAAGAATTTGATATCACTTAGTCTAATGGACAGCAAAGGGTTCAAGTTCAGGGGAAAAAGTGGAGTAGTGAATGTTTATAAGGGTTCAAGTGTGATTCTGAAGGGTATCAGGCAGGGGACATTGTACATACTACAAGGGCCTCTTGTTTCGAGTTACGTTGATGTTGCATCATCGAGGTTCACCGAGCACGATTGACTAAGTTGTGGCATATGAGATTAGGTCATATAGGTGAAAGAGGGATGCAAATTCTATCTAAGTCTGATCTCCTTGGGGGACATAAGGTCAAGGAACTGGAATTTTATGAACACTGTGTGTTTGGGAAGCTACATAGGAGCAAGTTCCCAAAAGCAATCCACATCACAAAAAGGACACTTGATTATGTCCATTCTGATTGTTGGGGACCTTCAAGGGTGGAGTCATTGGGTGTTCACAGGTATTTTGTGTCTTTTATAGATGATTATTCAAGGATGGTTTGGGTAATTATGATGAAGCACAAGAGTGAAGCATTCTAGAACTTCGGGCAGTGGAAGGCTTTGGTTGAAAATCAGACAGGGAGAAAGATCAAGAGACTTAGAACTGATAATGGATTAGAATTCTGTTAGTCTGAGTTTGATGAATTTTGCAAGAATGAAGTCATTTCTAGGCACCATACTGTAAGAGATACTCCACAGCAGAATGGTGTTGCAGAAAAAATGAATCAAACTCTTCTGGAGAGGGCAAGGTGCATGCTCTATGATTCTGGTATAGCAAGGAGATTTTGGGAAGAGGCTGTCAGTACAACATGCTACTTAATCAATAGGGGGCCTCACACTGGGATCAAACTTAAAACACCACTTGAAGTTTGGTCAGGAAAGTCAGCAGACTACTCTGGACTTAGGGTTTTTGGAAGCACTTGTCTAGTATCATGTCGGTGAGGGCAAATTGGAGCCTAGGTCCAAGAAGGGTGTGTTTTTTGGCTATACGAGATGGATTTAAGGGGTATAGAATCCGGTCATCAGCTGAAAATAGGGTTATACTCAGCAGGAGTGTAGTTTTTTTATGAAAACTCTATGCTTAACTCATCTGTGAGAGCCACATCTGAATCTGAAATTGGATCCGAGACCGAGAAGGTTGACAAACAGGTGGAGTTTCAAATAGAGTCTGCGAATCAAAAGACTCGGCGGGGAACAATCAACGGTGAGCGGATCCGAACGGGATCCAAGTCGGTCCTGTCGAACAAGGGTCAACAGAGACTCAAGCTACCGATGTTGGTCGGCCAGGTACGTATAGCTCTCAACGAGCTAGGAGGACCAATATCATACCTCCAAGAAGATATGGGTTTGAGGAGGATATAGTTAGATATGCACTACGGGTAGCTAAAGAAGTGGCCGGTTTTGAACCTAACGCTTACGGGGAAGGCGTGACATGTTCGAGGCATCCCAATGGCTTGTTGCTATGAGAGAAGAAATGGAGTCACATCGAAGAATAAGACTTGGGATCCGGTCAAACAACCACAAGACATGAGGGTGGTAACCCTGCAAATGGATATTCAAGAAAAAAGAAGGAATGACATATGTTGAGGCTTTTAGATATAAGGCACATTTGGGTGCTGGGGGTTCGATCGAAAGAGGGGGTAGACTATGAAGAAATACTTTCTCCGGTGGTCATACATACTTCCATCGTGGTCTTCGTTAGCAATATTGGCACATCAGAATCTTGAACTTGAGCAATTGGATGTGAAGACAGCCTTTCTACATGGAGATGTAGATAAGGAGATTTATATGACTCAACCAGAGGGTTTCCAAGTTCCTGGCAAAGAAGGATATGTGTGCAAGTTGAGGAAGTCCTTATATGGACTTAGGCAGGCTCCAAGGCAGTGGTATAAGAAGTTTGACAGCTATATGATTCAGCAAGGTTATAGCAAGAGTCCATATGATTGTTGTGTTTATCACAACAAGTTTAAGGATGGGTCAATCATCTATCTCTAGTCTTTGTATGTAGATGATATGCTGATAGCTGCTGCAAACAAGTCTGACATTCAAGATTTGAAGAATCTGCTCAAGGCTGAATTTGAGATGAAGGATTTTGGGAATGCAAAGAAGATTCTGGGGATAGAGATCTATAGAGATAAGAAGCAGGGGAAGTTGTTCTTGTCTCAACAGAGGTATATTGAAAGGGTATTATCCAAGTTTGGCATGTCAGCAGCCAAACCTATAGATACTCCAAAGGCGCCAAATCTACATCTCTCTACTGTGTTTGCTCCACAGTCAGCTGAAGAGGAAGAATACATGTCTAAGGTTCCTTATGCTAGTGCAGTGGGTAGCTTAATGTATTCCATGGTTTGCACTAGGCCCGATTTGGCTCGGGCGATCGGTGTTGTCGCGGGTTTATGGCTCAACCTAGAAAGGAACACCGGAAAGCGAGAAAGAGGATATTCGGGTACCTTAGGGGTACATAAGATATTGGACTCATTTATGGAGGTGGTACTCAATGTTTTGTCACAGTGGTACTGTGATTCTGATTATGCTACTGATGTGGACAAAGCAGGAGGTCTATGACTTGGTATGTGTTTACTTTGGGTGATTCTCGTGGTAAGTTGGAAGGCAACTTTACGAGGTACGGATGACATTATCTACTACTGAAGCAGAGTATATGGCACTGGCCTAAGCAACAAAGGAGGCAATCTGGTTGAAAGGGCTAGTCAATGATCTGAGTCTGCATTAAGATCAAGCTAGACTGTATTGTGATAGTCTTAGTCCAATATGTTTCGCTAAGGATCAGGTTCATCATGAGAGAACCAAGCATAGTGATGTTAGGTACCATTTTCTAAGGAATGAGAGGAGGGTTAAAGTGGAAAAGATCAGCACTGATGTGAATCCTGCCGATATATCACTAAACCAGTTCCAAGGAGCAAGTTTCAGTTATGTCTGGACTTGATAAATATCCAAAGCTGTTAATTTGAATTTGGGAATACTCAGCTGAAGGTGGAGGTCTGCTGAGGTATTCAAATCTGAAGACAAAGAGGATTTCTGGCACTTGGTTGTGCATCTGGTCAGTTTGCGTGCAGTTGAAGTCAAGGTGGAGATTTGTAATGGTGACTTAAAATTATGCTATTGAGGTCTGGTGTGGAAGTTATGGTGGTCAGCAGAGCATGAAGCATCTGTTGAATCTGGTGTTCGTCCGGGCAAAGCAGCGAGTTGAGCATCAAGCAGAGTGAAGTATCTTTGGTTCACGGCGGACTTAAGGAACACGTCCGTATGGTTTCCTAATTCGGTGAAGTTACTTCGGGGTATTTAAGTCATTTTCGGGTTGGCTATTTAGTCGGTTAAGGTTGGATTCCCAAGGCTATAAATATCGTATGTATTAATTGTAACTTAAGGTAACTTTTACGGTGATAATACAATATCCTCGTTTGTCCGTGGAGTAGTTGGCACATTACCGGAAACCACGTTAAATACGTGTTCTTCTTGTTTCGTGTTTGCATGCTTGTTTATCTTTTATCTTTACTCACAATCACCATCACTTCTTGATCGATCCATAATAACATCATTCTATGTCTAAAATTTCATGTCAAAAAATAGTTCATGCTAATTTATGAGGCTTCACATGCTCCTTCTACTTTTCAAGTATGTATATTATATACATCTTGTGGATGACTTCAGGCCCAATTGGATAGATCTCTTAAGCATACATCTAATGATTTACAAATTTTGGTCCACTCAAGACCTTTATGGAAAAACGGCTTCACACTCTCATAAAATGCTTAAAATATGATTGGGGAGAATTCGAACCATTTGAACCATTTATGAAAGACAATAGGATATAGTATAGACACTTATGCCTTTATGATCATGGCCAAAATGGAAAAGCAGAAAAGAAGTATAGACATATAGTTGAGGTAGGGCCAATTCTCCTTGCTCAAGCCTCTAATACTCTAATATTTTGGTTGTCAGCTTTTCAATATTCAATCAAAATGATAAACTTGTCACTAACACCCCTATTCTAATAAATCTTACACCTTATGAATAACTTGTTTAAACACCACGAGTCTGAATACATAACCCTTTGGGTATTTGGGTGTGCTTGTTATCCACACCTAAAGACAATATTTGGCCTTCATTATTAAAATATCAGCCAGTGCATGTAGAATCCTACAACTATACATCGGCAAGCTCTCAAGAGAACTATCTCATATATCAAAGGCATTTTACAATATCCCATTCAATTCAAACCTAACTCTGGCCTATCAATCATGGGTTTTTCAAATGATGGTTGGGCATGCAATATGATTGACAGAAAGTCAGTTGCAAGTTATTGTTGTGTATTTGGGAGGCTTTCGAGTCTCATGGAGCTTTGAGAAAACAAGAAGTAGCTTATTCTAGCAAAGGTTATGAATACAGTGCTCTTCGACATGTAGCGAATGAGATTTCATAGCTACGAGAAATATTCTTCATATTGTCACTACTCCAAATACATTGTGTGAAAACATATGTGCAAGTTTCATAGCCTACAATCCCGTACTTTCTTTCTCAAATAAAACACTTTGAGGTTGATGTTCTCTACTTGATCAAGTGACTCGAGGAAGATTGTTGGTTGAATGCATTCCCTCAGCTGATCAGACCGTTAATTTCTTGACTAAACCCTTTCCTAAGAGCAAGTGTAGATTTTCAAAACCAACTCAATTTGTTCGATTTATCTTATGTTTGAGGGGAGGGTGTTAGAGTGTGATAGATTATATCATCTCATGTTGTTTAGTGTTTTGTTTTATAGTGCTATCAGGGGCGGACGAAGGATCTCGAGTAAGAGGGCAATAAAACTTTTAAAGGCAAATAAAAAAATTAAGGGGCCAAACTAAACGCATACTACGTATATTAGTACAATTTTCTCGGATAAGGGAGGCAGTTGTCCCTTAGTTGTGTGTAGGTCCGCCCCTGAGTGCTATGTAGCAAAATGAATGGGATTGGTTCAAAAGGTTTCATCATTTCCTTCAAAGTTGAAACCAAACTCTTATAATACTTAAAAATTAAAGTAAAAAGTTATTAATTTTCTATAAATGGAAGAGTACCATTGCTTCATTCTTGTCGTCTAGCAAAATATTGGCTGCCTTGATATCACGATGGATAATCCGAGGATGACCTGCATACAAAATGAGACGCACAAGATTCTTAGGTAATAATTTTTTTTTAGGGTTCTTTGGTAATAATTATACAATGAAGAAATACAAAGGGCTTCCTTATGTACAATTGGTCCACGGATAAAATAGTTTCATGATTTGACAAGGAAAATTTAAAAACTTCTTTTAAATAAAAAATATACATATTTTAACCAAGTAGTTTGGCTCAAGTCGTAAGTGACTTGAGAATGCCTAGAGAGGTCACCGGTTCGATTTTCCTCTGAGGCGTCATGTTGAAAGAGCTCTTGGTCAAGCATTATCTCTGACTAAGAGTCAGAATTTGCAGGCACAACCGGACCGAACTTCGAATTAGTCGGACAGGTGCGTTCGGATACCGAGAGCTTTATGCAAAAAAAAAAAAAAAAAAAAAAAAAAAAATATATATATATATATATATATATATATATATATATATATATTTTATTATCCGATGACAAAGTTACATTTATATTATTTTCCCATTAAAAAAGAAATGCCCATGAAAAAAATGCAAATGACACTTTTTCCCATTAAGAAAGAAATGCCCATTAAAAAAGAAATGCACATGACACTTTTTCCCTTAAACCAAGTAATGTCCTCTAGACAAGAGCTCGACTTCACTAAAAATACGCGGAGTCACGAAACTCGACTTAAACTCAATCGAGTTATTGAACGTAAGATCAAACTTGATCTGTTTAATACTAAATGTAACTCGGCTTGACTCATTAACTTGAGTATTTTATCTAAATTATGTTAATCTTTAGTTAATTTGTAAAGATCAAACTTGAGTACTCGTTTAACACTGAAAACAACTTGGCTCAACTCGTAATTCGTTATTAATATAATAATTTAATAATAAATTTGGTACATATAATTTATCAAAGAAACTTCGATTAACTATCGAGCTAATCGGTTACTACATTTAAGAAGCGAATTCATCTCGGTTTATTACTCAAGTAGCTCGACTTGAGTTCGAACTTGAAGAAAATTGAATCGAATGAAACATCTTTGCGAATTGAGTACAAGTAGCTCACTAGTAACTCAATTCAGTAACAGCTCAACTCCCACCCTTTTTTCCCCTCGTGAAAATACAAACGCCCAAAGCTACACCCGTTGCCTAAACCCTAAACCCTAAACCCTAAACCCCTCGAACACTCATAAATCTGTATCCTTATATCCTAAAGTGTATTATTATTTCATTAGTTTAATCAAACGATAAGGAACTAAAAAAAGGACAATTCGGCACGTCTTCGTTGTCTTAAAAAATAATTATTTCTATCTGAGGAAATGTTAAATTTCCCTTCCCCCCCCCCCCCCCCCCCATTTTCAATATAATAAGGTACTATAAAACACAGGTTTGAGAAAGAATTTCATACAATCTTCATGGAGATAAGCCAGCCCCTTTGCAGATCCCAAAGCAATTTTAAGCCTTGTTCCCCAGTCCATAACGGGCTGCCCCTTTCCTGCAATGACAAATAAGTACATTTTACTCCCAACTCAGCTGCCCTTATACTTAATTATTAAATACTCCCTTTGTTCCGAAATAACTGAACCAGTTATCAAAAACACGTATATTAAGGATTTGAATTAATACTTTAATTTGTATGCAAAAATAACTAAAAAACCCTTAGTCTATATAAATACAATGTAGTATTTATTTTCTGATTCTTTAATAAATAATGGTAGATGTTGGAAAAGTACAATAAATGCTTAATGTAACTAACTCAATTATTTTGAAAGAAATCCTTTTGGCTAGTGCCTCATTTATTTAGGAACAAAGGGAGTATTACCTTGAGGAATGTTGTACGGTATATATAACTTTAGTTATTAATAAATGAATCCCACCATTTCAGCAACTTCTACACCAATCACATATTTTAGTTAGGTGGGTTTTTTTAATACATGTGGGACCATCAAGTTACATTTATGGACGGACCACCATAAAATTTGCCTCAAACCAGTGTATGGAAAAAATAAAATGATTGGTAAAAAAGGAAAAATGCATTAACTTTTATATTGGAAAATGTTGTGGTTTAGTTATTTCGAAAAAAAACCTTTTGACAATTGCATTATTTATTTTGGAACGGAATGAGTAATAAAAATCGGGACTATCTTTTCACACAAATGTTGTTTTACACTTACCAAGAGCCGAGAGTGGGCTTCGTTTGGATATTCCACACGCCTGCCATTCTGACCGTAAATGAGTCCGGAAAATGTATACTATTCTGGTCAATTCACACAGCAGCCATTCTGACCCAATTTGAGTCAGAATACGATCATTATACTGATTTTATTCTAGTCAGAATTTTGAATGTTTTTCATACTCAATACCGGTCAGAAAGACATTCTGACTAAAATTGAGTACAAAAAACTTTTAATATTCTGTCTGAAAATCAGTCAGAATCAATAGGGGTGCTTTTATATTGTTGTTGTTATCCTGACCCAATTCTAGTCTGAATGTGTAGAGTGTTCCGGACTCAATATTGGTCAGAATGATACTCTGACTATGTATGAGTTTGGAAAACTTCAAACATTCTACCTAAAATATGGTCAGAATCAACCAGTGTGGATTCTCAACACGTATATTCTGACCATATTTCAGTATGGATAATGTGTCATATTCTGACCAAACTTTGGTCAGAATGAACGCGCGTAAAATAAAAAAAATAAGGGCGAAATTGGAAAAAAAAAATCTGTGTGGTAAGATAAAAATTTGTGTGAAAAGATATTCCCTAAAAATCCCCCTTACCAATCCTCTATCAGACCTTTAGAGAAAAGAAGAAAAAAAAAAAATATATATATATATATATATATATATATATATATATATATATATATATATATATATATATATAGGTGGTCTTACCGTGAAGGTGAAATTCCAAGGTCTTGTTAGGAACGAATTCATACACCAACATCCTTTGATTCTCAACAATGCAATAACCAACTAAAGACACAAGATGACGATGATGAACGCGGCTAATAATCTCAACCTCCGCCTGAAACTCTCTTTCGCCTTGCCCACTACCGTCCTTCAAGCTCTTTATAGCGACTTCCTTACCGTCAGGCAATACACCTTTATGAACATACCCGAACCCGCCTTGACCAAGTAAATTTACTTGAGAAAATCCGCCTGTCGCGGCAGCCAATTCTTCGCATGAGAATTGGAATTTGCTGAACCCACCAAGGGTTCCGCCGCCGCCCATGACACTGCCGGCGCCGGGTGAAATTGGTCCGAAATGTTGTTGTTGGTGTTGGCAGGAGTTTGAGGTGTATTCACTGCTCGAGTTTGCTGCGGGTGGTGGAGGAGGTGGTGTTCCCCATACACCGGCGGCGGCGGGACCGACAGGTGTAGCCATCAGTCCTGGTGGCGGAGAGATCTTGATAATGTGTTCCATTGGGCTGTTCCAGTTGGTGGATGCATTGAAATATGGTTCTCCGCCTATAACAAAAGGAATAGTAATTATATAGAAAACACAGATTACTCTGAGAAAAATAGAAAATCAATTATACCTCGAATTTTTATTTAATATTTTCACATGATTGTTGGAATTCACTTCGTTTTATATTTTTTCCTTTCTCTTTGTACGGAGAAATTCAGAACCAGTATAAATCAATGAAATGTTAGTTTAATGTCATAATATATATCTTATCTAAACATGATTATAAATGGCCTCTAATATTTTATCTAAATACATAAACATGTTTGATACACCATTCATATATGTATATAATGGTGTATCATAAAATCTCTCAGACATAACAAATTTTAAGATAGGTGTTTGACAATTAAATCATTTGAAAAATTATTTATGAACATCTTATTTACATCAATTTTAAGCCTTTGGTGCAAGATAAAATCATAAAAAAATTATAGGAATAATGCTATCTCTAAAATAAAATAAACAAAATTAAAAATACAACTTTACATCATTAGTTAATAGTGTAGGAGATCTTGATGAGTTCTTATCATGATAATTAATTACGTAAGATTTGTTAGTGTTATAATTACGTAAAATTGTGTTTATACATATCATTTTTGAGAATGTAGTAGTGAATCCACACACCTTTTGGAGGATGTCCAGGATCAATGTAGTATGGTTGTCTCTTCTTTCTCTTGAGAAGTAGAACACAAATCACAGCAATTAAAACCGCCACTACTCCTGCACCCACAGCGACTCCCACTATAATGCCGATTCCTGGAGAAGAATCTGAAGATGCAGTCGATCTGCCGGCAGAGGCATTAGTTGGCGGCGACTTTTGTGCAGGAGCAGAATGTGATGAAGGTGGTGTAGGATATGAAGGTGTTCCGGTACCAGGCAACTGCGGCGTTGCAGGTTGGTTAGGAATATAGTTTGGCGGTGGCGGAGAAAATAGTACTGGTAGCGGCGGTGTTGGTGTTGTTGATGCTCCGGTAGGTGGCGGAGGAGTGACAGGAGTTGAGGTTGAAGCTGGAGGGGGAGGAGAAGTGGGTGGAGATTCTTGGTTGGCTGGTGGAGGGGAAGATTGAGATTGTGGTGGTGGAGAGAAAGGGGGAGGCGACGACGGCAGCTTTGGAGGTTCAATAGGTGGGGACGGCGGTGGAGATTGAGGAGGAGACTCGTTAGGCGGCGGTGGTGGACTTGGTTGTGGAGGAGTAGGAGGAGGAGAGGAAGGTGGAGGGGAGGTGGAAGCTGCTGGTGGTGGTGGTGATGATCGTGGGGGTGGAGATAAATTCGGTGGTGGAGATGCTGCTGCTGCTGGAGGGGTAGGTGGTGGTGAGGCAGGTGGTGGAGACAGTGGTGGTGGTGAAGCCGGTGGTGCAGATGGTGGCGGCAAGGAGGAAGTCGTCGGAGGAGCCGCTAATGTTACATCTGGTTGTGATATAGCTGTTGAATTCGCTAATAGAGAAGTTTCAAAAGCCAAAGGTGGCCGTGATATAGCTGTTGAATTCGCTAATAGAGAAGTTTCAAAAGCCAAAGGTGGCGATATTGCCATATATGATTTCGAAAAACTCCGGCGAAAAATTCACGTCAAATTTGAGCAACCACGGCGGCGCCCAGCCGGTAACTGATCACCCTTTATTTCCCGTACAGCTAAACAAATCAAATATCCCCTGAAACAACAAAAACATATTGCATACGCTTATGATTTACAGATAATTAACTCATTAATTAATAAAAAAGTTTACTATCCAAAACACAAATTAAAGATGAACCCAGATTAATTTACATGCCACTAAATATGCATATATAGAAGGGAATTACAAACCTCCTTTGTCTGCATTCTTGATCAAGACTGGAATCGGAGGATTAAAAAACAAAAAAAAAACAAAAAAACCAAATTTATAATATTTCAAGAACTAATGCATCATGTAATATTCCCTTTCATGCATGCAAAATAATTGATCCTTTATGTTAAAGAAATATATATAGATAATTTGCAGAGAGATGGAATTCAACAGAATTAATGCATGGATTGAAGAATATACCTGTTACACAAGAGTTGGAAGAGATCTCTCTCAAGACAGAGAGAAACTGCTGCATGGTAAAAATTCCATGATACAGAAAGCAACCGTGTTGTGTTGCCCCCTAGAAAGAAGGGTGTCTCTCTCCCCGAAATTTCTACAACAAATAGGGACTCTTTCTGCTATTCCTCAGCCCAGTTGTTTCTTGGCTTGTCTCAGCCTCACAAACTTGTTTTACCCAAATTATTTTCAGATTTCATTATTATTATTGGATTTTTACTTACCAAATAAATTGGGGATTTTGATATACATAAGATGGCGGATATCTCCAAGTCTAGGATCCGAATCGGATTGAATATATTGGGCGTGCATAAGACCTTTATTAAAATATTGAAGAAATGTTACTGTCTCGATAAAAGGTCACAAGAAATATGACATGTCATCTAAAAGAATCATGGGAACATATCAAGAATGGTGCGATGTATTGCTACGGTTTGATATGTTGGTCATTTGGAAAAGTTAAGGTCAAGTTTAGAGGAGGTGAATAAATTTGATAATTTTTAAGTGTTTAAAACTTCTATGTTGTGAAAGAGTCTGCTGACTATAGAGTGGTCAGCTAACTTACTTGCTCAGCTGAGAATGCAGCGGATATAAAGTCTTTTTTAAAAATGTGTTCATGATCTGAATGGACTAAGTGTTATGTGCTTAGCAGTGCTGTGGTCAGTGCTGTGAATTGGTTAGAAAACAACAGATAAATAAATGTTGTAAAGTAAATACAAAAAGTAAAAACACAGAATTTGTTTGTGGAAGTTTGAGGTGGTGTAATCCTCTACGTCTCCCATTCTTCTGTGATGTTGGAGGAAATTCACTATTGTTCAGAGTTACACAGATACAATATATTTCAATTGTTGCCCGTGGCCGATCTCAGCTCAGCTTCACAATGTGAACAATCAGTCAACCACAGTTGTCTCTGCTGCTTCACTGAAATTGTTTCACCGTTACTTCAAAGGTAGGATTGCATCTTCAATGGCTCTACCATATGAACTTTGTTACAATATATGGCTAAAGGAGTGCTGAGTGCAAGATGGCCAGCTCAGCATGATAGATAGCTGAGCACACTCAGCTGTCCAGAATAGATTTAGCAGTTAGATTCAACATGATGTCTTTATATAGTTTGTAGTTAGAATGGTTATTCTGTTATAACTGACATGTAACCTCATTTAACTAATCCATGAGATGTATGATGTTATAAATACCCATGATCAGCAGCATTGTAACTTAACTCATTCATTGCCTTTGAGTAATAATAATTTTGCATCATTTTCAGTTGTGTTTTCTTAGTTTTACAACTTCAACATGGTAACAAAGACTGGAGCTTGAGAGCTTCAGTTTCTTTTCTGTGTTTTTTTACTCTGATTTTGGAGAAACTTGGGAGTTTTCTTCATCTTTCTTGTGTTTTTCACAGTCTCTTGAAAGAATTCTGTTATAATTTTGTGTTCTTGATCATTTTCTGACCGTGTTTGATATATTTCTGGTGTGGACTTTATATTCTTGACAGTCATGGCAGCAAAGAAACAATAGTCGAGCCATTCTAGTCCATTCTATGTTCATCTAATGAGAATCCATCCATGGTGTTGGTGCAACCGTTGATGAATGGCAACAATTACAATCCTTGGAAGATGTTAATGGAGATGGTGTTAATCACCAAGAGCAAGTATGGCTTCGTAGACGGCACAATCAAGAAGCCAGAAGCAGATTCAGCAGACTTCCATACTTGGAGGCAATGAAATACTATGGTGAGATCTTGGATCTTGAACTCTGTTGAAAACATTATTGCACAGAGTTTAATGTATTTTAAGAGTGCACAAGAAGTTTGGAAGAATCTGGCATATAGATTTTCTAATGTTGATGCCTTAAGACTTTTTGATCTTCTTGAAGAGATGCATGTATTAAAGCACGGTGATGATTCTAGGATATTGGTCGTCAAGCCACCAAAAATAATTCACCTACAACCTCTATAGCTAGTATAGTAAAAGTAGGGGTCGAACCCATAAGGAACGATGGACTTATTTCTTCTAAAATTTATAAAATAAAATATATTTTTGTTTTTATCTAATTTCCTACTAAGAAAGAAAAATAAATGAAGAAAAGTTCCAGTCAATTAATCGTTTCCCCCTCGATTCCTACGATTGATCATCGATTCAAGGATGACTCGTTAAATTATTAATAAATTGGTTATAGTTGACCACAACCGTGAATCAACCAATCTCTCCTAAATTCGTTAATTAGGACAACCGCCACTAATTACACCTTAATTATGGCACACCCCGCAACGACCGCCCAGAGTTTAGTGACATAACAGCCTTAAAGATTAGAGATACCCAATTACTAGGTATTAATTCAACCGGCTTAATTTTAACTATAGTATTATCTATTTTCACAACATGGAATCCTACGGGCTACGAACCGGCAGACAATTTGTTGTTTACCACTAAAAATCCAATATTTTATGGCAACCGCCTAAGATGGATTTTGGTGCTCGATTAGAAAATCAATTCAACTATCGTGCACAAATAACCAAATCAACATTCTAATCATGTATCGATTTACATAGAAAATAAATAAATACTAATAAAATAACGAGGGGTGGGAACAATTTGATCTTACAATCATCAAGAAATCAAGGGTTCAACAATCAATTAACCGGAATAAAGATATTAACTACTCATTCTAATGATAAAATCACAAGAAAGAAGGAGAGTACCTTAATTTATTGAAAAGAAGAAACAAACAATCACCAATCCATGGAGAATGTAGGAAGAAAATATGAAGATGGTGGAGAGGAGAAGAATGCCCTCTCTCTCTTTTTTTGTCTTCTGAAATTAGGGATTGAGAAAATATTTATTTCTATCTAAATACTAATAATAAATAAAGTTGGACCAACTCATGGGGTTAAAATAACATAAAATAGTGTTTAAATGGTAATAATGTTGATGCAAATTCACTGCTGATGTGTTTTAATTCTGCCAAACTCGGCCATGGAATGGTAGGATCCTACCATAACTGGTTTTAGCTTTCCAGCACTGTTTTCTTTTTCTAGCTTGACCGCTTCACTTCAACTTCGTCCAAACCGCTTCAAATGACTCCGAAATGACTCAAAACATCCAAAATCATGCCTCCGTCATATAGGTGTTGAAAAACATAAAAAACAACTACCCGAACAATATCTTTTCGTGCAAAACGTATCAAGAATACACTATATACCTCACAAATTGTGGACTTATCACACCCCCACACTTAGATCATTGCTTGTCCTCAAGCAATGTACTCTCATCCCCAAAAATAAGAAAAGAAAAATGCATGAGCCGGACCCTATATGAATGACCTAAAACTACATGAATGCAAAGCACCAGTAGAATTCCAAAAATGACACTCGTCCAACCTATTCATAAATCTCATGTACCATAATGCGCCAAATGGTAATCAAGAAATATACTCACACAATAGTATTCATACAACTAACTTTAACTCACTTGATCACAAAATTTAAAGTGGCAAAATAAAAGAGTCCTAACTTGTCCTCACGGGAAAACTCTCAATAATGATGTATAAGGACAATTCTCACTCTCTCAAAATCAACACTCAACCAAGAATTTCCAAGGTTTGCATATCAATCAAATCTCCACCACTATGCATTCAAAATCCAATGCACCAATCATGAGGTCTTTATAAAGGTTGTAACGGGGGGATAGGGACGAAAACAAGGTGGGGAAAAAGGGAAACATAGGCTAAATTGTCAAAGAGAATGCATGAATAACCACATCAATAATCATCACAGTCACCAAAAAAATGATTCCAACTGAAACACACTATACGGCTCCAACCTCCGTCACAACATCTTAAGAATAGAAGTGCAAACAAAAATGTCCAAAGAAGCTTGCAAAAATTGAGCTCGGAAACAAACTTCTTTTTCAATATATAAAACGCTCCTTCAATATAAGCTCTATTTTTTTTATTCTCTCATTTTTCTTTTTTTTTTTCAACATTCAACTTTTTTTTTTTTAAAGATCTTGATATACCCCTTCATAACATAATCTTGAGCCATACTTTTCTAGATATTCACTTCTGGGTACTTCCTCAAAATTTCATGCAACTATCCATAGAATCTCTTGACACCAGGGTCAACAAAAGAGGGGATATCGTAAGGAAAGGCCATGAGTTGGTTTTTTTTTTTGGAGTTTAATCAAAGAAAGGGTCAGGCTAGAAGGGGCTAACTAGGGGGTATAAAATGGGTAGGCCAACAAAAGTGGGTCTAAAAAGGGTTAAATCCTAGGTGCCTCAATCATTTAAGTGCACTGAACCTGAAAAAGTGTGGTCTCGAAATGCATGTCAATGCAAATTCTAGAATGACATTGGAAGTGTGGATACCACTCAAAGGGAAATATGAGCGAGTGCGCTCTTTGGCTAGGTGAAATCCTCACTTTTAAGTGGTTTTTCATTAGGGCTCAAAGATTTTACCTCCAAAGTTCACAAACAAGTGACCTAAGGTCAGTGTGTATCAACAAAAGTGTGTTCTTGGATTGATCGTTTACCGTTTGATTATTATTACTTCACACAATATTTAAATGAAAAAGTTTGTAGAGTGTCATCTAAGGCATGCTCGGTGCTTATGAGGTCCTAAAATATCTTAAAGGTGCAGTTCTAATATGTAAATTCAAGAAAATCTCCCTTACACTTAAATCATACATTGTCCCCAATGTATGGTGAAAGTGGAAGGAAGAACGCAAAATATGTCATGAGATGCATCTAACATGGTATGCATGATATGCAAGAAGTACTATCTAAATATGAAATAAATAAAATAAAATAAAATAAAATAAAAATGGATGAGAATACATTACAATTTGGACCATGGGACGGTGAAGAATAAGCCTTGAAAATCATCATGGTTTCCATGTAGTCAATTGCTTCTGGGGTGGAGCGGGGGGGAAATATGCTTGAAAGCATTCCGGATTTGGTGTTGTCGTGTGCGGATGGAGTAGATGAAGGGCGGAAGGAGGGTAGCTAACGTTTATTATCCAAGAAAGTATGAGAAAAATGGGTAGGATCCCACTATTTCAAAAGTAAACTAGTAGCTTTTAAAAACATGTTGAATTCCTCATTTTAGGAGCGGTAGGATCCTACCGTTCTTGCCGTGAGCTTTCCAACAACATTTCAAGTTTTTCACAAATTCTCAACTGCATAGTGGTAGGATCCTACCATTCTGCTTTTGAGCTTTCCAGATTTTTTTATAAAATTCATTGACATCTTTATTCTCCAACTAGCTCAACAAATTTCCTCCTCAAATTAACCTTCCTCAAACCATGCAAAATGGACATCAACTTCTCAACCTTCGATTCATAGCCAATTACCACACCTCCTGCAAGAAAAACAGCAGCTCCACAACAAGCATTATACCATTCTCACAACATCAAAACTAAATAAAACAAAGAAAAAAAAAAATTATTTTTATTACATTGGGTTGCCTCCCAACAAGCGCCTTTCTTTAATGTCTTTGGCTAGACATACTTACCTCGGCTATCCATTGTCAAATGGAATAGTTTTTCTTTCATGATTCTTCCTTGCATACTCAGTAAGCGAGCCATCCGTCTCATCTTCAGGAAGAATCAGATGTGCCTTGGCTCTAGGCACTTTTATGAAGTATCTTCCCAATAAAAGAAGAACGGGATTAGGGGTCTCCACCTCCCAGTTCATGATATAGTGATCAAATGGGAAGATCACTTCTTTCTCGCTCACTCGCATGTCCACAATCACCTCAACACTTCTTGGCTTCAACGGCTACTCAAATGGACTTCCTCCGGGTGACTTAGCTATAATTTAGGCACATTATCCTCTATATTCTCCAACACCAGGTGCATTTATTCACCCTTTGGTTGATCAACATCTTCAACATATCTCAAGTGTCGGATAAATCATAGGACAATCGTCTTCATCATCATACCATATAGGAGGAGAGGATGTTTTTAACCTTTGTAGCTTTAAGCCGATCCACTTCGTTTTTAGCTCATCAATTCTCCCTTGCGTATTTTGAACCCATGCGCTTTTCTCTTCTCTGAATTGTGATAACTCTTGCCCAATTTCTTGTAGAAACTCTACATTAGCTTTTGGATCATTTGCGTTAGATTGATTGGTAGTAAGAGACCTATCATGGCTTCAAGAGATTCATTTGATTCGGGAATCGGACTTTCAAGTTCATAGACGTGAGTCACCATAATAGTGGTTTGATTGGTTGAGAATGTGATTCACCATAGCTCCAATCCGGATAACTCGTTCACTAGAATAACATCTCTCCTCATATGTATTGTTCACCCAGTATCCATACACATCACGATTCACCATGGGAGTTGTGAAGTAGTAACATGACATGCTTGCAAACAAGGAAAACACAAAACAACACAAAAAAAACTATATACAATATTCTAAAAATAAATAAATCACTTAGCACCGTTTCCCGGCAACGGCGCCAAAATTTGGTGGGTCGTCAAGCCACCAAAAATAATTCAGCTACAACTTCTATAGCTAGTATAGTAGAAGTAGGGGTCGAACCCACAGGGAACGATGGACTTATTTCTTCTAAATTTTACAAAATAAAATATATTTTTCTTTTTATCTAATTTCCTACAAAGAAAAGAAAAATAAACGAAGAAAAGTTCCAGTCAATTAATCGTTTCCCCCTCAATTCCTACGATTGATCATCGATTCAAGGATGACTCGTTAAATTATTAATAAATTGGTTATAGTTGACCACAACCGTGAATCAACCAATCTCTCCTAAATTCGTTAATTAGGACAACCGCCACTAATTACACCCTAATTATGGCACACCCCGCAACGACCGCCCGGAGTTTGGTGACATAAAAGCCTTAAAGATTAAAGAGACCCAATTACTAGGTATTAATCCAACCGGCTTAATTTTAACCATAGTATTATCTATTTTCACAACATGGAATCCTACGGGCTACGAACCGGTAGACAATGTGTTGTTTACCACTAAAAATCCAATCTTTTATGGCAACCGCCTAAGATGGATTTTGGTGCTCGATTAGAAAATCAATTCAACTATCGTGCACAAATAACCAAATCAACATTCTAATCATGTATCGATGAAACGTAGAAAATAAATAAATACTAATAAAATAACGAGGGGTGGGAACAATTTGATCTCACAATCATCAAGAAATCAAGGGTTCAACAATCAATTAACCGGAATAAAGATATTAACTACTCATTCTAATGATAAAATCACAAGAAAAAGAAGGAGAGTACCTTAATTTATTGAAAAGAAGAAACAAACAATCACCAATCCATGGAGAATGTAGGAAAGAAAATATGAAGATGGGTGGAGAGGAGAAGATGCGCCCCTCTCCTCTCTTTTGTCGCCTCTTCTCCCAATTAGGGATTGAGAAAATATTTATTTCTATCTAAATACTAATATTAAATAAAGTTGGACCCACTCATGGGTTTAAAATAACATAAAATAATGTTTAAATGGTAATAATGCTGATGCAAATTCGCTGCTGATGTGTTTTAATTCTGCCAAACTCGGCCATGGAATGGTAGGATCCTACCATAACCGGTTTTAGCTTTCAAAGATCGTTTTCTTTTTCTAGCTTGACCGCTTCACTTCAACTTCGTCCAAACCGCTTCAAATGACTCCCGAAATGACTCAAAACATCCAAAATCATGCCTCCGTCATATAGGTCTTTGAAAAACATCAAAAACAACTACCCGAACAATATTTTTTCATGCAAAACGTATCAAGAATACACTATATACCTCCCCCTCAAGCTGAGAGTGGTACATGAACAGCTTGCACTCAGCATTCCCTTCATCTACTTGAACTCTAGAAGATCTTTGAAGTTCCCAATTTATCTAGTAGATAGGAGAAAATAGGTGCATCCAAGGCCTTGGTGAGGATGTCATCTACTTGTTCTTTTGTGTTGACTGGAGAAGTTTGACAAGTCCTGATTTGACTTTATCTCTCATAACATGGCAGTCAATTTCAATATGTTTTGTTCTTTCATGAAAGACAGAGTTATGAGCAATGTGCATTGCACTGGCATTGTCACAAAATAACACAGCGGGCACTTAAACTAGAACCTCTAAATCTTGTAGTATATAAATCAGCCACTGGATTTCACAAACCGCATTTTCTATAGCCATGTACTCACTTCTCCGATGAGCTTCTAGCTATAGTTGTTTGTTTCTTGTCTTTCAAGAGATTGGAGCGTCTTCTAGAAACATCATATAACCTGATACTGGTCTTCTTGTTTCAAAACAACCAGCCCAATCACTGTCTGTAAAACCTTTAAGTACAAGGTTGTTGTCTGTTGGGAATATGATGCCTTGTCCAGGATTAGTCTTTAAATACCTCAGCAGCCTCTAAGTTTCCTTCATATGATTTTCAGTATGAGCGTCTAGAAACTGACTCAGCTGCTGAACTGCAAAGGCAATATCTGGTCTGATGAAGGTAAGATAGATAAGTTTGTCCATTAAGGATCTGTAAGCAGTATTATCCTCCAAAAGGGGTGAATCGCCATGCTAAAAAGTTTACTTAGACTCCATAGGTGTCTTAGCGGGTTTTGCTCCAAAAAAGTCATATTCTTCTAGGAGATTGAGGGTGTATTTTCTTTGAGAAATTGAAATGCCTGCAGGTGTCCTAGTAGCTTCAATGCCTAGGAAATATCTCAATTTTCCAAGATCCTTAATAGTGAATTGACGGTGAAGGGCATTCTTGACCTTTTGAATTAACTTCTCATTAGGGCTTGCTGCTATGATGTCATCTACATAGACTAGCAAAGCAATATTAGACTATCTTGACCCTTTTGTAAATAAACTATGGTCATTTTTGGATTGAATGAATTCTTGAGCCCCCAAAAATCCGGTCAACTTGCAATTCCATTGTCTGCTGGCTTGCTTGAGGCCATACAATGACTTAGTAAGTCTGCAAACTTGATTTGGTTTAGTTGTAGATGCCAATTATTGCCTGCTGCTGTTGCAAGTAAAGCTCTAACTGTAGTGATCTTGACAACTGGTGAGAAAGTTTCTTGATAATCAATCCCATATGTTTGAGTGTAGCCTTTTGCAACTAGTCTAACTTTATATCTTTCTGCTGAACCATCAGGGTTGCATTTGATTATGTACACCCATTTGCACCCAAAGGGTTTCTTTCCGGGCAGATCAACTATTTCCCATGTATGAGTCGTTTGTAGAGCTTAAATCTCTTTTTGCATTGCTTCTTTCCATTCATGCTCGATGGCTTGATTGTAAGTCTTAGGCTCTTTAATAGAATCAATAGCATTAATGAATCTGGCATAGTCTGCTGAGAGATTCCCAGACTCATGACTGCACTCAGCATTTGTGGAGTCTACTGAACAGTATGAGCACCCCTTGATAAAAGGTTAGTGATTTCCTTGTTCTTGTGGACCTTCTTAATTGTGTGGGTTCAGGTGCCTGATTGGCTGGTGCATTCTCTTCATTAGATGCCTCAGCTGCAGTGACCCTATGTCTGGCTGGTCTGCTGAGTCATTCAGAAGATCATCAAAAGTGTCCATTACTGGTAAAGTAACAGATATCTAGCCTTTCCCAACACCTGTTGAAATAGAGGAAAAATACGTCTCATGGAATTGAGTATTTCTAGCAACAAAGATCTCTTTGTTGGTAATATCTAAAAGAATAGCACTCTTGGATGTGTTTGAATTCCCAAGATAGACACAAGTCCTACATCTTGAGTCAAACTTTGTCATGTACTGCTGAAGTGTGCAAGAAAAAACTAAACAACCAAAAACCTTAAATAAAGAATAGCCTGGTTTAGTGGCATAAAGCACCTCATATGGAGTGCTTTCTTTCAGTAGTGGTGTAGGTGTAGTATTAATCAATTTTACAGCATGTAAAAGACAGAAACCCCAATATTCAATTGGTAAATTACTCTGAAATCTCAGTCCCCTAGCAACATTCAGCAGATGTTGTTGTTTTCTTTCAAAAATACCATTCTGTTCAGGTGTGCTAACATATGATGTATGATACCCTGCTGAGCATAAAAATCAGTGAGCAGGAACTCAGCTCCAATATCAGACCTAATAACTTTGATAACTATGTGAAACCGTGTAGAAGCAAATTTAATAAAAGATTTAACATTGTCAGAAGCTTCAGATTTGTGCCTCATTGGAAATACCCAAATGAATCTAGAAAAATCATCTACAACGGTAATAAAATATTCTTGTTTATTCACAGTATGCTGTCTTAAAGGACCCCAAATATCCATATGAACAAGATCAAAAATAGAATGTACAATAGTTGTACTTAATGGAAAGGTTTTTTCTTTAGTTTTTCCATGGGACAAACATAACAGAGGTCATGATAACAAAACTTGACATCAAAAATTAATGAACTATTGACTTGCAGTCTCTTATCTGGCAAGTGCCCTAGTCTGTACTGCCATAAAAGAGCATCATCTAATATATCAGCCAATGTGTGATTTTCTACAGCATTGACAACAGAGAGTCTTATTGGTTGACCCTGCATGTCTAAGAGGATCAGATTTCAGAAGAGCCATCAACTTGTCAAGTTGTTGTGTAGTAAGATTTGGAAACCCCGGTCCAGCAGACCTGTTTTGGGCCTGATCTCCTTCTGCTGATTGTTCTTCCTTTACCAAATTAGCCCTTTTTGACTTGAAACCAGGAGGATAGCCATGTTTCTTGTAACAAGATTCCTCAGTATGACCATTAAATCCACAAAACAACATTGCATAAAAAATTCTTGGGATTTTTAGATCTGGAATTTGCAGCAGATATAGAGTTAGGTCTGCTGACAATCTGATTCTGCCCTAGTCCACTTTTCTGAGACAAGAGAACCATAGAATCTTGATTCTTGGCCCTATTAGCTACATACAACTTCTGTCTTTCAAATTTAATGGCCATTGCAATGGCATCATGGATTTCTGGGAAAGGGACCATCAGCAGTGCCTGTGAAACCATTGGCTCAAAATCATCCCTTAAACCTTTTAGGAATTTCATAACATGTTTAGCCTCCATATGATCCATTAGTGTGCTGATTGCGTTGCAGTGACATTTAGGATCACAAGAACAAACTGATACATGCCTAATGGTCTTGATTTCTTCCCACAGAACCATCAATTTGGTGAAATATTGATTGACAAAGTCACTACCTTGTTTTAGCTGATGCATCTCTTCAAGAAGATCTGTAAGTCTCAAGGAATCGACATTAGAAAATGTAGCTGCAAGATTCTTCCAACTGCATGTGCACTCTTGAAGTACATCAAACTTTGAGCGATGGTATTATCCACAGAATTCAAGATCCATGATCTCACCATTGTATCACATTGTCTACATGCATGAAAATCTGCTAAATCTGCTTCTGGCCTTTTGATTGTGCCGTCTACGAAGCCAATTTTATTATTGGTGATTAACACCATCTCCATAGACAATTTCCATGGATTATAGTTGTTTCCATTCATCAATGGCTGTAAGATGGATTCTCATTAGGATGAACATAAAATGGACTAGGGGACTTAAGAGTTTCCATGGCTATCAAGAACTCCAAAATTGATCACAAATCAACAATGAAAGTGAATTTACAGGAAAAAAAAACCAATCAAGAAATGATCAAAAAAACTCAGGAAAAAGATGACAGTTTACTCTCAAGAAACTGAAATCTCAGAAAAGATGAAAAACACTCTCAAGATTCTTCAAAAAAACTCAGAGAAAAGCACAGGAAAACATTCAGAAATTCTCAAATTTCTGCATTGATACCATGATGAAGTTTATAGAATTGTAAACTAAAAGTAAAATGCGGAATTATTATTGATGAACTGAAAATTACAAGTTGGATTACAATGCAGCTGATCATGGGGTATTTATAGCTTCATACACCTCATTGATCAGTTAGAAGTAAGTTACAAACGGTTACAACAAACTTATAATAGAATCTATATTTACTCAAAGAACAGTCGTTGTGTCTCTACACGTCGGCAAGAGCTTCTACAGTATGAGCAGGTTTTTGTGTGTCGGCTGACTGTGTCAGCAGATTGCACTCAACATTCCCTTCAGCCTCTATACTGTAACAGGGTGACTTAAATTTGATGAAACCTATACAATGGATCTTGGACTCTGGTGCCACAGATCAAATCGTAGGTTCTTTAGTGTTATTAAGTAATATCAAACATGTTCTTAACATAAAAGTGGGATTACCTAATGGCAACATTGCTTCTGTAACACATATGGGACAAGTGAGGATTAATTCTCAGCTGATTTTGCATGATGTGTTATATATTTCTGGTTTTAAGTATAATTTGATAATTTTACCTTCGTTGATTAATGACTCCAAATGTGCAGTTGTCTTCATTGTTAACAAGTGTGTTTTGCAGGACAGCAAAAAGAACATGATTGGTTCAGCTGAGTTGCACAAAGGACTTTATGTTTTGCGACATCAGCCTGTCCAAAAAATTGTTGTTAATTATGTTTCTACTTCTGTACAATTATTCTGATAGATTAGATTATGCTCTTTTATGGCATTATAGGCTAGGGAAATTTCCTGACAAAAGATTGCAAGTTATTGGTTCCAGATCTGTTGATGTAAAATTTTGCCAAAATTATGTGTGTTTTGTATGACCTATGGCCAAACTGAAGAAATAGCATTTTCCTTTAAATACCACTGTTGTTAATGCTATGTTTGATCTTATACATATTAACATATGAGGCCCATTGAGACACTCTAATATGAATGGACAACATTATTTCCTAACTGTGGTTAATGATTTTCTAGATTTACATGGGTGTTCTTAATGAGACGGGAGTCTAAGGCTTCTGAATCAGTTAGACATTTTGTTAAGTTTGTTTCCAATCAGTTTAATAAAAATTGTTAAAGAAATCAGATCTTACAATGGAGCTGAGTTCCAACTCACCTCCTTTTATGAACAGCATGACATTACTCATCAGGCCTCTTGTGTCAACACACCAGAACAGAATGGTATTGTGGAAAGAAAAACATCAACATCTTTTGAATGTTGCTAAGGGTCTGAGATTCCAGAGTAACCTACCTATTAAATATTGGGTTTTATGTCTTTTTCATACTGTGAAGTTGAATAGTGCAACATCCACACCACTACTGAAGGAAAGCACACCACATGAAGTGTTATATCGCACTAAACCATATTATTCTATGTTCAAAGTCTTTGGCTGTTTAGTTTTCTCTTGAACACTTCAGTAGTACATGACAAAGTTTGATTCCAGATGTAGGACATATATCTCTTGGAAATTAAAATACATCGAAGTGTGCAATACTCTTGGATATCACTAACAAAGACATCTATGTTGCTAAGAATACTGAATTCCATGGATCTTACTTTCCTTTATTCCATGATGTATTAGGCTTGGCTAGGTATACTTCTGATATGCCAGTGTCATTACCAGTTATGGACAACTATTATGATCAGTTGTATGAGTCAACTGAGAAATCCAGCACATGATCAGATGCATCTAAGGCTTCAAGTTGAGAACCTTTCTCAAACATCCAGGCACCTACACCTATTCAGTTGAGAATATCAACGAGATCCAGAAAGGCACCAAAATTTTATCAGGGAGGTGCTCACACAGTACAACAGACACCACATTCATTGAGTGAAGTAATGAGTCTTCAGAGACTCTCAGCAAAGTATGATAGATATGTCTGTGCAATTGATGTTGTCACAGAACCAGACACATACAACCAAGCAATCAAGCATGATGAGTGGAAAGATTCTATGCAGAAGGAGATTGAACCTTTGCAGACCACTCACACTTGGGAGGTTGTTGATTTACCACTTGGAAAAAAGCCCATTGGATGCAAGTGGGTATATAAGATCAAATATAAACATGATGGTCGTGTATAAATATGCAAGGCCAGATTAGTTGCAAAGTTACACTCAGACATATGGCATTGATTACAAAGAAACTTTCTCACTAATTGTATATTACCACAGTAAGAACTCTACTGACAGCAGCAACAACCAATAACGGGAATCTTCATCAAATGGATGTCAATAAAGATTTTTAACATGAAAATCTTTTGAAGAAGTGTACATGAAGCTTCCTCTATGTTTCAAGACAGATAAACCAAAATCAAGTTTGCAGATTGACCACGTCCATTTATGGATTAAAACAGGCCAACCAACAGTGGAATTTTAAGCTGACTAAATCCTTGTAGAAACAATGATTTACTCAGTCTAAGAATGATCACAGTTTGTTCATAAAGGTATCAGGTCAATCCTTTATTGCTTTGCTAGTTTATGTAGATGACATAATAGCGATGGGATCCTTACCTTCTGTTGATTCAGCAAGTCAAAGACATCCTGTATAAATAGTTTACCAACAAAGATCTCGGCAAATGAAAATATTTGTTGAGCATTGAGGCAGCCAGAACTCCTGAGGGGTTTTCTATTTCTCAGAGGAAGTACACTTTAAATCTCTTACAAGAGTATGAGTATTTTGGGGGGCCAAACCTTCCGAAACACCCATGGAGTTTAAGTAGACTTTAGAGCATGGGGATTCAGCCTTACTAGATGACAGTAATGCACATAGATATTTAGTTCGTAAGCTAATATTTCTTAGTTTTACCAGAATATATATATCTTTTGTGGTTCAGCAGCTGAGTCAGTTCTTAGACACTCCTACGAAGAATCACATGAAGGCTGCTCACAGGTTGCTGAGATATTTGAAAGCTAATCCAGGATAAGGCATTTTATTCCCAGTAGAGAACAACCTTGTTTTGAAAGGCTTTACTGATAGTGACTGGGTTGGTTGTACTAAAACCAAGAAGTCTACTTCAGGGTACATAATGTTTTTGGGAGATGCTCATATTTCATGGAAAGCCAAGATGCATACCGCTATTGCAAGAAGATCTTTAGAATCTAAATATTGGGCTATGGCTAATGTTGTGTGTGAAGTTCAGTGGATAGTTTACATTTTGCAAGACTTATAGATCTCTAATCAGCTGTCTGTTGTGTTGTTCCGTGACAATGCCAGTGTTGTGCATATTCCTCATAATCATGTTCTATGAAAGAACCAAACATATTGAAATTGACTGTCATGTTGTAAGGGACAAAGTCAAATCTAGTCTTATTAAGTTGTTGCATGTGAACACTAAGGAGCAGATTGCTGATATACTTAGAAAAAACATTGGATGCACCAATTTTTACTTACTTATTGGACATGTTGGGATTTCCAACATATTTCAACCAATTTCCAGTTGCTAAAGGAGTAGTGAGTGCAAGCTGATTCATGTATCACTCTCAGCTTGAGGGGGTGTATGGCTAAAGGAGAGCTGAGTTCAAGATGGTCAACTCAGAATGATAGATAGCAGAGCACACTCAGCTGTCCAGAATAGGCTCAGTAGTTGGACTCAGGAGAGTGTTGAGGACTCAACAAGATGTATTTATTAAGATTGTAGTTAGAACGGTTATTATGTTAAACTGACATGTAACCACGTTTAACTGATTCATGAGGTGTATGATGTTATAAATACCACATGATTAGCAACATTGTAGCTCAAATCATTCTTTGTCTTTGAGTACTAATGATTCCGAATTCTTTTTAGTTGTGTTTTCTTAGTTTCACGACATCAACAAACTCAGCTAATTCTCAGATGCCCTAATTCAGCTGACCTACAGTCCTTCACACTCAGCAATGCTTCACTGTCCAAAACATGATGTGAAAGTAAGTTGTGGTTTGAATCAGTAGATTCTGGTTGAGCTTTGATCTTGATGTATATATTAATGTTCAGCACCTTGATGGCCAAATTATAGCAAACCAACTTTAACCGGCAGAGTACCGGGTCGGTTGTACTACAACGGCGAGCAAGGTCGTATCCCACGCTCGTATTCAGTTTAATCTCACAAATATGGGTGAAGCAATCTATAACTAGGAAGATAAAAATTCTACCTTTAAAAAGTATGATAAAAAGGAATAGCTAAACTATGATCAGGAACACTACTGTTAACATCTTACCGAATCACTAAGGATGAGTCTTAACCTACCAACCAACCAATAGCTTCTAATGAATGTGTCATGGGTGCAATCTCCTAAACTGGTCCCTGGGCACTAATACCACAACCTAGTTATCCTATATTCGGTTCAACAGTCCCCTCTATGGGATTTAATTGACCTAATATGATGAAGAACAATGAGATGCTTCATATCCACCGAGTTCACGGTTTAGCCAGAAAAACCTTACCAAGGAACAGGCTGTGAAAAAATCAACTAGTTCGTGCATGACAATCCTAAAATTCTAGTTCGCACACTCCCTCGCAAAATACATTTATAAAGTTCGTGTGTAAGATCAATTAATGGTTTGCTACTCCACTAATAGCATTAAGTTCAAATTCTAGGACACAACAACTCAAAAGATTTAATTTTTAAGCCCTACTCAACCCTAGATCATCGTTTTTAGGTATCAATTTCGTAGTTCCATCACATAATCTAGCTATAATAAAATTCGCTACTCATAATTGGAAAATCAAAACAAGAATTCAAGAATAAACAAGGGAAAGACATGATAAAAAGCTAAAAATAAATAACCAATAAAGTTGTAGAAAAACTCCAATCGGTTTGTCAATCTGTAGAGAATAAATCGCCGCAAGAAACCAACAATCATAGCAATTTGATGCAAGAAATTTAACCTAAATCTATAGTTTTTGGGGAAGAAAAATCTTAAAAAATGAAAAGAAAATTATTGTATGAAGTTGTGGGGAAAATTTGACCTAATTTGGCTTTTATATAGGCCAAATTCGACCGAAAATAGTGGAAAACTCGGAAATTCGCGACTGCTGACGTCATCCAACGTATTGATGACGTCATCGGCGCTGTCAGCCAAACACGTATCCAGTAATTCGGCGATATCTTTGTGTGTAGAGCTCCGATTTGTGCGATTCAAGTTGCATTGGAAAGATTATTCAATCCCCTACATCTTTGATGAAGATTAATATTCAAGAAAACGCCTCAAAGGGAGCTCAAAATTCGGATTGAGTGACAGAAGCATGAAACATCAACGATGCTTGATCCGTTTCAACACTTTAACTTCGGGCATGTTTTTAAAGAGTGAAAAACAGTCTTCATCACACCCTAGGTGTGATACATTCTGTTTTTTCCTCGATTTTTCTTATTCTTTTCTTTTTTTCCCGAACGCCTGAACTTGAATCTCACGCCATTTCTTTATACGAACTTTGTTTTGGACAATTTTCATACCGTTGTGATCCTCGTCACGCCCTCTATCACGCTATATCTATAACAAACAAAAACAATAAAACCCAAGCATGACAAATGCCAATAAAACGCGCACAATTCACCAAAAATATGGAGATTTCGGACGTAAATGCCATATCGTCTCGTGCTTCAACCTGTGATGAAATGTGTCTATAAAAAGCACTTAAATACCCCAAAATAACATTGAATAGGCTACAAATAGGGGGTAAAATGCACACAAAATTATAGCAAAGTTGACTCTCATCAACTACCCCCCACTTAGCGTTTGCTCGCCCTCGAGCAAATCAAGCGTTTCAAAAACAAATCATGAGATCAACTTTGTGATCCTACAGGAAACCAAAATATCCAAGTTGTAAAAACTAGTCAATGAGCGAACAAACACGAGTCAAAACATATCTTATCATGGAAACATAATGTGTGTGTACATAGCTTCTCAATCATTAATCACGGTCAACCGGCTCAGATTATAGACGCATGACTAATGGTGTTACACCATAGGCTTATACTTCATAATCATCTCCACTAATCGAGGTCAAGTCAAGGCTAACTAAGGTCAGGCAGGACTTGCACGGTTGTAACGTTAGGCTATGGACGGGGTTAAACGAAAAGAGAAAGGAATATCAAAAGAGAAAAACGAGTGAGTCTAATCAAAGCAACTTGAATTTAGCTCATACCCTCACCTTCTTAGCTTGATTCAAGCAAGCATTCTCCTTCTTTATTCTCAAATCCAAACATAATTCCATGAAAACTCATCACACCAACGTATCCTTGGAAAAATTAATACATGGCCTTCATCAAACATTCTTTGACTCAACTTTATTCAAACTTTTTATTCAACTTTTCTTCTTTTGGATTGATTTTGATTTTGATTTTGATTTTTTTAAATTGATAAACCAAACACCAACACTTTTTGCATCCCCTCCTCATTCGTAAAGCAAAGGATCCACCAACACCATACTTGGATATCCATCTTCACCACCCCACACTGGTGCTAGCAAGTGTGCCCAAAATAAGATTAAAACTCACTCATAGGGTGCCAAAGAAATGTAGACCACAAATAAAGGCTATGGGTTGGTAATTATCGGCTAATTAACGAATGGATAAGTTCGGGTGGGGGTCTAACCACCCTACAAAGGCTTAGAGGGGTTTCTATGGAAAGTATGTATAGGGTTGGCTATTTGGCTCTGGTTGAGTCAAAGAAATGCCAGGACCGTCATCCCTTAGTCTACCAAGATTGACCTTTCTATTTCACCTCGAAGTTAATGGTATAAGTTCTAGGTAACAAATTAATGTCTATGGCAACTATAATCATTCATTAACCAACCACAACTCATGAAAGCAAAGCTATTACATGCAATAAATTCCATTTCCACAACAAGATAAAGGTTTGACACGCATGAATTCAACTCTTGACTAATAATTAACCAAGAATATGTTGACTCACATAGGATTCACAACATCAAAATCATGAAAAGTTTTAAAAATAGCTCAATTTCACTCAATAAGGATGAAACACCAAGCATATGACTTATTCAATGAATAAAAATAAAGCACATGGTAGTAAAGTGAATCTAAGTCCACCACCCCCCACTTAAAACGGAACACCATTCTCGGTGTGTGAGTGATAAAGTAAAGAAAGAAAGACTTAGGTGAACTGACAATAGGGCGCAACCTTGCAAAGTGACAACCTCCAAAGTATCTCCCAGGGTACCTATGCAATCACAACAAAGAAACAAAGAATCCACTACGACGAAAAGCCGAAACCTTAAGTGTAGGTAAGCACACGTATAGAGATGTATAGGACAAATAAAATATGGATTATCACAAAGCATGAAATGGAATTCGATATGCGTGGTCAAATTTTCATCACACATCTAAAAAACCAGCCTAAAAACCTACGGAAAAAAGTGGGTTGCCTCCCATAAGCGCTTTTGTTTATTGTCGTTGGCTCGACTTATTAAGAAAGTAAAAGAAAACAAAGAAGCACGAGTGTAAAGAAAAAAATAAATTACCTAAAACATTCTAAGTTTAAAGACCTAAGCTCAACTTTCTACCCCCAATAATGCTAATGATAGTTATACCAAAAGAGAGCAAATCGTTGCGTCTTCTTACAAAAATCATAAGAATTGAGCACCCCTTCAAAATAGGACAAGAAAAACAAGGCGCTAAATCCCCTCCACCATGATTGGCTCATAGAATTCATCGTGCAACACAACCAATTCACTTTCCCCGAAACAGAGCATATGCCAATTAATAAGGATTCACGCACCACATAGTAACAAGTTGACTCAACAAAACCATCAAAAGACTTAAAAGGACTCACCTCCACCAATGTCTCAAAAGGGGTCACTAAGAGGGAATTGATAATTCAATGGGGACAGTATTCATACCTTCTTCATGGAATTCCTCAGGTGTGATTACCTCAGGGAGAGACGGTGGAGATTGAAAACCTTCTTCTTCTTTAATGCTCCTCTCAAGACTCCTATTTTCAACCAACTGCCCTACCCATCTTGCCAGATCAACCACCTCAGATTCCAAGCGGGAGAATCCTTCAATTCTTTTAGATCCTGACTAAGTTGCTCCAACAAAATCTCAGTTGTGCTCTTCGACGGTGGAGTAACCTGTGGCGGTTGAAAGTATTGCGGATAAGCGTTGGGGTTCTGAAATTGAGAGCTTGGAGGACTCTCCCACTCATTGTTGTAGGGCGATGTGTATGGGTTGAACTGATATTATGGTAGTGTTCCGAAACCCATACCATCAAAATTGAATCCTCCAAATGAGTAAGAGAAAGAGCCTCCTTGGCCATATGGATCCATACCTGCGACTCAGGGAAAAAACAAGAACACAATCAAGGTATCAAGTCACTACCACTACCAGAGTAGGTGGTGTGACTCTTCAACAAAACATTAAAAAAAATAAATAGACCTAATTCTAAATACTCATGTGATTTACAGATATCGACCGATTCCCCGGCAACGGAGCCAGAAAACTTGATGGCCAAATTATAGCAAACCAACTTTAACAGGCAGAGTACCGGGTCGGTTGTACTACAACGGCGAGCAAGGTCGTATCCCATAAGGAATCAGTTAAGTATCGAAATCACGCTCATATTCAGTTTAGGCTCACAAATATGGGTGAAGCAATCTATAACTAGGAAGATAAAAATGCTACCTTTAAAAAGTATGATAAAAAGGAATAGTTAAACTATGATCAGGAACACTACTGTTAACACCTTACCGAATCACTAAGGATGAGCCTTAACCTACCAACCAACCAATAGCTTCTAATGAATGTGTCGTGGGTGCATTCTCCTAAACTGGTCCCTAGGCGCTAATACCACAACCTAGTTACCCTATATTCGGTTAAACAGTCCCCTCTATGTGATTTATTTGACCTAATATGATGAAGAACAATGAGATGCTTCACATCCACCGAGTTCACGGCTTAGCTAGAAAAACCTTACCAAAGAACAGGCTGTGAAAAACTCGACTGTTCGTGCATGACAATCCTAAAATTCTAATTCGCACACTCCCTCGTAAAATACATTTATAAAGTTCGTGTGTATGATCAATTAATGGTTAGCTACTCCACTAATAGCATTAAGTTCAAATTCTAGGATACAACAACTCAAAAGATTTGATTTTTAAGCCCTACTCATCCCTAGATCATCGTTTAGGTATCAATTTCGTAGTTTCATCACATAATCTAGCTATAATAAAATTAGCTACTCATAATTGGAAAATCAAAACAAGAATTCAAGAATAAACAAGAGAAAGACATGATAAAAAGCTAAAAATAAATTACGAATAAAGTTGTAGAAAATCTTCATTCGGTTTGTCAATCCGTAGAGAAGAAATCGCCGAAAGAAACCAACAATCATAGCAATTTGATGCAAGAAATTTAACCTAAATCTATAGTTTTTGGTGAAGAAAAATCTAAAAAACTGAAAAGAAAATTATTGTATGAAGTTGTGGTGAAAATTTGACCTAATTTGGCTTTTATATTTGCCAAATTCGACCCAAAATAGTGGAAAACTCGGAAATTCGCGACTGCTGACGTCATCCAACGTATTGATGACGTCATCGGCGCTGCCAGCCAAACACGTCTCCAGTAATTCGGTGATATCTTTATGTGTAGAGCTCCGATTTGCACGATTCAAGTTGCGTTCGAAAGCTTATTCAATGCCCTAGAACTTTGTTAAAATTACTATTCAAGAAAATGCCTCCAAAGGAGCTCAAAATTCGGATTGAGTGACAGAAGCATGAAACATCAACGATGCTTGATCCGTTTCAACTCTTTAACTTCGGGCATGTTTTTAAAGAGTGAAAAACAGTCTTCATCACACCCTAGGTGTGATACTTGCGGTTTTTTCCTTGATTTTTCTTATTCTTTTTTTTTCCCGAACGCCTGAACTTGAATCTCGCGCCATTTCTTTATACGAACTTTGTTTTGGACGATTTTCGAACCATTGCGATCCTTGTCACACCCTCTATCATGCTATATCTGTAACATACAAAAACAAGAAAACCCAAGCATGACAAATGCCAATAAAACGCGCACAATTCACCAAAAATATGGAGATTTCGGACGTAAACGCCATATCGTCTCGTGATTCAACCTGTGATGAAATGTACCCCAAAATAACATCGAATAGGCTACAAATAGGGGGTAAAATGCACACAAAATTAAAGCAAGGTTGACTTTCATCAGAAAACTTGATGTGTGATTTTCAATAGATAATCACTAAATCCTAACGCAAGCACACGGCTTATCGAGTAGTACTTAGGATGTCGATCCCAAAGGGACTTGTGGTCAATCACCAAACAGTTCCCGATTTATATTAGCTAGACAAATCAAATTTTTGGCGGTTTTTATCTAAAAATCCTAAAATTAAAGAAAATAAAGAAAGTATAATTGTCAACCAAGAACTTTCAGTTTTAAGTAAAGATTCAAATTAGAAGCATTTCTAGGATTTTGGAGTCACCACGGAATTACTATAAGACTTACCAACAATATTTCCCCCAAGATGTGATATTTAAACTTATATAGACAATTATCAAATGTTTTTACAAAAATATTCTATCTAATTATTCTCGTGATCGTACCTAAATTCATACTACACCCGGTTTCCCACGATAAAGAATGAATTTAGATCATTTAAAGAACCATAATTTCATGCCGTCAAGGTTTCTACCAAATTTTCATTCCAATAAAACCTTAGATTCAATTCTGGTTTCCTAAAGTATCAATTAAGTAGTACTTTTTTGGTCACTAATTAATCGAATAATTTATCTACGTAGAATTGCGATTATTCACCTCCTCAGGCTATTAATTTCGACAATAAAACAAGAATATCACACATGAATCAATTTATAAACATCAAATTCATAAAACAAGGGAAATATTGGATTTTTACATCATATATTCATATACGGGTTCCTCCTAATCCTAAAAACTGATATCTACTCACGTTCCATATCAAGATTCAAAGATTCAATCATAGAATTCATACTTTGACAAGAAAAATAAATAAATAAAGAGAAAGAGTAAAGAGAGAGAAATAAACCGTCAAAGTATTGCATAAAATAATCCAACCTTGAAAAAACTTCGTTCTTGAGTTCTTAAAACCTAAAATCCTTGTTCTTGGGGATGGGAGATGCTGATGATGAAGGAATGAAATAATCGACTAAAAAATCTGATGAATGAGGCATTGCCTCGAATCTTCAAGTGTTGTATACTGGATTGATCTTGATGAATAACAACACTTGAAGTTTCTGGATTTTGCAATGTAAGCCTTAGAAGATTTTAGAGAATGAAGAACTCACCAGAGTAACTTGAATGCTCAAAATACAGAGTATTATTGTATATGTCTTCTAGTTGCCAAGTCTTCTCTTAATAGGCACATATCCAATGTTCAAAATTTGAATTCAAATGACGTTTATAGGATATGCCTGATTATTCTCTGAAATTCTCTGACGTCTGATTATATTGTCTGTGCCAGTGTCCTTCTGACATGACAGCCTGTCAACCAATGGAAATCCTTGAATATTCCAGTACTGAAAACCTTGCAAGTCCTTGATCAGACGTCTAATATTGTTCCTTATCTACAAAAATATATCCAAATTAATATTGATAACGGATCAATAAAACTTGTTCTATTTCAACTCTGATGTTGATTCAGCTTAGTTGAAATATTCTACTCAGCTTAGCTTAGCTGACTTCTTTCAATAGTTTGATTCAGCTCTGTAGGCTTGAGGGTTCTACTGAGTTTCTCTAGTTCAGCTCAGCTTAGCTGACTTGAATATTCATCTGACCTTTATTTGTGAGATCAGAGTACACCATATTTTCAATAATTGAGATTCATCATCACATTTTCTTGAATCTCAAACCTTCTACACAAGATCTATAAAGCTTGTTATAAACATATATAGGAATATGCAGTTTAAGAAAGAAACAAACACAGATAGCAATGCAAACGTAAAGAATGGCGGAATTGATAAAACACAGAAACAAGAAGAACACAGCGATTTAACGTGGTTTCCGGCGTTGTGCCGACTACTCCATCGACAGAGAAGGAGATATTTTATTATGCACAGAATTACAAGGTTTTCACAAGTGTGTGAATAACACTTTGAATGACACACATTGCATTGATTATAACATTGGTATTTATAGACACAAGTCCCAAACCCTAACCGCCATAGATCTTTGTCGGAACTACCATACATACCCCAGATGTGGACCCCAGCTCCAGATGTTATCCACCAGATGAAACTCAGCTCAAAACTGACTTCCCAGACTTGTAATCAACTGCACAGATGTAGAACTCAGCTATACTCAGCATAACTCAGTAGTCCAAAAACTGACTGTTGACTTCAGAAGAAACTCAGTTGTACTTCATCAAACCGACTTTCACGTAAATCGAATATACTTAACCGAACCGACCATCAATCTCGCCTCGCTTTTCCCAGATTAGTTCCACCAGATATTTCTCAGTTTAGAGATCAAGTCACCAAAACTGACAAATCTCCACCATGACTTGAACTCTCATTCAACGTCACCAGATTGCATAATCAGTCGTACTTGTACCAGATGCATTCGTCAATGCCAGGATTTACAGTACCAGACTTCTTCTCAGAATCCACTCAAGTTGATATGTCCTCAACTGAGTATCCAGAATTCAGTTTACAAGCTTTGAATATTTAGCAAGTCTAGACACAACTGAAACTTGCTCTGTTGAACTGGTTTATTGAACATATCAGTGGGGTTTTCCTTGGTGCTGATCTTCTTCACTACAACCCTCTTCTCATTTCTCAGAAAATGATACCTTACATCAATATGCTTGGTTCTCTCATGATGAACCTGATCCTTAGCTAGACAAATTGCACTTAAACTGTCACAATAGATCTCATTTTGATCCTGATGTAGCCCAAAATCACTGACTAGTCCCTTCAACCAAACACCCTCATTTGCTGCTTTAGTAAGAGCCATATACTCAGCTTCAGTAGTTGATAAAGCCACTATTGCTTGAAGAGTTGCTTTCCAGCTGACAATTGAATTGAAAACATAAACAGTCATAGACTTTCTACTGTCCACATCACCTGCATAATCAGCATCACAGTATCATGTGATCAGTTTCTCAGTATCACCTCCATAAATGAGACCAACATCATTTGTACCTCTAAGGTACCTGAACATTCTTTTCACAGCTTTCCAGTGTTCCTTTTCAGGTTGGGCCATAAACCTGCTGACTACACTGACTGCCTGAGCCAGATCAGGCCTAGTGCACATCATGGCATACATCAGACTGCCAACTGCACTAGCATAAGGAACTCTTGACATGTACTTCTTCTCCTCTGCTGACGGTGAAGCAAAAACTGACAAATGAACATTTGATGCCATAGGAGTATCTATTGGCTTAGCGACCGACATGCCAAACTTTGACAAAATCTTCTCGTATATAGCCCCGTCGAGATAAAAATAGTTTCTTCGATTTCTATCTCTCCGATCTCAATCCTCAAAATTTTCTTGGCCGCACCCAAATCTTTCATTTCAAACTCAGATCGGGAAGGTCTTTCAGATACTGAACATCAGACTTCTTCTTTGCAGCTATCAGCATGTCATCTACATATAACACAAGATAGATGTATGATCCATCTTCCAACTAACGGTTGTAAACACAGCAATCATAAGGACTTCTGATGTAACCCAACTGGATCATATAACTGTCAAACCTTTTATACCACTGTATAAGAGCTTGCTTCAGTCCATACAAGGACTTCTTCAACTTACACACAAGATCTTCCTTACCAGGAACATGGAAACCCTCTGGCTGAGTCATGTATATCTCTTTGTCTACCTCACCATGTAAAAAAGCTGTCTTCACATCTAACTGCTCAAGTTCAAGATCTTCATGTGCCACCATTGCAAGTAACACTCTGATTGAAGTATGTCTGACTACTAGTGAGAATATCTTATCAAAGTCCACCCCTTCTTTCTAACTGAACCCTCTTGCAACCAAACGTGCCTTACACTTAACTCTTTCTGCCTCAGTTATTCCTTCCTTCTTCTTGAAAATCTATTTGCTAGTAACAACTCTCATTTCATCTCCCATGGCATCAAGCCATTGAGATGCTTCAGAACATGTCACTGCTTCCCTATAAGTAGAAGGTTCAAAACCATCCACTTCTTCTGCAACTTGAAGTGCGTATCCAACCATATCATCAAACCCATACCTTCTAGGAGGTATCCTAACATTGGATCTTCTAGCTCCGCTGACAGCTATACTCTGCTGACCCACATTCTCAGTTTGACGCTCAATTGACATTTGCTCATCTGACTGGCTTGGATTCAGCTCTGGTTCAAGCAACCAGATCAGACGAAAACTGACTTGGATCAGTTGATTGTTGCATTCCAACTGACTCCACCTGAAGCTCCACCTTACTGTCAGTTTTCTTAGTTTCAGCACTGGTTTCAGTTTCGTTATCCTTCCCACCGATGAAACGAGTACCAAATTTTCATCGAAAATTGTATCTCTGCTGAGAATGACTCTGTTTTCTGCTGATGACCAAATTTTGTACCCCTTTACTCCATCACCATACCCCACAAACACTCATTTATTGGCCCTTGGTTCCAGTTTCCCTTCACTGACAAGATAGTAAACTGTGCTTCCAAATACCCTTAGAACTGAATAATCTGCAGGCTTGCCTAACCACATCTCAACTGGTGTTTTGAGACTGATCCCTGTGTGAGGACTCCTGTTGATCAAGTAGCAAGCTGTGGTAACAGCCTCTGCCCAAAATCTCCTTGATAAACCAGCATGAGAAAGCATACATATTTCTATCTCCAGAAGAGTTTGATTCATTCTCTCAACTACACCATTATGCTGAGGAGTATTCCTGACTGTATGATGTCTGGCAATACCCTCAGTTTTGCACAATGTATCAAACTCAGTCCAGCAGAATTCCAGACCATTATCTGTATGTAGCCTCTTGATCTTCTTCCACAACTGATTTTCAACTAGAGCCTTCCATTGCATGAAGATCTTGAATGCCTCACTTTTGTGTTTCATCAGTACCACCCAAGTCATCCGTGAATAGTCATCTATGAAGGACACAAAATATCTGTGACCACCCAATGACACCACCTTTGATGGCCCCCAACAATCAAAATGAATGTAATCAAGTGATGACTTTGTGTTGTGTACCCCTTTCGAGAACTTGCTCCTATGAAGCTTCCGAAACACACAATGCTCACAAAAGTCCAGATTCTTGACCTTACATCCCCCAAGAAGATCTTTCTAAGAAAGAACTTGCATCCCCTTTTCACCCATATGACCCAATCTCATGTGCCACGGTTTTCTAAGCTGTGACTGAAGAACCTCAGCTGATGCCACAACAGCAGAACCAGCAACAACTGACCATTGTAATATATACAAAGTCCCTTTCTTGATTCCTTTGAGAACTTCAACTGAGTTTTTATAGACACTCAGCACGCCACTTTCCCTCTTAAAACTGAATCCCCTGCTGTCCAAAGAACTGAGAGATACCAAGTTTTTGGTCATTTGTGGAACATGTCTAACTTCACTCAGTTTACAGAATGTTCCATCCTCTGTCCTTAACTGAAATGAGCCAATCCCAAGTACCTTACAGACCTTGTTGTTTGCCACAAATATATGACCACCATCTATCTGCTGATAACTTGAGAACCACTCTCTGTGAGGGCAAATATGAAAGGATGCCCCAGAGTCCAGAATCCACACATCAGTTTGATGTGCTGACTCTCCTGCCACTAGGACCATGTCCTCATCTGAATCATGCTCAGCTGCTACAGCAGCTGTGCCAGAACTGTTCTCCTATTTCTTCCTCTTTCGACAATTGGACTTTCAATTTCCCTGCTCCTTACAATAATTAAAGACATCTGTGGGTTTAGGGCCTTTGGACCTTATCTTCTTGGAACTTTTCTTCCTAGACTGACCATGCTCTTTTCCACTGCTACAACTGACTATCGATCCCTGCCTCGACCGTGTCGATCCACTTGCCTTATGTCTCAGCTCCCTGGCATGTAAAGCTGACCTTACATCCTCTAAAGCAACTGTATCCTTCCCAACTATGAAAGACTGCACAAAGTTCTCATAGGAAACTGAAGAGAGTTTGAGAAAGTAAATAATACTTGAGTAAACTTCAACTTAGTTTATTCATTGATATGAGAGGTGTATAAATAGATACAATTGAGAGAGACTAGCAAGCTAGCTTGGGCGGCCACTTGAGTATGTAGATGTGGGCGGCAAGCATGCAAAAGTAAAAGTAAAAGCTATGTCTATGACATAAAGTAAACTAGAGTTTGACATATTAATTGTTTATATGTATCACAATTAATATGTCTTTTACAATTAAATAAAGTGTACAAAATATCCTGTACGAACTCCTGAGGCTGCTGGGCACCTGTCGAACTTCAAACATCTGGCCGAAGTAATGCTGTAATATTTCCACACCCCCCCTCAAACTGGGCTGTATATGTTGATGCAGCCAAGTTTGCTACTAAGTCCGTCGAACATAAGAGGTGGAATAGCCTTGGTAAGAATATCGCATTCGATCCGCCGAGGGAACATACCGGAGTTGAATAATCTTAGCATCAATCTTTTCCTTCGTAGAAAGTGTCGTCAATGTCCACATGCTTGGTTTTATCATGATGGACAGGATCTTCACCATGCATAAGGTGAATTATTATCACAAAGAGAGTGTGATAGGTTGTCGAGGAGGTTTGAAGTTCGCCGCACTTTTTAGCCATAGAGCTTCACAAATGCCAAGTACAAGTGCCCCGAGTTCGGCAAGATCGCTTCTTGACACAAGAGGTTGTTTCTTGCTTCTCCAAGTAACCAGGTTCCCCCATACATATGAGCAATAGCCTCGTGGTAGATCGTCCGTCAATGTGACATCCCCCCAATCAAGCATCGTGTAGACCTTGATTGATCTATCGGTAGACTTGGTGAAGTGCGAGGCCTTGGCTAGGAGTGGACTTTAAATATCTCGTATCCTATTCACAAGCA
This sequence comes from Gentiana straminea, assembly GCA_036785695.1. Taxonomy (NCBI): domain Eukaryota; kingdom Viridiplantae; phylum Streptophyta; class Magnoliopsida; order Gentianales; family Gentianaceae; genus Gentiana; species Gentiana straminea. The sequence continues at coordinate 1,213,731 of JAVUPR010000174.1, forward strand.
TCCCAATGTTGCTCGGCAGGGCGTGCATGAACTGACTGACCAGACTAACCCCATATGCAATATCAGGCCTTGTGTGAGAAAGGTAGATGAGTTTACCTACAAGCCTTTGATATTGTTCTTTTCTGACAGCAATGTCACCATGCAGTAGGGTGTTACTGGGGTCTACTGGGGATACAACAGGTTTGCATCCCAGCATGCCAGTTTCCTTCAGTAGATCCAATACATACTTCCTTTGGGAGATTGAAATGCCTTTGGTGTTTCTAGCCACTTCCATACCAAGAAAGTACTTGAGGTAGCCCAGATCCTTAACTTGGAACACCTTTGCCAGTAGAGTCTTTAAATTTTGAATCTCAGTAGAGTCATCTCCAGTAAGGATGATGTAATATCCCGAAATTTTGACTTACTAATTATTTAATAAAGGATCTAATTATTCAGGAAATTATGGGGAAATTATGGGATTTAATAATTTTTATGAAGGGATTTATTAGTAATTAAAAAGGAGTTTTAATCACTTAATGAATAAAAAGGGTTTTCACTCCTTTTTCCTCCCTTATTTTTTTCCCCAAGCAAAAATTTTCAGCCTCAAAACCTCCCTTGCCGCCGACTTGCTTGTAAGGAGGAAGGAGAGAAAAATCTCTCCTTGGTGTTTAGGAATTCGTCGTCGGTAATCATTGTTTTCTTTTATAGATTCGAGCTTCGTTGAGGATCGTTTCTAGCTTAGCAAGGGCTTTCAAAAACGCAGCAAATTCCGGTAAGGATAATTCTATGCTGTCAAAAGTTTAACTTGATGCTGTAAAAGTTTAATTTAAGACTTCTATGCTTGTGTGCCACGGTTTTGGTGTGTTAAATGTTCCTAGTAGTGTGTTTTTGTGTTAGTTAAAATCTACGGTCGATATGATACCTTTGTATGAAGTTTTTACGGGCCTAAAGTGTTGTTTTTCGCTTGTGTTGTGGAGAAACGGCTCAGAAATCGCGTAGAGAGCTTTTAGGGTTTTAGTTGAAACCCAGGCTGGACGGGCGTCCGCCTTGAGAGGACGGGCGTCCAGTCTTGGTCTCAACTCAGACGGGCGTCCGGATTCCTGGACGGGCGTCTGAAGGGCTACTTTTGATTCAGGATGTAAAGTTTTCTGGTGGACGGGCGTCCAAGTATAATGTACGGACGTCCAGGTGCTAAAAATTGATTCAGGATGTAACAGGTTTCCTTGGACGCGCGTCTGAGATCTTGGACGGGCGTCTACTTCTTCCAGACGGGCGTCCAGTTTAAATGTTCTCTCTTCTTTGTTAGTTATGGATAAACCTTATGAGCATGTTTTGTAAGTTGTGTTTGGATGAGACAACGGTATTGGTAACATTGGGTTTTGGATTTTGGGCATAGGAGTTCGTAGACCCGTAGTGGTCGGGCCGGATAGGGTAGCTCCCAAAGCCGTAAACCCGGGAAGGTTTCCTTACGACTTCAATGACCCTACGTGTTTGGGGAGTTGCAGACAGTGATGTGGTCGGGCCGGATAGGGTAGTACCCGAAGCCGGGAACCCGGGAAGGTTTCCTTGCACCCCAGCACGTGATGGTCCATCTAGTATGGTACCATTGGATGACCTTTAGGACCCTCCTCTCTAGGGCTTTACCCTTTTGAGGGATGTGCACATTCGGGACCTTTAGGTGGCTAGTTGTGATGTTTGGTATACGTTATGGGCGGGTCGTAACTTTTATAGATTGGTTGGGTCCTTCATAAATTTAGTAGTACCTTTCTTGAGTTGGTTTTACTTTTGTACACTAGATTTACTCTTACTCAACTTTATAGTTGACGGTTTGTACTTTCGTTTGACCCTCGCTATGATCCATTTATGGGGAGCAGATTCTTAGCAGGTACTTCTATGGATGTTTGCTTGTTGCTGGGATGTCACGGGGTTTGAGAGCCACGTAGTCGCAGTCACATGTTGTCTACATTATTTGAATTTTAAATTCTAAAGATTTTGATGTTCCACATAATTACATTTTCTTTCGGATTTGTACTCACTTTAATATTTTCTTTCAAAATAATGAATGGTGAATGTTTATTTTCTTTCTGCTGTGGAATGTTGAATGTTTATTTTCTTTCTGATGTGGAATGTTGAATGTTACCGCCACGACTGTGTGTCGCGATGAGTGGCACTACGGTGACCAATACCGGCGGCCGACGGGATTGGAAACCGGGGTGTTACAGATGATATCATCCACATATACAATAAGAATAGACCTTCTCTGGTTGGTTGTCTTGATGAACATAGTGTGATCTGAGTTGCATTGATGATATCCAGCAGCTTTGACCACAGTAGTAAGTTTCCCAAACCAGGCTCTTGGGGATTGCTTCGGGCCATATAGAGATGTTCGAGTTTGCATACCTTGCCCCGAGTGTGAGGATTGACAAAACCAGGAGGTACATTCATATAGACTTCCTCGGTGAGATCACCATTGAGAAAAGCATTTTTGATATCCAATTGGTATAGAGGCCGACCCGGTTGGACAACTAGAGAGATCGAACCCCGACAAGTGTTGAGTTTTGCCACTGGTGCAAAAGTTTCCTTATAGTCAATACCATAAGTTTGAGTGAATCCCCTTGCTACCAATCTGGCTTTGTACTTGTCAATTGTACCATCGCATTGTATTTGATAGTGAATAACCATCTGCAGCTAACTGTCTTTTTGCCTTTTGGAAGAGTTGTGAGATCCCAAGTATGATTATCCAGGAGGGTAGTCATCTCTGTTTTAACGGCAGCCTTCCACTTATCATTTTGAAGGGCCTCCTGAATATTTTTAGGAATAGAGTGAGAGTCCAGGTCCTGTGTAAACATAGCAAATTCAGGAGACAACTGGTCATAAGATAAATAAGTATGAATAGAATGATCGGTGCATGATCTTTTCCCTTTCCTTAGAGCAATAGGTCCGTCATCAATGTCGGTAGGTGCCGTGGTTCGGCGCCTCTCGAGTCGCAGGGTGTTGAGGCTCAGCAGGCTCAGGTTCAGCAGCCTCTGGGTCAGTAGGATGCTGAGGTCCAGCAGGCTCAGGGTTAGTAGGGTGCTGAGGTTCAGTCTGCTGAGTCTCAGTAGGTTGCTGAGGGTTAAGAGTTTGTTGAGGGAACGGATTTAGATCAATTTCAATAAGATTTCCATCGTTGATCGCTTCAAGAGACTTGTCTTTGTAGTAGGGAGTCCTTTCAAAGAATTTTGCATCCATAGAGTTGTAAAATTTCTTTTCGTAGGTGAATAGCATTTGTAACCTTTCCGTCCTTAGCATACCCTAGGAAAATGCACTTGTGAGCTTTGGGATCAAGTTTGCTTCGTGTTGGGCATGGATATAAACAAACACAAGACAACCAAAGATTTTTGGAGGCAATTGGGCAATAAGATGAGGGCGGGAGTGTGTGGTCGGCGGGGTTTGGATAGGAGTCTTGAAACCTAACACTATTTGGGAAGCCCGTTGATTAAGTATGTGGCGATCAATATAGCTTCACCCCACATATATTTTGGAACATTTGTAGTGAACATGATTTATCTGGCCATTTCCAGCAGGTGCCTATTCTTTCTCTCAGCAACTCCATTTTGCTGAGGTGTCTCAACACAACTACTGATATGGACAATTCCCTTATTCATCAAGAAATTACTGAGATTAGACTCATAATATTCAAGAGCATTGTCAGTCTTCAAAATTTTAATCTTAATGTCAAACTGAGTAGAGACCATGTTGTAAAACTCTTGAAAGATGGATCCAACTTCAGATTTATCCTTCATTAAAAATAACCAAGTGGTTCTGGTGTGGTCATCTATGAAGGTTACAAACCACCTTTTGCCTGTTATACTTTTCACTCTTGAGGGTCCCCATACATCACTGTGAATTAAGGTGAAAGGTGTGGATAGGAAGTGAGGTAATTTAGTATACACAGATTTGGTGAGTTTGGAAAATTGACAAATATCGCATTGAAGATCATTAAGATTACATCCTTTAAACAATTCTGGAATTAAAGACTTTAAATAACCAAAACTTGGATGTCCTAGTCTATAATTCCATAACATGATATTGTCTAGGTTTTGAGTGCAGGCTGCTGAGGCAGATTCAGTCTTCAGTCTTCAGCAGGGTTGATCACAAACGATCCGAGCGGTGGTTTAGCTTGACCAATCACTTCCTGTGAAGAAAGATCCTGGAATGTGCACTGATCCTTATCAAAAACAACAGTCCAATTCAGATCTTTAGTGAGTTTACTGACATATATAAGGTTACAATCTAACTTTGGAACAAATAAGACCCCTTGTAGATATATCTGATTAGTAAGTTTAACCTTCCCAACACCTTTTGCATAAGAAACAGAACCATCAGCAGTTTTAATTCTGTGAATTTGGGTGCATGGCATATAGTGGGTAATGAGGTTTTTATTACCAGTCTTGTGGGAAGAAGCCCAGAATCAACAATCCAAGTCTCATTACTAAGAGGTGAGCGGAATATACCTGTTTTAGCATGAGTGGCCATTTCAGTAGAGGAGCTACCTTCCTGATGCTGAGCAATAAAGGCTTTAAAGGCAGCAAACTGAGCATTCAAATGGCTGTCATTCTCCTCGTCACTGGCAAGTCCGCCTTGATTTTCCCTGGTTGGTTTTGAGGTTTTAGAGGGATTAGGCTTGCCATGAAGCTTCCAGCAATTGTCCTTGGTGTGATTTGTGCGTTTGCAGTGATCACAGAACAACCTTCCAGTTTTCTCAGCAGGCTTCCTGTAAGTCCCAGTAACCTCGGCGGCCTTCCCGACATTCGGCAGGCGCACCTTCGTAGGGTTATCGGCGGGGGTGTTCAAAGCGAAGCATGACTTTCCTCCTCGCTTTCTTCATGTTTGACCTCGGGAAACATGGATTTGAGATTTGGGAGAGGTTTTGTGGCAAGAATTCTCCCTCTAACATCATCAAGAGTAGGGTTCGGTCCGGTGAGGAACTTGAAGACTCTTTTCTTTTCTATGATGTCCTTATAGAGGGCGCATCCTTAACATCATTCCGGGGGTGAGTTTCAAAGCATATCTAAGTGTTGCCATGCCTTAGATAGTTGGTTGAAGTATTGAGTTACGGACATATCCCCTTGTCTCAGCTTTGAATTTGAGCTTCAAGTTCGTACACTTCGATGTATTGTCTTTCTTGGAGTAAAGATCTACGGCATTGTCCCGCATTTCTTTTGCGTATCATACATCATAAAGTTCTCACCGATCTCTTTTGTCATTGATCTTGTGAGAATGGTCATGACTTGATTATTAGCGAGTGTCCCATGCTTCAAATCCTGGGTCATCTTCAGCAGGGGCAGGTTTAGAGCCGGACAGGTATCCCATCTTACCTTGTCCTGAGATGTACATTTTCATGGATCTTGACCACAGCAAGTAGTTGTTGCCATCAAGTCTATGATTTGTAAAAGAAGAAGATTCAGTGACCCCACCGCCGAGGCGGTCGGGAGTCTCTTGGTGAAGATGAACTGTCAGTTACAGTAGACATTTTGGAAAACAAACACTGAGTTGCAGTGGATTTTAGAACTCAGTAACCTTGTGCTCTGCTACCATGAAGAGAGTTTGAGAAAGTAAATAATACTTGAGTAAACTTCAACTTAGTTTATTCATTGATATGAGAGGTGTATAAATAGATACAATTGAGAGAGACTAGCAAGCTAACTTGGGCGGCCACTTGAGTATGTAGATGTGGGCGGCAAGCATGCAAAAGTAAAAGTAAAAGCTATGTCTATGACATAAAGTAAACTAGAGTTTGACATATTAATTGTTTATATGTATCACAATTAATATGTCTTTAACAATTAAATAAAGTGTACAAAATATCATGTACGAACTCCCGAGGGCCTTGGGCACCTGCTTTGAACTTCGACGATCTGTCGAAGTAATGTTGTAATATTTCCACAGAAACTGGTAATGAAACCAGCAAAATCAAAGCAGCATCTTCATCCTCAATCTTAACATCAATATTCCTGAGATCAAGTAATATTGAATTCAGCTGATCAAGATGATCTCTCAATTGATCCCCCTCATGCATCCTTAGGCTGAACAGCCTCTGCTTCAGCAGCAACTTGTTGGTTAATGACTTAGTCATATACAGGCTTTCAAGCTTCAACCATAACTTGTCAGCGGTGTCTTCCTCTGCAACTTCTGTGATAACATCATCAGATAAGCACAACATGATGGTTGAATGTGCTTTCTCCTCAGTCTGGCATAATCTGTAGAATTGGCATCCCTTCTACCGGATAAAGGAGTCCACAATCCTTGTTGCTTTAACAAGGCCCGCATCTTGATTTGCCATAAACTGAAATTGTTCCTCCCTGTAAATTTATCAATCTTCACGTTCATTGCTGACATCCTTCTAATTAAAGAACAAACCTTTGATCACAAAATCCTAGCACCGGTAACCGGTCTTGGTGAAGATCAACTCTGTTCACCTGCAGCTCCTGAATCTTGAACATATCGCTCTGATACCAATTTGTTATAAACACAGATAGGAATATGCAGTTTAAGAAAGAAACAAATACAGATAGCAATGCAAACGTAAAGAATGGCGGAATTGATAAAACACAGAAACAAGAAGAACACAACGATTTAATGTGGTTTCCGGTGTTGTGCCGACTACTACACGGACAGAGAAGGAGATATTTTACTATGCATAGAATTACAAGGTTTTCACAAGTGTGTGAATAACACTTTGAATGACACACATTGCATTGATTACAACATTGGTATTTATAGACACAAGTCCCAAACCCTAACCGCCATAGATCTTTGTCAGAACTACCATAAATACCCCAGATGTGGACCCTAAACTGACTTCCCAGACTTGTAATCAACTTCCCAGGTGTAGAACTCAACTATACTCAGCATAACTCAGTAGTCTAGAAATTAACTGCTGACTTCAGAAGAAACTCAGTTGCACATCATCAAACTGACTTTCACATAACTGAATATACTTAACTAAACTGACCATCAATCTCAGTCTCAGTTTTCCCAGATTAGTTCCACCAGATATTTCTCAGTTTAGAGATCAAGTCACCAAAACTGACAAAGCTAATTCAAGCCATCACAGACTTACCTAAAGTTTAACTTTATAGTCTCAACTTTTATCTTCCAGACTGAGTTTGCACCCTCAGCCTTCATCTTCAGTCTTCAGCACTAAGTTTGTTCTCTCATCCTTCAGCTTAGCTAAGCATACGATACTAGACACTACTGTTTTTTCTAAAATCTAACCCTAGTCCACTGGGATCCTATCAACTGACTATTTCACTGCTTGTCTGATTAACCTATATAATATTATAATCTAGTAAGACCAATACATTCAATTCTAGACATCTTTTTGCTAGCATCTATGATAGCAAGTATGGCACTAAACATCAAAACCTAATTATTTCTAACAATTTCCACCTTTTTCATGATGCCAATACCCTCAACAGCTAAGCAAAAATATAAGAAAACAAAAATGAACAAGAACTTTGAAGATTTTTTTCATTATAATACATTGATTTCAATTATTACATAGCTAAGTACATAAATAAATACAATAAAGATGTTCTTTCGTTATTTCGATCCGTCGACTTTTCTTGGCTTCAAACTTCTCTTATGGCATTTTCTTCCCATTTTCTTTCAAGAGGTGTGAAATCTATATAGGTGTGAAAATATTACCATTCATTCCAAGCCTTTTCAATTGTTGGGTGAATGCCTTCCTCAGAAAGACTTCCTCCTTCATAAAGATCTAGGAATTCACTATAAGATTCCAAGGTTGTTGGGAGTGAAGCCTTTTCACCTTTGTTCTGTCGATTCAATCATTCTAACTCTCTTTTCTTCTTGATTTGTTCTTTGTAAACTTTGGTTTCAAAAGAGAAAGTAAAACCTTCAAGCTCAGTCATATCGAAATATGGTTTCTTTCTAGAGTTGTACTCCACTTTGAATTTTCCGTAAAGTTCATCAATCAAGCAAACTCTACCATTTGATGGATTCCTTAGTTCAGCAAAAGCTTCACAATATGCCAATTTTCTCGCTTCTCTTGCTTGAGCTAAGTCTACTCCCCCCTTATTAGCAGCATCAGAATGAAGTGTCAAGAGCTGAGTCGGCTTGCCTGACATGTGACCAAACAACTTAGCTAAGTCTCCATAAGCTCAATTCTGGACTAAGCAGACTTGGTATGCTTAAATAGATTCTCATCAAGAAAATATAATTTCTTCCCCAAAGTTTTGTCATTGTATTTAACAAAACCGTCAAGTTCAACCAACATTGAATTCATTTGATCAAAATTGATCTTTAAAACCAGCATTTTATGATAAGGGGCTTCAATTGTTCTTCCCATGTTCTCAACAAGATTGACCAAGTGCATTAAAATCAAAAAATTCTAATATGGTATATCAAACAGACATGGATCAGTCAGTAGAAGAAGATCAAGCCCACAGCAGGTGTGCTGGATCAGGGTTTCCAAATATTATTCTTAAGATACTGGCTAGATAAGCTGATGGCTCTGCTGAGTTCTGATTCCATTAGGGATGTAGGACATGCAGTCAACCAGATTAATGAAGTGAACAATCACTTCTCACTTGTTCAATGATTAGGTGACCTAAATTTGATAAAGCCTATACAATGCATCTCAGACTCTGGTCCCACAGATCACATTGTAGGTCCCTTTGAGCTATTAAGTAATCACAGACTTTTACTTAACATAAAAGTGGGATTACCAAATGGCAATACTACTTCTGTAACACATATGGGACAAGCCAGGATTAATCCTCAGCCGGTCTTGCATAATGTGTTATAGATTCCTGGTTTTAAGTAAATTTGACATCTTTAGTTGTCTTCACTGCTAATAAGTGTGTTTTTCAGGACATCAAGAAAAACATGATAGGTTCAGCTGAGTTGCACCAAACACTCTATGTTTTACTACAACAGCCTGTCAAACAAATTGTTGTGAATTCTGTTTCTAATTCTGTACAAAATAACACTATATCTAATAGAGTAGATGATGCACTTTTATGGAATTGTAGGCTATGGCATTTTCCTCACAAAAGATTGCAAGTTATTAGTTCCAGATCTGCTAATGTAAAGTTTTGGTAACATAATCTGTGTTTTGTGTGCCCTATGGCCAAACTAAAAAAATCATTTTCCTTTAAGTACCACTATTGTTAAAGATGTGTTTGATTTTATAAATATTAATATCTGGTGCCCTTTAATGCACTCTACTATGAATGGACAGCAATATTTATTAACTGTGGTTGGTGATTATTCTAGATTTACATGGGTGTTTTTAATGAGACAGAAGTTTGAGGATTGTGATTTAGTTAAATCTTTTGTTAAGTTTGTCTCTACTCAATTAATAAAACTATCAAAGTAATCGGATATGTCATTAGAGCTGGGCTCCAACTCACATATTTTTATGAACAGCACGGCATTATCCATCAGAGCTCTTGTGTCACCACACCAAGCAGAATGGTATAGTAGAAAGAAAACATCAGCATCTACTGGATGTAGCCATAGGTCTAAGGTTTCAGAGAAACCTACCAATTGAATATTGGGGTTTTTGCAAGTTTCCTTGTTACGAATTCACCCCAGTCGAAGACCCCACCGTGGTATGCGCCAATACGCCCACCAAAAGCCTTTATGGCGTGGGTGTGACACAGATGTCATGGGTGATCATTGGTCTGATGCTTCGGGCGAAACCAATTCATAGGGTGTGACGGGCGGTGTGTACAAGGCCCGAGTACATATTCACTGTGGCATGCTGGTCCGCGATTATTAATGATTCCAACTTCATGTTCCCAAGTTGCAGAGGACAATCTGATATGAGGCAATCTTTCCGCATTCGCTCGGCTTTACAGTCTTATTTGACCTATATTATTTTCTATTTTGAGGTTAATTATAGTATTCAGAGTTTGTGGGTACCGCTCTCGCAGCCTGCACTGAAACGATGCTTTATCCCTGCTACGCCTCAACGCATAACGAGCATTAAATCCTCTTTCACACTTCCATCACTAAACAAACACTTGAAAGGTCATCCCTCACGGCTTGAGTTCAGTGTTAGTGGAAAAGTCCCCACCCACTTAGTGGCCATCTTTAGGGAAATAATTTAAGTCCCCTACCCAAAAAAGGGGAGGTTGATTCCATTGTTTAATGTAAGTCCCCAACCTAGCATACCAACGAACCTTACAGTCGAGTGGTGAACCTTAGAGTCGAGTGGCGAACGAACGAACCTTACAGTCGAGTGGGTATCGAACCTCTTTAGTTAGGGAAAAAAGATATGGCGCTTCTACTTTGATTGGTCGAGATACTTTTAGTGTAAGTGTTAAAACACTTAATAGATAATAATAGTGCGTCTTTAAATCCTGTAATGGACTAGACTCCGCCTTATATAGTGTTTTATAACTGTATAATACAGTAATATGTAATTGGCAAAAGATTATTCCATCCTTTTAAATAAAGTGGTAAAGGTGAATCAGTTCGTACAAAACTCATATTCGTGCGAGTGGCTAAAGGAGTATCTGAAGAGAGAGGTAAACCCCCCAAACAAAGTTGCTCGTCAGAGGTGCGTATGAGTGGCTTTCCCACAATCGAGTGGCTTCATGTTCCTATTGCAGGATATATGTGGAATACATTTTAAAAAAGGGTAGGCAACCAAAAGATGCATGAAATAAGAGAATAAATCATTTATCATGTTACAATGTTTGACTACGTTAATACAATTAGGACGAGATTGAACAAAAATAAGTTAAGTCGAGCTTCAATCTAAGACAGAGTTGAGCGCTGATAGCTTGTAGTGAAAAACCCTCTTATGAAACTAATTGAATGCAGCCGTTAGTACTTAAGTAGTGGTGGTTTTAAACCCTTGTAAATGTGATAGAAAGCCGTTTCCTTGTTTTCAAATTAAACCCTTCGCATTTCTTTTAAATCAAGGTAGGTCATGACTTATGTAATTTAGTCGGTCGGGGAAGCTATCGCTTCGTACACAGCTCTGCTTCCTCTGACGAGTGGCGTACGCACCTCTGATGAGCATTAAATCATCTTCTGGCAAAGCTTCTGAAGGATGTAGGAGCTCAGATCTAAATAAATTAGATCTTTTCGCACCGGATGGATCACGATCTATGAACTACATATCATAAACAAAGGATCTAAACTTCCTACAAGGGGGTTTAGATCTACTTACCAATAGTTGGATGAGTAGCCTTGATCTTCCAACGTGTGTCTCCAAACGGCGGTTGGTGGACACCGATCCTTGGAATCAGAACCTCCTTGATATGCAACCAAGAAAAAAACCGAAGTTTTTCTTCAACCGGGGAATGCTAAGGATCGAACTCCTTAGCCTTTTTTATGTATAAATTTCGTGGATTGTGTGTATGTGAGGCTCGGGAGAGATCTCCTTTTATAGAAGAAAAATCTTTGGCCTCCAAGGAAAAATATAATTTAATTAGATAATTACAATTATATTTTCCTAATCATATTAGAAAATCCTAGGATAATCTAGAACCAATCTAGAATCAATTAATGATCAATTTAATATATTTGTAATTAATTAAATAACGGATAAATAATTAATTACTGTGCAATATGACATCATCCGAGAAAACCTATTCCAAGGAGGAAACTCTCATACTGGCGCCACACACACCACCCCAGGCCCACAGAAAATGTCTTTTCTGTGTATTATATTATTTAGCCCAACTAAATAATATTTCGCATATCAATTAATTAGCCCAGCCAATTAATCATCGCTGAGGCCCAATAACAAGAAAACACTCGTATTATAGGAGTCACGTTGAGGACCATGGACCTATAACCAGTAGCTCCAATAATTAAGTAAAATATTCATCGAACAGAATATTCATACTTAAATTATTAATTTCGGGATTACGCCACCATAAACCCGAAATTGAACTCTACCAATTATAGATATGTACTTACACTCAACCCATCGAGTAAATAAGCGTTCATTGATATAATCACTACGTACGGACTAACCCTCCATACACTGTCCATTCTGAGTGGGAAGTCTCCGTAAACCTGACTCGGAATATCTTATCTTTATTTACCATTAACCCCCTAGTGATCAATTAGTTCACATATTTGACTAGTAGATAATTAGTCTAAATATGAACTCGGCCTATTGATCATTTTCTTAGGGCTAACAAATAAGGGGACTGTCTCTCTACTTCCCGCATGAAGGAATGGATTCCATGTCTATGAAAACCAGAACTACTCACACATCAGGGAATAGTGCCAACGAGAAGTGACTTGGATCACATATCAAAGTGATCCGTAACTAACACATCAAACACTACCCCGAGACAAGCAGCACCCTGTGATCACTTCAGGATTAAGGTCAATCCATATATGATCATCTAATGATTTAATAAGATTTCTTGATTACGGAATTATATCAAGAAATACAGATTAAATCGGTCATGTCCTATATGAATGCCATCATATATAAATGCCCCAATAGGTACCCTCTACCGACAGTCCGGATAAGACTATCACACCCTAAGGTGTTCTGGGTGCATTACTGGTGTTTTAATCATAAGACCCTAAACTCTGATTAAGTTCACCACGGACAAACAGTTTAAGTATATCACCACTAACTCAATCCTCACGTGTAAACCATACACTGAGTTAAGTGGTTACATACTGATATACTTAGGGTTTGCAGCAGTGTATTAATTACAAGAACAAAGCAAGTAATGAGATAAATTCTGTCATTCATTACCTAAAAAAATTACACAAATTGTCTTACGGGCACCACACCTAACAATCTCCCACTTGCACAAAATGACAAGCAACGATTTTTTATTAGAGAACACCCTTTCACATTTCATTCACAACACTCTCCCACTTGCTCTTAAAGCAGATGAGACATATCCCTCTATACCGTACCCTCCAAGCACATAAGAGTGACATTAAATGCCAAGCGACTTGGTACACTGACCAGTCAGGTTGTCGGCTAGAGACAATCTTTAGGATCGAAACGTCGCCGGTCCATCCAATCAGGCGGTACACTCTCTCAATATGCTTTTGACCTCTAGTGACTGAGAAGATCCTTATAAGATATCTCTTCACTGTTTGCACAATGAAGTGATATCGGCTTATCAGACCTGAAATTACTCCCAGATCAGGAAGGAAATTCTAAGTTATATCGCCTCTCAAGCTGCTCCGAAAGCTGCTATGTATCCGACTAATTAAAGTCGAATTAGCGGTGATGGATTTCTCCATCCTATAGCTCCATCACACGAGTAAACACTGAGCCCGAGATCATCCCAACGATCATCCTTAATCTGACTATAAGTTAGAAACATTGTAGTCAAACATATTCAAGTTTGCCCCCAAATATACAAGCACATTATTCCTCGTTCTCCAAAGATACTTGAGGACGTACTAGACTGCTACACAATGTTTGAATCCGATATTCGACTACTATTGACTTGAGCAAAAATCAAAGAATTACGCAGAATGGTATGAGTTTGTGAAAGATGCAATTTTTTCCGTTAGTCTATCTTATTTCGGAATAGATAACCTGACTTCCACTTTTTCCCAGAGAGATTCTATCCTATTTTCTGTTTATCCGAAGATTTCGAGAATCATTCTTGAGAGATAGGGTAGGACTACTCTCGTTGAATGTTGCATATGTATATGCATGATCATCTTATTCAATAAGATGGATGGGATAGCCAATGACTCATTCTTGTGAATTTGACTGAATCAGATTCTTAGAATATAGTCCAATTCTCTCATCCAGAGAATCTTGGCGTGTCAGTTTCCGACTTCAGATAACACACCCATGTAGATATAAATTGCAATGTTACCATTCATGAACAATAATAATTCTACTTTACCAATATTGATACCCAGTCTACGAAAGACTATCAATATTTTGGTCAAGTCCTCATATTCTAAAACATGTGACTTTTAATGACCTAGAGGTTCTCATAAATCCATAAAGGACATAAGTCCCGGCAGTCAACCTGCCATTTTTCCTAACCAAGAACCTTCTGTTCCGAATGAATCCAAACTCCGTTTTTCGGCAAGAAAGTCTCAGGGAATCACCCATATTTTTTGCTTTCTAACAAAATCTGGCAAGACTGAGTGGTGCGAGAGTTCAAGGTCTGGTTAACCCTTTACTTATTTGGGAATCACCCCTAGACCACTCAGCTTCATGCTGAAAGTTAAACTTTCATATTCATTCGACTCCTTTTCCGTGTAGATCCAATTATTCCCACTGGGCCTGAGACACTCAGGTGGTTCTACAAGTGGCTGCACAGAACTGGAGTACCAAAACTCCATTCACAGGGTTAAGGCTTTCAAACCAACCTCTATGATCAGAATCCTATACAGTCCACAAAGATCCATAGGTTATCAATCACCCCAGTAGACTATAAAGTCCACAAAACCACAATGGGTCAATGGTTAAACCATACTCCCACTACGTTTTGGGTGGATTGATATTCTGATCTAGTAGTATTTATCAGTGTATTCACCAACAACCGACGTTGTTCATGGTCTGACTAAATCAGATAGTAACTTCCATGAGTAACCGTGCTCCAAGGTCTAAGGTTGTTATCTATGGATTCTTTCGAAGGGTGTGACACCAACCGTCACTTTCGATCTCAAGAATCTTATAACCAACCTTTACTCGTCAACATTAAGATATTTCACGAACATTTATCTTCTGAACGTGTATGCAAAATCTCCAGTCCTACCTTCAAGCACTAAGTGCTAAATGCCCATTTTTGTGGAAGTGGAGTAAACAGAATTTACTCCTTATCCATAAACTCACAAGCATCTTCTAGGTAGACTTCTCGGTTTACATAATAATGTTAACCGTTATATTGCAACCAATATCTCAATTCAAGTCAAGCAGTGTATAGTAGCACACCATTGACTATATAAGGCAAGATTACGGTTTCTCCCTCAGTGAAAACATTCCACTAGGTGGCAGGCCAAGCATCAGTCTCAAGACTATGCGATAGCCTCTTTCTGAGCATGGAATACTCTACTCTCTGGTAATATCAGAGACACCTCCTCGTATTTATGATAAACTAAACCGCATTTCGAGTGGTTATCAGACAAAATGTCACCACTCAAAAGCTCCCACTAGCTTGTATCTTTCACTAGACCCCTAAGGTCATTATGAACAAGCTATGATACCTCTTCAAATCTATTACCATTTCCCGATTGAAAGGAAGCTTAGTCATTGTTCCTTTGAGACAGTGTTCCTAGACCGGGAGATAGGAATCACCCTTAGCCAGTCGTCAGGTCTTATATCTAGGATATATGCACTAATTAATAGATGTTGAAGAGTTGTTTATCTTAATACGGAAACCTTTTGCCTTTAATAGTTTAAGACATGTTACATATACCTTTTCAGCATTTCTTAGTGGTTCTGACTTTATCAAACAAAAGTCCAAGTTCCAAAATCGTACAAATGTCATATTCACTTCGCTTAAGGCAACTGTAGTATCGAGATAAAAGTGATCCATTCATTCCAACGAATCTGAAACAGAAATTAAATTTCTACGATATTCAAGGATTAGAATCCGAAATTCTATTTCCTTATATCACTCCCACTATTCTAGCTGAAATAACTGCCGTTTCTACTCTATTAATTGTTAATGCACAGCTACCTTGTTCTTCCAAAAGAACATAGCTCCTGAGTCCAGTTACTCGGTTAAGAAACTCCATAGGATTCATTGGTTAGTGATCCGAAATCACTTTCGTTATCCTATACTTTCCTTATATTAATATTTCGGTTTAGCCTCAAACTTATTTAGTTTAGATGATTAACACTTGTAGACATTCTTTCCCATTCTTTACTTTCCTTAAAAGGAAATAGTCTTAAACTAGCAGTTCGTTTGAGTAGACACTTCTCGTGAACTGTGGGATGTCTAGTGAAAGCGTTACCCAGTGGGACTAATTTTCTAATAAATCAGAAAAACATAAGATTAAAGCTCCCACTAGTTTATCGGTTCCAAATACCGTCTAACTAGCAACACTTTAATTTATGATTCTCCAATTTTTCTATTAGAAAATTTCTCGTGTAGTCACTACATAATTAAAATTCACTAGAAGAATTTTACCGTCCCAATCATCTATCAAACTAATTATGGTTGTCTCTCGTTCAACACGAGTGACAGCAGTGACATACTTATTTACGTCACTTTGAGCCTTGAAGGCTCAAGAGAAATATCTATTCCGAAAAATTAATCGCATGTATGATTAACAAGTACAACGTTCTAGTTACTTACCACTTTTAAACGAAGTCGTTACTAGTAAATTTAAAGCATACACTAACAGTCTAGTACCATAGAGAGATATTTATATAGTTGTAAATAAAATTGACAGAAAATAAGTCCAAATCATACACTACTAATTAATTTTAGGAACTATAAACTAAATGTATAATCTATCCTACCGTTCCAAGGATCTAGTCTCACACCTCAGTGCCGCCTTAGGGTAGGCCAAAGAGGTGACGACTAAATTGAGATCTTTCTCTCTCGATGATTAAAATGGAATCGAACATCCAATTTTTAATCCCCGATTACCTTTCTTTTTCAGCCAAGGTATTACCAAAAATACCCATGTTAAGGGTCAAATTGTATGATTTATAACGATATATTTTATATAAAATTCCCCTATATTCGTATTATTTTCATAGAAATCGAGCCTTATATTTAAATATTGAGCAAATGATATTTTTAATGAGTAAACTTCAAAACGTAACAAATTATGTGATTTAATTGATGATTTATTGTTAATTTGGAATTATATTACATTTTGGTATCATTTGATCATTATTTAGAGCCTACAAGTGTTCAAGCTTGGAAGTGACAAGTGGCAAAAGGATAAGATCAAGGAGGACAAGTCATGAATCATCTAGAATATGCAAGAGATAAGGTTTGTTGCAAAAGATAAGGATGGTTTGTTAAGAGATAAGGACACGAATCATCGGATCGGCTCAAAGACAGTGGCGGAGTTTGGAAGCCCAAACCGGCGTTTGACGAGATAGAAGCGGCGTTCCGAGAGGAGCATAAAGCGATCGAGAGCTTAGAAGACAATTTGGAACCGGCGTTCCACGACCGAATCGGCATTCTACATGCCGAACTAGAGTTCAAACTCGGCGGCGTTCAAGATCTCTCGCCGCGATTTCCTATAAATACCAAAGCAGATCCCAAACCCATTCATATTATTCGACATTTTACATCGAAAACACTCGAGAGCGGCCGCGGTTTTTCTCGGGAGCTTTCAAGGCCGGTCACCCGAGCCTTATGCTCGGGTGATCCGGGGTTAGATTAGGCTTCTTTCCTTTGTTTTGCTTGTTGATTCATGGAGCTCAAACTATTGTATCAAACCCCGTGAGTTTGTTCGCAATTAATTCGGTCCCTGTTTTATCTTCATGATTTATGATTCGTTTTGTATCTTTTCTATGCAATTATCATGCTATTGTGTGACTAGATCGAAAGATTGGTTGCTAACTCGTTGTCTAACGTGATGAGAATCGTTGTTAGGCTAGATCACCATAGAAAAGATGTGATTTTTAACCTTGACATAACGAAAGTTGATAGGTTGATTATCTAGGTTATTAGATTGAAAGATCTTACACCTTGTTTTGTATGCGTTAATCTCTATAGATCGAAAGATGATGAGATTGATAGGCGAATTACTACGAAAGTAGGATTCATACCTTTGTAAGGTGACACCACAATTCAAGTTAAGATCATGAGGTGAACTAGGATTGAAATTACATGGTTTGTGCATTGTTTGATTTCATGTTTCCTTAGTTTTAGGACTGTTTCTATCTTCTGTGATTTTCTTGTTTGTTTGTTCTTAGTTATGTGTTTCCTGGCTTTGGACTAAAAATCCTCTGTCCAGTTTATTCTCCTCTTTAGTTTAGGTTTAGTAATAATTAGTAGTGGCAATTGAGAGAGTTAATGAAATTAGATTTCAACAGCCCAATTCCCTGTGGATCGACTCCTTACTTATCTCGCTATACTATCAACTACCCGGTGTTTGGCCGGTTAGGAGTTAGTTTTGCATCTAAGTTAGGGTTTATAAATTTTCTTTTGTTTTAAATGATGCAAAATCCTCTCAAACAAAAGTGGCGCCGTTGCCGGGGAATCGGTGTTTTGTTGGATCTACTTGAGTTAATTCTTCTATTTTGTTACGATTTATTTTTCTTTCAATAAAAGTAGCGTTAAATAAATTGAGAGTTTTTATTTTTGCCGTGTTTCGATAACCGTTGGGTTAAGAATGTGCAAAAAGTTTTTTTTACTCAATTTGTTCAACGTGAATTATGTGTTTAGGTGATATCTAATCTATCCCTCTGTGCGATAATTTGTAAAGGCTGTGGTCTATGCTGTGTTTTGAGTCTATGAGTTCTTGGGGTTTGCTGTTATTTTCCTGCATATCTGTTGCATATCTGGTATTGGACGAGCGTTCAATGTAAGTGAACGCCCGTCCAGTTTATACTCTGCAGGAGAACGCACGTTCGGTGTGCTGAACGCCCGTCTGACAATATGAACGCCCGTTCAGTCTGAGGAATGCTGTCCAGGTTCTGAATTTTCCTTGATCTGATTTTTTTTTTAATGCTTTTGTTTGACATGGATACTTTATACTAGCTTCTGTGGTTTTTTTATTTTTACGTAGATGTCCTGAACTTGCATGTTTATCTCCCCATCTACGAATCCATGTTAAATAATTGATCTTATCTCATATACTTGATTCATCTATGCAAGTTATAGTGACTGTCGGTTCTCGTAAGCTATAAATGGTCTTTTTGTTTGTTAGTAGCTAATGTCGGTTTCCGTATGCTACACACCGCTGTGATGAATCTTTTAAGCTTTGAGACTTATGTGCTTTCTTGTTGTTTTTATAACTCATATGGGTAGCTACTGTCGGTTTCCGTATGCTACGTCCTTTTCCATATGAGTTATATCTCGTTTAGTATAGTCGATCGTTGGTTTTCCATAATGCTATCACCTTTGATGAGTCTTAAGGCGCGTTCGCATTACATGTAATGAATAGTACTGTCGTTTATCGTAAGCTATCATTACTTGGTAGACGTTTATTTTATACATGTCATGTTGCAAATTAAGGGGCTAGTTTTCTTCCTTTTATTTTCTTTTATTTGTGCATCTCATTTAGTTGCATGTCATCTAGTTGCATTGTTTTCTTTTCTTTAAGGGCCGTAGTCACTGTAGGGTTGTCTTCACAACCTCGCTCACCGAGCTCGTTTGCGTTTTCTTTTATTAGGATTACATATCATGTAGTTTGCATTGTAATGTAGTTGCACCTAGCCTACTATTTTGCAATGTCCATGTATATGTTCCATCCTTATCTGAGCTTAATCTGAAACATCTCTATGATTTATTCTTCTTGTGTTTTCAATGTATAATTCTTTTTCCCCGTAGACTCTTTTTGCACCGATCAAGTATGCGGGACACTTTTGATAGGCCGTTGTGCGCTTTCACGTCGATGTCGTATTCCCGTGATGCTCCACAAGTCTCTACCGATCTATTCAAGCTTACTTGGATCCGTGATGCTCCACATTTCCAAGGATAGTCAAGCAATTTTGGTTCTTCGGGGTTCTTTCCGTAATTGCCGCTTGGAAATACAATCGGCCTAAGTTCTTAAACTTTTTATTTCGTACAACTTGAGGACAAGTTGCAATCTAAGTGTGGGGGAAGGGATTAGTATCTACACTCTTTTGCCATATTAGTCATATTTCTATGAAAAATGCTAAATTTTTCAAAATTTTGGTTTTTGTCCCGAGTGAACAAATGCATGTCTTTGTTTGAGTTTATATCATTGATGCTTTATACTGCATATTTAGTAATTTAGATGTTTCACCCAACCTATTTTTCACGTGCCATAGTAGATGATGAGCTTTTTATAAAGTTATACCCCGTTTGGATTAGTGATTTTTTATTTTCTTATAAGTCATGTGCTTAGTGCTACGTATATATCGTGATAATTATGATAGTTTGTATCTAGATCCGAAGTATGTCATACTGTGAATATCTTAAGTTTGAATGTGATAAGTAAGCGTAGCTAATGTCGAATAAGAAGTTGATTTAATTGAATTATTTGTGTGTGTCGAAAGCTAGTCGATGATTTGAGTGCGATAGGGGATTATCTCGAAATGTCCTATTCCACCATGATGACTAAAAGCTCACGACATGACTAGAAAGAGCGCCTTATGATTGGAGTAAGGTAGGGTATTATCTCGAAATGTCCTATTCTCGCTATGAGGGCAACGGCTCATTCTAATGTGTGTTTAAGTGAATAAGTTAAATCAACTAAGATATTGGTATGAATTGAATATAAGACTCGGTTTGCGTATATCTTATCCCCGTATAAACCGATGATAGATATCTTGTAGGACTATCCTCTCGAGTATTTCGAAAGGTCCTAGATTCAATCTATCATTCTTTTCGGGATATGTCACGTTTGTAGGGTGCATCTTATGAGTGTCATTTATTGCTAGTCTACGAGGGGGTATTAGCTAGTTTTGCTTGAATCAATTTCAAGTGTGGATTGGGTGGAAATTTATTATGGCTATGCACACACACACTTGGGTGAACCTCTAAAGTATTGAATATGTTTTATATTTGCTAAGATGTTTATTTGTCTCGAGCGATGCTTATGTATTGTTTTGTTCGGGACGAACAAAAGTTTAAGTGTGGGGGTGTTGTTAAGGGTCAAATTGTATGATTTATAACGATATATTTTATATAAAATTCCCCCATATTCGTATTATTTTCATAGAAATCGAGCCTTATATTTAAATATTGAGCAAATGATATTTTTAATGAGTAAACTTCAAAACGTAACAAATTATGTGATTTAATTGATGATTTATTGTTAATTTGGAATTATATTACATTTTGGTATCATTTGATCATTATTTAGGAGCCTACAAGTGTTCAAGCTTGGAAGTGACAAGTGGCAAAAGGATAAGATCAAGGAGGACAAGTCATGAATCATCTAGAATATGCAAGAGATAAGGTTTGTTGCAAAAGATAAGGATGGTTTGTTAAGAGATAAGGACACAGAATCATCGGATCAGCTCAGCACAGGTGAAACTGGAGTTTGGAAGCCCAAACTGGCGTTTGACAGATAGAACTGGCGTTCCAGAGGAGCATAAAGCAGTACGAGAGCTCGAAGACAGATCCGGAACTGGCGTTCCACAGCCAGAACTGGCGTTCTACATGCCTGAACTGGAGTTCAAACTCTGAAACTGGCGTTCAAGATCTCTGCCACTGATTTCCTATAAATACCAGCAGATCCCAAACCCATTCATATTATTCGACATTTTACATCAGAAAACACTCGAGCGGCCCGGATCTTTTCTCGGGAGCTTTCAAGGCCGGTCACCCGAGCCTTATGCTCGGGTGATCCGGGGTTAGATTAGGCTTCTTTCCTTTGTTTTGCTTGTTGATTCATGGAGCTCAAACTATTGTATCAAACCCCGTGAGTTTGTTCGCAATTAATTCGGTCCCTGTTTTATCTTCATGATTTATGATTCGTTTTGTATCTTTTCTATGCAATTATCATGCTATTGTGTGACTAGATCGAAAGATTGGTTGCTAACTGTTGTCTAACGTGATGAGAATCGTTGTTAGGCTAGATCACCATAGAAAAGATGTGATTTTTAACCTTGACATAACGAAAGTTGATAGGTTGATTATCTAGGTTATTAGATTGAAAGATCTTACACCTTGTTTTGTATGCGTTAATCTCTATAGATCGAAAGATGATGAGATTGATAGGCGAATTACTACGAAAGTAGGATTCATACCTTTGTAAGGTGACACCACAATTCAAGTTAAGATCATGAGGTGAACTAGGATTGAAATTACATGGTTTGTGCATTGTTTGATTTCATGTTTCCTTAGTTTTAGAATTTGTTTCTATCTTCTCGTGATTTTCTTGTTTGTTTGTTCTTAGTTATGTGTTTCCGGATTTGGACTAAAAATCCTCTCGTCCGCTTTATTCTCCTCTTTAGTTTAGGTTTAGTAATAATTAGTAGTGACAATTGAGAGAGTTAATGAAATTAGATTTCAAACCCAATTCCCCGTGGATCGACTCCTTACTTATCTCGCTATACTATCAACTACCCGGTGTTTGGCCGGTTAGGAGTTAGTTTTGCATCTAAGTTAGGGTTTATAAATTTTCTTTTGTTTTAAATGATGCAAAATCTCTCAAACAACCCATAATGAGTGTGACCTACTATTTCAGATTTTTAGGTAGACCGCGAGTATGCCACCTTAGGGTCGGTCAGTGACCCGATGAGTACCCAAAATCCTATCCTTTCGGAGACAAAGTCTTGAATTTTGATAGCGGTGAAGGCCTTCCTTAGGGAGGCCAGTCCCAAGCCGTCACGAAGCGTCACCATTCTCTCGCGTTGCTTGCGTCAACAGTAGAGGCCGTGGGGTCGGCTGTCGCCTTTCCCGCTCCCACTCAATATTCTGAAAAAGTGGTGGGTTTACTGATTACGTTTTTGGACTTGATGTATCTTTAAGGAACAATAAATCATGGGCCCGAATGGTGTCGGTTATATTGGCAAGCCCACCCATCCTATTCGTTGGATCATATATGGCCGTCGGACAGATCAGGGCTAGGGGAGCCCCGATACCGTAGTTGCTCGTCGGTTAACTCAACCTAGCCAGACCCCCATGCAAACGCCACACGTGGAGGGTTAAGTCGATCGAGCCGTAGCTCAGTTGACCACCCAACCATGGTTTGACCATTTTCAAACCATATTCGCCCATAATTATCCAATCCCTTAACATGAAACTTTCATGTAGACACTACGGACAAAAAAACGTAATCTCGTCAAGGTTTCAGGATTTTACTCCATATGCTTTCGCAGGGTGGAATTCACCGAGAAGACATCACCCAACCTTGACGTTGACAAAACCCGGAATCCTCGGTTTCCCTAATTAGTTTCTAATTAATTTCCATACAATTAATTAAAACTAATCGCGAGTTGTATACATGCCTAACTAATTCCTCGAATTAATTTGTACATGTATATGCATATGGAGTAGAATTCATGATATGATGCATGTCATAGCAATTTTCCGGTTCTACACATACACCCTAAGCATACATATTAGTGCAGAAAATAAAACACCGAGATGTATCGTTGGTACCCCCATATCTAACCTATTAAACAGAAAAGAAAAAGAAAAAAAAACAAACCCTCACTAGGGTTTACTATTTTCTAATCTGCTGTTGATCCGTTTTATCGATGATCAGACATCCAAACGAACTTTGATCATCACAAAACTTTATGGACATGTTCTTCACTCCTCCTAATTCAATATGGATGGCCCAATTGATCCCAGCAAGCCGCCGATCCAACTGCTGCAACTGTTAATGACTGCTGCGCAGCAGTGTCTTTCCAGAGCCGATCGGATATCGAGACAAAACCCCGATCGTCCTGAAATTTTTAGGGCTTGTTCATAATTCCATGGTAGTCAATCTGAACGGTCGGATCTTCGTTTCAACGGTCCAATATCTTCCAGAAATTCGACAAACTGACAGCCGGGGATGCTGTGATTTTATGACACAGCAGCAACTTTATTGCAACGATTGGACTTCGAGATGTATTCCGATCGACATGAAATTTTGAGGGCTTGTTCTTCAACATTTATTCTTCATTCTGATCGGAGGGATTGTCGTTTCAACGGCTCAATCTCTGGGAATAAATAAATAAAAACGAACAACAACAAAACAGATCTACTTCTAGAAAACTAAAATTACAACAACAAATAAATTACAAAATTTCATATACTCATATAATCGAATTTATATGAGTTTACGATAGATCTTACAGGTAAACAGTACCAACCCCAATCCATCTCTTCAACCATAACAACCAATCACAACAAAAAATACGCATATAGAAAAAAAAATCTACATGCAATTCCACTCTTTTTAAATCATTTATCTATGAATATAATTCATAAATCGTGGAACCTGGCTCCGATACCACATGAAGGTGTTGGATGTAATATCACCGGATAGATCATAGATCCACCCGATTACGCAGCGGAAAGTACATGATCTAGATCTAACAACCAAAATACATAAATAAATTGATCTAAACCTACGAGGGGGTTTAGATTGCTTACCGGTTTACTGTGAATAAACGTCTAGAACAATCTGAGATCCAAGATCCAAGAATTGAGAAGCCACCGTCTTCCGACGTGTATCTCCAAGCAACACCAAGTGGATGGTGTTTCAAGCCACTTGACCTCCTCGATATACTACCTTAGAAAAAACCCGAAGTTTTTCTAAAACTCGAACCCTTAGTAAAATAGCCGAAACTTCTAAGCTATTTTACTCCCCAATTTCGAAAATTGTGTGTGTGTCATTTAGGCTTGGGAGAACTCTCTTTATATAGGAGAGTAATCTTTGTTCTCCAAGAATTCAATAATTAAAAAGATAATTATTAGATTAATCCTTATTTTAAATAAAATATAAATATAATATATATGTCCCAAACAAATTAGGATAAATAAATATATTATCTAATATTCCATGATTTATCACTTAACAAATAAATGATTAAATCACATATTAAATAATTATCCAAGAAAACTAATTTCTCTCTAATTAATTAATCAAAAATGCGCCCCACCCTAAAACAAATTTAGGTCACACGCATGTCACACACTTGGGCCGAGTCCACGAAAAATTTCTTTTCCATGTATTTAATTATCTAGTCCAACTAAACAATTAATCCACGTATCAATTAAATAGTCCAATCCAACTATTTAATTATAATTGAGGTGAAACGACGAGAAAACCTATATGCTATATTAGGAGCCACGTCGGGGACCATGGACCCATATTCAGTAGCTACAATAAATTAAATAAAATTATTCGTTAGACCGAACAATAACATTCAATCTATTAATTCCGGGATTACACCACCATAAACCCGAAACTGAACTCTGCCGAATATAGATAACTTACACTCAACCATGAGCCGAAAGCGTCCACTGATATAATCATTACATACGGATAAATCCTCCATAGACTGTTCATTTCGAGTCGGGATATTTCCGTAAACCCTTCTCGAAACATATTATCCTTATTTACCATTAACCCCCTAGTGATCAATTAGTTCACATACCGGACTAGTAGCTAATTAGTCTAACATGAACTCCCGGGATCGATCGGCTTTTTTTAGGGCTAACAAATAAGGGAACTCGTCCGTCTACTTCCCGAGGGAAGGAATGGATTCCATATTCGTGATAGCACGGACTACTCACTCATTCCAGAATAGAGCCAACGAGAAGTGTTGGACCACATACTACGAAGTGATCCTTACTAACACATCAAACTCTACCCTAGTCCAAGCAGTTGTCTGTGATCACCTCAGGATTGAGATTAATCCATATATGATCATCTTGTGATTCGATAAGACTTCTCGATCACGGAATTATATCGAGAACTCAAATCAAATCGGTCCAGCCCTATATGATTTTCTTCATATATAAATGCCTCACTAGGTACCCTATTACCGATAGTCCACATAAGACTGTCACACCGCAAAGTGTTCTGGGCGCATTATTAGCATTTTAATCATGAGACCCGTACTCGCATTAATCAACGCTACGGACTAAGTTAATTTTAAGTACATCTCACCGACTCAATCCTCTTGTGTATAGCCATACACCGAGTTATGTGATTACATAAACGAGGTACTTAGGGTTTTCGTAGTGTCTTAATTATAAGCATACATGCATATAATAAGATGAATTATTAATTATGTCCTAAAACAATTACATAATTGTCTTTCGGGCACTACACCTAACAGAAGGATGTAGGAGCTCAGATCTAAATAAATTAGATCTTTTCGCAGCGGACGGATCACGATCTATAAACTACAACGTGTAAATAAGCGTCCATTGATATAATCATTACATACGGACTAACCCTCCATAGACTATCCATTCTGAGAGGGATGTCTCCGTAAACCTGACCCGGAATATCTTATCCTTATTTACCATTAACCCCAAGTGATCAATTAGTTCACATATCTGACTAGTAGCTAATTAGTCTAAATATGAACTCGGCCGATCGATCATTTTCTTAGGGATAACAAATAAGGGGATCTGTCTTTCTACTTCCCACGGGAAGGAATGGATTCCATGTCTGTGAAAACCAGAACTACTCACTCATCAGGGAATAGTGCCAACAAGAAGTGACTTGGATCACATATCAAAGTGATCCGTAACTAACACATCAAACACTACCCCGAGACAAGCAGCACCCTGTGATCACTTCAGGATTAAGGTCAATCCATATATGATCATCTATTGATTTAATAAGATTTCTTGATTACGGAATTATATCAAGAAATACAGATTAAATCGGTCCAGTCCTATATGAATGCCATCATATATAAATGCCCCAATAGGTACCATCTACCGACAGTCCGGATAAGACTATCACACCCTAAGGTGTTCTGGGCGCATTACTGGTGTTTTAATCATGAGACCCTAAACACTGATTAAGTTCACCACGGACTAACAGTTTAAGTATATCGCCACTAACTCAATCCTCACGTGTAAACCATACACTGAGTTAAGTGGTTACATACTGATATACTTAGGGTTTACAGCAGTGTGTTACTTACAAGCACAAAGCAAGTAATGTGATAAATTCTGTCATTCATTATCTAAAAACAATTACACAAATTGTCTTTCGGGCACCACACCTAACAGCTTCTACATCTACCTTGCTTGCTTCTCTCACGCTTGCTTGCGTGAAGGTTTAAAGTCCCGCATATTGAAAGTAGCTGATATGTGGCTACGTCTAGGCGATAGTATCATGCCATAGAAAACATATGTATGTATAGAGAGATCCCCTAGATATACAGATAGAATTGATGTTCATGGATAGACACATTCCATTGATTCTTAGTTATTGGTTTGAAAAGCTCGTCGATCCAAATGAATCATTATTATGGTCTCTCTTCGGCCCCACCCCAAAATAAAGGATTCCATGGATATAGGATCCGAAGCATAGGGAACAAGTGGAAGGAGGACCTAGAAGCAGATGGGCTTTGCCTGCTCTTTCTAAGAAAACAAGCTCAGTACTCGGTAGTATTCTCGAGGATTTAATGCTCTAAAAAAAGGGCTTCGCCAGTTTCTTTTTCAATTGGTATTAGCTTTGTATGCTGTTAAATTGATCAATGCTACACCCACACCTCTGCTGAAGGAAAACACACCTCATGAGATGTTATATGGTATCAAACCAAACTATTATGTGTTTAAAGTCTTTGGTTGCTTAGTTTTCTCTTGCACACTTCGCCTAGTACAAGAAAAAGTTTGATTCCAGTGTAGGACATGTGTCTATCTTGGAAATTCAAACACATCCAAGGGTGGAATACTCTTGGATATCACTAACAAAGACATCTTTGTTGCTAGGAATACTCAATTCCATGAAACTTGCTTTCACTTATTCCAACAGTATTAGGCAAGGCTAGGTATACTTCGATATGCCGGTGCCACTACCAGTTATGGGCAGTTTTGATGATCAGCTGAGTGAGTCAGCTGAGTAATCCAACATAGGATCAGATACGGCTGAGGCTCTTCCAGTGGAGAATTTCTCAGTCAGCCAGGCACTTGCACCTACTCAGTTGAGAATATAAGAGCGAGCCAGAAAGGCACCTAACTTTTATTAGGGAGGTGCTAACACAGTTCAGGAGACTCCACATCTGCTGAGTCAGTTAATGAGTCTTGAGAGACTCTCAGCAGAGTATGCCAGATTTGTGCAGTTGATGTTGTCACAGAACCAGACACTTACAACCAAGCAATCAAGCATGATGAGTGGAAAGAATCTACGCAGAAGGAGATTGAAGCTTTGCAGACCACTCACACTTGGGAGGTTGTTGATTTACCACATGGCAAGAAGCCCATTGGATGCAAGTGGGTCTATAAGATCAAATATCATCTTGATGGTTCTATAGAAAGATACAAAGTCAGATTAGTTGCAAAGGGTTATACTTAGACATATGAAATTGATTATCAAGAAACCTTTTAACCAGTTGTGAACATTACCACAGTAAGAACTCTACTGGCAACAGCAGCAGCCAATAACTGGCATCTTCATCTAATGGATGTCAATACAGATTTTTTGCATGGAGATCTTCATGAAAAAGTCTACATGAATCTTCCTCAGGTTTAAAGACAGACAAACCAAATCAAGTTTGCAGATTAACCAAGTCCTTATATGGGTCGAAACAGGCCAGTAGTCAATAGAATTGTAAGCTGATTGAATCTTTGGAGAAACAAGGTTTTGTTGAGTCCAAGAATGACCACAGTTTGTTCACAAAGGGTTCAGGAAAATCCTTTATTGCATTGCCAGTCCTGACCTCCAGTTAATTCAGCAAGTCAAAGGCAGCTTGCATAAACAGTTTACCATCAAAGTTCTTGGCAAATTAAGATATCTTTGGGTATTGAGGCTGCAAGAACCCCTGACGATATTTTTATTTCTCGGGGAAAGTACACTTTAAATCTTTTAAAAGAGTATGATTTTTGGGGGGCAACCTTCCACAACACCCATGGAGTCTAAGAAGACCCTACAGCATGGAGATTCAACATTGTTAGATAACAGTAATGCATACATATCTGTGGTTGGCAAGCTAATCTACCTTACTTTTATCAGACCAGATATAGCTGTTGCAGCCCAGCAGCTGAGTCATTTTATAGACACTCCTAATGAGAATCACATGAAGGCTGTTCACAAATTACTAAGGTATTTGAAAGCCAATCCAGGACAAGGCATATTATATTCTGCAGAGAACAATCTTGTTTTGAAAGGCTTTAGTGAAACTGACTGGGCTGGTTGTCCAGAAACCAGAAAGTCTGTTTCATGATACATGATTTTTTGGGAGATGCTCATATTTCAAGGAAAGCCAAGAAGCATACAACCATTGAAAGAAGCTCTTCAGAAGCCGAGTACCAAGCTATGACTAATGTTGTGTGTGAAGTTCAGTAGCTGGTTTACATTTTACAAGACTTACATATCCCTGCTCAGCTGCATGTTGTGCTGTTCTGTGACAATGTCAGTGCTATGCATATTGCTCATAATTGTGTGTTCCATGAAAGGACTAGGCAAATTGAAATTGACTGTCATGTTGAAAGGGACAAAGTCAAGTCTAGTCTTATTAAGTTGCTACATGTGAATACCATGGAGCGGGTTGCTGACATTTTGGATGCACCACTTTTTTCTTACCTATTGGACAAGTTGAGGATTTCCAAGATATTTCAACCAAGTTCTAGTGGCTAAAAGAGTGTTGAGTGCAAGTTGATTCATGTATCACACTCAGCTTGAGGGGGGGTGTTACAGTATATGGCTAAAGGAGTGATGAGTGCATGATGATCAGCTCATCATGATAGATAGTTCAGCACACTCAGCTGTCCAAAATAGACTCAGTAGAGTGCTGAGGACTCAGCATGATATCTTTATAGAGTTTGTAGTTAGAACGGTTATTTTGTAATAATTGACATGTAACCTTCTTTAGCTGACTCATGAGGTGAATGATGTTATAAATACCCCATGATCAGCAACCTTAATTAACTCATTCATTATCTTTGAGTAATAATAATTACGCATTCTTTTCAGTTGTGTTTTCTTAGTTTCTCAACTTCAACGGTGTTCGACAACGCTGTAAACGAATGTGTCATAACTTATTATGAAATGGCTAAATTCAACATCATTATAAGCCACGTGTCGCTTGGAAGACGGGTTGTCTTCCTAAGTCGGAAGGTGGAATGGGGCTTCCCAACAATCATGTTTAGAATGTAGCTCTCTTGGCCAAGAACTTGTGGAACCTTCATCATCCTAAGAAATCTCTTTGGATTGGGTGCATTCATCATTTTTACTTCAAAAGCTCTTTTCTTTGGACTTATTCCGTCTAGAAGGGGGATTCTCACATTCTCAAGTTGTTGGATATTGGGGGCATCCTTATCTTCAAGGAATGGTCTGTTTCATCTACTTAGTTCTAGATATCTCAGTGGGGTACTGGTGATTGCCCAAGTCTGTCCATGACTTATGATCGATCTCGTCCATAAGTAGGCCAAATGGCGGTCCAAAGCCGTTTGCTCTTGGGCTACCCCAAATCATTCCTTCATTATATGGCATGGACAAGCTACTAAGAATCGGCTCACCTTCATGGAGGTTGATGTCACTTTCCCTTTTATTTAATGCTTGCCTAGAGTCTTCCTTGTATCGTATCGTCCATTGCATGGTATTATATATGCTTTCATTTGGAATACTATTAAGCAATAGCTAGGCTTTTTGTACAGATGAATGACATGGTTAATGAGAGAAGCCCAGGGCACAAGTACACAAGATAAGGCCAAGCAGATTGCTCACATCTAGCATATGTGCAATAACAAAAGATCTTATCCACACCCTACCATTGGAAGCAGCCGAAAATCGAGCTTCGTCTATTCGACATTCTTCTCGGCAATTTTGTGGAGGGGTGTTGTAATGCAAGTCTTTCCAGATTAGGTGTCAAACCTATTTAATTAAGATGCATTTTTACATGCATGTTTATGTATGCTAAATGCTAGTTTTGGTGGTTATATTCTTGTCATGCAGTGGAAATTATGTCTAATAGGCAAAGCCATTTTTGTAGAACATTCCTCTTTTACCATTTACATGTATTAATATTTGATTGATTATGCAGCAAAATTTCTGATATAGAAAACAGACTGCCTTTCCGGAAACAATTCACTTTTCAAAATTTTGAAATGTTCATTTTTTTAAACTATACTCTTCTTCCTACGAGTATCCAACAAACGAATATTCATACGAGTATTCGACATACAAGACTAAGCAAGGAAAAAAAGAAATCTGTGTAAGTCCTGCCGACCGGGAAAAAAAAGAACCCTCTGTTTGGATGATACGGTAATAATGGAGGGAGAACATCCGCAGCGTATAAAATCCAACACCATTTGAATCCGCAATGAAGCAGCATTTGTTCCTTCCCTACTCTATGGAAGTGAAGAGCAAAGAAGCATTTGTTCCTCCAAAGCCAAAAGAGTTGGACATGGCTGCTTTAATTTTCATTTCCTTGGAGACTGTCAGCGGCATAAAGTTATCATAGAAAACCGGATCAGGTTCCGTGAGGTTTAGTGTCAAAGGAGCAATCCCCTGGCAATAAAGTCGAGCAGTAAATCTATCATGTCAGATATATCCGAAAAACAAGTGTAATGACAATAGAAACAATAGCGTAAAAAGGTATTTGAAACAAAATAAAAATAAACGGGACTAAATTTTCAGTTATCAACAACTTTCTTTGTAACTTAGGGGCCGTTTGTTATATCTCAAGTCTGAAATCTGAAGTCTGAAGTCTGAAATCGACTTGTTATGTAGTAAATCTGAAGTGGGTAAAGAAAGTAGACAGATATTTTCTTACATTGTGTAAGGCCAAAACAGAGAAAATTGCCTCCACAGCACCAGCAGCTCCAAGAAGATGACCCGTGGCACCCTGTTACCATGTCATACGATTATTACACATCCACATCTGTTGAAACTACGAAAAACATATAAAATAATTTAATTGAGATGTGCACGACACTAGAACACGTGACCATAAAATATCATTTTACTGAAAGAACCTTACTAATGATCAGATGTGCACGACACTAGAACATGTTTGAATTTATTGTGATACGGCTTTTGACCCTGAAAATTGTGATTTTTCCTCCTACGTTTATGAAAGATCATATATATATATATACATAACATACTGAGCTGCAATAATTCAAAAGATTGTGATATCTTGATCAGTGTTCAGGCCAGAAGGCCATCCCATTTCATTGACTTACTTTTGTGGAGGAAAAAGATAAAGCACCCGAAATCGCATGACATGAAAATAGAGCCTTTATTGCATTAGCTTCAACTGTATCGCCTTGAGATTAGGGCAACACATAGCAAATATCAGCATCTCATACATAAGTCCACTTTTCAGAATATCAATGTGTAGATTTTGCAACTATTTATTACCCAAAGGTGTAGATGTAGCATGGGCATTGATGTAATTCACTTGCTCTGCATGAAGGCCAGACTGCCACATGTAACCAAATCAGATGAAATTTCTAGATTTAATAACATGTATGCTCTGAAAATCCCTGCATCAAGAACCAACATCAACCCCCCCTCCCTCCCTCTAGAAAATATGAAGCATATTGTTCAGGCAAAATACAAAACGACAGTGAAGTATATTTTACATGTCCAAAAAAGGCAGGAAAGCGGAAAATTCAAATAAATTTTTAAAAGGATATATTATGAAGACTAGAAATAAGCAGCACATCATAAGTAAAGAAGTGGAGAAGCATCATAATGGGAGAAATTTAGGAGAAAATGTATTTTCAGGTCATTTTAACACCACCCCTTATTTCATGTCAAGTTGAGTTAGACCCGACATTTTATTTTAAGTCCCCCATTGAAATTTCCCCCAGCCCGTTGAATTTTCCCCCTCTCCCCGTTTCCCCCGGGACTTAAAATAAAATGTCGGGTCCGACCCGACCCGACATTAAATAAAGGATGTTAAAATGACACGAAAATACATTTTCTCGAAAAATAGCAAAAATCCCATGTGCGTGTAGTACATGAATTGGGGGGGGGGGGGGGGGGGGGGATAAGAAACATCATAGCTACTTACCTGCTCTAAAGCGCGGGTCATGGCCAACACGGCACCTCTCCCATCAAGATGTGGTTGAGTAATGTGATACGCATCACCTGAAAAGTGCAGCCATGCAAATATCATAGAAAGCAAGAATATAGAAGTTGTTAACAGGGTTGGTTCAGTGAATACATTGGTTTTAAATGCAGTCTATAACAAGTTTTCTGAGACGGGTAAGAACATGATGACCTATTCAAGATAAAAATTCCATTCAAAAATACACTTGATTCAGTAGATAACATAGTGTAGAGATATTATATTAATAATAAGGATGTTATTTGTATGATTTATATGTTTGTAACGTTTGTTATACTTTGTGTAGATTTTAGAAGGAGATAGGAAGAAGAACAGAGATGAGAAGCTTAATGCTTTCTTACTTTAATGAAATACAATTACATTGCTTAAATAAGTAGTTTAGATCTAAAGTCTAACTAGATGTAATAAAGGAATGTTGGCTGAGTAATTAATGGGTAGTTGAGAGACATACCATTAATTCTAACAACTAGAATTATTTAATAAGTAAAAGAAGTATAATCTTAGTAATTATTAGTAGATATAATATTACTACTAATAACCCCAATTTATACTCCCCTCAAGCTGGTTTATAAATATCTAATAAGCCAAGCTTGTTACAATGAAACTGAAAAGGGACTCTAGGTAAGCCTTTGGTGAACAAATCTGCTACTTGTAGTTTGGTGTGGACATAAGACAGATTAATGCGCCCCATCTTCTTGCTATTCTTTGATGAAGTGTTTGTCGATTTCTATATGCTTTGTCCTGTCATGTTGCACATGATTATTGGGAATTTCAATTGTTGATTGGCTATCACTGCAGAGTCTCATAGGTTGAGAGAAGTTCATCTTCAGTTCTTTCATAATCTTTAGTATCCATAGCAATTCACACATGCCTAAGGCCACTGCTCTGACCTCTGCTTCAGCAGTACTTCTTGCCACCACAGACTGCTTTTCATTTCTCCAAGACACAAGGTTGCCAAACACATAAATACACCATCCTTTAGTTGGTCTTCTGTCAGTTATTGATCCTGCCCCATCTACATCAACATAGCCTACAGTCATTAGCCTTGAATAGGATACCACATCCTGGGCTGCCTTTGAGAAATCTTAGGAGTCTCATAGTAGCATCTAGATGAATGTCTTGGTGAGTGCATGATTTGACTTATCTGGCTCACTGCAAAAGAGATATCAGGTCTAGTGTGAGACAAGTATATAAGTCTACCAACAAGTCTTTGAAAGTTATCTTGATTAACAGGTTCCCCTGCATCGTCTATCCCAAACTTGAGGGTGTTATCAACAGGGGTATCCTTAGATCTGGCAATCTTTATCCCCAAAAAGTACCTCAGTACCTCAACAACATAAACAATTAGGATTGTAACTCCCTTTGTCTTTGTGTGTTTATAAAACAGTGTGTGACCCCATGACCTTGTGTATATCCACCCTTTTTCATTACCTTAGAGAATCTGTCAAACCAAGCCCTTGGAGATTGTTTTAATCCATATAGGGATCTGTGCAATCTAAAGACTTGGTTTGATTTTTCCCTTAAAACCAGGTGGATTCCTGATGCAAGGCAATTTTGAAGTTAAAAGAAAGCTGAAATACTCAGCAAACGTTCATACAATTTCAATGTTCAAAAATTGACTTCTAAGGGGATAGGGTTGGGGCTTAAATACCCTATCTCCTAAATACACCAAAATGACATAAATAACCCTCTTTACATATCTAAACATAAAATGACATAAATAATCCTCGAGATGTTTATATATATAAATAACTCATTTTTCGTTCACTGCATCATCTCTATCCCGCCCCAAGGAAAACTCGTCCTCGAGTGAACTTGTCAGAATCCACCTCGAGCCCCGTCAATATCCATTGGTGGATCAAGTCCATTCACCATCTTATAAAACAATTTAAAAGTACCCTTAAATTGTCCATTCACGATCAAAAAGCTCAAACATAAAGACATTGTAACAACACTCAATTTATCGCCCACATTTGAGTTGCTTTCATCATCCCAACTCACCCATGGATTCACTCGTCCACGAGTGAAATTAGATCCAACTGTGAAACAATATATTTCATTGATAGCAGGAGAGAATTGGAATTCTGGTAAGATAGCTACGAGATAACACCATTCGACAAGTGCCATTCTCTTTGAAGGTATCATTCTCTGTTTAAACTTCATAGTCTCAGATACTAGCTTAGTATGATGGCCAACCCGTTCAACCCTCATATTTATCCTTCCATGAATATATAAAATGATGGCTCAACTTGATTCTTGCTATAATGCATAAGGTCAACATCACAATAATCAGAAAAAGCTTTTGTCACATTCAATTGATCCAATAATTTAGCAGTGACTTTCTTGTTGCCCCATACACCAATATGCTCTTTAACTTTGGTTCCTTCATCCCCTTTTGGCAATACTGAAGACGAATTAATATGGAGATTAGAAATAACTCAAAACAGACACTCAAACGATGTGCAAACATTTATAAACCCGTGATGGATACTATGTTTCCCCGATTGATGTTGGCTAGCAATGCGAACGATATCATTTACATGCAATGTAAACGATCTCGTTGCAATGTACTGAAGGATATCCAACATTCTAATTTCACCATGTTCGGTATCCAAATTCTTATAAATAGCTGGCATATTAATCACAAACAAGATGCAAGTGATGGAACAGAATTGACTCACAGAGTTCTGAGTTTTTGAAAGATAGGGAGTTCCGCCGGGATCGAATGATAAGAATGCATGGACATTTAAATTGGTCTTTTTCTTTGTGGGGTCTCTAAGGTTTAAATAGTTTTTGTTTCTTCACCATCATCAAGTTGAACAGGGCCAAGGGTAAGCAGTAGAGAGACCTCTTACATATTGCTCCACAAGTGCCTCATTCAAGTTGTACTTTACGTCCCCCTCGAAACGGCAAATTTTGCTCATGTTATGGCTCTGATAGTTCTCATGGGAAGAGTTCATAGTCCTCGGGTATAGGTACTTGAAAATAAGGAGTGATGCGAATACATAGTGTATTAAGAGAAGTTTTTTTCCAATTGAAATGCTAATCAAGTACCCCATTTTTATCACAAGACCATACACTCCAAGTCCTGTCTTGACCTCCTTAAACCATAAAGATGCAAGGATAACACCATGACTAATACTCTCATCCCTTTCAAAGCAACAAGACCTCATTTCAGAGAACACAACCAAACTCCTTTCAGATAACTCATTCCCTAAACATCCACTAATACTCCTCCAGGTAACCGGGGCCTTTCCTTTCTTTCTACTGAACACCTTAATTGAGCATTTCAAATACTTGCATTTTGCACACATAACTAACAGTGCAATATGCAGAATAATGTCACAAAAAGCTTTTTTAAGAGGAATTACATACTACTTTCCTTTGTTGATGCCAACATTGTTGATACATGAAGGAACTCCGATCAACACTTTTCCTTGATTGCTTCCATGCCCACCCTCTGTTTTCGATGTGTTTAGCCAGTTGTCACCTGGGTCAAATATGAGTGATAACGTCTCACCATTCATGAATTTAAGTTCAGACACAATACTAGCATAAAATCATCCCACACATCCCCTTTTGTTGGCAAATAAAACTTGCCTCTGTTCTCTGACCATATCGTTATTCTTTGCGCCACCAGGATCAAAATTGAGCATTAGTGTCTTACCAACAAGGGAGTCAATTCCTTTAAGCTCCAAGTAATGTCTTCTTTGAGGTTGTTCATCTTTTGAATTCTTGGCATTGATATCACATCCTGACTTGTCTTCGAATCTAAAAGCTTTTGAGATGCACATGTTAAACTATTAACCAACATGTGGGGAATTGTTGTATCCAAAATGAATGAGTTAATGGGCAGAAAGTGTTTAGTCGGACCACCTCCTACTCGACAACTCAATTCCAAACTTTCTTTTAGAACAATCGATAGATTGCTAGCTTGAGAACCAATATTCAAGGCCTTAGTAGTGTTGGAAACTTCATGTTCTGCACCAACATCCTCTTCATCACATCTCTTATTTGGCTTGCTATTGCCCGAATCAAAGAGGAATTTTGTCAAACGGTTGACCTGCTGATGTAGGTCAACCAAACGATGCATTTAACGGTGTTTTACTCCCAATTCTTTGGCGTTTAGTGATGTTTTCGTATCAATTTGAGCAAATATTCTGATGATTTGGACCATCTTTTGTAAATAGTCAATATTATGAAAATCAATTAACCTAACACTTATCAAGACTCATTAGCCAATTTTGTTATCAGGGGGGGAAGGGGATGAGAAATCGCAGGTGAAGAAAGGGAGGGGGCTACAGGTTTTTTTTTTAAGTGTATGAAAATGATTTTGTTTATATATTATATATACCTAGGACGGAAATCGGACCGCCTAGACCGCCTAGAAGCCCGCCTAGATATGACCGCCTTGGGCATAATCGAGTCGGATGGAGGCCATGCGGTCACCTAGGCTGATTTTTAGAACACTGACAGCATAGCTATTGTCTGGACGAGTATGTGAGAGGTATATCAATTTTCCACCAAGTCTCGGATAGCTGTCCCTTTCAATAGGTGGAGGTTCAGTATTAAGTATGAGCTTTTGACTGGGATCAGTGGGTGAAGCCACATGTTTGCAAGTTGCAACCAAGCAGGCATGTCTCTTTAAATTCTTGTGGGATGGAAGCTCTTCTTACTAATAGACTCCGCTCAAGAGTTTTGAACTTCAAAACACCAAAACAAACCTTGGAAGACACTTGTGTTACTAAGAATTTATATTCTAACTTGCCTCTCAAAGTGTTTGGGAGTACTTGTTTTGTGTATATTCATGTTGGCCATAGAAGTAAGTTGGATCCTAAGGCTGTAAAGTGTATATTCATATGGTATGTTGCTAACCAAAAGGGATATAAATGCTATTCACCTACTGACAAAAAATTATGTCGCTATGTTAAATTTTTTGAACAACCCTTTTATGATACTAATAAAGGAACTTATGCTGATAATTCACATCAATGGGATCTTATTGACGCCTATTCCTGTTCATAGTTCTAACATGCAGCAGAATCATGAAGACAACTCCCAATGAAATGATCAGATTACAAACAGAATTCCACTTGTACAGGTGTACAGCAGGACGAGGTTTAGAAATCCTACCACAACACATGAGCAAATTAGCCTACCAGTTGATCAAGGTACTCATCCTACCAACTCTTGTGCTGAAACTCAAATACTAGGTACTCTCTCTAAACCTTCTCTTCGTGATGATCATCCTATTGCCTTAAGAAAACGGTAAGAGAGCCTATACTAATCACCAGGGCCGGCTCTGGAATTTTTTGGACCTTCAACGATTCGCGAAGTCGTCAAATTCGAAGCTTTTTTTCAAAAACACAATTACCAAATTTTACTTCAACATCGCGCTTTTGAAATCCGTAGATACAAAATTCAATTCATTGATAGCCTCAAAACATACACCTATTCAACATCTCTTTTCTAGCATATTTAGAAACAAAAATCAAATTCATACGTATGCACAAAACATACTTACATATTATTACTTCAAGATCGCTCTTGCAGCACATGTAAATGCGAAATCACTAATCAAAGTAGAATTGTTGATTTCATTAACCATATTCTTCTCAATCGATATCATGGCTAACACATTCAAACGTTCTTGAGTCATCGATTTTATTAACCATATTCTTCTCAATCGATTTCATTAACCATATTATTAACTTCAACTTCGAAAAACTTCTTTCTCCAGATGCAACTGTCACCGGAATAGGCAACAATATTCGGTAAGCAATCTCCGTGTTTGTGAAACATTGATCACACTTATTCAAATATTCCAAAATTGGGATAGGTCCATCTACTTATGAAGGCAAAAAATGTCTAAAAAGTTGCAACTCCCTAAACAACTCTCGACCCCATCAACATCCTCTTCACAACATCCTCTTCACCATCATGTGTCAAAATATCTGAAAGATTGTCACAAGAAATCTTAAACCTTTCAGCATCTTGTGAGCTTTTCTTCAAATCAAACAAGAAGCCAAATTTTTTTTCACACACGAAAAATGTTCAAATCTATCTTCAAGTGAGGCAAGAGCTTTGTCAACTATAAACGTCTAGTACTTTACTCTAAAACTCTCTTGAGGAGCAAGCATGACTTCTTCATCGAACCCTCATCAAAATATATTTTTCTACGAACTCGTTTTTCTTTCACGGAAAACCGGCTCAATACCCATTTCTTGAGCGGGTTCTTTTGCTTCTCTTATAGCATCATCGAACCCGTTCTTTCTATACTTACAAAAATAATCAATAAGCCCCCAAATGATCTATTGCGACATCAATATGCATGTTCTCACTTTGTAAAGTCTTGCTTACCACATTGACAGCATGGAGAACTTCATACTAAATCATCGTGTTAACCAAAAACTCAAAACTATGAAATTCATTTATAGCTAGAGAATGCGCTCCATGAGTTGCATCGGAATGATCATTTGAATTTGACAAATCAACAAAAGCATCTCTAATTCCCAACAGGTGTGACTCAAAGATTTAAGGGTAAGATCGTTCACATGTCTTCTCAATATGTCCCACCGCTTTGTTGACGATGAAAAAAGGTTATAAAGGCGTTGAACAGTTTCAAAATAACTATCGGCCTTAGAAGATAACATTGTCATATCACACAATGTAAGATTCAAAGTATGACAACCACAAGGCGGGTAAAATGCTCTAGGATTCACATTAAGCAATCTACTTTGAACACATTTGCAATGACCTTTCATGTTAGCACCAATTATCATAACCTTGGCCTTGTGTATATCACCAATGTTAAATTCTAATTTAGATAAAGCATTTTCAAGCTCTGAGAAAGGCTCAATCCCGTTGTATCATCAACCTTTAAAAATCCAAGAAAATATTTCACAACATTAATGGGTGAATCATCGACATTCACACAACGAATGAGTAAAGTCATTTGCTCTTCATGACTTACATCAAGAGTACAATAAAATATAACCGAAAAAGTACTTTGCCTTCTTGATCTTTTTAATAATTGCAATTTTCACCTCGTTGGACACAATCTGAATAAATTCATTCTAAATTTTGTGGCTAAGGTAGTGATGTCGAATTTCATTACTCAAACCGCCATAAGTGATCTTCCATAACAGGAACAATAATTGCAACATATTCAATTAAAGTTAACAAATTTCCATTGCCTTCCTCATATTGCGGGCACTCCTTGGTTGCAATTCTTCATTTGCTCCGGATGCTTCACTCACCATTCCCCATGTAAGGCCCGAACCGGGTGTGACCTCCTCATCATCATCTATTCCATCAACTATCCAAGATTGTGTATTTTGAGCACTAGCTTGTTCATTCGGTTGTCATCTAGTCTATTTCTCTTCTTTGTGTGTATCTACAAAAATAAAATTAAACACTAAAAATCAATTCAAGAATACTTTTATAGAAGACTTAAACCCTTCAAAGACACTCCAATTTCTTTCACAACCGGAAGAGCTTGATGTCAAAGAAAGAATCCTCATTGCAACATTTTGAGGTGAGGTGTATGGTTGTCATAGTTAGATGGTGCATCCAACTAAAAATTCAAAATGACAAAAAGTAAAAAAGTATTGAACTTAATAACTATTAGTTAATACTTAATATTTAATAAAGAGAGAAATTCACAATCATATTGTTCACATCCTCTTAAAGCCATAACCAAATGACCGACCTTGTTCTTGTAAATCACCAACTCATTGTTCATCCGTAAATAACCGCTCCATACATTCATAGACCGCATCATGGATACTCATAAGTTCATCGGAGGACGATGAAGAAGCGTCTTTGTGGTAGTAGTTGTATGGATTCAACAAGTAAGCCGTCAAATGAAGTGGAGTGTCAACACGCCCCTTTCCTTTGCTCTCCACTATATCAAGTATAGGCTTATAATTCTCCTCTATTCTTCATACTTCATTCTTTGATCTCATTATTGGCTTTTTTAGTTCACCATACACAAAGCCCATAGCCGGCTTCACATCTCCATCCACAAGTCTAAGGACTTTTACCAACGGTTCAAATACTTCCAATGTACGAGCAACACCACTCCAAAAGCTTGGTTGCACAATGATAGAATAAGCCGTTTTTCCTTTCTTGCTCCTAGACCATTTTGTCTCTTCCCGTTCATTAGAGTTCACCATTTGCCTCAAAGCCTCTTTCTTCTTCAATAAACTTTGCAATGTTAAAAAAAAAAGTGGCAAATCTAGTCACAGCGGGTCGTATTCTCTCTTCTTGTACACTTTCTCATCATTTGCAAAGTCTTGTGATGAGAGTAGATAAATATGATAAAATTCTTGGCTTTGTTAATTATGGTCTTGAAAGTACAGAGCTTACCAATGCCTTCAAACATAAGATTGATGGAGTGAGTGGGCACATGGAGTCCAAAAGATATGTGGTCTTATTTCCTTCATATGCCGACACATTGTTTGAAGCATGGTCGGTCACCACTTGGACCATATTTTTTTCTCCAACGTCTTCAATACATCCATTCACATAATCAAATATGTATTGGGCGGTATGTGCATCACCGGAAGCCTCTTTTGAGGAAAGGAAAGCCCTCCCAATTCTTGAATTGACACACAAATTCATGATGCTTCTTCTATTTCTATCACTCCAAGCATCGGTCATGATTGAACAACTATTTTTCTCCCATTCGTCATCGTGACTCTTGAGAGTCTCTTTTGTTTTCTCCACTTCCTTGTTCAAGAGTGGCTCTCTAAGTTGGTGTTGGGTTGGAGGTTGGTAACCCGAGCCAAATTGTCCAATCACCACACACATTTGTCTAAAACAATCATTGTCAAATGCATTAAAAGAAACGCCGCATTGATACACCCACTTAGCCACATATTGATGCACACTTTGAGTTCTTTCTTTGTAAAGTGCATCATTAATGTTTTGTTGCCTTGTTCTCCTAGGAAAAGTGTCATCCGAGACGGATTCCGGGATGATTTGTGAGGCATATCTATCGATGGGTCCAAGAGGCCTCGGTCTTTTGTTGCTTCCTCCACTTTCAATGAATTCGATTTCATCCAGCTCTTTATTAATATCAACTTCTTTCCTTGACTTTTTCATGTTCTTCATTCTCGGTTTGCTTCTTCGTTACATTTGAAACAAGTGCTTCTTTACAACGTCTCTCGTCTTCCACGGACTCCATAAGACAAGCTTTAACGTTCTTCTTTTGTCCGGGATGGTATCCGGAAATGTGTTCCTTAATTCGATATGC
Organism: Gentiana straminea; assembly: GCA_036785695.1. Classification (NCBI taxonomy): domain Eukaryota; kingdom Viridiplantae; phylum Streptophyta; class Magnoliopsida; order Gentianales; family Gentianaceae; genus Gentiana; species Gentiana straminea. The sequence continues at coordinate 1,255,757 of JAVUPR010000174.1, forward strand.
TCCACCACTATATATATTGCCGCAAATTAAACATTTCCACTTATCATTATTGTTTGGTACATACAACACTCCCAACTCCCACCCAATATCATCACTTCGATTCTTCAATGGGATAGAAGAAGCATTAGACGAACCAACATTTGTATTCCCTTCTTGTTCTTGTTCTTGTTCTAGTAAGTATACTAGTTACTACTTACTATTTAGCTAGTTAGCTTAAAAACTAAGTTATAAACAAATTAAATCAAAAAAATACATACAAATTATGAAATTATCAACTTTCATTTCTTGAAGACTTGAACAAATCAACAAAATGTCAATCAAAAAAGGAAAAAAAAAACTCTAGTAATTGTAAATTGTTTATTAATTTTCTTAATTTGTTAGTCACTACTCATTACTAGAATCATTATTCATTATTTACTACCCATTAGGCATTTGATTAACAAAAGAAGAAGGATCCTCTCTCCCTCCCCCTTCACGTCGCAGGCCAAGGTGTTCACCGCCGACCTCCGCCGGCCCATACACAGCCCGTCCGACGTCCAACCGCCGCCGGAGGTGAGTGGTTCTCTCTCTTCTTCTTTTTTTGTATTTTAATCCAAATTTTTTATCAATTTGTTTATTTATTTTGTATTTAGTATTTACTTTTGTTAATCAATTCCTAATGGGTAGTAAATAATGACTAATGATTCTAGTAATGGGTAGTGACTAACAAATTAAGAAAATTAGTAAACAATTTACAATTAGTGGAGTTTTTTTATTCTTTTTTGATTTTGACATTTTGTTGATTTGTTCAAATCTTCAAGAAATGAAAGTTGATTAATTTCATAATTTGTATGTATTTTTTTGATTTAATTTGTTTATAACTTAGTTTATAAGCTAACTAGCTAAGTAGTAAGTAATAACTAGTTAACTACTAACTAGAAGTCTAGAACATACTAATTATGTTGGATTTTTTTGTTTGGCTTCTTTTTTAGATAAACAATGGCTCAAGAACAAGAAGGGAATGCAAATGTTGGTTCGTCTAATGCTCCTTTTATCCCATTGAAGAAACGAAGTGATGATATTGGGTGGGAGTTTGGAGTGTTGTATGTACCAAACAAAAATGATAAGTGGAAATGTTTAAAGTGCGGCAATAAATATAGTGAGGAGCATATCGAATTAAGGAACACATTTTCGGATACCATCCCGGACAAAAGAAGAACGTTAAAGCTTGTCTTATGGCGTCCGTGGAAGACAAGAGACGTTGCAAAGAAGCACTTATTTCAAATGTAACGAAGAAGCAAGCCGAGAATGAAGAACGTGAAAAGTAAGGAAAGAAGTTGATATTAATAAAGAGTTGGATGAAATCGAATTCATTGAAAGTGGAGGAAGCAACAAAAGACCGAGGCATCTTGGACCCATGGATAGATATGCCTCACAAATCAACCCGGAATCCGTCTCGGATGACACTTTTCCTAGGAGAACAAGGCAACAAAACATTAATGATGCACTTTTCAAAGAAAGAACTCAAAGTGTGCATCAATATGTCGCTAAGTGGGTGTATCAATGCGGCGTTTCTTTTAATGCAATTGACAATGATTGTTTTAGACAAATGTGTGAGGCGATTGGACAATTTGGCCCGGGTTACCAACCTCAACCCAATACCAACTTAGAGAGCCACTCTTGAACAAGGAAGTGGAGAAAACAAAAGAGACTCTCAAGAGTCATGAAGAAGAATGGGAGAAAAATGGTTGTTCAATCATGACCGATGCTTGGTGTGATAGAAATAGAAGAAGCATCATGAATTTGTGTGTCAATTCAAGAATTGGGAGGGCTTTCCTTTCCTCAAAGAGGCTTCCGGTGATGCACATACCGTCCAATACATATTTGATTATGTGAATGAATGTATTGAAAGCGTTGGAGAAAAAAATATGGTCCAAGTGGTGACCGACAATGTTTCAAACAATATGTCGGCCTCAGATATGTTGAAGGAAATAAGACCACATATCTTTTGGACTCCATGTGCCACTCACTCCATCAATCTTATGCTTGAAGGTATTGGTAATCTCTCTACTTTCAAGACCATAATTAAGAAAGCCAAGAGTTTTACCATATTTATTTACTCTTATCACAAGACTTTACAAATGATGAGAAAATGTACAAGAAGAGAGATAATACGACCCGGAGTGACTAGATTTTCCACTTCTTTTTTAACATTGCAAAGTTTATTGGAGAAGAAAGAGGCTTTGAGGCAAATGGTGAACTCTAATGAATGGGAAGAGACAAAATGGTCCAGGAGCAAGAAAGGAAAAATGGCTTATTCTATCATTGTGCAACCAAGCTTTTGGAGTGGGGTTGCTCGTACATTGAAAGTATTTGAACCGTTGGGAAAAGTCCTTAGACTTGTGGATGGAGATGTGAAGCCGGCTATGGGCTTTGTGTGTGATGAACTCAAAAAAAGCCAAGAATGAGATCAAAGAAGTTATGAAGAATAGAGTGGAGAATTATAAGCCTATACTTGATATAGTGGAGAGCAAAGGAAAGGGGCGTGTTGACACTCCACTTCATTTGACGGCTTACTTGTTGAATCCATACAACTACTACTACAAAGACGCTTCTTCATCGTCCTCCGATGGACTTATGAGTATCCATGATGCGGTCTATGACTCTATGGAGCGGTTATTTACGGATGAAGACATTCAAAACATTGTGATGAACAATGAGTTGGTTATGTACAAGAACAAGGTCGGTCCATTTAGTAGACCTATGGCTTTAAGAGGATGTGAACAATATACTTTTGATCGGGGTATGATTATGAATATCTCCATTTATTAAATATTAAGTTATTAACTATTAAGTATTAACTAATACTTATTAAGTTCAATAATGTCTTTTTTACTTTTTATCATTTTGAATTTTTAGTTGGATGGTGGTCTAACTATGACAACCATACACCTCACCTCCAAAAGGTTGCAATGAGAATTCTTTCTTTGACATCAAGTTCTTCCGGTTGTGAAAGAAATTGGAGTGTCTTTGGAGGGGTAAAGTCTTCTATAAAAGTATTCTTAAATTGAATTTTATCTTATGTGATAATGTGATATTGATTTTTTAGTGTTCAATTTTATTTTGTAGATACACAAAGAAGAGAAATAGACTAGATACCAACCGAATGAACAAGCTAGTCTATGTTCAATTTAATTCAAGATTGTTGTCTAAGAAGAAGAAGAGGAAGGACAAACTTGGATAATTCAAGAATGCACAATCTTGGATAGTTGATGGAATAGATGATGATGAGGAGGTCACACCCGGTTCGGGCCTTACATGGGGAATGGTGAGTGAAGCATCCGGAGCAAATGAATTGCAACCAAGAAGGAGTGCCCGCAATACGGGAGAAGTAAGAGAGCTTGATGAAGGGGATTTTGTGTCCGATGCCACGGAGGATGATACCGATGATCATGAAGACATAGACTTTGAATTTGAGTCGGACAAAGAGCGTGATGTTGTTGGAGTTGGAGACTTGGGGAATGAGGATGAGATTGAAGAATGAACTTGAGAGTCTTGACTTGACTTCTTACTCTTAGACTTGTTTGTTGTTTTGAGTCATTGAGTGATGACAACTTGACATTGATTTCGTACTTTGGGCTTAGGCTAGTCGTTTCTTTAATCTTTTGACATATTTTTACTTGATTTTTATGTTTTATGATCATATGATGTAAGATTTATATGGGACAAGCATTATTATTAAAAAAACAAAAAAAAATCCGCCTAGGCGCCCCAGTAGCGCACCGACTTCGCCTAGTTTTAGAACATTGATTTGTTCAGATTGTGTCCAATGATGTGAAAATTGCAATTATTAAAAAGATCAAGAAGGCAAAGTACTTTTCAGTTATATTTTGATTGTACTCCTGATGTAAGTCATGAAGAGCAAATGACTTTACTCATTCGTTGTGTGAATGTCGATGATTCACCTATGAAAGTTGTATAATATTTTCTTGGAAAGGTTGATGATACAACAGGATTGAGCCTTTTCTCAGAGCTTGAAAATGCATTATCTAAATTAGGATTGAACATTGGTGATATACGAAGCCAAGTTTATGATAATGGTGCTAACATGAAAGGTCACTGCAAAGGTGTTCAAAGTAGATTGCTTAATGTGGATCCTACATTGTGTGATATGGCAAGGTCATCTCCTAAGGCCGAAAATTATTTTGGCACAGTTCAACGCCTATATAACATTTTTCATCGTCAACAAAGCGGTGGGACATATTGAGAAGACATGTGAATGTGTTACGCTTAAATATTTGAGTCACACTCGTTGGGAGTCACATTGAAAGTGTCAAACCAATCAAACATCAATGTTTGAAAATTAGAGATACTTTTGTTGATTTGGCAAATTCAAATGATCATTCCGATGCAACTCATGGAGCGGATTCTCTAGCTATAAATGAATTTCCAAGTTTTGGGTTCTTGGTTAGCACGATGATTTGGTATGAAGTTCTCCATGATGTCAATGTTGTAAGCAAGACTTTACAAAATGAGAACATGCATATTGATGTCGCAATAGATCATTTGAGGGGCTTATTGATTACTGTCATAAGTATAGAGAGAACGGGTTCGATGATGCTATAAGAGAAGAAAAAGAACATGCACAAGAAATGGGTATTGAGCCGGTTTTCCGTGAAAGAAGAACAGTTCGTAGAAATAGACATTTTGATTAAGGTTCAAGTGAAGAAGTCATGTTTGCTCCTCAAGAGAGTTTTAGAGTAGAGTACTTCATGTTTATAGTTGACAAAATTCTTGTCTCACTTGAAGATAGATTTGATCATTTTCGTGTGTATAAAAAAAATTAGCTTCTTGTTTGATTTGAAAAAAAACCCACAAGATGCTGAATGTTTAAAAATAAAAAATAAAAATAAAAAAGATTTCTTGTGACAATCTTTCAAATATTTTCACCCATGAGGGAGAAGAGGATGTTGATGGGGATGAGTTTGTCCAAGGAGTTCCAACTTCTTGTTGATAGAATGACCCATCCAAATTTTGAAATATTTGAAAAAGTGTGATCGACGTTTTGCAAACACGGAGATTGATTACCGTATATTGTTAACTATTCCGGTGACGGTTACATCTAGAGAAAGAAGTTATTCGAAGTTGAAGTTAATAAAGGACCATCATCGAAGCACGACGACTGAAGAATGTTTGAATAGGTTAGCCATCATATCGATTGAGAAGAATATGGTTAATTAAATTGACAATCCTACTTTAATTAGTGATTTCGCATCTAAATGTGCTGCAAGAGCGATCTTGAAGTAATAATATGTAAGTATGTTTTGTGTATACGTATGAATTTGGCTTTTGTTTATAAATATGCTAGAAAAGAGATGTTGAATTGCTAGTTTGTACGTATGTTTTGAGGTTATCAATGAATTGAATTTTGTATATACAGATGCTAAAAGCGCGATTTTGAAGTAATATTTTGTAAGCATATTTTCGAGAGAGAAAAAACAACTTCAGACTTAAAGGTCTAATTCGACGAGTTCGCCGAAGACCCAAAAAATTCCAGGGCCGGTCCTGATCCCCCTGAAATTTGGTTGTAAATGGAGATCTATGAAAAGTCCAGGTGGTACGGCTTTAGTTAGGAGATCAGCAACTTGTTAGGAGGATGGAATAAGATGGAGATATGTCTTTGTAGTCCAGCCTCTCCGTAATGTAGTGTTTGTCCACATGCTAGGTTTTGTCACGATGGATAGGGTTTTGAGCAATATTGAGAAAAGATATATTGTCATAGAACAGACTTGTTAGTCTTGAGATAGAAATATGCAGAATTTTAAGGATCCTTTTATCCAAATACCCATACAAATCCCAAGAGCTAAAGCTCTGATTTCAGCTTCAAAAGTACTTCATCAGATAATGGCTTGTTTTTTGCACCTCCAAAGGACAAGGTTGCCCCAGACATAAGAGCAACACCCTATAGACATCATATTGCCCCAGACATAAGACCAATAACCTGTAGTTAACCTCCTATCAGTTAGGGATCCTCCCCAGTTAGCATCAAAATGGACATCAATATTTTTGTAGTCAATCTTTCTGGAGGGGGCGCCTTGCATGTTGAGGAAGTGTTTATAGCTTTCAATTGCTCCTTGCTAAACATAGGAGCTTATTCTGATCTCACAAGTTCTACTACAGCATGCCTCCCAAAAGACTCCTTTTCAATCTGTCTAAATGGCTTCCAGTTCTCTGGTTTGCCATGAATCTTCCAACACTTATCTCTTGTGTGTCCAGGCCCCTTGCAATGATCACACCACTATTTGTCTTTCGAGCCATTGAGTTCTGGTTTCCCTGTGAAGACCCTTTTTGCAACAAAGGGTTTATTCTCAGACTGTTTGAGAGGAAACCTTTTGAAGCAAGAGCAGAACCTTCAGGAAGATTTTTCAGATGATGAAGATCCTTTCAGCATGAGGTTTCTTCTGCTTTCCTCATGCTTAACTTCAAAAAAACGGCTTTGAGAGTGGAAGAGGTTTGGTGGATAGAATACTACCACTGACATCATCAAGAGCAGAATTCAGCTCCATTAGAAACTTGAAAACCCTCTTCCTTTCTAGGTGTGTTCTTCAAAAACATCAAGCTGCTGTCAAGCTCTGGTGACAAGGTTGAAATATTGAGCAACACTCAACTCTCCTTGCTTATATTCCTGAATTTGGGCTTCAATGCCATAGATTTTGGGAAGTATTATCCTTCTTGGAGTATAAGTCTCTAGCAACAGCCCATATTTCACTTGTTGAATCATACGGCAGAAATTTTCACTAATTTCAGGTGTGATAAGAAGGGACATAACAAGGTTGTTTTCAGTGTCCCATTTTGCAAACTTCTCATCTGTTGAAGCAAGTGGGATGCAAGTACCAGAAAGGTACCCCATTTGCCCTGTCCAGTGAAAAACGTCTTCATGATCCTGGACATAGAAGATAATTGTTCCCATTGAGCTTATGACCGGTTATGGAAGACTAGGAATTTTCAGACTGGGTGGACATGGGAACAACAGTGTTATCAGCAGAAGTAATTTCAGATTAAGAAGACATAACGGTAGAATTGGTATTCTTAGGGCAAGATGGGTTCTGATACCATGTGAAAATTAAAGAACAAGAATTGAGAAAAGAATTATTCTCGTTGATATGTATGAAACACTGAACAAGAAAGAATATAAAGAGGAGAGAATCCCAACAACCTCTAGACAAGAAAGTAGGCGGGAACATCTCCTCCATAAATGCACTTAAACAACCTAGCAACGGTAATAAGTCGCCTAACTAACTAAAGATTAAGTAAATCCTTTTTAGAATGTTACACAACACATGTAACAATAAAACTAGTATTAAGATATTATATATTTCTACAATCTTCAACACGAAGTAAATCTATAAAGTTGTCAAATGTGTGTTTGTTGGGTATGCATCAAGACGGTAAGGGTACAAGTGCTATTACCCATCTACTAAAAGATTATATACTTCTATGGATGTCATTTTTATTCGAAGAAAAACCTTTCTTTAACAAAGAAGGGAGCACTTTTGAAGAATGCAATTATGAGTGGGATTTGGATGATATGACACTTGTCCTAGTCAAGGTCCGTACTTCAGAAAGTCCAAGAACAGGGATTTTGAGATCTATATTGTTGCTGATTGGGCAAGGTGCCCTGTTGACAAAAGATCTACCTCTGGTTACTATACATTCTTGTGGGGCAACCTAGCTATTTGGAGAAGCAAAAAACAGCCTATTGTCTATAGGAGTTGTGAAGAGTCCAAATTCCAAGCTCTTGCACAAAAGGTTTGTGAAGGAATGTGGATCACCAAAATTTTAAGGGAACTGAAATCGGCTCCTCTCATACCAATCAAAATGCACTGTGGCAACATTTTAGCCATCAAGATTGTTGTTGTCATGTTCAACATGACAAAATGAAGCATGTGGAGATCGACAAACAATTCATTCATGAGAAGATTGACAACCATGTGATTTCCCTACACTATGTTTCTTCTAAGTCTCAACTTGTTGAACAACACGAAAACGAGGTGGAACATTTCAAATCATCTCTCAATAAAAAATTATTGCTCCCAAAATTCAGTCATTATGTTGTATGTATGACTAAACGTTTGATGGATGAAATGGATGAAAAACATGAACATTAGATGGATGAAATGGTATTACTGATACACACAAGGCAAGAAAGGATCTCACTTAGGCAACTAAAAAGCTCACATGCCCGAAATCCAGACGCCGCCAACTCGCATCTTGCTTAGGCGTCGACTAGGAACTTGCCTTAAAAACTATGGTTGGGTCTAAGAAGGCAATCCTTAGTAAAGTAGAGGGAAAAAAAAAACTAAACTTCAGAGAAAATATAAAATTATAATGGCTCAAAAGTGCGTTAAAATCAAACCTGACATGCCATAACCCCGAATTTCAAAGCATAGATTTTGGCTCCACGGTTCTCGCATGTTCGAGCTCCTTAAGAAATTAACAGATAAACGTTAAATTGATGGAGATTCATCGCATTATTTGTTGAAAAATTGATTCTAGAAACAGATTTTTCGATTGTAGATCCCGTGTTTATGGAACATGTACATCATTCTTTAATTACCTTATTTTGAAGATTTTAGACTAATTAGACCTTTAATTTTGGTTGGAGATTAATCTGCATAATTTGCTTAGGGAAAGTGTGATTCATTCTTTAAATACCTCATTCAGAAGATTTCAGATTAATTAGACATTTATTTTTTGAATCTTGCCTGATCCTTCTTTCTTGTATAAATTACATTTTCAGAAAATGAGATATTCAGTCATTCCCTTTCAATTATTTCCAACATCCGTTCATGGTATTAAAGCCTAAGAAATTCCAATCTTAAAGGTTTTATTCTCTCTGCCGTCATTGCCACAATTTCCCCACAAGCGTTGTTCAGTATTTTATTTGAATAAAGAGTTGTTAGGTTTTATGGAATGCTATATAAATCTGTACACTCCTTCGGTTCAATAATGTGAATTCTGAATATTGTTTCCTACACAAATTCTTCAAGATTCTATTGGACATAGTCTTGAATAGTACAATCTCTGGCCGGATAATGTAAATTGAGAAAAAGCAATAACAATGTGTGATAGTCAAGCCTCTAACTCACCTCCAAAACCATGACACCGTAACCTTCACCTATGCCGCATAATTTAAATTTGGAAATTTTAGGTCCAAGGGTTTTCAAGCATTATAAAAACTATCACGAGAAATAAATAAAACTCACACAAAACCATCACGGCCACAATCAAATGGTCTTGAAGCTTCTTGAGGGACTGAATTGTATTTTGTTGTCAAAGCCCTTGACCCGCATTGATGGTAACTAGTGTATGACATTGACCGAAAGGCAAGCCCAACGATTTTGAGCTACTGGGGGATCCTGATTAACATTCTCCACTCATCCCGTGGAACAGGGGGAGTGGGGACCCTCATGGTTAGGGTTTAACCATTTAGTATATGACATTGACAATTTGTATTCCTTTGACCATAAAGAGTAGATTCACAACTCATTTCTCATGACTTTCATAAATGGGGTTCTCATCAGTTGTTATATCATTCAATAAGCAAAAAAAATCATATAGCAGCTTTTATATTACACACTTGGCGAGAAAGGAATGATACAGGAAGCTATGGCGGAGTCAGCGGTGGAAGATTTTTCATCCTTTTTCAAAAAACCATTACACGACCTACCCCAAAAATAGGGGGTAAAAGTGGAAAAATAGCATTAAATATTGCAGGACAAATCTAAAATGCCAAAAGACCTTACATTATGGGACAGAGGTAGGACATTCATATCTAACACAGACAATAAAAAACAAAGTGATAGTCAAATGCTAATGAAACTCATAATAAATGACTATACATTATTTACACAGATTCTAGTATGACACAAATTATACCCCAAAAATACACCACCTAAAACAATCTAGGAGAAATTTTGGTCACATGTTGATACAGAACGAAACACCAAAACTCTAAAACTAAATCAAGCTATAACACAAACAGAGACACACACACAAACACAAACAAGAGACATAAAAAATAAAATAAAATAAAAACACGACTGAACCATAAATAAAATGGTCAAGGTTCACTCTGAACTTTCGATTAGTTTGCCAATTGAGCATAACGTTCTTCAGATTTTCAATTGACTTTAAATGCTTGGGGGCCAAAAATCCAGAATAAAAGGACAATAATGCTTGATACCTGCAAAATCCTGCAATTGACAAAGCATCAATGCTAGCTTCTGTCCCTCCTGCAACCATCACATCAGCATCTCCATGTTGTATCATCCTACAAGCATCACCAATACAATGTGCCCCTGTGGCACAAGCTGTCACTGCAAAGCATGATTTGGCCCCTAAATTCAACAGAAACACTGAAACATTCTAAGAACAAATGTAAGATAGAGAGAAAGGTTTACAACTAAACTCCTTAGGAGGAGACATCCAACAGGTTAGTTGGATGCTGACAGAAAGCACTATTCCAACGGCTACTTGAACAGTTTTACAAGTGGAGAAAACCACTTAAAACAGGAGGAAATTAGCCTAACCTAATTAGACACCAAGTAATAATAAATTAGGGATAATTAGGTGTCCAGATAACATATAAAAGACAGGCTAATCCTTATATCCATACAGCAGGTTCTAATACTCCCCCTCAAGCTGGTGAGGTGATGTCAATCATTCTCATCTTGCTTAGGAGATACTGAAAACTCTTCTTTGGTAAATTTGGTGCACCAACACCAAACGTAAGCCACCATTGCCATGAAAAAAAAATGTTTGTCTTCTTGGCATTGGAGATTTAGAGTAGAGTCGAACTAAAAGATTTAAAATAAAAAAAAATGGTTACCGACCGGGTGTCATCCTTTCCTCGTCCTCTCTTTTATTCCTTGCTCAAATAGCCATTTGAGATCCAAAAAATGATTATGCCAATTTGTATGATGTCAATTCTCTCATGATCGTGCATTGAAGTTCTTCGTCATCAATCCTTTCCTCGTCCTCCCTTCCATGACTTTTGTGTCTCTTTCAATTTCCGGATTATGATAGTAAAAATATGGGTTAAGTAATAACCCAAAACATGCAAGAGATGATGAAATTGATCATCCCACCTTCGATCAATAATGTCCAATATATGTTGGCATTTATTCCGGTCGTTGTTAAAGGACTTAAGAATTGTTTCTTTGGCTCTATCCATTGCTTCATAAATAAAACCCACAGAAGACGTTTTTTCATTATTAGCAATGCAAAGAACCGTCACCAACGGAGCCATCAATTTTAGGATGTAGGTCACATTGTTCCAAAAGGAAATCATAATCATAAACACAGTATCCCTTGCCGCCATGCCCATATTATCTTTGGACCACATATTTTTCAACCATTCTTCTGATACAAACATTTTTCTCATATCCCGTCGCCGTCTTTGAAGGCTTTGCAAAGTGAGAAAATTAGTAGCAAAGCGGGTAATTCCATGCTTGGCCAACTCCCTGTTGTTGGTGAATGTTCTTATTAATGCCAAAACACTTGGATGACCATATAGTAACTACTAACTAGAGCACCCCTCTAGTTGTGGTCTTGTCTATAATTGGTATTTTATTAATTTCTTCCAACATCCATTCTATGGAATGAGAAGCACACGAAGGCCAAAAGAGATACTTTCTTTTATTTTATAAAGATCTTCCCCGAGAAAAACATTTCAATTCAAAATGTCAAATGTTGTCACAAGTAAAATTAGTAAACTAGTAACTACATACTACTAAGTATTAAGTTAACCCAAAGTAGTTAACTATTAAAAAAATTAATTAATAAATAAATAAGTTAAACAACATATCGCCTAAGACATAGTTGTTGCCATTATCCGTGACCACTTCCTACACATTCATTTCCCCAACGCGCTCTACGAAATCATCAAACAACCGAAATAGCAAAACCCCGACTTGACAAAGTGTTTGAGGCATCAAAAGACTCCAAGAACATTGACCCTTTGAAATTATTGACTATGATATTGATCAATGTTCTACCTCTCTTGTCAGACCATCCATCTGATAGAATTGAACAACCATATCTTTCAGTTTCACTTTCATTGTCTTTCACTAACTCCTTCGTATATTCAACTTCTTTGTTAAGAAAGGTTACCCTCACTTTATGATACGATGGTGGCTTCAAATTAGACTCATGCTCACCAATGGACTGCACCATTTTCTTGAAAGCCTCTAAATATAAAACATTGAACGAGATCTTAGCATGATAAAGGAAGCGGCAAATATCTCGACAAACTCTTTTTCTTGCCTCTTTGTCATAAGATTCCACCATGCTTGTTTATCTCGGTGCTTTCTTTTTCGAAACAAAAATGTCCATTGGACCTTTTTCAGTAGACTTTGCTTGGGCGGTACTAGGCCTACTACCACCGATACAACATTCTTGCACATCTGGCGCATCTTTTTCATCATCCGAATCATAAAAAATTGTATATGTTGATGACATACTTGTTACTGGAGATGATGACATACATGCAAAAATTGGATAAGTGTTTATTTTATACATGTTGATGACATACTTGTTACTGGAGATGATGAGTTGAGTATTCCTCACCTGAAAAAATATCTTCTCAAATGTTTTGATATGAAGGATTTAGGAAAGCTAAAATATTTCTTTGGTACTGAAGTCATGTATTCTAAACAGAGGCAAAATACATATATGATTTATTGGCTGAAACTTGCAAAACATGGATGTAAACCTGCCCTTTCTCAAATTGATTCCAACCATGGTATAACTGCTGCACCTGATGATATTTCTGTTGATAAAGATTGGTTGCCAAACTAATCTATCTGGACCACACTCATCCAGACATTGCCTTTGTTGTTCCTGTTGTAAGCAGATACATGCAGGAACCTACGGAAATTCATCTCAAAGTTGTCCATTACTTAAAGGGCAACCCTGCATGTGGAATTCCATTCAAGAAAGAGGGCAAGTTAACTCTTGAAGCATTTACTGACGTTGACTATGCTGGAGCCCTAAATGATCGAAAATCTACATTTGGTTATTGTATCTACTTGGGAGGTAACCTTATTATTTAAAGGAGCAAAAAGCAAAATGTTGTAGCCCGTTCTAGTGCTGACGCAGATTTCGATCAATGGCTCATGGTATTTGTGAACTTCTATGGTTAAAGATCATCCTGGATGACCTGAAGATTCAGTGGCAGAAACCAATGATACTCTACTGTGGGAACGACTCTGCAATTAGCATTGCCCATGATCCCGTTCAAAATGACAGAACCAAACATTGAAGTTGATAGGCACCTTATCAAGGAGAAGATTGACAGTGGCCTTATTTGTACCCATTTGTTTCAACAAGATCCCAACTTGCAGATATTCTAACCAAAGTTCTGCCTGGGAAAAGATTTCAAGACATCAAGAGCAAGCTTGGAATGATCGATCAACCATCATTCATTAGCTTGAGTGGGAGTATTAGCAGATATAAGATCATTAAAATTATATTTTAATATATCTTGGCTATCATATGTTGTATTATTATTGTACTTTACTTATTCAGCCTATTTACTTCCCAACGTTCCCATGGTCCTAAAAGTTGTTGAAAAGCAAAAATTAGTAGAAGCACAATTTGGCTACAAAAGAAAGGCAAACTTTTTTATGATTCGGATGATGAAAAAGATGTGGCAGATGTCAAGAATGTGGTATTGATGGTAGTAGACCTAATACTCCCAAGCAAAGTCTTCTAAAAAAGGTCCAATGGAACTTCTTGTTTCGAAAGAGAAAGCACCGAGACAAACAAGCATGGTGGATGTTTATGACAAAGAAGCAAGAAGAGTTTGTCGAGATATTTGTTGCTTCCTTTATCATGCTATGATCTCTTTCAATGTTTCAAATTTAAAGGCTTTCAAGAAAATGGTGAAGTCCATTGATGAGTATAATTTGAAGCCACCGTCATATAATGAAGCGAGGGTAGTTGAATATACGAAGGAGTTACTGAAACACAATGAAAGTGAAACTGAAAGATAAGGTTGTTCAATTCTATCTGATGGATGGCCTGATGAGAAGGGTAGAACATTGATCAATATCATAGTCAATAATTCCAAAGGGTCGATGTTCTTGGAGTCTTTTGATGCCTCAAACATTGTCAAGTCAGGGATTTTGCTATTTCAGTTGCTTGATGATTTCGTAGAGCGTGTTGGGGAAAAGAATGTGTTGGGAGTGGTCACGAATAATGGCAGCAACTATGTCTTAGCCGGTATGTTATTTTATTTTTTATTTTTTTTTATAGTTCACTACTTTGGGTCAACTTAATACTTAGTAGTATGTAGTTACTACTTACTACTAGTTTACTAATTTTACTTGTAACAGCATTTGACATTTTCAATTGAAATGTTTTTCTCGGTGAAGATGCTGCAAAATAAAAAGAAAGCATCTCGTTTGGTCTCCGTGTGCTGCTCATTCCATTTAACTGATGTTGAAAGAAATCGATAAAATAACAATTATAAACAAGACCATAGCTGTAGGGTGCTCTAGTTACTTTTATATATGGTCATCCAAGTGTTTTGGCATTAATGAGAACATCACCAGCAACATGGAGTTGGCCATGCATGGAGTTGCCCATTTTCCTACTAATTTTATCACTTTGCAAAGCTTTCAAAGACGACGACTGGATCCGAGAAAAATGTTTGTATCAAAAGAATGGTTGAAAAATATGTGGTCCAAAGATAATAGGGGCAAGACAAGACAAGGGATTCTTTTGGAACAATGTGACCTACATCCTAAACTTGATGGCCCCGTTGGTGACGGTTTTACATTGCTTTTTATTTACGAAGCAATTGATAGAGACAGAACCAATTCTTAAGTCCTTCAACAACGACCAAAATAAATATCAACATATATTGGACATTATTGATCGAAGGTGGGATGATCAACTTCATCATCCCTTGTATGTTGCGGGTTATTACTTTAACCCATATTTATACCATCTTAATCCGGATATTGAAAGAGACACAGAAGTCATGGAAGGGGTCTTTAAATGCTTTGATAGATTGATTGATGAAAAACTTCAAAGCAAGATCATGAGAGAACTGGCATCATACAAATTGCCAGAATCAATTTTTGGATCCCAAATGGCTATTCGAGCAAGGAATAAGAGGGAGGACGAGGAAAGGATGACACCCGGTCGATAACCATTTTTCTTTAAATCTTTTAGTACAACTTTACTCCAAATCTCCAAGGCCAAGAAGACTAATGGTGGCTTACGTTTGGTGTTGGTGCGCCAAATTTGCAAAATTTTGTCCAGATTCTAAACCTCACTGCTAGTGCATCAGGCTACGAAAGAAATTGGAGCATTTTTTAGCATGTGAGTAGATGGTTGTAAACTTGAACTTTTTTTTACCAATTAAAGTTTACAGACTCACAATCTTTTTGATAAATGTGATACAAATTCATTCAAAGAAAAGGAACAGGCTTACGCACGATAGGTTACGGGATTTGGTGTACGTGAAGTACAACCAAATGCTTAAGATTAAAGTCGCTAGTACGCTAAAAAGGGATCCAATAAAGTTGACAAACACCGATGAGTAATAATGAGTGGATGACTAGAGATGCAGGGAAAATGAAAATATTTTTGATGATGAAAGATTGAGGAGATGGATTGACTTTAAAGGATTTTGTGGAGGCTTCTGGGATTGAAGAAGAAGAAATGCAAACTCCGAGTCGGAATCGGAGTAAACAAGCGGCTTCAAAACGCACCTTTGTTTCATCGTCCAAAGACAAAATAAGAAGAGGTCGAGTTTCCCGATCATCACTACTAGTGGATGAGGAATTCGAAGAAGAATTTCAAGATTGTGAAACTGAAGATGAACTGCAAGATCATCGTGATGTTGACCCATTGGGTTATGAATGATTATGACACTGACATTGATGAAAGAGTGGATGCGGAGAATAGTGATGAAGGGAGAGGACCGATGGAGCTTAGTGATGATGATGAGGGATGACCAATGATTATTTGAATCTATCATTCAATTGATACTTATTTTGCCAAATGCCTATCTTTTGGTTGATTGGTTCACTAAAATCCTTTTGGTTTATCGGTAGTACTAGTTTCGTGTGTTAAAAGCTTAAAACATGTTTTGATGGCATTATTGTGATTTTCTTTGTTGACTTTTATATATGTTATAATCTAAAAAAAACTATAAAAAAAAATGAGTACATGACTTTATTGCTCGCCTAGTATGTCGGGCTTTTTACTAGGCGACGCCTAGGCGCCCGGGCGACCCTACCTTGCCTTGGCTTCGCCTTATACCTTAATAACTACTCCCTCCGTCCCATTTTGTTTGGGACATTTCACTATTTCAGCCGCTTACGAAAAGTCTAATTAATCCTTGGAATTTCGTTAATTGATGTAATATTATTAGGGTTATGATAAAGTGAAACTTAAAGTACATAAATGTAAAAAGTATTAGATCATTTGATGAAATTCGAAGGATTAATTAGACGTTTCATAAGCGGTTGAAAAGTCAAATGTCCCAAACAAAATGGGACGGGGGAGTATGATATTGTTTCATTCAAGGTGGGAAGACCATCCTTCCCTAAAATTTGGACTTTGAAGTCCTGGTTCAAACCAGTGAGGAAGGCATAAATCCTTTTTTTTCCATCATTCTTCTCAAGATGTCCGCATCATCACTATCTTTCATTTGAATAATTAAGGAGTGGGGGAGGGAAGAACATTTCGTATGTAAAATAATTAATAACAACAGAACTTTCCCTCTTTTTCCTTCTGCACGATAACCAGCTTTATAGTAAAATTCTTACCATGAATCCATGCACCATGCTAACATGCCCGAAGCCATATTTATCAATATCCTTGGGATGAAAAATGGACTAAGCCGCCGTAAACGCTGCATTTGAAAGAAAATCTTAAATTCACAAGCCTTATATCAATATACTACCTTTTGTCCCTAAAAATATGATCTCTTTTGGGATTTTCACACAGATTAAGAAAATGGTTGAATGTTGCAAATTAAGATCATACAGTCAAAAATACCCTTTCTTTATCGTTAATTCAATGAGAAAAGTTAGTGGATGGATAACAAATTGGATGTAGTATGAGGAAAAGGGTAACAAATTCTTTCTTAGTACTCTAAATCGACTAATATTAGGAGACAGATTATTTTGGTTAAAACAACTATTATTTAGGGACAACGGTAGTGCAAGCATCATTGGGCTTTTCCATCACATTAGAAACTTGGGAATTAACTACAGTAATACATTACTAAGAATTCAGGTGCAGAAAAAAGTGACCAACCTTCTCACATATTAATCTTGACGCATCTAAAATGTCACAGATGCTTCCCGTTCCTGCACCAATAGAGACACCCTGGTGGTATTGTTATAAGAAACTTAAGCAACAGGCCACCAAGCAATCCAGCAATATTAGAATAAGAGTAACATCGAATACCGTCCTCTCCTTCTCAGCTTGCTCCGTAGGTAACCAATTTGCATCTTTGAGAGCCTCGTCGGCTGCACATAGGGCATACCCTATGAACTTTGCAACTGATCTATGGTCCTGCAATTGCAAACTTGCCACATGATCTTTGGCACAACAAAACTACAATTTGAAAATAGAGTTGAGGGTACAAGTACTTTTTGGAATGGGAAAACAATGTTCTGTCTAATCAACCGCATTATAAACGAAGGGAAACCTTATCAATTCTCGCCAAGGTGACAATGATTTTCAGACAAGCTATTTTCTTTCCATCATTTGAATTGCAATTATAATGAAGCAAGGAAAAAGACAAAGACATGGATTTTGTAAGTACTTAATGAATTAGCATCTCTCGTTAAGCTTAAACCGTACAGAGAAATGTAAATTTTGCACGTAATAGTATCATGTGCATTGCTCCTTGCAAGTGGACTTGCCAATACGTGAACGAAGAATAATAGTAAATAGAATGTACCAAAAATATGTGACATAAATATTAGGGTTATTTTTTTAATAAATGGATCGGCATTGAGGTTTGGTCTCAGGACCTCTTGCTCAAATACCATTATGAATTACCATATCTCACAAAAGTTAGAAGTTAATAAAAAGAAGTAATGTTATAGTATGAGCATACTCATATAGCCGGAAGAAATTCATCTTAAATTTCTTCCCCTTGAATTTAAGAAAGACTTGTTACTTTGTTTTGTGTTATGACAACAGTGCAATTTTAAATAGATCATAGCCTATATATTATGATAATCAACTGTTTTGCAATATGATAAGTACACAAAAACCACCATAAACTCCAAGAAAATAAATTTCACTTCTTTTGACTAGCTAGGTAATACCATTTCCAGCATGCATACTAAAGCACCAATCTAGATAGCAGCACTACCCAGATTAAAAGGTAAGAATATTTATAAGTAATCGGCGCATTACAGTCTGAAAGATATAAACTGAATAAAATTTCAACTTTCGCATATTAAACCTTGCAATAATCAAACTATTAGTTAGACCACTGACGTAAGTACAAGCTCCAGCATCCCTCACAATCACTTCAACTCAAGCCAATAAAGTTACAGCATCCTTCACAATCACTTCAATTCATACCATTATCTCTACAGTAATCATTGAGATATGACATTTAGTTTTCTACCATATTAAGTTTTTTCTTTCCACATTTAGGAGTAAGAAAGAGTGTCTCCGCCTTGTTCGATAAGGTATTCATCAAACAGAGCACAACTAAGTATAACTTCAAGAATGTGAATCTGGTACTTTTGGTACCATGCTGAGTACAAAAAACCCATCACAAGAATAAGTAAAAAAAAATTCATTATGAAAGAGGGGGTTGTGATACTTTTAAAGCTATTGTGATGTCATGTTCTTTGTAGTGAACGAGGTTTTCACCTTTGACTTACGTAGACAGACAAGTAAAAGCAAGAAAGAAGAAGCAGCACACACACTCCTAATGCACTTATTCAAAAAACAGCCAATACAAACATCCCTCGACTGCCCAAGATATCGTAAGCTGCCATATGCACGGTGACAAACACATTCTTAACATTGCTTCCAATCTGAAACTAGGAAAAAAATCTGGATAACCGTCCAAGAAATCTAGCTTTATTCATGAGCTCCAGAAAGTTAAGCAATGATAAAACTAATTGTAAGGAATCAACATCAATTATAGCCGCTGTAGTCGTTAAATCTGTTACACTATTTTGTCTTCCTTCCCTACCTTTGTATCTGTTAGAATACAGTTATTTAAGGTTGGTGGCTGCAGTATAATTAGTCGGCCAGATAGCTAACTTAAACATCTTAACAGCTAATACAGTAAATATTGTTTACGTAATAGATAGATAGGAATAACTCAAGTTATGTCCAATTGATTCACCTTCAAAACAAGTAAGAAAAATTTTATAAACATAGTCATGCACACTGGACCATTCGGCTACGTTTGCAACTCAGCAACAAAGATCAAAAATACAATTCAAAGAATCAACTAAACATAACTTGGATCATTTTTGAATGAAGAAACAAAACCCGAAAAAAAAAAAAAAAAAAAGGGTTCTACCTTTGACTCGAGCCACATCGCCTCATTGAATTCACCAGAGTTAGTTCCACAAGGAACAAAGGCAGCAACTTTTGATGCTAATTGGTCAAATGTCAGCAACTGTGTTTCCTTATCAAACGCATTCATCTTTAAATCGTCAAGGGCAATTGCCCTCAGACCAGATTTTCCATCTATCAACCGCTTCCAAGTTGTCTCCACACCACAGCCCAAAGGTGTCACCATCCCCAGCCCTGCACCGATACCACCGTAAATAATCAAATTACCCACCAACCAACAATTATACTCTTAATAAAAGATGAATTTTTTTAAACTTATTATCCTTCCAGAACACACAAGCGCAATAATGCCATTCAATAAACGAAAAGCAATAGACATGTAAATTAAAATTAAGAAGTTTATGCGCACACAAAACTGAAACAAAATGACCAAAACCAATTTCAAAACCATCAATCACTTCCAGTTGCAATAACAGACAACAGTTAGAAATTGATTAGAAAACCAAGATGAGAAAAAGGAATTACCGGTGACGACAACTCTTCGAAAGGGCCGGGGTGGAGGAGGAGCAAAGGGTTGAGAAGAAGAAGAGAAGAATCGAGAAAGTTGGCGTGCACCAAAGGCATGAGAAGATGGAGAACCATATGGAGAAGGAGATGGGGTAGCAGCGAGTGTCCTGAGAAGCTTGCGCAGCCTCTTCATTTGTTCGTTAGATTCAAAAGGTGGAGTGGCGATCGGTTACCCTTTAAAACGTAGTGAGAAATTTTTAAAGCACTTTATCTATTTACACCGGTACATACGTCATCGTAATTCACTTTGATTCTTTTTTTTGGAGAACCGTGCAGCCTAAACCTTTTTCCTGGTTTTTTTTTTTTTTTTTTGTTTTTAAGGAAAATGATATATCCATTACACATAGTGTATAGTGAACATATATTACATATATCTTATTCACACATTAAAAGTGTATTACTTCAAATATGTGGATAAGATGTGTAGTGTATGTATCACCATCCTATGTGTAAGATAGAAAATGATATATGCAGTACACAATATGTGTAGTGCACATTCACTGCCTAAAGTGTACTCATTGATTAAAATGTACTACTTAAAATGAATCGATAAAAAGATGTAGTAATTGTCTACTACACATTATGTGTAGTGGATGTATCACATTTCGTGTAAGATATGGTATTTAGATGACGAATGTGGAGCTGTTGAATGTATAGGTCCAACAATATAGCTGTTGGATGTGAAGATCCGACTGTGGCACTGTTGAATGTATTATAGAATATTCAAAAAAAGATCCAACTATAAAGCTGTTTTTTTTTGTGTAAACCGGATCTTTATTAAAATTTATAAGCAAAATATGTACAACACACACCCCAAATGTAAAAAGCCTAACACGAATTCGTGCTAATACATAACTAAAAAAAGAACTTATTAACTAGGCCAAGCTATTTTCAACTCCCTCGCCCTGCGGACTGCCTGTGAGATAAAGACCTCACCTGGAGGGCGTTGGGCTCCCGTATGATGTACCTTCTGATTCCGCCAATACCAGGCACCCATCATGATTTCTCGGAACAAGAACCTCCATTGAGTAATATCGTCCTTCCCATGCATATCCTGACTCAGACAATTATCCACCCACTCCTGGTTATCCATGGTACCGAAGAACCGTCGTGATAGGTGATGGCACCACTTTCCTCCAAACATCATAAATCCATCCACAATCTCGAAAAGCATGTAGTAAAGTTTCTGTGTGGCTCGGCGACTCAAACAAGTCTCATCATGTAAAATGTGTCTGTGCGTAAGCAGGTCTACCGTAGGCAGTGCCTTCCTACGGAAGAGCCAGAGCAACATATTACTTCTTTGCGGCCCTTTAATGGCCCACACAGTCTTCCATTTCCTCTCCTCTTTAATTGAACTCACCTCAGCCAGCTGTGCGTAGTATGCACTCGACACGGTGAACTTTTTGGACGGTGTGGCAAGCCACTCGACCCTTCCTTCCACAGTAATATTGAAAATGTCTCTCAAGCAATCCGCTGCCGTGCAAATATTTCGCCAGAGTAGGGAGCAAGTTGTTTTAGGCTTATTAAGAGGGCTACCGTACTTGGCTTTTAGCACTCTTACCCATAAAATGTCTTTATATACCAGTATCTACCACGCAACCTTGGCCAGGAGAGCGATATTCATATTGCATAGCCGGCGCACCCTAAGCCCCCCATGGTTTTTGGTAGGCAAACGTCACGCCATGCTACGTAGTGCATCCCCATCTTCTTATCGTCTCCGGCCCAGAGAAACGAGCGCGCCACTCTTTCTATCTCCTCAAGTACAGTATTTGGTAGGAAGGCCGTTTGCATAAAGTAATACGAGATGGTCGTTAGAGTAGCCGATCGTATGAGAATATTACGTCCAGCCCTTGATAACACTTTCGCTTTCCATGTTTGAAGTTTAGCACGAACTTTATCAATGACGAAACCATAATTTGCCTTTTTCCCTTTACTACACAACGGTATCCCCAAATACTTCCCTAGATCATACGCACGGGCCATTCCCAATCTCTGAGATATCATATCCACCACAGAATTATCCACATTAGGCGATACATAAAATTTTGATTTATTCACACTCACCTTTTGTCCCGAAATGGCACAAAACGTTTACAGAACCCCCTCCATGATCTCGGCCTGGCCCACCGAGGCTTCCGAAAAAAGCAATAAGTCATCTGCAAAGAAGAGGTGAGACACCTCCGGTCCTCTTCTCGAGATTCGGAATGGCTTCCAGGATCTCCCCCTAACCGAGTCAACGATCAAATTGCTCAACACTTGCATCACTAAGATGAACAGATACGGTGCTACCGGATCCCCCTGTCTGAGTCCTCGTTTCGGGTAAAATTCATCAAGTGGTTCTCCATTCCATAGGATGGACAAGGAAACCGAGGATATGCAGAACATAACTAACTCCATCATCTGGTCCGAGAACCCTCCCAAACCCATCAGCTGGCGAAGGAAGTCCCAATTCACTCTGTCGTAGGCCTTTTCTAGATCAATCTTTACCACCATATACCCCTTCTTCCCCTTTTTCTTATTCATCGAGTGTAAAGCCTCTTGAGCTACAATCACATTATCAGACGTTTGTCGCCCGGAAAATAAAAACACTTTGACTGCTTGGTATAAGATTTCCGATGAGTGTCTTCAAGCGTCCCGCAATAATTTTAGTGATTATTTTGATAAGCACATTTGCCAGCGCAATTGGCCTCAACTGGTTTATTGATTCCGGTGGTGAAACTTTTGGAATCAGCACTACCATAATCCGGTTCAGAGCCGCCGGAAACTGCCTCTCGTGGAAAGCTCTCAAAATAAAAGTCACCACCGATTCCCCGACAGTGTAATGATTTCACGTTAGTCACTTTTTCAATGTGGGACAAATGAATACACATTATTCGTTAACACTCCACACATTTTAATCTACCTTTAGACATTAAATTTTTAATTCACCGATATCGGAATCGAGTGATTCAAAAGCCTAACATCAATTACTATCTTAGTAGTTTCCAAAACCATTTTTTGCTCCCAAAAATTCATTCCGTAACTCATTCGAATTCGGGCCTAAAGTTGACTGTTCATCACTTCCACTTAAATTCATTTCGAAGCTAAAACACCATAAAGTTCCAACAATCCCCCACATGAATGAAAATTAATGCATATGTTAT
This sequence comes from Gentiana straminea, assembly GCA_036785695.1. NCBI lineage: Eukaryota > Viridiplantae > Streptophyta > Magnoliopsida > Gentianales > Gentianaceae > Gentiana > Gentiana straminea. The sequence continues at coordinate 1,279,030 of JAVUPR010000174.1, forward strand.
GCAGACTCTGTAGAGATATCAAACGGATATCTATCGCATCGGGCGAGGTGGTTTGCTGCCTTGAACCTTCCCTAGTAGAATACCATCGGACATACTCGGCTAAGCAGTGAACTAGGTCTTGAACTGCTCAGGATTTGATGCATGCCTAGACAATGATACCCACACAATAGACCCCCTGGCCTTCTCAAAGTTCTCATGGCTGTGACCATTTTGGCCTTGGAACACATTGGTTTCAGAAAGTGTGTTAGAGAATTCAGCCCACAAATTATCACAGAAGCAGCCCCACTTCCATTTACATAGGTGACCTCCTATAAAGAGTACTCTGCAATACCCCACTTGGCTTAACCAAGATATATGAATCATTAAAAGTTTTATGCATAACCTAAACCTTTCAGCAGACAGCACTTTTGTTTTAACAAAATGGGTAAGTGCTAACTGTCCCTTATAATTTAGTTGTCCCTTTTGAACCATGATCTTGGGATCTCCAGTCACTATGGTTCGGTTGTCATTATAAGGGAACATGCGTAATAGGCTTCAGTCTCAATCTGTTTGTAAAAAATTGACACCCGATCTGTAGTTAAACCTTTTTATAAGCGGATCCACAAGATTTTCCTTCGACTTTATAGAATCGATGAAATCAAACCATTAGAGATCAATTAATAAATGGTATTGTGTCTACAATGTGTGAATCGTGACTTACCACTCTCCATATTACTGTGTGCTTGTTTTATCACTTACCGACTATTGCATGCTAATAGCAGTGATAGACTTTGAGCCACACGCAATATATTTCCAAGGAATTCTGAAATAATTCAAATCCCTTTTCATTTCTTGCTTTAGTTACATCACTTTATTTAGGTAAATTTCCTTTACCAATCACCCCCAAATTCCTAAGAATCTGATGAAGTTTCAGTCCAGGAGATATTCTTCTCCCCCACAGGTTTTGGGTAAACCTCAAGTTAATCATCATTTTGCAACATTAATTGATTAAGGTAAGTGTAGTTCAATGCTTTTATGAATGTTGTTGATACGTTGATTTAAATGCATCATTAAGTGTATCAACAACTTCAACCTTACATCTTGAAATGTACGTCATATATAATACCGAAAGCAAATCTCTAATTAATTAATATGAATATAACAACATATTGTACATATATTCATAATAATAACATGTCACTATACATGTAATACATTAAGGTGTTTACTCAAACACCTACATAAAATACATACAAATTTATACAAATATTATGCATATATAATAATGTATAAATTATATTGTTTATTACAAACCATGAATTAAATTCAAAGTTTAACAAAAGAAGTTCAACCACGAAGTTCTTTGCAATCATCATGCGGACAGGTTCAATTCATTCATAGTCTCGGTGACTATTTCCGCCACGTTCGACTGTTCAATCTTCTGAGGCTTTCGGCATTCATTCCTGTGGTGTCCTTGTTTTCCGGAAGTAAAGCACTTACCATTAAATGGCTTAGCCTCTTGATTGCCTTTAGAACTTTCACCAGTGAACTTTCTTTTCAGGCCCTCGCCATTGTGTGCACCGGAACTGGACTCCACCGAATTTTTTTACGAATGTGAGGCACGTGCAACACATTGTTCAGTGTCAAAATCTTACAGAAGTCATCTTCAAGACAACTTTGCCTTGGCCTTCAACCTTAGAATTGGCTGAATTTCCCATGAACAATTTTTCCCCTTCCACTACTTGGTAGTCGGAAAAATGGCTATAATAGCACAAACATGGCGTGTAGCCCCGTGTCAACAATTCTTGGGAATTTCCAACCGTGTTGCATTCTGACACCACCATTGACAACGAAATGGTTGATTCCAATGTTCTTTTAATTTCTATTCATAAACAGAAGATCAACAATCAAAGTTGGAAAACAGACTCTGTTATGCACACTTTTTACGATACTGGTATATCACAAATTTAAAAATTCACGAACACTTTAACCAAATAACATGAACATTTCTGTAATCTACATCACCAAATAAAAAACTTTCATTCTTTAACTTTTCGGAAACGAGCGAGTAATTACCAAGTATTTTGGACTACAACAAAATGTAGGCAATTTTTCCAATTTTTTAGAAAGTCGTGACTATTTTTATATTTTTCGGCACAACGATTATTCAACCAAATTGCAGATTTTTGTCACAAGTAAACTATAGTCACATACTAGTAGAATCATACTTACATAATTTTTCAAAATTATACAAGGCAAGAAGTTTCATTTTTACACAGAAACATTCTATTTTTCCACAATGTTATGTTGCAGATTTTTAATAGTCACTTCACATCTCCAGAATTGATACCAACTCAATTGGGAGGATGTTTTAGATCGCACCTATCATGTAAAATAAAGTTACAGAAAGATTCGCACATAAACATGATGTTGTATCATACTAACACATAAATATTTTGTTCAAACAAATTTTCTGCTTCAACTTTTCTAAACTTGTTTTTTGATTCTAACCAGTACATGGATGAACACGTTTCAGAATGCAAACTTATTGTAAAATGTTTTCTAAACAAATTATACATATACACATTGCATATTGTTCATAATTTTAACAGGATCAAGTAAAGTCTTAAGATTGTTAGGAAAATTAGTAGTGTAGTACCGGTTTGCTAATTTTTTTCTTCTGAAAATCGAGTAGCATAAAATTGTAGAAGCATCACCAATCAAGATGAACACATAAGAAAAACGAACTTTATTCAAATAAAATTACTGTAACACACTCCCATATACCTTATTAATTGCCGTGATTGTCAAAAATATTTTTTGCACTTTAATCATATGTATTATATATTATGTGATAATTGTATTTATTAGTGTGAGAAATTAAAAAGAAAGTTGTTTTAACTACATGAAAAATAAACAAATCATTTCATTGTTAAATCAAATCATTAGTGATTTCAGAATATAAATGGTTTTCTCATTTAAAAATATAAAAATAGTTGTTTTGATAACTGTTCTACTATACAAGAGTGTGTGCATATACCTATATATAGATTGGATGGGCTTAGCCACCCTAAGCCCTATACACAACTACTTCCTTGCCACTAGACATGCTTCATACACCACACTACTCTTTTATTTCATCCAGTTTTTTTATTGCAAAATCTGATTCATTACAGTTTTCTCTTGCGAAGGGTCAGCTACCGGGATGGGAGTTAGATACCTGTGGAGAATGTTGGGTGAGCGAAGGTTGTCTCGTAGACACTACTGACTCTCCTGCTGCCATTGATGCTCATATGTACAGGTGCAATGTTTCTCCTCCATTAGGATTCTTAGCAAGTCAAATTGTTCATCCTACTTGAAAACACCCCCCCAAAAGATCTAATATTTTCTTGAGTGAGAGAACTTTTCTCCTAAATCCTAGATAAGTGGCGCCTCCTTTTATTGAAATAAGGATTAGGGTTTTAAGTGGAGCAATCAACTATTAAATAGGGCTAAAGTAGGGCTCCCTTAGAAATTGTAGATGTCTTAATAATCTTTATCTTATAAGGATATTATTCAACCCCCTTTCCCTTTATTTAATCTAATTAAATAACTTGCATATTATAAATCTTTTCCTAATTAAATACATTATATTATGCCACTTAATGCCACTTCAAAATAAGAAAACTAACTTTTCTCATTTTTTCCTCAAAAAATAAAAAACTTTTCTCATTTTAACTATTATTTATTATATAATTAATCCATGACATGTATTTTAAATAGATAAACTATTTTTCTTTTTCCACGAAGTAAACTATTTTTCTATTCATTAACACTTAGTATTAAATAAAACGATTTTTCCACTTATATTATTTACCACAAAAATAACCATTAGCTCAATCAACTAGATAGAAAAAAACATTTTCCCTATCTCCCTAGAATAACCGAGAAGCGATTTAAACACGTTTTATGGGAAGCCAACCGGGGACCATGGGTGTATAACCGAATCTCCGATAAATTGAGCGACCAACTGAACTCTTCTATTGAAACATCCGGCTTATTAATCTTGGTGTCACGTCACAATCAACACAAACTCGCACTCTTCCATAATATAGAACGTCTTACTCTATTATGCATATAGTTACTGAGTGCCTATTGGTATAACCAATACCTACGGTTAACCCTCCATAGACGATGTCTGTATGACATCGTCATAGCATCATATCCTCGACTAGCATTGATAAACAATTTATAATATTCATGATTTTATCGTAAATTCGGTTGACCGATCAATTCCATTATTATCAACCCGTGGAACCGTCTCTTTCCTTCTAGAAAGAGTGGATTCCATCTTCGTGACTTACAATCCCGTCTACCAATCCCCAAATGATGTCAACATGGACGTGATTTAGAAGGTTTAATAGCGCTAAATTTAATGCCACATCAAACAACAACCCTAAAAAGAGACCAATTTACAATCACATTATGATTAAGATTAAATCCATAATTGGTCATCTTGTGATACAATTAGATTGTCACTGAATGGACTTACCATAAGATCATCATATTGAATCCAAGTCAAGTCCTACGTGATCAAATCACATATAAGTGTAGCCACTAAGATGTCAAACATCAACAACCTAGATAAGGTGGTTATACCTTAAGTGTTTTAGGGCACTAATTGTAATTTGATTGTAAGATCCTTAACTTCTTCCATTTTTTCGATGGACTCAAAATTTGAGGAGTTTCACCATAAACTCAACCCTTCCACACAACCACACATAACTCTTATTTACTGAGTATTATGGCACATAACAAACTCCTTGGAATTTTTTGCGATGTTCATATAAATGCATACTACTAATATAATTGTAAGAATATTATATGTAAATTATGTAAAAGGGTATATGTGTAAAATTACTCTTTAGGGTTTTAGTGATATTTTACTATAAATACGTGGCTTTGTGAATAATAGTGATCATATTTTTCCCCCAATTGCTGTGTGTTTAACAAAAATAAAGTGGACAATAATATTGCTTTTAATAGTTAAAAAAATTACAATATTGTCTTTTCGGACACCGCTCCTATCAATATTTCTCTTGCCCGTAAAGACATTCTACATTGTTTTTTTTATCACGGCTTATCTACTCCAACATTCATTCACTTGCTCTAAAGCAGGTGTTTCATGTATCTAAGACCCACAATCTCAAAGTTCCAATAAAACACATTTTCCAGGAATGTCTTGGTGAATGGATCATTTAGGTTGTCGGTGTCCGAAGGAGCGGTGTCTGAAACACCTGATTTAGAGCAAGTGAATTGATAGGAACGGTGCTAACAAAATTTATTAAATTCATTATTTCTCATTTTTATATATTTACATTTTTCTCCCATAATTCTTTTTTACGTGGAATACAACATTATCATATGATGATTTTTTATTGCATAAATTTAGGGCTAAAGTTTCAGACAAAGAGCATGGAGAATATGGTTGGATACATCTTCGACTGAGTATTCATAACCCCAACATTGCGGTCAATATGCAATCTACAGTACAAGGAGGATGTCGATTAATGGCAAGGGCTCTCCTAGACAAGTATGACTTAATTGACTTGTTTACAGAATGACACAAATTATCCTTTGAAAAAACACCGGTGACAAGCCATCTGGGCCCGGTGCTTTGTATGCTCCCATATTAAACACTGCCTCTTGAATCTTCAACTCAGTGACGGTGCGGTTCAGAATTCTTCGATCCTCAAGAGAAAAACTCGGGAGCCGGATGTGCGTAGGTAGGGGGATGACTGGTTCCTCCGTGTAAAGGTCAACATAAAATTGGCGCACTAGCTTTCGGTGATCGTTTTGGTCTACAACCCATGATCCATTCATGTCTTGAAGGTAATTGATTTTGTTCCGTTGTCGCTTTCTAGCCGTAGACATGTGGAAGTAGTGAGTGTTCCGCTCACCATCCGCGAACCAATTCAGTCTAGCTTTCTGGAACCAATATATCTCTTCTTGTTTAAGTATATTTCAACATATTCTTTAAGGAGTGACGTTGCCAATTCCGTTAGGAATGAGGATGGGGCGTAAGATAGAGATTGTTGAACCCCAGCCAACCTCGCTTTGCACCTCCTTTTCCGATAAAAAATATTTCAAACACCTGCTTGTTCCAAGTAGTAGCCTTCTCCTGAAACTGTTTAATCACACGGGCCATATCGTTATCAATAACTTCCCAACTCTGTTGCATAAATTCCGTAAATATCTCATGCTCCATCCAACATGCTTGAAAGCGGAACACTTTCTCCCTATGCACATGCCGTTCGACCCCCTCACTTGTGACCATAATTGGGTGGTGGTCAGAGTGTACCCGAGGCAAGTGTATCGCAATAGACTCCGGAAATAAGGCACACCAAGAATCATTACAAAGAGCCTGGTCCAATCTCTGTTCGACCAAGTAAACCTAGGCCCTTGAAAAGTCATTTAAGACAGCCCGCCACTTTCAATAAAACTCCGCATTATGTCCGCAGATCTGCCTCCAACTTCACTACCTCTCCGCTTATCTTTGGCATGGATGACTTGGTTAAAATCCCCAACAATGGAGTAGTAATAAAATTACTAGCGTGTGACAAAAAATCCCAGAGCTCATCACGGATAGAATGTGTCGGGGAAGCATAAATAAAAGTGAAAACACAAAGAACCCGTTCATTCCGGGTCATCGCCATCGTAATGCACTGTTTCGTGGCGCAAAGCAACCGCAAATTAATGATAGAACCATTCCAAAAGCACCATAGGCCTCCACTAAACCCACTCGCTTCCACAGCCACTAGCTCTGTAAAATGAAATTGACGCAAGATTTGGTTTGCTTTGACACTAGACACATGCGTCTCCATCAAAAAAAGAATGTCAGGTTGGTATTCTTTAACCAATTCTTTAAGATATCTAAAAAATTAGAGGACCCGGCCCCTCTGCAATTCCACGAGATAATCTTCATCATGTACGTAATTGTGAGTCATCAAACAGCTGCCCAGGGGCAGAAACTTCCATTGCAATATTAATTTCCTTACCATAAGAATCCATCGTTGTTGTTGTTATCAAATCTGGTGGGTTGGCCTTGACATAGGCACCGCGTCATTTCCATTCAGCTCCATGTTTGAAGTGTCTTGGACCACCATTTTCACATCATTTGATTCAGCCACAATCGGATCCTTACTTCTGTTAGGTGTAGTGCCCGAAAGACAATTATCTAATTGTTTTAAGACAGATTTAATATTTCATCTTATTATATGCAAATATGCTTATATTAAGACACTACTGAAAACCCTAAGTATATTGATTATGTAATCACATAACTCAGTGTATGGCTATACACACGAGGATTGAGTTTGTGAGATATATACTTAAAATTAACTTAGTCCGTAGCGTTTTTAATCAAGAGTACGGGTCTCATGATTAATTTGCTAATAATGCGCCCGAACACTTTAGGTGTGACAGTCTTATCCGGATTTGTCGGTAATAGTGGTACCTAGTGGGGCATTTATATATGGTGATAATCATATAGAATTTGGACCGATTTGATTTGAGTTCTCGATATAATTCCGTAATCGAGAAGTCTTATCGAATCACAAGATGATCATATATGGATTAATCTCAATCCTGAGTGATCACAGTCTGCTGCTTAGTCCAAAGTAGGGTTTGATGTGTTAGTTAAGGATCACTTCGAAGTATGTGGTCTAACACTTCTCGTTGGCTCTATTCTGGAATGAGTGAGTGGTCTGTGACTTCACAGATATGGAATCCATTCCTTCCTGCGGGAAGTAGACAGACAGTTCCTTTATTTGTTAATCCTAGAAACTGATCGATCTGCGGAGTTCATATTATATTAGTTATGAACTAATTGATCACTAGGGGTTAATGGTAAATAAGGATAAGAGGTTTCGAGAAGGGTTTACGGAGATATCCCGAATCGAAACGAACAGTTTATGGAGGATTTATCCGTATGTAATGATTATATCAGTGGACGCTTATCGACTCAAAGTTGAGTGTAAGTTTATATCTATATTCGGCAGAGTTCAGTTTTGGGTTTATGGTGGTGTAATCCCGGAATTAATAGATTGAATATTATTGTTCGGTCTGACGAATAATTTTATTTAATTTATTGTAGCTACTGAATATGGGTCCATGGTCCCCGACGTGGCTCCTAATATAGCATATATGTTTTCTCGTCGTTTCACCTCAATTAATTAATATTAAATGGTTGGATCGGACTATTTAATAGATATGTGGATTAATTGTTTAGTTGGACTAAATAATTAAATACATGGAAAAGACTTTTTTTTGTGGACTCGGCCCAATGTGATGAAATGTGTGTACCCCTAGAGTTTAGGGAGTAAGGGGTGCATTTTGTTTTTATTATTTGTTGGGAAAATTATTTTCTTGATAAATAATAAGACATGTGATTAAATCATTTATTTGTTATATAATTTAAGGAAAAGAAAATCTTTTATATATCCTAATTAATTTAGGAATATTATAGATTTATCTTTTTAAGAAAAATGATTATTTTGATTGATTTTGTATTAATTAAATAATGCATTGGAGACTATGATTTCTCTCATATATAAAGAGAGTTCTCCTAAGCCTAAGATCACATGATAATTTCAAAAATTATAAGGAGTATTTGGCTTTGATATTTCGGCCTAAATACTAGGGTTTCGAGTTGGGATAATCTTCGGGATTATTCCGGTAGCATATCGAGGAGGTCCGGCGGCTTGAAACACCATCCACCTGGTGGTGCTTGGAGACACACGTATTGTTAGGAAATCTACGTGGGAACGGGAACGGCGGAATTTAAAATTTTATTTCCTTTAACCAAGATCGACTTCGTTTAAGCAATAAACAAATAAGTTAAAGACGGTGGTTACCTTGGTTGATCTAAAAGATCGACGCTTTGACCGTCTAAGGAGAGTAGTTCCGCATGTAGCCGCCCAAGTGTTCGGCCTCTACCGCTAGTCCACACGAATAGCCCGCCGGAATCCCATCATGGATTGCTATTGGAAAACTCCGGTTGCTAGACCGGCCTTTTTCCCCTCTCTCCAACTCTCTAAAAGATGCTCTCTATTTTACACAAGAACTATTAGCTCTTGGAATTGTGATGTACAAAAGAGCTTGACACCCACCTCTTATTTATAGTGTAGGTGGCGCCATCTTCTAGAGTGGAGGAGAAGAAAACCTTTTCCCAATAAAATAAGGAAAATATAATTGATTGATTTATCTCATTTATTACAATATCTCATATTAAATAAATCTAGGATATTGTCAATATCTTATATTGAATATTTCCAAGAGATATTGTCAATATCTTATATTGACAATATTTATCTTTTATTATATTACCATAAATCAATTTACACATGTGTATATATCACATATATATTACACAAATAAATCTATATAAATATTATATACATACACACATGCGCATGCATAGCACCAACTTGCACTATTGCACACACGCACATATGCATAATATATCAATATTATTGTATTTTATTAATATATCTAATATCAATAATAGGTAATATCATTAATTAAATTGCACAATCCAAGTGTATCTTATACACATTAAATGTGGCACCACCCTTTGACCAACAAATTGGCATCCGGAATATTCTTTAATTAATATAATATTATTAATATCTTGTATTTAATTTATTCATAATAAATAAATAACACCATATTAATTTACCACTATAACCTTTATAGTCTCGAGATAAACTTTCCTTATTTGGTTATCATCTATAACCACATTTTAATCCGGCTAGATGTTCTTATGTGTGTGACCCGATAGCTCGAATATGTTGGCCGTAGACACAAAGTGCAAATTACGAAAATGCCCTTCATGCCTAACGATCACGGGATAGCGTCTAGCAACACACCGTGACCCCCAATCATCGGAAGAGTCAAATGCAATGACTACTACCTTTCATGTGAAACAGCTTACCGTGTAACTTACAATCCTATCGCCGTAATAATATCCATACGGTCGTTAGTCGAGTGTCAAAACATCAACGACCGTATCTTATAACTGGATATCAAGCTCTCTCGAAGTAACTCGTTTACTCCCACTTTGCAAAGATTCACGAGAGTAAGACATTCCTTATAAGAAGGCCATTTCGGATATTCGATCCCAATCATAGGATACGCGATTCCCGGACGACCAATCATGTATACTCCGCATGCTTCAATATCATACCCAATCACTACCGCATGATCGCCCCGTGGCTGTGGAAACCTCAATAGTGTCAAAGCATGACAATCCACACCGTGATGCCATGAAGACTCCGGTCTAAAGGATAATTACACAACCGTCACATAGTGTGACACTTATCCGTGTAAGTGGGTCGCCTAACGTACGCATTCTCTAATACACGTCCACGTACGGTCCAAGTGTCTCTACACTTCGATAGACGAGATCTATCCCCGCCCTTAAAGACGAGAAGACATCTAATACGTGCTAGTCTCGTTTATACTATCAATGCCCCGTTTAATAGTACATCGCCTAGAGACATTTAAGTATCAAACTTATTAAAGTGATTAGAGATCTCATCAACCATAATCGCCTATCATGGTTTCTCTATCACAGTTTAATACTAAGGACGTTATCATATAACAATTCATAATTGGTTCTTTAAAAGAACATATATATGACAACATAAAAGCCATTTAATATATGTATAAACATAAAGAAATAGTAGAAATGATCCGACCCGGTCGGATCCGGTCCAACCCGATTGGGTTTAGGACACTATTCCAACAATCTCCCACTTGGCCTAAAACCAATCACTCGCACACACAAGACCAAGTTGAAACACAAGAATCTCATGCAATACTCGCAACTAGCCCTAGCCATAAACGGATCGCTATCCGTGGGGACTCAGACTATCTTCATATCATGCTCCAAATGACCAAGTCAAAGGAACCGCCTCAACACACACACGAATCTCTGACGAGACCCCGGTCCTTGCTTCAAGCAATGAATCCACTTACTATATCGCCTATATAGAAAAGGTGGAAGAACCGTACAAGGTTCAAGAATGAACCTTCTAGATCCATGTACTGCTCCCGCTGCGCCTCTAAGGCACTACTGTGTTTTGGCCTAGTTGTAGAATTTACAGTGACCCAATATGCTAGAACATTTCCACTCACTGTATCACTTAATCAAAGTGATTGCAAACCCAGACTGTAGCTCCCACTCGCCTTCATAAGACTCAGGATATACGTCTGTATATCTACGTTTATTTAATTCCAAGTTTCAATAAACTAGGAAACTTTCCTTAACTTGTTTAAGGATATTCTCGACATTCACCAGATTTACTTTCATACTTGCTCATGACTATTCATGGACTATGAACATCCGGCATTACCTATAAGATGGTTCCTATCGCAGTAGCGAAGGAAACCTTCCATAAGCATCATCTTTCACCTTATCTTTAGGACTAACGTCCTAACATAGATAGATCTTGAGAACACCGGCTAGCAGTATCTCCTTACGCGATCTATGCCAAACCCTTTTAGCATCACATCTGTATAGGTAAACTATAATCTAATAGCAGTTAAATCTATCGCTATAGATTCTTATTTCCAAAATAAGAACTGCCAATCCAAGTGCTTTCGTAAAGACCTTGAACTACCAAACATTAATTGACCGTGACATGGGGTGATAATTCTCGAGAGAGATATCCAATACCTTACTCAAAAATCGTAACACACTCCCACTATCCATCTTGCACATTGGGCATATCCTTCTTTTGACTAAATCAAACTCCTTTGATTATCAAACAAAGAAATTGTCTAGAGAAACTTGTTTGAGTCCATAAATGGATCTCGTGGGCTCACATATCATGTTATCGTCTATGAACATCGAGCTTTCTGCCCAACGTCTTCAACACTATTATATAGCCATGATACGAAGTTATAACAAGCATAGTCGAATAGCGAATAACCGGGCTCGGCCTTTCAGGGACATTCCCTCTAGGTAAGACAGACTAGGTTCACAACCGGTTGTCACTGATGGAATCTAATTCAGATATTATGGCTCCTGGCCATATCTCTCAATCTTGCCTTTCAAACATTCCTTCATAAGTCGTGAGATATTCATTCTACAAGATGAACATACCGATAGCCTTTTCAGGCTTGAGGTTAACCACAGACTTACAGAACTTTTGTGTGCACTGAGCAGTGTTCTACACCTCATCGCTATGTGGCGTCCGCTCACGTTCCTATGGTTGAATATATCTTTGTGGTTCTCAAACTCTTTTGAGATCGATTCACTCCCTTTGTTTCTCTTTGGAAGAAACACTTCCTCTAGAAGACAAAGCATGTTTGGAGACAAACACCTTTTGCTCCGCGGACGAGTAAATAATATCCAAGCGTGCTAGCTAAGACATTCCACAAAGTTGCATATGTCGTACTAGGCTCCAAGCCTTTCTGACTTTGCCTATGACAACTTCAAATCATCGGTTAAGATAGATTTGACATTATCCTCTTCCACATCTAATATGGAATTTTATTCAACCTTTATTCTTCGGAACTCGGTTAAGTATAAGGGCTCTATCCCGAAACGGGTAAGGGATACTTCGCATGGCTTGCGTCACACCTTTATCATATAAAGTGTTGTTTCCATTTTGGGAACACAATCTAATTGCGTATCCCAAAGATGGTATCCTTCAAGGGAAGAATCTTATTCCCTTTTAGACGACTTCTGAAACACCCTTCAGGTATTAATTACTTCAATCCAATTGAAGATTAATTCCTAAGTAGCTCATCAATCTCATATTCGTACTAGCTCGAACTTTTCGGGCTTTCCGAATTATGCACTTCACTGAGTACACTTGACTATTTCTAAAAATAGTCGTAGAGACTAATAAACAATTATTTGTGGTATTAATTGTCACAAGCCAACAAACATCGGTATGTTTAGGCTTTGGACAATTTTCTAGATTTTATAACCTTTTCATAAAAGGGTATTTTAGTCATCTTTAGATAAGATACGTTTAACCCACATGATTCATAATCATATGGTTCAACATCATCAAAATGACGTTTAATTACACGCTTCTCTTCCAGAGAGACTATGTCTAGAACAACCACAAATATTAAGGATAACAGCCATACAAATATTTAGTTGAGATCTCATCACATATATCAACTATATAGTGACATCAATCTAGTATGTTAGATTCAGTGACCTTCCAACTTTATCGGAATAACATTTATTCTTTACAATTGAATATGTCTACTAAATCCTAACAAATAACTGAAAGCATGTTCTTCATAAGAACCGGAACATAATAACATTTATTTAGTTCCCTTATCAGTTTACTAGATCCATAATATGGTAAGTGTTACAACATTTGTTTAACCTTCCATATCTGTATTTAATCTTTCTAATTTAATCACACTCGTAAGATATCATATATCTAAGAGTTGACTTGAACTTAGATAGATTTATCTCAACTCACTTGCCTAGAATAGAAACTTCAATAAGTTCTCTATTTAAGCACATGCCCTAACTTTCCTTTCAATCCTTTAAGCACTTGTAAATATTTCTTAGTGTAGTCTTCATAAGACTTAAGAAGGATCACAAGAGCTATGTCTTTAATTTCCTTTCATAAAGAAAATCTAAAGTATATTAAATAGTTTATTTAACCTTTTGAATCGTATTCAAAACATTGACTATTTAATTAACCTTTAAGCAATGATAGAATTAAGTCGATACTTAAATCTTACAATTTTGAAAACAACCTTTCCAAAATTAGACGTGGTCATTCTTATCCAACGTTTGAATTAATTGTCATCGTATGATCGAATGATCATCTTGGATCGTATCCAATATATGACTAATTCGTTGAAACTTATTTCAAATGATTTAATCATATCATGAGCTTCCGCTTTCATTAATAATTAAAGCTTTGGAGTACTCCATCAAATATGTAGCCTCCTTGTCTCTAACTACTACAACGGGATCTCTCGTGTCATTGCTCATTTTAAAAGGATTAAAATTACTTAACCATATTTGAGAACGTTTCTCAAAAGGTAACAGTCATAATTTGGTTTTACTAATCGAGAATTAAACATAAATATAAAGTTTGCTAAAACTACAACATAAAAATAAAGATAAAAGAGTGTTGTTGTTTATACACGCAAAATCAAAAATGGTCTTTTGGTTTATGATTTTGCTCCCACTAGTCAACTACTCCCAATTGACTTTCAAGAATTATTAATTTCTTTAGTGGACAAGATCCCACTAAACTACCGCGACCCCCGCTTTGGCTGGTGGGCCGAAAATAGTCTAATAGGTAGACAACATCTTTGTCAATCGTATCTTATACGACTCTTGTTGTTTGACTAGTCAACTCTTTGACAATTTTCATCTTATGAAGTAGTCAAACCCTTGCCTCTAAAATCCAAACGACCCCGCTTTGGCCGGTGGCCGAGAGAATTCTTAGTCAAGTCATAACCCCAATATTCGTGAGATCTCATACGATCATATCTCGATAATGACGATATACCCGAGGTAGGTCAACCCCCGCTTTGGCCGATGAGTTGGATCCGAACAAGGGCTCTTCACCGTCATTATAATATGGGGAGGCAATTTCAACTTGATTCTTTTGAGGTGGAAGTATTTATGTAAATTAATTCACTTAATTAATTTAATTATGGTCTCATCATAAATATGTCTATCTCTATAAACATACATCCTACACATTTATCTAGATCGTGCCTAGTCATGCATCTATCGTATCATATAAAATAAATACAAGCACAAAATAAATAAATGCGTAAAGTAACCGGTATGATCATGGACTTTTCCTAGGTGCGGTTTCGAATACAAACTGACGACACCGCGGGTCACAATCTAAGGGTATTTCGCAACCACCAATAGGATCTTTAATGCTCCATTCTCCAACGGGATCTTTATTTTCGTCTTTCTTTGGTCTCCATCTTCTCGCTCCATTCTTGTTACATTTAATTCTATATAATAAAATAAATACACCCGCCGCACACGGGGGGAGCTAACGGGAATGGGATGAATGCAGAAAATAAACTAGGTCACGTTCTTCATAACGGCCTAGAAATTTTTTTAAACCAACAGAAAATTTAAATCATTCACATCTATCCTATCGGTCGAGTCCATGATCAATCGGGGTCCATATAATCATATTATATCTACTATATCTAATCCATACAATAAAATCTTATGAAAAAGATAAAATTAAAATTTAACTACTTGCGTCTTAATTAATCAATTAACATTTAATCTATTAAATAATTTTATCCAATCAATTAACTAATTAACATTTAATTAATTAAATGATTTTAATCGAAATAAAATTAACGATTAATTTTAAACCGATTTTAATTTTAATTTTAATAAATTAGAACTATTCCAAAATAAATCAAAATTAAAATTATTTCTCTTTTGTTTCTTTCCTTTTGATTCGTAATCAAAAGGGATGCGCTTTGGTTTCCTAAAACAAATTTCTGGCCACTTTCCAAAATCAAAATTTTGGAAGTGGGCTAGCCTAGGCCTTTTACAAATCAAATATTTGAAAAGGGCTAGGCCTATTCCAAATCAAATATTTGGAAAGGCCAAATAATTTTGGTTTTTAGCTGGCCACTTTCCAAAATCAAAATTTTGGAAGTGGCCTGTAGCCGAGCCTTTTCCAAATCAAAATAAAGGGCTAAGCCTATTCCAAATAAAATATTTGGAAAGGCCAATATTATTTTAATGCCATGTGGCATCCCAATGGCCCAAACTATTTGAACCATTGGTTAGCCACACACACACAACTAAACAAAGGAGATATTAATCACAACTATGAACAATATTGAATCACAAATACACAAAACAAAAATTTGGAGATCCGTAGCATTGACCGGTCAACCGACCGCCGGGCAGTTGCCCGCCGCCGCCGCCGCCGCCGCCACGCCGGTGGTGGTGCCGCCGCCGATCGGCCGAGCACCACCCGATCTCTTTTTTTTTTTTCTTTTCATGTATCACTTTTGCGAATCAAAAATCTTTCATCTTTTAATTACGTGATTTAAACGATAAAATTAACTACGCAAAATAACATGCTTATTGCTTAAGCTCAAAGCTCTCTCTGATACCACTGTTAGGAAATCTACGCGGGAACGCAAGCGGAATTTAAAAATTTATTTCCTATCGACCAAGATCGACTTCGTTTAAGCAATAAACAAACGAGTTAGTAGACGGTGGTTACCTTGGTTGATCTATAAGATCGACGCTTTGACCGTCTAAGGAGAGTAGTTCTGCATAGAGCCGCCCAAGTGTTCGGCCTCTACCGCTAGTCCACACGAACAGCCCGCCGGAATCCCATCATGGATTGCTATTGGAAAACTCCGGTTGCTAGACCGGCCTTTTTCCCCTCTCTCCAACTCTCTATAGGATGCTCTCTATTTTACACAAGAACTATTAGTTCTTGGAATTGTGATGTACAAAAGAGCTTGACACCCACCTCTTATTTATAGTGTAGGTGGCGCCATCTTCTAGAGTGGAGGAGAAGAAAACATTTTCCCAATAAAATAAGGAAAATATAATTGATTGATTTATCTCATTTATTATAATATCTCATATTAAATAAATCTAGGATATTGTCAATATCTTATATTGAATATTTCCAAGATATTGTCAATATCTTATATTGACAATATTTATCTTTTATTATATTACCATAAATCAATTTACACATGTGTATATATCACATATATATATATTACACATATAAATCTATATATATATTATATACATACACACATGCGCATGCATAGCACCAACTTGCACTATTGCACACACGCACATATGCATAATATATCAATATTATTGTATTTTATTAATATCTAATATCAATAATAGGTAATATCATTAATTAAATTGCACAATCCAAGTGTATCTTATACACTTCAATGTGGCGCCCCTTTGACCAACAAATTGGCTTCCGGAATATTCTTTAATTAATATAATATTATTAATATCTTGTATTTAATTTATTCATAATAAATAAATACCACCATATTAATTTACCACTATAACCTTTATAGTCTCGAGATAAACTTTCCTTATTTGGTTATCATCTATAACCACATTTTAATCCGGCTAGATGTTCTTATGTGTGTGACCCGATAGGCTTCCGAATATGTTGGCCGTAGACACAAAGTGCAAATTACGAAAATGCCCTTCATGCCTAACGATCACGGGATAGCGTCTAGCAACACACCGTGACCCCCAATCATCGGAAGAGTCAAATGCAATGACTACTACCTTTCATGTGAAACAGCTTACCGTGTAACTTACAATCCTATCGCCGTAATAATATCCATACGGTCGTTAGTCGAGTGTCAAAACATCAACGACCGTATCTTATAACTGGATATCATGCTCTCTCGAAGTAACTCATTTACTCCCACTTTGCAAAGATTCACGAGAGTAAGACATTCCTTATAAGAAGGCCATTTCGGATATTCGATCCCAATCATAGGATACGCGATTCCCGGACGACCAATCATGTATACTCCGCATGCTTCGCATCATACCCAATCACTACCGCATGATCGCCCCGTGGCTGGGGAAACCTCAATAGTGTCAAAGCATGACAATCCACACCGTGATGCCATGAAGACTCCGGTCCAAAGGATAATTACACAACCGTCACATAGTGTGACACTTATCCGTGTAAGTGGGTCGCCTAACGTACGCATTCTCTAATACACGTCCACGTACGGTCCAAGTGTCTCTACACTTCGATAGACGAGATCTATCCCCCGCCCTAAAGACGAAGACATCTAATACGTGCTAGTCCGTTTATACTATCAATGCCCTGTTTAATAGTACATCAGCCTAGAGACATTTAAGTATCAAACTTATTAAAGTGATTAGAGATCTCATCAACCATAATCGCCTATCATGGTTTCTCTATCACAGTTTAATACTAAGGACGTTATCATATAACAATTCACAATTGGTTCTTTAAAAGAACGTATATATGACAACAGAAAAGCCATTTTAATATATGTATAAACATAAAGAAATAGTAGAAATGATCCGACCCGGTCGGATCCGGTCCAACCCGATTGGGTTTAGGACACTATTCCAACAGGATTCCAAGGTTCGAAAGCTCACCCTCCGATCCAACACCTTAACAATCAATGCTCGACGCCACGGCCTCCACCATTTTTTCAGTTTTTCAAGAGGCACTTCAACCTTCTTCTGATTCGGCAATGGAGCATCTGCGTGAGTTTCTGAGTAGTGACAGAAGTGCTTTTCGAACCCAACCAAATCATCCTCCGGCTCGTCTTCGCCTTGATACCAGTCATCCCAGGCAAGGGAGCCCTGAACAACATCAACCCCCAGGCAATGGAGCCCTGAACTCAACTATAAAGTTGTTTGATCAATCTGAATTTCACAAAAATATCACCAAAATAACACCGGTCAGTACAGAATGGCATGTTTTATCACCAACAAACAATGTAAAAAACATAAGATATACCGGTGACTACTAAATGTCAAATTCTTTGACCAACAATACATTTCCGACAACAAACAATGCAAAAAACATAAGATGTCTTTTAAGCATTGTTTTGTTCAACACCGGTGAATACAAAATGTCAAGTTATATCACCTAATTCCCTAGACAACACAAAAGAACATAAGATAACTTCTAAACACCATCAAGTTCATCACTTTACACCGGTGACTACAAAATGCTATAAACATAAGATAGGCACTACGGACCTTCTAAGTCAACTAATTCATCCGTTTGATTGGATCATAACAATATTATTCCTTCTACCCTTTGCATGGTAGTTTACACATATATCACTTCCTCTCTCAAAAACAAATTTCACATAAAGGTTTCGACCATCTGAATAGTTTGACATCCCATTAACAAAGAACCACCCTAGCCAATTTTCCTTGCATGGTTATCCATTCAACAACTTCATTTTTTGTCTTAAATACCTACCAAAAGTTTAAATGATAATGTCTGTTGTCAATGAGTAAGTATTAAATTCATTTATGTCAACAAATTACTTGAAGACATTTTACATTCCCTGCTTGTCATGAATGGATCCCCAGTTTCCACCATAACGGGTTATATGACATTGTATTCAATAATTTGGGTATTGGATTGTGAAGGTTAGGATTCTTCTCCCTCTGAATGTGAATATCCTCGGCTATTAGCTCATCAACACTTGCTAGGCAATCATCTCCATCATTTTCTGTGGAATTACACTACAGTGTCAATCAAATATGCAATACTTATAACATGAAACAAACAATATAATGTCATAAAAACAATGTTTTTATGTGTTAAATATATAAACAATTTTGGTTTGTGTTAAATAAATAGCTCATTTGTAATCTTAACTTCATGTGAAGGTCCGACTATGACACTATTGAATGTATTACAGAATATTCTGGAAAAGATCCATCTATGGAGCTGTTGGATGTCAAGGTCACACCGTGACACGGTTGGATGTATTACAGAACAATCTGAAAAACACATACTCACTAATAACCATTTAAAAAAATACTAGTCATAGATAACACTATTCTAAAGAATTTAGAAATTACCTCACTATTTCCAATTGTGTCATCTTGAAGACTCTTCATATCTTTTATCGAAACCACTTCTTCATTTGAAGTAGTCTTGTTTTCAATTGTAATCCCAACTTCATGTGAAGTCATTTTATCTTCATTTGAAGGCTCCATGTGAATAAAACCCAAAAGATCAGTATTTTTTTAACTAATGATGATGCGGAAGTGATTTAATGAAGTATTTACAAAGTTGGTTAGAAAATGTGATGATAACCACAACTTTCTAAAAATGGAATTTCTAAAGAGAAGAAGAAGATAATGATAATGGTGATATGAGTAAGAGAGAGAGATGAAATTATGGTTGAGAATGAGATGAAAGAAGAAGGAGGATGAGATATGTGATGAAGAAGATGAAGAATTTTGGTGAGGATGAACTAGTTTGGGGCGATGGTGAGGGAGGGAGTTCGATCTTGGTTATTGTTTTGGAGGGAAAAAAATGTGGTGCCTAGGGTAGAGTGTGAATTTGTAAAAATCAAAATTTAATGAGTTGTATTGTAGTTATTTTTATAAGAGTGGACTTTTATTTCTAAGTGTGGTGCCTTAAGTATAAATGGCAATATCGTAATTATACTGTGGGGCAATGAGTAGATGTAAAAATCAATATGATGTTTAAAGTAGATTAGTATGTGAATGTGTGGTGCCCCTCAATTTGAGTGCTCAAGTAGATTACATGTGGTGGCTTTAATGGCACCCCATGAATATTGGATACATCATCTTGATTGCACAGCTGACAAATAGAGGATGGACTGATGTGTCTTCTATACAGTAGGGCCAAAGTGGGCAATGCATTATGGCAGGCTTGCCAGATAGTAAAATTTAATATTGCTAGGCCATGGAGTTTCCAAACACTAAACCAAAATGGCTATCCAGTTGAAAGTGAATACTTGTGTTCTTGCTCATTGTTCCAAGTGATATGATCTTCAGTGGCACTAAAACCATCCTTTAGGGCCCTGGCCGCAAGACATATGCTTTTCCAAGTATGGGAGGCAGTAGGTTTGAGAGGTTCAAAAGGGCTACCATACTTTATGATTAGGGTCTTTACCCATAGGGACTGATCATCAGTGAGCAATTTCCAGACCAACATACCTAGAAGTGCACCATTCATTCCTTGATGTTTTTTTAATCCAATGCCACATGGTTCCTTGGACCGACACAACTTGTCCCATGCTATATAGTGTATTTTTCTGCAACCAATCTCTTCTTCCTAGAAGAATTACATGCAAAGTTTCACCATTTCATTTAACATCCCAATATGTTGTTTGACTGTTTGCATAGCATAGTAGCATTTAGTTTTAGGTTCTAACCATGGTTTGGACCCGACGGTCGAGTTTATGAACCGCGGGTTCACGGTCCAAAAAAATGATCATCTAATATTCTTTTGTCCCTCAAAAAAATATTTTTTTGCACACTTGTTTTAGAGGTAAAGAGAGAGATTTTATTGATTCAAATCCGCGGAGCTATCAACTACTACATGATGGGGAGAAGAAGTTGAATTTGTGAAATTGAGAACACAACAAAATAAGATGCAGAAATCTTATTACTCAAGTATAATGAATGGGTTAAGTTACAATGATGTTGATAATGGGGTATTTATATAACATACACCTCATTAATCAGTTAAAAGGAAGTTACAACAGAATAACTGCCAAACTAACTATACTAGTCAGCAAATGTTTCTTTGTGCAGTTGACTACTTCAGCTGCTGCTGACACTCAGCTGATCTGATGACATACATCTAGTCTATTTGATACTCGGTTGATCGCTTGCTAAGCCGAGTTGTTTGGTTGAGCACATCCTCTTGTATCAACATTCATTTATCCATATATTGTAACACCCCCTCGAGCCGAGAATGATACATGAATCGGCTTGCACATCCTCTTGTAGTCAACGTTTCTTTATCCTTTGGACTTGACTGAAATATCTTGGAAATGCCTAGCTTGTCTACCAAACAAGAGAAGATTGGTGCATATAGAGCCTTGGTAAGAATGTCAGCAATCTACTCATTGGTGTGCATAGGTAGTTTTTTTAAGCAGCCCAAATTTGATTTTGTCTCTAACAACATGACAGTCTGATTGAGGTCAAGTTAAACTATTAACTCGATGCCTACTAACACACTAGCAAGAGAACTAGGTTCAATTGTAGTATAGCTAGATAGAGTCGAGGTCGATCCCACAGAGACTCGGCACAAATAAAACACAACTTTATCCTATTAGAACTAAATTGAAAGGGCGGTCTATGACCAACTAAATGCAGTAAATAAAATAGTGACAACCACAAGACACAAAAGCCCACAAAGACAGACTAAAGACTACTAAAACACGGATAATACGGTTGATATTATCTAAACAAATGGTATTGATTACGCTAGTAGATTATAACTCCCCCATGTGAATTAGGATGACAACGAGATAAAACAAACGTTAAAGATTAATTATTATGACTACGGGAGTCATCCCCTAAGGTAGATTTAGCTCCGGTTAGGCCATCTAAATCATCGTGCCTCCATTACGTGGCTTCGCTTTTTAATGCCTCCATCTCATATAACTTCTGACACAATTACGGAACTAGGGATGCCGGTATAAACCGTAACCTCATCTAAGCAACATTCCTAGGGTAAGGCGTACTTCTTAGATGCCGATTCAATCTATATCCTAAGTAACAATCACTTTTTGGGTTTCATGTTAAATTATGATGACAAATAATTAAGTTGATCAGGTTTAATTACTCGTTTTAATTCCAATTCAGAGAATCTGACGTAGTCGAAGCCAATCATAATATTGCCCTACACATTACCACGCTCGGTCAACCGAACGACAGCACTCGGGCGACCGAATGACATGTCTCGGTCGACCGAACACAGTTCTGTGTTGGTACAAATCATGATCACTTCTTAACGTTTTTAGCCTAAACACATGGGTTCGTAAATTAATCTACATCACGCAATCAATACAAGAAAAACTACTCCATAATAAAATACATCAGATCTACGAATAAAGATTGCATAATTGAATAGTCATACCCTCGAAGACGAGAGTGACTCCCACTCTTTAATGCGCTCTCCAACCGGAGAATCCAATGAATCCACAATGTACGAACATAAAGAAAAGAAAACTAAAACTTAAAAACTCAAATTGTATAAACTGTCTTGTGTTGTAGTGGTGTGTCTTTTTCAGCGTCGTGGCTGCTGTTTATATAGGAGTTGTAGCCGACATAGGGAGAATCCAGAAGATTGACATGCATTTATCAAATTAGGCTCGGGTGACCGAACCTACACGCTCGGTCGACCGAATGGCTAGGCTCGGTCGACCGAGCCTTCCCTTGTTACGCGTTTTCACTCCGCTTTATCTGACTTGTTCCCCACTCCATGCTTTTGAATTGATCTCGATTAATCTTTTCTTCAATGCTCCGATTTTCTTCTCTTTTATCTTGAGATTTCTCGATTGCGTGATAATTATCTTCCCGATTTGTTATGATCTGCAAAATCAGTATTTATCACACAATTATTGCTCTTTTATAATAAAAATAGCTAAATACCAATTATCACATTAATAATCACTTATCATTAAACAATAAATATAAACACGTGATTTAATACGAAATATATATAATTAACTCCGATTTAAGGTTATAATTGATGACATAAATAGGTATATTTTAACCGTCATCACTGTCTTTCTCAATGTGCTTAGTTCTTTCAAGTTGTGATCAATGTGCACAACAATGACATTGTCACAAAATAATACGGCAGGCAGCTGAACATGTATATGCAAGTCTTGCAGAATATAAACAAGCCATTTAATTTCACAAGTAGCATTGGCCATAGCCCTGTACTCGGCTTTTGAAAAACTTTTGGCAATAGTTGTTTGTTCGACCAAATTTTATGTCATTTACATCGACTTTGCTCTTTATTGTCTCTTGATCCGTTACACTCATATGTTGCTCTTCTATCTCATGCCTCCTTCCATCATAACACCACCATGTTTGATTATGATTATGCTCTTCTTCTAAATTTATGAGGCTATGTCGATGATTAATTAAAAAATTTCTTTGAGAATCCATTTCCGGAATGACGTAAATCGGCAACCTGGATGGCAGATGGAAAACTTTTTAGTTTCTAGAATGAAGTAAATCTGCAACTGGAATGGCAGATGGAAATTTTTTCGATTTGCAACTAGTGTAGCCGGTGATGCATTTTGAAATATGAAAATACTATAGACCCGAGCCACACAATGAAAAAATTTATGGTATTTGTTTATTTATATTTTTTATTATGATTTTCTGAATATGAAATTTCTTTTTTCTTAAACTGTTGAATTTTTTTAACATCATTGTGTTTGCGTTGATAGATGATACAATGAAAATAGTCAGAAATGAAAGGAAATATTATGTGTACCTACTTTATCCATTACTACACTTATTTAGATTTATCCAACAAAGGACGCTGGTACATACTCAATCAGGGTACGTGTTTCATATAAAAAGGCTAGCAATTCAAGTAATTTTTACTGAATTTGTGATGTCACACATTCTGTCAGATAATTAAAGTTGAGAGGCCACATTACTTGGTCATTCTACAGACACATTAAAGGCAAACAATGTGGATGTTCAGGTGGAAGGCAAAATTGAACCTTGGTCCTCTGATCAGGACAAAAAAGCCATCAATTGATACAGGCTCTAGCCCCATGAAAAAACCGAAGCTGGAATATCTAGAGAACAAATTATGAATGAAGCTCGGTACCTTTTTATAGACTTTGTGTGACGATGTGTGTCTTTTTCTCAATAACTACGACCTCTCAACTTAAGAAATCAAACTCTATTTTGGCATGTAAAGTACGACGATGCCGCCCATTTTGGCTATGTAAATTAAGGGTTGCACTTTGCTTTGCATAAAGTGGTAATATTTTTGATACATACACACTGAATGTTCATGACGATGCGGCTATGTTTGGTTGTAAGAGAGTTCTATCTTTCGGTGATGTTAAGAAAACCGCAGCTACTATCAAGATAGAGCCTGTTGATGATGATGCTCCGCTCCAATCCATAGTAGATGATTTGGCGTCCACTGAAAGACCTGTTAAGAAGAGCAAGGGAAAGCTCAAGCAGAATTAGCTTCGTCATACTATCTACCCAGTTCTCAAATAACACATGAATAACATATTTTGTGTGTAAAACTTTAATTTTGGGATGGACACATGATATATTACAAGACATTACTTTCCTTCGTAAAAGATGGATACTAATGGTTACTAATAGCATGCTAGATATCTTTTCCTCTATAGGAACTTTTGCTTATGTATGCTTACAACAGTTGCTGCGTCCTCATCGTGTGAAATCATTGAGGTCGTTATGTTTGTATGCTATCTATGGCTTTGAACTTTTAGTTTGTAGTGTTATGTGCTTAAAAGGTATTAGGTTGTTTCTTTTTGGAAAATTGCTTTCATTTTTAATAACACCAAATAAGTAAAACCGTATAGTATGGGCACGGTGTGCGTTCCATGGCGACATGTTTTAATGATTTAATTTCGGATATATGGTTTATAGTGCAGGCAAAATTTCCTAGTAGTTCTAAATTTAGGGCTGGCAAAATTTCCCTATTTCCTAACCCAACCCATCCCGATTCCGTACCCGTCCCCAACCCGACTTTTAAGGCTGGCAAAATATACTTCAACTTTTAAATTTAGAACTTCTAGGAAATAGGGAAAAGTTTGTTTGTTTTAAATCATTAAAATGCGGGCACAAATATTTGTAGTTCTAGATTTAGGGCTGGTAAAATTTCCCCATTTCCCAACCCATCCCAATTCCCTACTCGTTCCCAACCCGACGTTTGTTCCCTACCAAACTATTTAGGGCTAGAAATATTTCCAGGTTTGTATAAAATGTGAAATCATTAAAATATTGGCACAAATGTTTGATTTCCTGGTAGTTTTAAAACATTAACATGTGAAATCATTAAACGCGGCTCCGTGTGGTTGTAAGAGAGTTCTCTCTTTTGGTGATGTTAAGAAAACCGCAGCTACTGTCAAGATAGAGCCTTTTGATGATGATGCTCCGCTCCAATCCATAATAGATGCTTTGCCGTCCACTGAAAGACCTGTTAAGAAGAGCAAGGGAATTCAAGCATAATTAGTTTTGTCATAATATCTACCCAATGCTCAAATAACACATGAATAACATCTTTTGTCTGTAGAACTTTAATTTTGGGATGAACACATGACATATTACAAGACATTACTTTCCTCCGTAGATGATGAATACTAATGGTTACTAATAGCATGCTTATATCTTTTCCTTTATAGGAACTTTTGCTTATGTAGCCACCAACCTTGCAAATATGCTTACAACAATTGCCGCGTCCTCATCGTGTGAAATGATTGAGGTCGTTATGTTTGTGTTGACGCTCAAAATGATACACCTTACGGCATCAATATTTCACCCATTCTAAGCTAAAAGTAGTTGTTTTCGGCCAGTTATATGAACCATTTGTAGCAAATGTCATACGGGCTCATGAGTCGAGAAATTGGTATTTATTATTATTATTATTATTCCCCGATTCGATATTATTTCGTGTATTATTGGACTATTTTCAGGCAACGAGATTTGGGCCAAGTGTTTGAACGGATTCTGGATCGAACTAGATGAAGAATTGGGCCTAGGGTGTTCCAGAACCTTCAGTTAAGTCGGCAGAGTGGAAAAGTACGAAAATACCCCCGCAACCGTGATTGTGATGATTCGAAAAGCCTCGGGAACATGTTTTCTTAGAGGGGTAGTGTTTAGAGTTAGCTAAGTCGGTTATGTACCTATAAATAAGAGGCATCAGACCTCAAATTGAATGTACAATGTTCTCCAAAACAAAGACACTAGAGTTCTTTTGTTCTTTTCTTTAGTTATTTATTTTCTATGAGTTCTAGTCACGGATCCGACGGATTCGCCTTCTAGGGAAAGATCTACGGAGGATCTACACTCATCTTCGAGGGTATGACTCTTTGACTTTTTCTAGATGTAGATCTATAATTGTTCTTATGTGATTAGTATGATGTGATTGTTAATTTAGTTCTGCTATGTAGTAGATAGTTTATTTACCCATGTATGTATAGATCTGATTCGTTGGTGAAAAAATCATGAAATAGTTGTTGCGTTCTTCAGATTTGCGACGGTCTTTATCGCTAGACCTGAATACCTAGTAAATCCTAGTTCATTATACTCGGTGCCAGCTACGTCTGATTGACTGATTTGATTTACATGTTAGTAGACTGATCAACTATTTTCATGTCATCGTAAATTAGCATGGAGGACTTACAAGGTGAAGTGGTAATCAGGACATGGTCTTGATCGATCCTTATGAACGTGCTAATCAATCCACAATAGCTGCTTAGGGAGGTCCTTGGTTTTGAGTCGGCTATTCCTATATATATCATATTGCATGTGAATTAATACAACCAATGAAAGAGGTTAATTGCACATAGACACCTACTGTCCGTCCCATGGAAGCAGCGTAAAATTAGGGGATAGCACCCGTAGCTGTTAAAGATCTAAAATTCACCACGGGGTAGATCAATGCATAGATTGAGGGAAATAACCTATGATGCACCGACACTTCAATATGGGCGCCGTGCGCCGTGTCCGACACAAGACACGACACGACACGCTCCGACACACTCCGACACCGTGTCCGACACGTGTCGGCTGATTAAATTAATATTATTTAAAATTTTAATATCCGACACACCTCCGACACGTTGTCGACACACCTCCGACACGGCGCCGACACCTCCCGACACCTCTCGAACACAATTTTTTCAATGTTTTTTTGATTAAACCTGAAAATATACAATTTCTATTTTGATTACTCTCGTATTATGTTTATATGTTTTTTTGTTATGACAATCGTTTTTACACTTAATTTGTAATATTTTGAAAGTCAAATCATAATTTTATTTTTACTTTTTACACCGTATAGATAACAAATATCTATTTTAGATATTGATAGAGTTTAAGTATTACATATCTTATATAGATGTATATATGTGTGTATATACATATATATGTGTGTGTGTGTATATATATATATTATATGTAACGTGTCGGGGCCGTGTCGTGTCCTTAAATTTTACAATTAGCCGTGTCGCCGTGTCCGTGTCGTGTCGTGCGGCGTGTCCGTGTCCGTGTCCGTGCAACATAGGGTAGGACTCTCCTCGGGGTATGTGTTGAAAGAAGAAACAAGAAGAGGTATAAATAGCACAATGCAGTTAGCCAGTTAGTAGTAGAGGACCAGGTATGGAAGCAATAGTAGTAGTAGTAGTAGAAGAGAAAACTGTTATGATCTATGATGCACCGACACTTCAATATGGGCGCCGTGCGCCGTGTCCGACACAAGACACGACACGACACGCTCCGACACACTCCGACACCGTGTCCGACACGTGTCGGCTGATTAAATTAATATTATTTAAAATTTTAATATCCGACACGTTGTCGACACACCTCCGACACGGCGCCGACACCTCCCGACACCTCTGAACACAATTTTTTCAATGTTTTTTTGATTAAACCTGAAAATATACAATTTCTATTTTGATTACTCTGTATTATGTTTATATGTTTTTTTTGTTATAGACAACCGTTTTTACACTTAATTTGTAATATTTTGAAAGTCAAATCATAATTTTCTTTTTACTTTTTACACCGTATAGATAACAAATATCTATTTTAGATATTGATAGAGTTTAAGTATTACATATCTTATATAGATGTATATATGTGTGTATATACATATATATGTGTGTGTGTGTGTATATATATATATTATATGTAACGTGTCGGGGCCGTGTCGTGTCCTTAAATTTTACAATTAGCCGTGTCGCCGTGTCCGTGTCGTGTCGTGCGGCGTGTCCGTGTCCGTGTCCGTGCAACATAGGAAATAACTAATAACTTATAGTTAGAACTAATACATTTAAAACTCATATCATTGTGTTTGTGTTTGTTCTTGTAATTGACTGTCACCATTGTTCTTCCTGACCATTGTTGGTCGTTTACCGCCCCTGTTGTTCTTGATCTTGATTAATTCGTGCTTTATGAGTCTATGTGGATTCGACCCTTGCTACGCCGTTCACTATACTGCGATAGGTCTAGTACTATTGCTAGTAATTCGTGATTGCACATCCATGACCCATCAGTTTGTATGCTATGGCTTTGAACTTTTACTTTGTAGTGTTCTGTGCTTAAAAAATATCAAGTTGTTTCTTTTTGTCAAATTGCTTTCAGATTTAATAACATCAGATAAGTAAAACCGTATAGCGTGGACACGCCGTACGTTGCACAACATCACTTTTTTTTAACGATTTCGCATATACGGTTTATACTTTATAGTGAATAATTTATTAAAAAGGTTTGTTGGTTCTAGCTATAAAAAAAAATATTTGACCAATTTATACAAAATATACATTGCTAAATCATTAAAATGTGAAATCATTAAAATGCGGACACGGATGTTTGTTTTCTTAGTAGTTTTAAATTTAGGGCTGGCAAAATTTCCCTATTTCCCAATCCATCCCGTTGCCAACCCAACTTTTCCGGACCCGAGTTCCACCCAACCTGTTTCCCGATTGACTTCGGGAAATATTTCGGGTATAAAATTGAATCCCGACGGGATCCCGAACCAGATCCGAAAGTTAATATACACATATTTTATTTTATATGTACCACAATTCTATTTTTATTTCTATTTTGTTAGACAATTAGAAACAAAAATAGGAATGCAGTAATATTTTGTTAAATTTTTTAATGTCGATAGTTTTTTTTAGGCCTGACACCTTGCTGCTA
The DNA here is from genome assembly GCA_036785695.1 of Gentiana straminea. Classification (NCBI taxonomy): domain Eukaryota; kingdom Viridiplantae; phylum Streptophyta; class Magnoliopsida; order Gentianales; family Gentianaceae; genus Gentiana; species Gentiana straminea. The sequence goes on from JAVUPR010000174.1 coordinate 1,308,476, forward strand.
AAACAATTTTAGTTGTAACATGTTTTAGATTTTGTTTTGTTTTTCTTTCAATGTTGTTTACGTATATTTTGTTTAATCAAATTGAAAAAAAAAAATGATAATATAAATTTCAGGATTTCGTTTCCCAACCTGACCCGAACTTTTGGGTATCCGGATCGTCGTATTCCGACACTTATAAGGTACTGGGCCGAGATGAAAATCAAATTCCTTAATCGAGTCGAGTCTGGTTGGGATCGGGTAGGATGGTTACGGAACGAGTCCGATCCTTTGCCACCCATATAGTTCTAATAGAGGATGACTAAAGAAAGGATGAGAAATGAGAATAAAAGGAAGGGAAAAAAAAAGTGAAAAATAGTACAAAAAGAAAAAGAAAAAGAAAAAGAAATAAATGACGAGAAGAAAACGGGCCAACGGGCTTTGAATTGCAGGCCGACAACAGTATACTTTTATTAAGGGAAACCGCTTTCAAATCCCACATATCATGCTAAGAATCATTTTCTTGAGCTGAGTGTTAATGGCGTCAGAATGAGGAAGAAGCTGCTGGACAACCGCCATCATATCGTCCATCTCACATCTGACTAAGGTAAGGCAATTTGTCTTTATTAGTACTATTCCCGTCGCTTTACCTCCGTTTGCTGCTAAATTCAATACGGATTCTGTTCAAATTGTTCGCATTGTTGTTTTTCAGCCTTTATTGCTTATCTCGCTATGAGTACGGATTCCTTTTATTTTTGTAAGAATATGTAGCAATATCCTTTTATTGGAAGTGAACAAATGGTTGAAACGGCCTATTTCTGGGAAGGGGGATGAGGAGGAGGTATGAATTTCAAATGAAACAACAAAATCCTCTCTGACTAATAGTATTGGTATTTTATCTATGTTTTGGTTTTTTAGGTAATGTTATTCTTTATTAATGCAACGAAGTATTTGGTCATTTGTATCTGAATGAGCTGCTGCACAACAAAGATGTGAAACTTTTGTTTTATATTGTTATAGTTCTGGTGTTAAGAAAGAGAAAATGAAAAGAAAAAAAGACAGCTATAAAAATGAGTGAATTATTCGATGCTGCTTGCATTTCCATTTTATGGTCACTGTGTAAGAGAATAAAAGAGCGTGTAAGAGAATAAAAGAGCATGTGGGGGTTGTTCTGAAAGAGTTTAGTAACATGTAACAGTGATGTGATTGGAGTTCTAAGCAGGCCTTTTTTCTTTTTCTTTTTCTTTTTTTGTTTGGAAAGTGTTCTTCTGCTAATAAGTTTCAGTTTCCATATGCTTGGTCAACATTTAAAATGGGAGGTATTCTATTTCACAAATAGGTGCTTCACAAGAGAGTTGGCGTCGTTTTTGTTGTTGTTGAATTGAATGTTTCCTCATAGCAACTCTTGGTGTTCAAATCCCCTCTATCTTTGCTTGTAATTTTACTCCGAATCTTTTCCCACTTAACTAAAGTCTTTGCCATTTAAATCTTTTGTTTGTTTGTTTGTTTGGGGAAGTTTTTTTTGCCAGTATTGCTTATCATTTAGCCAGGAGGAATACATTTTGAGGGGCATGGAAGTGTAGGAAAAGTATGTCGTTCCTTTCTAGTTGCTCAACATTTTCTGTGGCTAAAAGCATGAAATCACATCACAGCTTGTGGTTTTTGCCTACTTCATAGCACGTTCTGTTTCGCTGATTATGCAGTTTGTAGCATGAATCGTTGGTTGTATTTATCAATTTTTCGATTACATCTAAAAAATAAAAATGTAAATTTTCTGGACAATGGATAGAACTTAAGTACATGGCGTGGGTTTTCACGAGTGTTGGGAATTGTGTGATGCGCTCCTGTATGAACATACTAACATAATGGACATCAATGCATATTTGCACTGCATTCCACATTCTTGGAACACACTCTATGCTCATGCTTGGATACATTGTCATGTGCCAGCTGCCAAGTGGATGCAAATAAACATTCTACTCTCTCTTGATTTAGATATTTACTTATTTTGAGTTTTATTGTTAGAAGATGCTTTGGTAAACAACGAGCTACTCGTGATGTCTAGCCATGAAAGATTACATCATTTAGATAGTCAGTAAATAAGATCACCTTTAGTTAATTTCTTCTATGCGGCAATCAGTATTTTTGCGTGGGCAGTATTTTGGCTGTGTTTTAGTTTGTGAAGGATCAGATAGAAACTTCTCCCTGGTCTTTATGCATTTCTGGAAACAAATTCCCAGGTTAACTTTCTTAGGCCCTTCACTTTCATGCTGGAAGTATCCGTCTTGCTCTTAATGTGGAGTGCAAAATTATGGGGATTGTTGGCACTTACTAAAGGTTATGCTTATTGTTTACGTATAATTTGGTTGCCTTTCTTTTTATGTGGTCTTTTCCTCTATCAGATAGAGGGTTTTGCTTGATAATGTCTTGCAACAAACTATTAGAATTGAAAGAAAGACTTAAGGGTTGTAACTTAAATCTGGCTACTTGTCATTCTGATATGATCTTCTCTTCAGTTTGATGTAGGTCTTTTGCATGATAGAAACTGTCCTAGTGTAGTATTTAACATACCTTCGAAATGAAATCAAGGACAAAAGAGGTGTCTAGGACGCCAAACTCTAGAAGTATCCCAGGTGAAGGCCCAAATTGGATCCTTATTGCTGGTGGTGCTTTGTTGAGCACACTATCGATTCGCTTAGGATATAAGCTGAAACAGTTCCAGGACAGAAAGCAGCTCAACAATGATCGCAATGAGTTGAAAGGTTGAGAAGCTTTTATATTCCTTGTAGAAATGTCTCCTCTTTTTGGCTTGAAAATTATGTTTAATGCAGAACAAGGAAGAGCTACTGAAACAAGCAAGTCAGCAAGCTGTCAATTCCATTCCAATGCATTCTGTTGTGGCGGAGATCAAAACGGATGTTTCAGTTCTCATTCAGGTTTTGTACTTAGATCCTCAGGCTTTCATCATCATTGTTAGCATATGAATCTTCAAATCTGATAGTCTGATATTTATCCTTTTCAAAGTATCTGTTAGTTAAACTGACATTTCTGTGTTACACAATGGTGTTGGTTCATACCCACTTCACTGTTTACAATTACGGTAAAAAGTATCTATTAGCAGCTAATTCAAGTACCCAAGAAATTTTCAAGGCAAACAATCGGTGGTTGTGCACATTTTTGTGCCTCAATGACTGCTTGACCTTCTCCCTTTTGTGTCTCTTGATGTGGGTTCGATGCTTATTTTTCACAATACTCTTTTCCGTTCCCGTTGATTCTATTTTTCTTTGTTATCACCCTCGTTAAATCATTTTTATGTCCTTTCCTTCGTATAAATTGTTTAGTTTATGAAGCTACAACTTTTTATTGGCATAAGCTTATTCTCAAAATTTTAAAAAAAAAGGAAAAATTGCATGTGAAACCAAATAATTCATCATGCTTATTTGTGAATTGATTAAATTTTCGTGTTAGGAAGACACATTTAGCATTTTGTTGGGAGAGCATTGTGTGTGTACCATTCGAATTTTGGTTATTTCACTGAAGCATCTTGGGATTTGTATGTAAGAGCACCTGCAATAGAATCTCTAAATGATCATAAATCTATATTTTACAGATCCACCCAAAATGCAAGTGTAGCAAAATCTCTTGCTAGAAATCTAAATGCACAATCTCTAAAATTTGCGATTCATGTATCACACATTTCATATAAATCTGCAAATTTTCAGCTTCTCTCTATTCGATATTATTGCAAGTGTTCATACATATGTTCAATGGTATTAATCCATATCCGTCTCTCTGAGTGCTCACACTTTCCCTTCCAAGTGTTTGTTCCTATAAAACATATTATTTTCTTGCAAATTTCTTGATGATTTTGTGCCACAGATTCTAACGGCATGCTGGATGTCAAACAGCAATGTACCGAACCAAGATTTGCTGAAGCTGAAATGGTGCTTCCTCTTGTGGGGATTCCTGCTCCACCGGCATTCAGTAAAGAAAACAGCGCCGTCTGGTCATCATCATCACCACAACGTCTGGAGCTGACACAGAAGCCTTTTAACCGATCAAACAGCTCAGAATCACCGAGCATCTCTGAAGCCGGTTCAGACCTTTTCACCAACCGTGAAGTGATACAAAAGCTGAGACAGCAATTAAAGAGAAGAGATGAAATGATAATGGAGATGCAGGATCAAATAGCCGAGTTGCAAAACACTCTGAATGCTCAGATGTCCCATTCAACCCATTTACAATCCCTTCTTGACTCGGCTAACAGAGATTATTTCGACTCAGAGAGAGAAATACAGAGGTTAAGGAAAGCAATCGCGGATTATTGTGTTGCACAAGACGGTTCTTCTACTGAGAAGCAGCATAATACCGTATTATGGCCAACTGAAGGGAGAAACAGCCATGAAAATGGATATATTAATACTGAAATGGAGTTGTTACAGGAAAAAACGAGGGAGGCAGAAAGGGTTGAGATGCTAAAACAAGAAGTGAATGAGTTGAAGGAAGTTATAGAAGGAAAGGAGTATCTTCTGCAAAACTACAAAGAACAGAAGATTGAGCTTTCAACAAAGGTTAAAGAATTGCAGAACAGATTGGACTCTCAACTGCCCAATATTTTGTAGCAAAATTTATCAGCTGTGTCTGTGTATTCTTCTTTGGCTTCCACCCCCTTTTTTTCATTTGAAATTCTCATTTGATTTCTATGTTTTGTCGTTTTTTTTTTGTGGTGTGGATTTCCTTCTCAATGACCATCACTCTCGTGCTGTCTGATTTTCAGAGCTCGTAGGAGGTTGGAATTAGCTGTTAGCAGATCCTAGAGTCAGGTTATGTAATTATCTATTTTAGTTTGAGGTGATGAAATTTTCCGCTTAATATGGAAATTTGTATCTTTTTTTCCTGGATTTTTTTTTTTTTTTTTTGGAAATTTGTGTCTTTTCTCATCGTGTAGTCCCGCGGTGACAAAATCATTCTACCATTTTTAGATTCATAGTATAAGTTATTCACAAAATCATTCTACCATTTTTAGATTCATAGTATAAGTTATTCATTGCTGTACGAGAACTAGTTAGAATTGTGCCTGTCGTGTGACGTGGAAGGTCCATTGCTGACTTCAAATCGATAGATTTTTTATTTTGAGAAGTAGTCAAATCCATAGATTGAACTGATCAATTAAACATTTACTGTATTGTTTAATTCACTAGCAATTCGACCATGAAGACATCCTAGCTTGAGGGAGGCTTTTTGGCATTGGAAACAGAGGAAAGAAAAGGCGACTAATTCCGTTAATGATAGTCAAATGATGTTTTATTAGTTTTTTTTTTTTTTAAATTTATGATTTATTCATTTGTTTTTTTTATACAGCAACGATTAAGGTACCGAAATTTTGCATAAAAATGGTACCAACATCTTATCCCATCCATGCAATGTCAAGTGAAGTTAAAAAGTAAAAAGGAAAAATAATCAACCACATGATTTGATATTCGGGGGATGGTCGGGGGATGAATTGTGTGCCCTCACTATACATACCGAGTGAAAAGGATATTAATTCTTATATAAGAACACATAAATTTCTTTATATTGGTTTAGTTCAAATTGCTTTTAAACCTCTTACTCTGGAAAATCTTTCAGAAAGTTTTATTGCTGCCTTGAGAGATGGTAGGAATTTAGATTGGAAAAAATCATTAATGGGAATTATTCAATCTAGTCTGGCACATGGTCCAGTATATTTTGATGTATATCCTAATTTACAATTATCTCTATTCGATATTAACATTCTTCGACTCTTTTGACAATGAATGTTAAAACGCATGGATATAATTATGCTCCTGGATCAGAAATAATTTGTATATGTTATAGGATATATTATAAACCTTTACACACTTTGAATCCTATGTGTAAAATCAAAGATAAATCTTTGAATGAAACGATTTTAATTGAAACTAATTTTAGCAAGTCTAATATTACGACTCGTAGATCAATTAAATGGGAAGAAATTCCTTTACCAGATCATTGGCAAATTGCTAATGCTGTTCCAAAAATGCCTGTAATTTGTCAGGATGTGACTAATATATTTCAGAGTTCAGATGGAAACATTTCTGTCATAATGAATTCACAATTGGAAAATATTCCAAGAAATATATCAAGATCATTGTCTATGAGATCTTTTATTTCTCCATTTGAAAATATTCAAATGCCGTATGAACCTACTAGGGCTTCTACTTCTCAATTACGAGAAGTTGATACTACTTCTCAAATAAGAGAAAATTATGTTAAAAATTTATCTATAGATAAAAACAATATAATTAAAGGTATAAATGATTCAGAAGATCCTACTGAATCAGAAATGGATGCAAATTTTTAAATGGATTTTACACCAAAAATAGATTTCAGTCCAGGTTCACTGGCAAGAAATATATCTTTCTCTATATGAAAAGAGAACAAAAGTTCAGGAAAAAACCCACGTCCTTGTTTTCTCAACATTATTTCCGTCTGGGTTTTTTATTAATTGTTTTGTAGTCCAGTCTGTTTGGCCCACCTAATGTCTGGCCCTTGTTTGTCATTAGGTATTGTAGCTTTCTCAGTCGCCTCATTTGGCCAAAAAAAAAAAAAAAAAAAAAAAATCGTTTGGTGGATTGTGCGGCGGTGGGGGGTGCCGGATTCTTTAGTCTCCTCCACTTCTCCAGCTGTTTCTAGTGTTTATCGGTGGATCTGGTGGCTTGGAATGACGTTTGGCCGGCGTAGTACTGATGCAGACCTGTTTGACGTTTCCGATTTGACAGAAAAGGCGACGCCTTTACACCATTTCTAATTAGACGTCTGATGTGGTTCCGATTTGGTAAAAAGTATTCGACTTTTTCTCGTGGATGATGCAAGATACTGATACTGATAGATTGCCTTTCAGTTTCGAATCCTCCCAAATTTGATTAAGAATTCATTTATTTTATCTTATTCTTGCAACCGGTAAACTTTTCTTGAACCCATTTTTACGAGGATGAACGGAAAAATGATGAGTATGTTTCCTCTTTTGTGTCTATTTCGTGTTTTAAATGGAAAAGACTCGATCTTTCTCTGTTGTTTTTCTAATCAGAGATTTTCATTATGTGTTGTGTCTATTTCGTGTCTAATTTGTTAATCTTTCTCTGATGTGTTTTGTGTCTAGGTGGTTTGAGTATGTAGGGTTTTCCAGATGGTGGAGTTGCGGAGGAGCCGCCACCTTTCTCTACTTTCAGAGATTGTCTTTGCCATTTGCAGGTAATTTGTCTGTGTTATCGCTATTTTGTTATTTAGAATATTTACGGAATTTTTACTTGATTACCGACTTTGAACAGAGGATGGGCGTAAGTTTATGGAATTCTTACTTGATTACCTTACTTTTTTATGCATGCATTTGTTTTCATGAATTAAGAAGTTACTTGACGTATTTATGAGAAGTTGCTTGACGTATTTGGACTCTAGCCCTGTTTGGCTTCGGGTTGGATTGAGTCATGAGAGAGAAAATAAAATAAAATAATGTAAAGTAATGATTATAAAGTTGAAATGTTATATTGAAATTTGTGAAGATGAAGAAATGATTGGTGAGAGAAATTTAATGAAATATTATATTGATAAAGTAATGGTAGAATAGTGTATGTGATGAATAAAATGAATTGATTAATATTATTTTATTTGTTGATGGTGAAATGATTGGTGAGAGAAATTATAATAAAATAATAAATTTAATAAAATAATACTAAATAAGATAGTGGGTGAATAAAATATTAAGTTGGATCCAAATAAATCCAACCCAGCCTGAAACCAAACAGGGGCTTGCTAATAATCCCATTCACTCTTGGCCTAAGCATCATCATCAGATTATCTCCTTATTCAGGGGATATGCAAGAACATTCCGTTCTTTCGATAATCCATGTTTCTGTAATATCCCGATTTTCGAAAAAGGGCATTTCAGTCTTTTAACGAAAAATCGGAATATTATATTTATTTTAATTTTGGAAATAAAAGGAAAAAAAAAGGAAAAAGAGAAATTTAATGATTTTGGTTAATGGAGGAAATTAATAAGGAAATAATGGTTTTGTTTAATGGGAATTTAACTTCCATAAGTTAAAAAAAAATAGAGAAAACGGTTCATCAGAGAAAGAGGCGCAGGTTTTTGGGAAAAGAAAAGAGGGGAAGAGTTTTTCGATAATCAAGCTAATCCGTTGCTCGGTTGCGCAGACATCTCAAGGAGAAAAGATTCTACGTGACGCAAGGATCGTGTGGATACAAATTTCTTTAGGAGAAGGTTAGTTTTTATCAAGTTATGGATTCCGTGTTTCGATCAAGTTTAGGTGTTCTAAACCTTCCTTTTCGTAGTTTTCAGCGTTTAGAATTCTTGGTAGATTGTTAATCGATAGATGAATCATTTTTTGTATAGGTTGAATTGAGAGCTAGGTATTTGTTGGAGTTGGATCGTTGTTGCTCGCTTTTAAAAGGTAACGGGGTTTTCATATTGAATAATTGATGTTTTATAATAATTAATGTGAAGTAAAGGGTGTTCAACCGTGTTTAATCGTGTCATTGTTGGTGTCCTACCTTTTCTTTTCGTTGCAGTTCTTCGTTGCTATTGGTTTTATATTTTATTTTATAATATATGTATTTGCCTGTGTTTAGAAATAAGGACATGATGCCCACTAGCTGAGTTGCCGAAGGGAGGTAGAAAAGGAAAAAATAAAATAAAATAGAAAGGAACGTATTCTTTCAACCTATTGAAAGTTGTGTTTGATAATAAACAAATAAATAAGATTTGTAGCAGAAAGTAGCAGTAGATCGAATGGAATTTAGAGAAAAGGTAAAAAAAAAAAAAAAAGGTAGCAGAAGTAAAAAAAAAAGGAATTATTGATATAGTTGGTTTAACAGATAATATATACAGTAATTGATCTAAAAAAAAAACATTAATAAACATTCATGAACATTACAAAGCCATGAATAGGTTTCTGATGCGTTTAGTTCTGCACCAAGTGGACTTCTTATGGATGAAACTTGGGACCGTCGGAAACTTAGGATTGGCCTTGTGCTTTGATGAACTAGGGATCATCATCGTCTGTGTAACTGCTAGCTTGAGTCTAAGAGTCTAAGAAGAGGGAGTAGGGAGTTTTTGCCCTGAAAGAACTTAGGTGGCTAGTTAATCGCTTAATAAACGTAATTGACTAGATAAAATATTAAGCATCATGAGAGTTTGAATGGGCACAGTACAACATCGGCAATGTGTTGGTTGGCCAGATAAAGTGGTAATGGTCACTGCCGGATTCTAGACAAAGCCAGTTAAAGTAGTGATCATACCGCCGGGCAACCTCACGAACGAAATAGTCATTCACCGGACAGCTTCTAGTGCTAGCCAGTTAAAGTGATTGATTGTCTCGGGACCGCTAGAGATTTATCTCTATAGGGTTGCAACTTTTGTCTTATTGCATATCTCACTAAGTGTAGTGCCCTCGCAAACATGTTGTAACATAGATAAGCTAAGCTAGTAACCCCAGGGACCTCATGTTATACTATGAATATAACGTGATAGTTAGATGTAAGATCATGTTTAAACGGTTTATTAATAAGATGATGGTTACTTACTTTCTTTATAAAACGCATGATTTCAATAGCTTCTACTCGTTACTAAGTACGTATGTACTTACCCGTTAAATGTTTTATTGAGAAGATGAACAGGTTTAGGGAGACGAGGAGTATGATGAAGATGTTTGAGGTCTTGATACAAAGATGTTTTATATGAAGTTGTTCTTTTGAAAACTTTCTTTTATTTCAAGTTTGATACAAACTATGTTGTTAATTCATTTTGAATGTTGTTTTTTTGTGTTTGGCTCGTTTAGTGGCCTTTGTTGTAAGACTAGATCGTTTGGCTTCTTTTGTTTTGGAATTGATGTAAGATGTTTCAATTTCCATTTTGGATTTTAGTGCAGCATTGAATCTGGTTTTGTTGGTCTTTGGAATTTATTTTCCCCGAGTCGTTTCGTTTCCGCATTGTGTTTATGATATATGACGTAAGGCTTATGTATAATATCGGATTATATTTAATATTATACATGCCGGGCGTTCGTTTCCGGATAAGGACTCGGATCCGGGAACGGGGCGTCACAGTTGGTATCAGAGCCAATGTTTCTTTCGCTTAGGACTTGACTTTCTTGAGATAAGTGTTTAGAGCCTTAGTAATCCGTAAGTTCTCTCTCTCTTCTACGAATGGTGACTACACGCAGAGGTTCGGGTGCTAATAATAATGAGGAAGGAAGTTCAAGAAATCCGTCTGCAGGAAGGGGCAGAGATAGAGGCAGAGATAGAGGGCCTACAGTTAGTCGGCCAGTGGCTTCGGGGGTGAATGCTAATACTACGGGTCCAGAGTCAGCTACAGTGGGACGTGTTCAACAAACAGGACGTTCCCGGTTTTGGGCGACAACGGCCGACTATGATACACGGTTGTATGTGACGGTGGTTGGGGAGATACCCCTGATTCATGTGACTCCAAGTGTGTTACGGTATATCCTCCTCCATCGGGAGCACAGCAGTCACAACCGATCTATAGCCGTCCACCTGCATCCGCTTTTTATCCGCCACCGGTTTATGACTACACACCACAGCCTACAGTTCTTCCTCCACCACCGAGTGGAGCTAATACTTTTGTGGCACCAGGTTATGCTTACCAGCAGTTTCCACCACAACAGCAGTTTCAGCCACAACAGCAGTTTCAGCCACAGCAGCAGTTTCAGCAGTATGGGACTGGTCACTAAGAGTTTCCACCTCAACAAGCATATCCACCACCCCCATACCAACAGCCTTACCAGCGGGAGATACCCTATGGATACCCTCTAGTGTACCCTCAAGCTCCGCCAGTTAGACCAACAGTGGAGCAAGCACCACCAGTGGATTGGTACACCAGACTGAGAAGGAACAGGGTTCAGGACTTCTTCGGGAATGTGGAACATTCAAGGGCCGAAGAATGGATAAGGAGTTTCGAAAAGGCCTGCAGGAATATTCATGTTCCTGAATCTGAGATGGCCCAGTTGGCAGTCAGTTTTCTCTTGGGGGCAGCTGAAGCTTGGATCGATGCCATTCAGAGCAGTAATGGGAAGGTAACTGATTGGGAAGGGTTTAAGGTTTTGTTTTACAACGAATACTTCCCGGCTACGGTGCAAGCTGATAAGGCAAGTCAGTTTCTCAGGTTTAAGCAAGGTATACACCAGACAGTGTCCGAGTACACTAATAAGTTTAACGAACTAGGACGGTTTTACCCTGAGCTGATGAACGTTGAAGAAAGAAAGATGGCACTATACAAGGATGGGTTGGCTTATGAAATACAGTCAGGTATGTTGGTTCTACGGCCCGGGAATATGGCCGAGCTTATGAACAAGGCTTTGGAGGTTGAGACTTTTAGGAAGAAAGCTACGTTGTAGTTGGGAATAAGAGGCCGTTTGGATCTTTTCGAGTAATAATCATGGGGCACCGCGACAGAACTTTAAGAAGACCGCGGCACCGGCGGCGGTTAATCGAGAAAAGTGGTCCACCTACAAGTATGTTCTAAATGCAACAAGGCGCATGCGAGGAGAGTGCGAGTCGGAGGTAACGGTTGTTTTAGTTTGTGGAGAAACGGGGCACTTCTCAGGAAGCTGTCCTAAGAACTTATCTCGGCGGAACCCGAGTAGATAACGAGAGGGAATCGAATGCAAACCGTGGATCTTCTAGCGGACCTACTCGTGTCTTTGCTACTGCGATGTGGAACCGAAGAGCTCGATGATCTTGTTGTTACGGGTACATTTTAAGTGTTTGTGTTTATTATGAATACTTAATATTATATGGACGCATATGATGTTATTTATTGTACTTAAATTGATCCACTTGCTAGGTACCATAATCATAGATAGCTTAGCAGTGCCAGCCTTGTTTGATACTGGAGCCTCAGGTACTTTTGTGTCTTCTAAGATAGCTAGGAAGTTGAACCTACCACTTCAGGAGTTGGAGAAACCTCTAAGTATCACTACACCTTTGGGAGGAGTTACTAAAGTTGCACAAGTTTTACCTCAAGTCGACGTTAGAGTTGGAACTTATAGGTGTAAATCAGACTTGACAGTTTTGGACTTCACAGACTTTGATGTAATTCTGGGGATGGATTGGCTATCCAAGAATTTTGTTCATGTGGATTGTAGAGGTAAGAAAGTGGTCTTCAGAGTTCCAGGTAAGTCAGATAAGACCTTTCAGGGTAACGTTTTTACGCCAAGTAAGAAGAGGCATCCGATAATATCAGCGGTTAGAGCCATGAAGGCCTTGCAGAAGGGTTGTGAAGGGTATGTTCTTTATGCTATGGACACAGAGAAGCATACTCCTAAGTTAGAAGAAACTCCTATAGTTAAGGATTTCCCTGAAGTTTTCCGGATGAGTTGCCGGGGAAATATGCACGACGGGGATATAGAGTTTGAGATACAAGTTAATCCCGGGAGCAAGACCTACAACCAAGGCACCTTATAGGATGGCACCAAATTTGAATTAAAAGAGTTAAAAGTACAGCTTAAGGACATGTTAGAAAGGAATGTGATTCACCAAGTACATCGCCTTGGGGAGCACCGGTTTTGTTTGTGAAGAAGAAGGATGGTAGTTTGAGGATGTGCATCGACTACAGAGCCTTGAATAACCTGACAATCAAGAATAAGTATCCTTTGCCTAGGATTGATGACTTGTTTAACCAGTTGCAAGGAAATAAGGTGTTTTCTAAGATTGACCTTAGGTCAGGTTATCACCAGTTGAAGATCAAGGTTGCAGATAGACCGAAGACAGCATTTAGTACAAGGTATGGACATTATGAGTTCTTTTTCATGCCTTTTGGACTCACTAATGCTCCATCAGCGTTTATGGATCTAATGCAAAGAGTCTTCATGCCTTATCTTGATAAATTTGTGGTAGTATTCATAGATGATATCTTGATATACTCTAAGGATGAGAAGGAGCATGAGGAGCATCTGAGGATTGTTTTGCAGACTTTAAAGGAAAAGAAATTGTATGCCAAGTTTTCAAAGTGTGAATTTTGGTTAAAACAAGTTAGTTTTCTTGGCCATGTAATTTCTGGAGATGGAATTCAAGTTGATCCTGCGAAGATAGAAGCCGTTTCTAAGTGGCCTAGACCTACTACAGTGACAGAGATAAGAAGTTTTATGGGTTTAGCAGGCTACTACAGGAAGTTTGTACAAGATTTCTCGAAGATAGCAACTCCTCTCACTAGACTTACTCAGAAAAACATCAAGTTTGAGTGGACAAAGGAGTGTGAGGAAGCTTTTCGGACGTTGAAGGATAAGTTGACTGCGACTTTGTGTTAGCTTTGCCGAGAGGTCTTTGATAACTATGACGTGTATACGGATGCTTCGAGTCGGGTTTGGGATGTGTTCGATGCAAGCGGGAAAGGTAATAGCTTACGCCTCTAGGCGAGTTAAAGGTTCATGAGAAAAACTATCCTACACATGACTTGGAGTTGGCAGCAGTGGTTTTTGCTTTGAAACAGTGGAGACACTATCTTTATGGAGTTAAGGCAAGAATATTCACGGATCATAAGAGCCTTAAGTTCTTTTTCACTCAAGAGAATTTGAATATGAGGCAAAGAAGATGGTTGGAGTTTGTGAAAGACTATGACTTGGACATTCAATACCATCCGGGTAAAGCGAATGTTGTAGCGGATGCACTTAGCCGGAGACCGGTTAATGCTATCACTACTTTGCAAGAAGTGGTCGATCAGTTAGACAGTTTGCAGATTCAAGTGGTTGAACGGGAAAGTGAAGCTGTAATATCCCGAATTTTTTTGACTTCTTAATTTAGTGGTAAAGGATTCAAATAAGGATTTATTAATAATTAAGAAGGGATTTTATAATTATTTTATAATTCCTTAATTCTAATCCCTACCTTGGCAATTAAAAGAATTTTACTTCCTTTTCCTTTTTCCCCCAACAACACGTGAAATTCCCTCCTCCCCCTAGCCGCCGTCGCCCTCTTGTAAAGAGAAGTTGAGGAATCTCTCCTTCGTGTTAAGGATTGTTGCTGCCGTCATCGTTGTCGTCGGTAAGGGGTGTCGTCCTTTTCTTTTCCTACAATTCGAGCATGACGATCGGCCGGCCAAAGGCCATGGCCGATCCACACATGCGTGTGAGGGAGGGAGGATGTCGTTTTGGGTTGTTTTTCTTTATTTCATTGGAATTGTGTTGTAATTTTTAGTGCCTTTCCTTCCACCTATAGATATAGATTCGAGCTTCGTTGAGGAACGGTTCTAACTTGTAAGGGCTTTCAGAAACGCAGCAATTCCGGTAAGAATATTTCTACGTTTTCTTTGTCAAGTTTTATTCAAGGGTGTCTACGCTTGGTTGTCTGTTTCGGGGATGTTATACGTTCATAATAGCGTGTTGTTGCGTTGATTTAAATCTATAGTTGGCAAGATACTTTTGTATGGAGATTTACGGGCTTAAAATGTTGTATTTCTTTCTTTGTTTTGTTGTGAAACGGCTCGAAATCGCGTGTGGAATCGTTAGGGTTCGAGATGAAACCCGGGTGGACGGGCGTCCGGGATTTACGGGACGGGCGTACGCCTTGATTTCGGTCCGGACGAGCGTGCGGGTTACCGGACGGACGTACGAGGGGTTGTTTTACATTCGGGATCTAACTCCGTTAGAGCGGACGGGCGTACGGGTTTTACGGACGGGCGTACGCCACGGGTAATTTTTTCCTTGGACGAGCGTTTGGGTTACCCGGACGGACGTACGAGGGGTTATTTTACATTCGGGATCTAACTGCGTTAACGTGGACGGGCGTGCGGACATTACGGACGGGCGTCGACATCTTGGACGGGCGTCCGGCGAGTGCGGGACGGGCGTCCGGTCTTCCAAACGGGCGTCTAGTGTATGTTGTCTTCCTTCTTTGGTAAGCTTGTGGTTCAATCTTATGAATTAATTTTGGGAGTCATGTCTTGACGGGTCAGGGGTATTGACCTCACTATGGGAACTTGGATTTTAGGCATTGAGGTTTGTAGACCTATAGTGGTTGGGCCGGATAAGGTAGCACCCAAAGCCGGGAACCCGGGAAGGTTTCCTTACGACTTCAATGACCTTAGCGTATTTGGGGAGTTGCAGACATTGGTATGGTCGGGCCGGATAGGGTAGCACCCGAAGCCGGGAACCCGGGAAGGTTTCCTTGCACCCCAGTATGCGATGGTCCATTCAATTAATGGTACCATTGGATGACCTTTAGGATCCTCCTCTATAGGGTCACCCTTTTGAGGGATGTGCACATTCGGGGCCTTTAGGTGGATAGTGGTGAGGTATGGTATCCGTTATGGATTAGTCGAAACTTTTATAGATTGGTTGAGTCTTTCATAAATTTGTGGTACTTTTCATGGGTTGGTTTTACCTTACGTATACTAGATTTATTCTTACTCAACTTTATAGTTGACGGTTTTGTTTTCGTTTGACCCTGCTATGATCCATTTTTGGGGAGCGATTCTTAGCGAGGTACTTACATGGATGTACGCTTGTTCCGGGATGTCGCGGGGTTTGAGAGCCACGTAGTCACAGTCACAGTCACACGCTTGCATTTTATTTGGATTTCTTTCTTTTAAAAAAAAAACCTTGGAATTTTTTATCATTCGCACGTTTTCATATTTCTTTTGAGAGACTGTAATTACTTTAAACCTTTTAATAATGAATGGTGAATGTTTATTTTCTGTCTGTTGTGGAATGTTGCATGTTACCGCCACGACTGGGTGTCGTGATGAGTGGCACCACAGTGACCAATACCGGCGGCCGACGGGATTGGAAACCGGGGTGTTACAAAGTGGTATCAGAAACGTTCGACTCCAGGACCACCACCTAAAATGAACCTTAAGAATAAATTTACTAAAATAAGCACAGTGAGGATGTGTGGGGTAGGTATTGAGTTCTATGTAGGGAAGGTACGGTTAGTTCTGTTGTATATGGAAATGTGGCTGTGTGTTGCAATTAATTTTGGACAGTAAGTGTTAGTATATGTGAAATATTCTGTGGCATGATATAGGTAATAATTGAATGTATGATTGTTTACTGTTGTAGTTTAGCTATGCCTCCTAGGAATGGAAATGAGAGGGACCGAGTGATTGATCGGTTGGTTAAGATGAATCAAGATCGATTCGGGCGGTCAACAAGGCGACAAGAGGTTCGTTCTCGGGGGTCAACCACCGGCATGACTAGGGCCGTGAGTCGGCGAGAGGCCTAGTCGGTACGATGGTAAGGGAGATCTAAGGGACTCGAGCGGTGGATTAGAGAGTTTGAGAAGATCTTCGACACTCAAGTTTGTCCGAAGGAACCGAAGGTCGACCAAGGCGCCTTTTACTTGGTTGACGGGGCTGATTTGTGGTGGGGTGCTAACAAAGATCGGTTGGCCCGGACCGAAAATGAGCAAGGGGAATCGGTGGTGATACCACCGAACCGGACCGAGTTTAAGCGAGGAGGCGAGGCGTGAATTCTTTCCCGAATCTAAGAGGAAAGAGTTGCGGGTTGAGTTCGATAATCTCCGACGGGGGGATATGACCGTTCAAGAGTACTATGAGAAGTTTGTTGACTTGGCAATTTATGCATCGGAGCTAGTGCCGGACCGAAGAGGCCAAGATGGTGAAGTTTGAGCAACACTTAGATTTAGCGATCCGGGATCGTATGGGGGCAAGCGGGGGCTTCACGAGCCTAAAAGAGATGTGTGAAGTAGCATGCAACATTGAGAGGATTCGGAGAGAGGTTAAAGCGGCATATGCTACTAACAAGAGGAAGAGTGTCTCTGAGGACAATCAGGGGCAGCAAAAACGCAGTAATTCTGGGAACCCTCCAGTACGGCCCTCTTTTTCGGCAAATTCCCACGTCACCAGAGGCAGCGGCGGTCAGCTAGTGAGAGGTGACTCTCAGGGGTTTAGTCGGCCACGAAGTTATCATTGCAAGCGGTGCCAGAGAAATCATCCGGGTACCGATTGTTCGAGTGCACAAGTTCGGTGTCACAAGCTGCGGGAAATTTGGACATAGACGGTTTGAGTGTTTTGCGGCCCCAACACGCCGGGTCGGCATCGGTCACGGGAAGCAACATGGGTGGAGCTCCGAGGGGTAACACGGGCAACATGAGTAGGGGTAACCGGCGGCGAGTAGTACCCTTGCACGAGCCGACGGGGGGTACACCTACGGCCTTTGGTGGAAATAGGAACCAACCATCGGGGTCGGCCGGCACGGTTCGGGGAGGCGGAGTAAATCGGCCCCGGGAAATTATTCGCACTTGGGCGAGAGAGGAGGCCGATCGGAGCAACCACGTAGTGACGGGTAATTTTACGGTTAACTCATTTTTATCCTACGTACTTTTTGATTCGGGTGCATCATGTTCCTTTATAGCGGGTTCGCATGTTTTGAGGTTGGGTCTAGCTACATTCGAGGTAATTAACAGTGAGTTTATGCAACCGTCGGGAGAGTTAGTGACATGCTCTAAGTTGTATAGAGACGTACCGTTAGTGATTATGGGAGTCAACTTGTCGGTTGACTTGATCGAGTTCCCCTCGAGAACTTCGACGTTATCTTGGGTATGGATTGGTTGAACCGGCATAAAGCCAAAATTGAATTTGTGAGTAGAAGAAGGTGACTTTGAGAGGCCCTAAAGGGGTGCGAGTATCTTACAAGGGGTTTGTGGATAAACCTAATGTGAAGATCATTTCAGTGGTGACGTTGAGATCTCTCGTCAAGAAAGGGTACCCGTTGTTTATGTGTCACGTACATGATGTAAGCACGGGGGATCCTAAACTAACGGACATCGATGTAGTCCGTGATTTTGAGGATGTATTCCCGGATGAGATACCGGGTATGCCACCCCGAGAGGAGGTGGAGTTTGCGGTGGAGTTGATGCCCGGGACCGGACCGATATCGAAAGCACCTTATCGTATGGCACCTAAAGAATTAACGGCCCGAAGGTACAATTGGAAGAACGCTCGATAAGGGGTACATCCGACCGAGTGTGTCACCGTGGGGAGCACCGGTGTTGTTTGTGAAGAAGAAGGATGGTAGTATGCGGTTTGTGTATTGATTACCGGGAGGCCGAACAACGTCACGGTGAAGAACAAGTATCCGTTACCAAGGATCGATGACTTGTTCGATCAACTACGGGGCGGTATTTTCTCGAAGATTGATTTGCGATCGGTGGTATCACCAGCTCAGGGTAGCAGATGCGGATATCCCAAAGACCGCATTTCGTACCAGGTACGGACATTACGAATTCACGGTCATGCCCTTCGGATTGACCAACGCACCAGCAGTTTTCATGGATTTGATGAACCGGGTATTCAGACCCTACTTGGACCAATTTGTAGTAGTCTTTATTGACGACATCCTGGTCTACTCTAAGACTAAGGAAGAACATGCCGAGCACCTGAGGCTCGTACTACAGATTTTACGGGAAAAACAACTGTATGCGAAACTGTCGAAATGTGAATTCTGGTTGGAACGAGTGGCATTCTTGGGGCATGTTGTCTCGAAAGACGGTGTATCCGTTGACCCGAGCAAGATAGAGGTAGTGACGAGATGGCCAACACCTAAGAATGTTTCGGAAATTCGAAGCTTCTTGGGTTTGGTGGATATTACCGAAGATTTGTAAAGGACTTTTCCAAGATTGCGAGGCCGATGTTGCATTAATGAAGAAAGAGAACCGGTTTAAGTGGGATGAAAGTTTGTGAGGGGCGTTCCAACCGCTTAAGGAACGGTTGACTACGGCTCTATTTTAGCACTACCGAGAGGGTAATGAGGACATTGAGGTTTATACCGACGCTTCGAAGAGTGGTACGGGTTGCGTGCGATGCAACGGAGGCGAGTGATCGCGTATGCATCGAGGCAAACGAAACCATATGAGAGTAACTACCCGACTCACGACTTAGAGTTGGCAAATTTGTGGTTTTCGCATTGAAGATATGGCGACACTATTTGTATGGAATAACTTTCACGGTGTTTTCAGATCACAAGAGTCTGAAGTACATATTTACACAAAAAGAGCTCAATATGCGTCAGAGGCGTTGGTTGGAGTTAATTAAAGATTATGACATGGAGATCCAATACCACGAAGGAAAGGCCAATGTAGTGGCGGACGCTTTGAGTCGGAAATCGATTCATTCCTTGTGCGAGGAAGTAGCTCGGATCAGATTGCGAGAAGAGTTGGACCGCATGGACATTTGTGTCATCCAGAAAGGCGGAGATAAAAGCGACTTCGTCTTGCAACCCGAATTATATACTGAAATCCGGGTGAGACAAGTGGGTGACAAGGTAATCGAGGCCAAGAAGACCAAGATTGGTACAGATGGTGCGGCTGATTTTACGTTACATGAGGATGGTAGTATCCGGTTTAAGGGTCGGTGGTGTGTACCAGCCGACGAAGAACTCAAGAGGCGGATCTTGAGTGAAGCTCATAGTACGCCTTATTCGTTCATCCGGGAGGAGACAAGCGTATAAGGATCTCGGGAAAACCTTTTGGTGGCCCAATATGAAACGCGAAGTAGCGAGAATTTGTGTCGAAGTGCTTGACTTGTCGAAGATCAAGATTGAACATCGACGGCCACGGGGGTATCTTTGCGGCCGTTGGATGTGCCGGTTTGGAAGTGGGATTCCATCTCCATGGATTTTGTATGCGGACTACCGAGGAGCCCTAAAGGGAATAACATGATTTGGGTCGTTGTGGATAGACTGACTAAAGCGGCGCATTTCATTCCGATGAAAGACACTTGGAGTAAGACGGAGTTGGCTATGGCATACCGGAGAAATATTGTGAGACTACACGGGATACCCAGCAGCATTGTGTCAGCTAGAGATGCGAGGTTCATATCTCGGTTTTGGCAGGAGCTACAGGCAGCCTTGGGGACGGAACTACGAATGAGTACAGCTTTTCACCCTGCTACCGATGGTCAGACGGAGAGGACCATACAAACTTTGGAAGACATGCTGAGGGCATGTGTATTAGAATTCAAAGGCTCTTGGGAGGAAAAGCTCGATCTTATTGAGTTTTCATACAACAACAGCTACCATGCCAGTATTAAGATGGCACCTTTTGAGGCACTTTATGGTAGGAAGTGCAAGAGTCCGGTTTGTTGGG
Source organism: Gentiana straminea (assembly GCA_036785695.1). Classification (NCBI taxonomy): domain Eukaryota; kingdom Viridiplantae; phylum Streptophyta; class Magnoliopsida; order Gentianales; family Gentianaceae; genus Gentiana; species Gentiana straminea. Next base: position 1,328,585 of record JAVUPR010000174.1, read on the forward strand.
ACGATTCGTCCAAAGGCGGCGATTTTAGGACCGTAGATGATCGAAGATACGATTAAGCGAGGTGCGAGATAATCCGAGAAAAGATGAAGGCTGCCCAAGATAGGCGAGAAGAGTTATGCGGACTTACACCGCCGGGATATAGAGTTCGCCGTGGGCGATAAAGTATTGCTACGAGTATCACCAACCGAGAGGAGTGATGCGTTTTGGCAAAAAGGGGAAGTTGAGTCCCAAGTACGTGGGGCCATATGAGGTCTTGGACCGCATAGGTGAAGTGGCATATCGACTAGCTTTGCCACCGGCGTTGGATAAAGTGCATAACGTGTTCCATGTATCTCAATTGCGCAAGTACGTGAGTGATCCTTCTCACGTGATCGAACCGGAGGTGGTTGAGCTAGATCAGTCCTTGACTTACGAGGAGGTACCGGTGCAGATATTAGATACCAAAGTACGGAAAACAAGGGGACGTGAGGTTAGCATCGTCAAGGTCTTATGGTCTAACTATGCCACCGAGGAGGCGACATGGGAAGCTGAGGATGCTATGCGACAGAAGTACCCGCATTTGTTCTCTTAAGGTACGCAATTCTCAAGCCTTGTAAGTAAAATTCTTTTGCTCATCTTCGGGGACGAAGGGTGTTTTAAGGGGGAGTGGAGCAACGCCCGGTACGAACCCGAACTTCGAGGACGTAGTTTTGTCTTAAGGGGGGAAGGATGTAATATCCCGAATTTTTTCGACTTCTTAATTTAGTGGTAAAGGATTTATTAATAATTAAGAAGGGATTTTATAATTATTTTATAATTCCTTAATTCTAATCCCTACCTTGGCAATTAAAAGAATTTTACTTCCTTTTCCTTTTTCCCCCAACAACACGTGAAATTCCCTCCTCCCCCCAGCCGCCGTCGCCCTCTTGTAAAGAGAAGGAGAGGAATCTCTCCTTCGTGTTAAGGATTGTTCTTTGCCGTCGTCATTGTCGTCGGTAAGGGGTGTTGTCCTTTTCTTTTCCTACAATTCGAGCATGACGATCGGCCGGCCAAAGGCCATGGCCGATCCACACATGCGTGTGAGGGAGGGAGGATGTCGTTTTGGGTTGTTTTTCTTTATTTCATTGGAATTGTGTTGTAATTTTTAGTGCCTTTCCTTCCACCTATAGATATAGATTCGAGCTTCGTTGAGGAACGGTTCTAACTTGTAAGGGCTTTCAAAAACGCAGCAATTCCGGTAAGAATATTTCTACGTTTTGCTGTCAAGTTTTATTCAAGGGTGTCTACGCTTGGTTGTCTGTATCGGGGATGTTATACGTTCATAATAGCGTGTTGTTGCGTTGATTTAAATCTATAGTTGGCAAGATACTTTTGTATGGAGATTTCTGGGCTTAAAATGTTGTATTTGCTGTTGTTTTGTTGTGAAACGGCTCAGAAATCGCGTGTGGAATCGTTAGGGTTCGAGATGAAACCCAGGTGGACGGGCGTCCAGGATTTCTGGACGGGCGTTTGCCTTGATTTCAGTCCAGACGAGCGTTTGGGTTACCTGGACGGACGTCTGAGGGGTTGTTTTACATTCAGGATCTAACTCCGTTAGAGCGGACGGGCGTCTGGGTTTTACGGGACGGGCGTACGCACGGGTAATTTTTTTTTCCTTGGACGAGCGTTTGGGTTACCGGACGGACGTACGAGGGGTTATTTTACATTCGGGATCTAACTCGTTAACGTGGACGGATGTCGGACATTACGGACGGGCGTCGACATCTTGGACGGGCGTCCGGCGAGTCTTGGGACGGGCGTCCGGTCTTCCAAACGGGCGTCTAGTCTATGTTGTCTTCCTTCTTTGGTAAGCGTGGTTCAATCTTATGAATTAATTTTGGGAGTCATGTCTTGACGGGTCAGGGGTATTGACCTCACTATGGGAACTTGGATTTTAGGCATTGAGGTTTGTAGACCTATAGTGGTTGGGCCGGATAGGGTAGCACCCAAAGCCGGCAACCCGGGAAGGTTTCCTTACGACTTCAATGACCTTAGCGTATTTGGGGAGTTGCAGACATTGGTATGGTCGGGCCGGATAGGGTAGCACCCGAAGCCGGGAACCCGGGAAGGTTTCTTTGCACCCCAGTATGCGATGGTCCATTCAATTAATGGTACCATTGGATGACCTTTAGGATCCTCCTCTATAGGGTTTACCCTTTTGATGGATGTGCACATTCGGGGCCTTTAGGTGGATAGTGGTGAGGTATGGTATCCGTTATGGATTAGTCGAAACTTTTATAGATTGGTTGAGTCTTTCATAAATTTGTGGTACTTTTCATGGGTTGGTTTTACCTTACGTATACTAGATTTATTCTTACTCAACTTTATAGTTGACGGTTTTGCTTTCGTTTGACCCTGCTATGATCCATTTTTGGGAGAGCGATTCTTAGCGAGTACTTCTATGGATGTACGCTTGTTGCCGGGATGTCGCGGGGTTTGAGAGCCACGTAGTCACGATCACACGCTTGCATTTTATTTGGATTTCTTTCTTTTAAAAAAAAAAAACCTTGGAATTTTGGATCATTCGCACGTTTTCATATTTCTTTTGAGAGACTGTAATTACTTTAAACCTTTTAATAATGAATGGTGAATGTTTATTTTCTGTCTGTTGTGGAATGTTGCATGTTACCGCCACGACTGGGTGTCGTGATGGCAATGTCAGAGTTGTTAGATGATATCCGGGCAAAGCAAGACAAAGACCCAGTGTTAGTGGATTTGAAGCGCGTAGCTCGAGATAAACCTACAGTGGGTTATCGGTTGGATAAGAGTGGACATCTTTGGTATGGTAATCGTTTGTGTGTGCCTGATGTTGATGGACTAAGGCAGCAATTCATGGATGAAGCCCATAAGATTGCCTTTGCGTTTCATCCAGGATCTACCAAGATGTACAGAGATCTCAAAGAGAGGTATTGGTGGCCTGGCATGAAGTTGGATATTGCAGAGTTTGTGGCAAAGTGTGATACATGCCAGAGAGTTAAAGCAGAGCACAGAAGGCCAGGAGGTTTGTTGAAGCCTTTGGAGGTACCGGAATGGAAATGGGAGAACATCACAATGGACTTCATCACCGGTTTACCGCGTACGAAGAGTGGCCATGACATGATTTGGGTGATTGTTGACAGACTCATGAAATCAGCCCATTTCTTGTCATGTAAGGTTGACATGCCCATTAAGAAGTTCACTCAACTGTATTTGGATAATATAGTGAGACTTCATGGAGTGCCTTTATCTATCGTATCCGACAGAGATAGCAGATTCATAAGTCACTTCTGGAAAGGGTTGCAAAAGGCTTTTGGAACAAAGACGGACTTGAGTACTGCCTTTCACCCGCAGACAGACGGTCAGTCCGAGAGGACGATTCAGACTCTCGAGGACATGCTTAGAGCTTGTGTTCTTGAAGTAGGGGGATCATGGGATGATTACCTCTCAGTGGCAGAGTTCGCTTACAATAACAGTTATCATGCTAGTTTAGGGATGCCACCTTTTGAGGCCTTGTACGGTAGGAAATGCCGGACTCCACTTTATTGGGATGAAGTTGGAGAAAAGCAGTTTACAGGGCCGGAGTTAGTTAAGCAGGCCAAGGAGAAAGTTGAGCTGATACGGAAGAATCTTAAAGCCGCTCAAGACCGACAGAAGAGTTGGGCAGATATCAGAAGAAGACCGTTAGAGTTTGTAGTTGGGGACAGAGTGTATCTACGAGCTTCTTCGATGAAGGGTGTTAAGAGGTTTGGGAAGAAAGGGAAACTGAGTCCGAGGTATGTGGGGCCTTTTGACATCATCGAAAGGATTGGAAAGTTAGCATATAGACTTCGGTTACCGGAATCGATGTCTAGGGTACATAATGTCTTCCATGTATCCATGCTTAAGAAGTGTCTATCTTCTACGGATGTGGAATCTCAGTTTGATCCGGAATTGCTTCAAGATAATCTATCTTATGTTGAGAAGCCGGTTAAGATTCTGGATAGGAAGGAGAAGGTAGTCAAGAGAAGGATAATCCCTTTGGTCTTGGTGCAATGGAGCAATCATTCACCAAGTGAAGCGACATGGGAAGAGGAAGATGTGATGGCAGCCGAGTTCCCTGAATTTATGGATCTTCCAGGTATGTTCAAGTTTCGAGGACGAAACTCCTCTTAAGGGGGGAGGAATGTAATATCCCGATTTTCAAAAAAGGGCATTTCAGTCTTTTAACGAAAAATCGGAATATTATATTTATTTTAATTTTGGAAATAAAAGGAAAAAAAAAAGGAAAAAGAGAAATTTAATGATTTTGGTTAATGGAGGAAATTAATAAGGAAATAATGGTTTTGTTTAATGGGAATTTAACTTCCATAAGTTAAAAAAAAAATAGAGAAAACTGTTCATCAGAGAAAGAGGCGCAGGTTTTTGGGAAAAGAAAAGAGGGGAAGAGTTTTTCGATAATCAAGCTAATCCGTTGCTCGGTTGCGCAGACATCTCAAGGAGAAAAGATTCTACGTGACGCAAGGATCGTGTGGATACAAATTTCTTTGGGAGAAGGTTAGTTTTTATCAAGTTATGGATTCCGTGTTTCGATCAAGTTTAGGTGTTCTAAACCTTCCTTTTCGTAGTTTTCAGCGTTTAGAATTCTTGGTAGATTGTTAATCGATAGATGAATCATTTTTTTGTATAGGTTGAATTGAGAGCTAGGTATTTGTTGGAGTTGGATCGTTGTTGCTCGCTTTTAAAAGGTAACGGGGTTTTCATATTGAATGATTGATGTTTTATAATAATTAATGTGAAGTAAAGGGTGTTCAACCGTGTTTAATCGTGTCATTGTTGGTGTCCTACCTTTTCTTTTCGTTGCAGTTCTTCGTTGCTATTGGTTTTATATTTTATTTTATAATATATGTATTTGCCTGTGTTTAGAAATAAGGACATGATGCCCACTAGCTGAGTTGCCGAAGGGAGGTAGAAAAGGAAAAAAAAAAAATAGAAAGGAACGTATTCTTTCAACCTATTGAAAGTTGTGTTTGATAATAAACAAATAAATAAGATTTGTAGCAGAAAGTAGCAGTAGATCGAATGGAATTTAGAGAAAAGGTTAAAAAAAAAAAAAAGGTAGCAGAAGTAAAAAAAAAAAGGAATTATTGATATAGTTGGTTTAACGAGATAATATATACGAGTAATTGATCTAAAAAAAACATTAATAAACATTCATGAACATTACAAAGCCATGAATATGTTTCTGATGCGTTTAGTTACGCACCAAGTGGACTTCTTATGGATGAAACTTGGGACCGTCGGAAACTTAGGATTGGCCTTGTGCTTTGATGAACTAGGGATCATCATCGTCTGTGTAACTGCTAGCTTGAGTCTAAGAGTCTAAGAAGAGGGAGTAGGGAGTTTTTGCCCTGAAAGAACTTAGGTGGCTAGTTAATCGCTTAATAAACGTAATTGACTAGATAAAAGATTAAGCATCATGAGAGCTTGAATAGGCACAATACAACATCGGCAATGTGTTGGTTGGCCAGATAAAGTGGTAATGGTCACTGCCGGATTCTAGACAAAGCCAGTTAAAGTAGTGATCATACCGCCTGGCAACCTCACGAACGAAATAGTCATTCACCGGACGGCTTAGTGCTAGCCGTTAAAGTGATTGATTGTCTCGGGACCGCGTGAGATTTATCTCTATAAGGTTGCAACTTTTGTCTTAGTGCATATCTCACTAAGTGTAGTGCCCTCGCAAACATGTTGTAACATAGATAAGCTAAGCTAGTAACCCTAGGGACCTCATGTTATACTATGAATATAACGTGATTGTTAGATGTAAGATCATGTTTAAACGGTTTATTAATAAGATGATGGTTACTTACTTCTTTATAAAACACATGATTTCAATAGCTTCTACTCGTTACTAAGTACGTATGTACTTACCCGTTAAATGTTTTATTGAGAAGATGAACAGGTTTAGGGAGACGAGGAGTATGATGAAGATGTTTGAGGTCTTGATACGAAGATGTTTTATATGAAGTTGTTCTTTTGGAAACTTTCTTTTATTTCAAGTTTGATACAAACTATGTTGTTAATTCATTTTGAATGTTGTTTTTTTGTGTTTGGCTCGTTTAGTGGCCTTTGTTGTAAGACTAGATCGTTTGGCTTCTTTTGTTTTGGAATTGATGTAAGACGTTTCAATTTCCATTTTGGATTTTAGTGCAGCATTGAATCTGGTTTTGTTGGTCTTTGGAATTTATTTTCCCGAGTCGTTTCGTTTCCGCATTGTGTTTATGATATATGACGTAAGGCTTATGTATAATATCGGATTATATTTAATATTATACATGCCGGGCGTTCGTTTCCGGATAAGGACTCGGATCCGGGAACGGGGCGTCACAGTTTCTGATCAAGAAATTTTTGTAACATAATTATGTAGCAGATGTTGTATTGTTGTTCTTGTTGCTTTTAGTGGACTCAAACCGTGTCTCTATTACTCATCTGGATTGCTCTATGGCTGATTAAAGTAAGTCCCTTGCTTCCTTTCTTTCTCCGAATTCCTCTGGTTTTTTTTATTATCGTACGAATCTTTAGGCTTCACGTTTCTGTTGTTTCAGGCGTATAGCTCTCCAGCTGAAGATCCCGAGCTTAGTACAAGAGAAAGAAAGTTGATATTAGGAGGCAACGTGCCGAAGGAACCTGTCTCTTCCATTCCATGGAAACTAATTTTGTCAAAAACAAACCTGTTTGGGCTCTTATAATTTCTCATTTTTGCCAGAATTGGGGGACTTTCATTCTCCTGACATGGATGCCAACTTACTACAATCAGGTACGTTAACTGAACCATGCCGGCATGATAGGTTTTTCTGCTATAGCAAAGGCATCATTTTCATATGCACATATCCAACTGGTCTAATAGTATCTGATTCATCGATTTAACTCGGATTCTATTGTCGTTGATACCTTTTCAGGTTTTGAAGTTCAACCTTACTGAATCTGGACTCCTCTGCGTACTGCCATGGCTGACCATGGCTGTCTTTGCAAAAATACGAGGTTGGATTGCAGATACACTTGTGAGCAGAGGTCTCTCAATAACATCCGTTCGTAAGGCAAGGCCATAAAATCTTTTCAAAGCATTTGCAGTAGATATTATAAAATTAGTTAAATCCATAAAATCTCCTTCGGTAGAATCTTTACCTAAAGCCCTCTAGATTATGCATTGCTTTTACTACACAAAATACAAATTCTCTATTCCAATTATATGCTATAAAGAAAGATTTTGATGTATTTTGCACAGAATAGAGATTCTATAAAAATAGAGAAAAGTGATGTTTGAGTCTGTAAAATAGAAGATTTGGTAAATAAACCGATGCATGTGCTCTTATTTTCACACATCTGCAATCTAAGCACACATTCTAGCAAATACTATAACATGCTTGGTATTGAGAAAGAATTGGTTTTTCAGATTCTGGTTGTCTCTTCAAAGTAAGACGAGCACTTTGGAAGGAGACAAATGTGTATAGGGATAAATACGATTTTGGTCCTTTTTGTTTCATGATTTTTGCACTTTAATCCCCAATGTTTTAATTTGACACTTTTACCCTTCATCTATACATTGTTTTTTTAAAATCTTTTCAGACCCTTTTTGCATTGTGTCAAGTTTGAGAATTTCATAGCTCAATGCTGGATGTTGGACACATGGCACTTTGGACTAAAAATGTAAATGAAAAACGCATAGATGAGGGGTGTAAATGCCAAGATCAAAGATCAGAGATAGAAGTGTAAAGGCTATGAAACAGAAGGGGCCGAATGTGTATATTTAGGTAATTTTGCAATAAATGACTGGAATATTTGGGATCAGGGGCGGACGCAGGATCTCGGGTAAGGAGGGGCAATAAAATTTTTAAAGGCAAATAAAAAATTTAAGGGGGGGCAAACTATATGTATCGTACAAATTTTAGTGTATTTTTTTCGGATTAAGGGGGGGCAGTTCCCCCCTTGGCTGTATGTAGGTCCGCCACTGTTTGGGATGGTACAAATTATGCAGTCAATTGGATTTCTAGGCCCAGCTTTATTTCTATCATTGCTTAGCCGCGTCAAGACTCCAGCTATGGCAGTGTTGTGCATGGCATGCAGCCAGGTATATACTCCCTATGTTCGTATTTAATTGAAGTAGATGTCAAAATCACACATATTAATTGAGTAAAATGCTTTGATTTTAACGATGAAAAGACTAAATTATTACAGGGAGCAAAAACGACTAATAATGCTGTTTTGAAAAATGTTTAAATAGGAACGGAGGGAGTAACACTTAAACTGAATTTAATATGCTTCTGAGTTTTGTAGCCAACTTGATGATCAAATTCCATCTTTCTCAACAGGGTTCAGACGAGTTTTCGCAATCCGGGCCCCGTTATTCCGTAAGCTAATATTTTTTGGGTAACCCTTAGTATGTGTCAATATTAGAAGCTTATCACCAGCCATTTTTCTACCAATCTCCAATTATGTTACTTTTTGTCTGTTATACATTTTGTGAAGATCTTTAAAACACCCTTTTTCTCTAAAACGGAAGTAGTAGATTTCAAAGCTACGCTTTAAAACTCCATTGCTTAATTAGTCGCCAATTCCGTAATTATTGCTAAAAACCGAGGTGAAATTCGATTTTTGTTGTCGGATAGGGCGTGTTGCTGGGGCTGTCAAACACTGCCGGGGTCTTAGCTGGTGTTTAATCATTGTTGGTTTAATCATTGAATATCATAGTCTTAGTCATCATAATAATGACGTAATGGCGGCTTCTTCTGAGCTATATTCACACCATTCAAGATAAGGGTCGTTATCTTGTAGGGACTTCAGTAGAGGAAGCTCGCTCACGTGGCGGGAGATCGGACCACACGGTTTCACGAGGTGGAATATACAAGTGTCCCGTGTGTAGAAATTGTGTGGTCAGGACGCGCTTGCGTAGACGATTCGCAGTAGGGAGTCCCTAGGATAGAATTTTCTTCAAGATAATGGTCTTTTTTTTTGGGAAGCTGACTCATACCTCATAACCATAAACATAACCCAATTTAAAGAACTCACATAATAAATATCCATTTCCAGATTCCAACCTCAGCTCCCATTTCAAGTTCATAACATATTTGTACTCTCTCTGATTATTTACTCTACAATTCTTGTTTGTCTTAGCTGCATAATAGCTTCTGGGCTCCTGATTTCTGTTTGAAAAATTGGATTTTTTTTTAAGTGATTGAGTAATTTTTCAAGGGAACCCTCCAAGATTGATCATAGATAAATTAGGTTTGTTGCTTTTGCTTTCATTTTCCATTCATTGTATGCATTGTATGCTGTGCTATGTATATAGTTTATTCAAAAAATGATAATGTTGATGAATATTATTCTTCATCGATCTTTATCTTCCAAGACATTTTATTTACAATTCATTTTACTGTTTTGTTCACCCAATTGATTTCATAACTGAAATAAAGAAGATAATTTCGTAATGTTGACTGCTATACCTCATTTATAAGCTGGTTTAAATGAAATGTGGATTAATAGAATGCAACATTGTATTTTATTTCAAATTTGGAAGGATGATAGCAGAAAAAATTGCAGTAGTCAACTTTAAGACAGCTGATGTTCAGATAACGCCTACAAGAGATGACAATCAGGGACCGCATGTAATGGTTAGTAATATAAATGATGTTGTATTGACAACATAACATATACTTATGCTTCGACTTCTTTTGTTGTAACCGTATGTAGAATTGTTCCTTCAGAAACATGTATGTATTGATTTCATGGATATGCTAGCTTCTTAAATCATCTTCCACTAAATTCCTAAATTCTTGCTGCTATATAGGATTCTGATTTACTGAAGTTGCCAGGGCAGTTCATTGCCGTGCCTTGCACGGCCGGAACTCACTAGTGTATATATATATATATATATAGGGACAATTATTGAAAAGGACACATATTGGATTTAATTAGGCAAAAAGGACATTCAAAATAAACACTTAGTTATAAGGACATAAATTAGATAGATAGACCAAAATATCCTTAATGAAGGAAAAAAAAAAAAAAAAAAAAAAAAGAAGAAGCGCCAAACTGGGAAAAAAAAAAAAAAGAAGCGGCAAACAGGAGGCTTAATGGACGCTGAATGTATATGAATGTGTATCTATTATTTTTTATTTTTTTTAATTTCCTGTTGGACTTGAATGTTTTGTGTCTTTTTTTTTTAATATTTATTTTCTGGACGTTGAATGACTCTTTTTTTTTTTTTTTTTTTTTTATAATTTAATTTATGGTGAAAGTTTATTTTTTCTTTTTTTCATTGATCACCGTGATGTATTGACCACCCCGATGCATTGACCACCGTGATGTATTGACCACATCGATGCAGAGACACCGCGATGCACTAACAACCGCGATGCATTGACCACCCCGATACATTGACATCGGCAATTATATATGCAGTGACATCGACAATCATATATGCAGTGACATCGGCAATCATATGCGCGTGACATCAACAATTTATGCAGTGACATCGGCAATCAGATATGCAGTGATATCATCATTTTATGTAGTGACATCAGCAATCATATATGAATGACATCAACAATTTATGTAGTGACATCGGCAATCATATATGCAGAGACATCGCAATGCAGTGGCCACCCCCGATGCAGAGACACCGCGATGAAGTGGCCACCCCCGATGCAGAGACCCCGCGATGCATAGACAATCGGGATGCATTGACATCGACAATCATATATGCAATGACATCGGCAATCATATATGCGTGACATCAACAATTTATGCAGTGACATCGGCAATCATATATGTAGTGACATCAACATTTTATGCAGTGACATCATCAATCATATATGAATGACATCAACAATTTATGTAGTGATATCGGCAATCATATATGCAGAGACATCGCGATGAAGTGACACCTCGATACAGTGGCCACCCCTGATGCAGAGACACCGCGATGAAGTGGCCACCCCCGATGCAAAGACACCGCGATGCAGAGACCATCAGGATGCAGTGACATTTGATGAAGCAACACCATGATGACATTTGATATTTTTCCGACTTTCATAAAATCGATTTCTTTTCTTCATAAAATCGACTTCAAATGGCTTTATCATTTGATATAAAACTACGATCAACATAAATATTTCACCTTAATTCATATTTTTATGCAGTGACATCGGCAATTATATATGCAGTGATGTCAACATTTTATGCAGTGACATCGGCAATCATATATACGTGACATCAACAATTATGCAGTGACATCGACAATCAGATATGCAGTGACATCAACATTTTATGCAGTGACATCGCGATGAAGTGACACCGCGATGTAGTGGCCACCCCCGATGCAAAGACACCACATGAAGTGGCCACCCCGATGCAGAGACATCGCGATGTAGTGATCACCGGGATGCAGTGACATTTGATGAAGCAACACCGTGATGACATTTGATATTTTTCCGACTTAATTTCATAAAATCAATTTCTTTTGTTCATAAAATCGACTTCAATTGGCTATATTTTTTGATATAAAACTACGATCAACATAAATCTTTCATCTTAATTCATATTTTTATGCAATGACATCAGCAATCATATATGCAGTAATATCAACATTTTATGCAGTGACATCGACAATCATATATGCGTGACATCAATAATTTATGCAGTGACATCGACAATCAGATATGCAGTGACATCAACAATTTATGCATTTATCACCGTGATGAAGTGACACCGCGATGCAGTGACCACCGCGATGAAATGACACCGCGATGCATTGACCACCGTGATGCATTGACATCGGTAATCATATATGCAGTGACATCAACATTTATGTAGTGAAATCGACAATCATATATGCGTGACATCAACAATTTAGGAAGTGACATCGGCAATCAGATATGCAGTGACATCAACATTTTATGCATTGACATCCGCAATCATATATGAATGACATCAAAAATTTATGTAGTGACATCGGCAATCATATATGGAGAGACATCGCGATGAAGTGACAACGCGATGTAGTGGCCACCCCCGATGCAGAGACACCGTGATGAAGTGGCCACCCCCGATGCAGAGACACCGCGATGCAATGATCACCGGGATGCAGTGACATTTGATGAAGCAACACCGTGATGACATTTGATGTTTTTCCGACTTAATTTCATAAAATCGATTTCTTTTCTTCATAAAATCGACTTCAAATGGCTATATCTTTTGATATAAAACTATGATCAACATAAATCTTTCACATTAATTCATATTTTTATGCAGTGACATCGGCAATCATATATGCAGTGATATCAACAATTTATGCAGTAACATCGGCAATAATATATGCGTGACATCAACAATTTATGCAGTGACATCGGCAATCAGATGCAGTGACATCAACATTTTATGCAGTGACATCAACATTTTATGCAGTGACATCACAACAGTTGTGTTCGGATCATTACTCAAAAAAAGAATGGAAAAAATAAAATATCATCCGGAAAAAAGTGCATATGATAAAACAAAAATTCATTGACAAAATATATGTTGTTAAAGCAGAATACACTTGAAAATAATTTGCGAATAGATAAAGAATGCAAGCATTGTTTTACCAGACAATTCATGTTGCAGCTCAATATGTGCAAAACAATGAGTCTTTTCATATGAAATGACACCTTATGCAGTGACACACAATAATATCAACATTTTATGAAGTGACATCAACACCCAAATTGCAAAAAAAAAACTTTGTAAATTGTGTATGCATTGACATATGCAGTGACATATGCAGTGACATCGATGTCACAGCATCAATTCTCTAACCGTAAATGCAGTGACATCAATATCACCGCATCAATTTTATTTCTAATCATACACAAACTCACCATCAACGTATAGCTTTTCTTTCTTTGTTTCAAGGTGATGCATGTTAAACTAATTGATCATTATTACATCATGCAAGCTTGTTGTATAAGGAAAAAAACACGGCAGAAATTTTTTCCGCTGAACCATAACCTAAATATAAGGAAAAAACTGCTGTACTATATCCTTTTCCACCCCTCAAAAACTTTCTTGTCCTCAAGGATGAATAAAATTGTGACAACCAACCCGGATCCCAAATAAAATGCTCCATGTTGATGAAGAAGAGATAATACTCATCCAACACATCAAACTCCATAGTAATTGCAACCGAAATGGTGCTGCCAATATTAACAGTTGCCTTTACCATCTCACACCATTCCATGGGTATAACCGGAATAAGAAAACGACACACATAAAGACTGAAGTTCCATGTGAAGTGTTTGTCAACAACGGTGAAGAAACAATATTTAATTCCCCTTGTATAAAGTACTGCTACAACTATTGGTACAACCATGAACACATCAACAACTTCTTGATTGATGCTCTCAAGTTGCTTCACAGTCATGACACTTGAGTCGGAAAGAAATTTTGTTCCACTGTGTAAATCTTTGAATCTAAATGCCACCAGAGAACCCTCCATTTTCTTCTCATTTCCACCAACTCCCATTTGATGCCTATCAATTACACCTGAAATAAGACAGCCACAACATTTTCCATACAGTTAGATGTCGGTCCAAAATCAAAAATATATACACACAGTATGTACAGCATTCCTCATGACATTGGTAACTAAGAATAGGGTGTCCAATGCTATTTCCATGTGATTGAGGTTAACTCCATGACATCAGCATCATAATCAAGTTCAGGCCTATGAATAACCCAACCGAGGCCAATCCACAATGTTAGTCTTGTAATTACTTAATTTATATATGTTAACAACTTTATAAGTTTTCAAATTTAATATTCTGAATATCATTTCCTCAAATGCCAACTACTTCATTTTGTTGTTTCCAGCTAATGCTAGGCAAGAATGCACAATGAACGCACAAAACAACCCACAAAAACATGTTTGAAAGGTAAAATCTTTCTGTTTTTCAAAATGGCCAAGCAAATATCATCCACATTTTTCATTGATCTAATGTTTGCAGCAGTCCCCATTTTTCAGTTGATCCTGCAGCAACAGGAGGAGTAGGCTCGACCAGGCCCGGTTCTTGTAAGTACCTTTTCACCCCATCCATCATGTGTAATTTTTGTAGGATTTTTTTTTGAACAACTTGATTTTTGAAGTATTGAGCAAAACTCCGATCTCCGGCTGCCACTTGTACCTGAACCGATAGAAGCTATGGAAGCACCTTCTCAATTAAACTCTGTTCTCCGGCAACCACTCTCACCGGCACTTCTACAAAAAGAATCTGTGAAATAGAAGCCGAAAGTATTCAATTTTCTGAAAATTGAAGGATTAGATTTGTGGATATGGCATCCCCAATCTTCCCTGGCCGTCTTCGGACAGAGCGGCGACAAAAAAGATGCCGACAACAAGGAGGTGGGAGGCTAGCCGGCAATGGGTAAATGCATCTTCCTTTGTGTATCAGACGGTAATTGCACTAATGGGCAAAATTGGAAACATAAATAAAATCCGTCCTTATAACTAATGATCTTTTAAATGCGTCCTAAGTGCTAATTAAGTCCCAAAACACGTCCTTATAAATAAATAACACACACATATATACATATATATACATATATACATATATATATATATATATATATATATATATATATATATATATATATATATATATATATTATTAATATTATTTTCTTATGCAGTTTGACTTTATGTGGATTCAGTTTGACTAAGAGTTTTTTAACATAGAGAAACTATTCAGAGAGTCCGGTACTCAATCATCTAAAAGTACTTAAATAATTATTGTTTTTTTTGTTGAAAAATCACATCATATTATTGCAGCAAATCAGAGTTACAAGCGGCGACAACATCATCTGAGGATTTGGACCCCCAAACACAGACATTGTAAATAGAACGACCCTTTAGGTAGCAAGTGTGTGGAAATATTCCTCAACGCTTAATGAAAGAAAACTGACAAGAAATAAATTGAGAAGCCAACTACATGCAATCCAAACCAATGCATCCCAATGCAGAAAAATCCTCCGCAGCCAGGGCATCACTTTCCAACACCAAGGAGTGATAGCCTAACCATTCTCCAATTAAAGACCTCACAAGATGACCACCTTATCCAAAACCTCAACCGTAGGATAGCCATCGATAAACACAAAAACAACATGTAAAACACTGCCCCATATGATCCCTGAACAGCACTCCTAATTCATGTCAGTCCTTAAGCAGATAAGCATCAACATTGCTCTTGACTGTACCGAGCATAGGGGCCACCCACCTAGAAGGAAGTGGATTTCCTCGACCAATGCTTGAACACAAGGCATCTATGTACTCTTCGACTCATTATAAGATGATGAGACAATGCGGCCAATATCAATTTATACACGTTCGAATAAGAAAGCACATCGAGCCTTCCATAGAGACCACATAAGAGTAGCAAGGTAAAAGATCCGACCCTCGTCACAATGAGCGGGTCCTTTGTTATTCACACATGAACACATGCCATTAAAAATATGAGGATCATTCAACCACGGCCACACATTCCTCAGGGTAACATATAGAAATGACAAATGGTTAAGTGTTTCCTCCTCCCCTCCACATATCACATGTTGCACTTCCCATCCCACACCTATTAAGATTAAAACTGGTTGCAAGACAATCATGTAAACACCGCCAAAGGAAATGCTTGATGCGTGGCCTAACAAGTAAACTCCAAGTCCGACGCCAAATCCAATATGATCCCTTCGAAGAGGAGGCACCCCTGCCCAATATCCACCCATGAAAAGGATAAAGCCAAACGATATCCACTCTTAACTGTGTATAAACCCTTTCAATCATAATTCCATATAATATTATCATGGTGTGTATTAGCTGGAAGAGGCAGACTATCGATCAACTCCGCTTTATGTGGGTAGAAAGCAGACTGAATCAACTATTTCCTCCAACAATGGGCTTGCACATCAATTAAATCCGCAATAGTAGCATCAGGCGACAAAAGAAGGAACGAGGAAGTGACCCAAAGCTATATGGAGTATTCAACCATGCATCCTAGTAAATGCGAATCAATGCACCTTTTCCGACCCGCCATCGGAGCCCTTTTACAAGCAAATTCCTCTGATTCTACGAACACTTCCAAAGAAATAAAGGTCTAGCCCCCATTCCAATATCTAAAATTTTATTATCCTAGAAGTACTTCGTGCACAAAACTCGCCTCACCAACGCATTTGGGAATTTCAAAATCCTACAAACTTGTTTTGCCAACAAGGCTAAATTAAATTCACTTAGATCTCGAAAGACAACACCTCCTAAATATTTCGGCAAGGGAAAAGCATCCCACTTCCGCTAATGAATTTTTCTGCGGTTATCCGTGCCACCATAGATAAAACGCCTATAGAGAATCTCGAGTGTATTTATGGTGGCCTTTGGGATTGAAAAAATCTGCATATCAAAGGTAGGGATGACTTGAATGACGCCTTTTATCATAACATTTTAACCCGCAACTCCTAAGTTTGAAGGAAGATGTTGTCTAATGATACCCCAAATTACAAATTCTTCCTAACCTTGTCTTCCAGATATGGAATAACTTTCTTCTTCGACCATCTGGTCATAAAAAGTATCCCAATGTATTTCCCATTGCAAGTACCAAAAGTAACGTTCAACATCTGACTAAACTGAAGCCGCATAGACTGCACCACATCCTTACTAAAGTAAAGTGAAGATTTGTGAGTGTTGATTTTCTACCCCGATAACTTCTTATAGCGATAAAGCAAATCACCAATGGATTGAGTCGATCCACCGTAGCTTTGAAAATCAACAAGCTATCATCAGCAAAAAGAAGATGACTAATCATGGCCTCTTCAACTTGTCTTCCAAAAGTTACCCCTCTAGAAGTCCAATCGTCACAACTCTATTAATAAGAGTTGAAAGACCCTCAACACATATGACGAACATAAAAAGGGACATTGGATCCCGTTGACTTAGTCCCCGACATACGAGATGGCTCACCCAAAAAAAGTAACCTTTGCTAATGAATTTTATATTGCTTTCTATCATTGAAATAGTTAATACACAGATGAGAAACTTGCACTCTAAGAAAGATAAAGCAGAAGTAATGCAAAAGTAAAGTATGGCGGAAATTGATAAAACACAGAAACAAAGAGAACACAGTGATTTAACGTGGTTTTCGGCGTTGTGCCGAATACTCCATGGACAGAAAATGAGATATTTTACTATGCACAAAGTTACAAGGATTTCACACATATTGCATTGATTACAACATGGGTATTTATAGGCACAACTCCCTAAACCGTAACCGCCATAGGATCTTTTTCAGAACTGTCATAAATACCTCAGACATGGACCCCGGCTTCAGCTTTTATCCCCCAGATGAAACTCAGCTTAAAACTGACTTTTCTAGACTTGTAACCAACAGCTCGGATGTAGAACTCAGTTGTACTCAACAAACCTCAGCATACAAAACTGACTGTTGTCTTCAGAAGAAACTCAGTTGCACTTCACCAACTGAATTTCACAGAACCGAATACCCTTACTCAGCCATCATTCTCAGCTCAGTTCTCACAGATTAGTTCCACTAGTTTATTCATCATTTTAAAGATCAAGTTAGTTAACTGACATAAACGTTTAAGCTCAAAACTAATTCATCATCGAACATACTTATATACCTGCCGTATTGCTATTTTTTAGAGAATTACCACGTTGCTTTGCTTACCGAATTGTTTTTCACAAGCCCATTGCGACATTAGTATTTATTTTTAATTTATTTCATTGTCATTCTCAGTAATAAACATCTATTCATTATGTCTCTTGTGACATACTAATTTGTTGGTCCAGAGTAAAGACTTGAACAAGTTCATATGGGGTGAATGAACTTGTATTTTTTAAAACTTTTCTTTTCATTTCAAAGCATTGTGGAACTAAAGCCTTTTAAACCACGTTTTTAAACCTTGATTGCATGGTCTTGGATATTATATTTTTCAAGGTTTGGGAAGCAAGTTTGTGCTTTAAGTGTAGGCCCCTGTTGTATTTCTCTTCCCAAGAGTAGAGTTTGTTCCCCCACCCCTTAGATTCTGTCTTGATTTTTTCTTTCCAATACATGGAGGATCACACTCTTTCTTTAGCATCCGGATTTCCCCCACCTTGGGTTTTGCTGGACTAAGGTTTTAAGAAGGTGGTGAACATGCATTGATGACACTATGTTTTTGAGAGGAGGGCCAGGAGTTGTCTTTGTAAAAAAAAAAGATTCTGATGCAGTATACTTTGGATATAGATTCTCTAAGACAGAGAGATTGGTGTTTGAATCTTTAAATTAGGGAATCTGTTAGAAGATTTTGATGCAAGTGCTCTTATAAGAATAAATCGTAGTTTTCGATTTATTATATACTAATTCAGTCCCACAAAAAATGTCCAATTTCAGAAAATGAATTGTCCCATAAAAGTGTCCATTTAGAAAATCAATGCATCTTTTGATGCATATTTTCCAAACATGACCCTATCATATTATTTAATGTTTGTATACTCTTTTCATATTCCAAAACAAGCAATTTTTTATGAAATAGGGGTATATATGTCCATTAGTATTAAAATACAAAACATTAATTATTTTCTTAATTTGTGTATACCATAAAAAGTGCACACTTACTATAGGACGGAGATAGTGTATTTAATTTATTTTTTGAGTGGAGTATATTTAATATTGGGGAAATTGTCCAAGTAGTCTTTTTTTACTTTACTTTACTTTACGTATTTGTGTACCGTGGTTTAATCTATGATATAATGAATTGTTTGCTAGATTTTTGATGTGAAACTTGGATTAGAAAGGTTAAGGTGAAATTCAACCGTAAAACGGGGTTGTATTAAGTAGTCGTTGGTATATTCTTCTTGTTTGATCTAATCGTTTTTTTGTATTGTAGAATAACATGAAGCTCAAATATGAACTCACATCGGAAGACAGGACCAAAAAGTGTGTGATATATAACATAAGTTCGATCGATAAAGTCAAAGTCAAGTATGTGTTTGAAAAGTTAGATGCTAAACACAAAAAACTGTTTAAAGCTTATTGTTTCGGAAAGTTACTTGAAATTTTGTGAAATGAAATTGAATAAACTTGTTCATCAGTTGGTGACTAGGGTGGCAAAGTCTAAAAGGGAGGACAGAATTTGGTTTGTTGTTGGAGACAAACAACTAAGATTTAGTTTAAAAGAGTTTACGCTTGTTTGGGGACTGAATGTTGGCGAGGCTGGCTTTGCTGATCAAGAAAAAGGAAAATCTAGTCCGACTGTTACAACTTATTTGAAGAAAAATACAGCAATAAAGAGAAAGGATCTGCTCGACGTGTTTGATCAAGCACGCATTACCGATCGATACAACCGGGATTGTTGGTTGTTTTGGATTATGTTGTGTTGGGTTGTGAGGATAATTTACGCTTGGATTGGTGGTGATTTGATTTGGTGGAGGATCCGGATGCATTCAACAAGTTTCCATTGGGGAGCTTATCTTATAAAATCACCATTCACGTGTTCAATCGGGACTTAAGTGAATGGTTCAACAAGGATGTGATCAAGTATGCATTGTATGAATTCCCGCATGCTTTCATGGTATGTATTCAAATATTAGCATTATTGTAATTCAGAATTCTTATATAATTGTTGAATAGCTTTTGTAAATGTTATGTTATGTAGGTATGGGAAGTTGAAGCCATCCCGTATTTAGAGAAAATTGGGAAGCTTGTTAACACAAGAGGTCTTCCAAGAATGCTGAAATGAGAAGTGACAAAAAGGGTGACCTTTGCGAAAGTCAAAGCTCTTTTGCAGTTGAAACAGGTTTGAATATTTTTTTAGGTAGTGTACTTAAATTTTGTTGTGGTTTTTTTGATGTTTTAATTCATATTTATGAAATGAATTCAATGTAGATAAAAGTTGTAGCAAAGCTTGTTCCAAGTGTAGCTGAAACACGTAAACCATATTACGTCTCATTAATGGAACACATAGGTTATTGTAGCGACAACGGGGAGGACGATACGGAGGACAACGTGGAGGCAGTTTTTCCCACGCAAGAAAGTCCTCAACCCGATATTGCTATGGAAAAGAAGGTGGATGTTTTGAAAAAGACGGTGGATGCTTTGCAAAAGAAGGTTGATTTGATGGCGGGTAATTTAGTTTGTGAAAAATGCAAAAATGTCATCAATCCTTCTAGTGGCATGGTTGGAGGTCATGAAAAAGAGGAATCTGAAGACAAGGAATGCAACATGGAGGAGGACGTGATGGCGGATGATGGATGTGATGAGGAGGAACAATTTGAATGATGGCGGAGGACATGAAGGAAAAAAGTGCAATGGAATGTATAATGGCATTGCATACTTCGTGATGGCGAGAGGTTGAATGTGATGAAGAGGAACAATGTGAATCAAGGAGTCTGTCGGCGGAGGACATGAAGGGAAAATGTGTAAAGGAAGGTACATTTTTGAAAGTTCATATGTGTTCTTCCTATTTTATATAGTAATGAATGAAAAAAGCATGAACATTGGAATTGTGAATACTGTGTTTTGATTTAGTTGCCCTAGTAGACTCGACAACCGAGGATAAGACGGTGATTGCGGTGGAAGATGAAGATGAAGAACCGTAAGGTAGTTTTTAAAAATTAATTGAACATAATTTCGATTTATTATGTTACTGACTATTAATCCAACTAACTATTTTATTTAGAGAATGCATTGCCCTTGTTGGTACAATATGGAACACATTTGGTGCGGAAAGCGGAACATGTTAAAGTGAAGCCTCCTATTCATCCTTCTTAAAAGAAGGAAACATAACGTTGATGTGTACGATCCGTACCGAGAAGTGGATCCCGCGTTGATGGAGTGCTACGAAAAGTGGCTAGTTGAAGTTAGAGACGACATGTATGCCCTATTTGTGTTCCTTCAAGTAAAACTTTAAGTCCTTTGTTCATTTTATAATCATATTAATTATATATTCCGAACTGTTTTACAGGGCTTTGGTAGTGCGGTTGGATGATCACGAACTTCCATTTAGTTGGTTGAAATCTGTTGGTGATGATGGACCCATGCCAATCGTTGTAAGCCCGCTTTAATTTTAAAGTTATTAAAGTATGTGCTTTAGGGTTAGGGTTTAGTAATATATAAATTTTGGAATGCAGATTTTGGATAGTGTGTTGTGTGAGATCCGGAGACGCAGCAATGTGTACCCGGCATTGTTTGAACAAGATGTCTGTGTTCTTGATAGCCGTTTTTCATATTATGTGAAAGTTGCCTTTGAAAAACCTGTGGAAGGAAAGAAGGGGAGAAAGAGAACTAGGGATGACAAAATGAAACCGTCGAACGACGTGTTTGGAACAATTTCTAAAAATTTACGTAAAACACTATTGAACTATGTGGATGGAAAAGTTCCAAATGTAAGCAAACCTTGGTCTGTTTGCCGATATTTGTATGTTCCAATTCCGACGTAAACCATTGGTTTGAATTGAGAATTGATTTGAACGAGCGGAAGATATGTGTGTATGATAGCCTCTCGAGTCATGTCAGAAAGGCAGTCTTAGATAGTTGGTTGGAGCCACTTCAAATCGGAATCCGGTTCATATTGAAGACCTTTGTAGTGGGTTATGCGGACTGCAGTTTAGAGAAGTTCACGGTTGAGAAAGTGACAGACTTGCATGTTCAAAGAAATGGATAAGTTTGATTTCATATATTCAAATTGTAGATACATGTCTTAGTTTTTAAGTCGATTAATGTTGGTTTAACTATTTTGAATATTTTGTAGGGTTGATTGTGGCATGTGCGCCCTTAAATGGATTGAGTTCTTGATAGGGTGACAGGATGTGCAATCCTTTCGGGTTGATTACATGCCGGCGTGGAGGAAAAAGCTAGTTACGGAATTGTAGCATGGCGTTTTGAGCCATAAACATTTCCAGCAGTTTAATATTTTATGATGTTTTGTACGACTATTTAACATTAAATGGTTGCTCCAATTTAACATTTCTAGTTGTTTAACTTGTTATGATGTTTTGTACAATTTTTCATTAAATCCCTGCTGCAATTTAACAATTTCATCACAAGTTTAAGTTTAAGATTTTGAATGGTATGTATGATGCATGGCAATATTAAATAGTATGATACAAATACTACATGACATCACAATTTCATCACAAGTTTAAGCTTGTTACCGACATCATTCATAATATTCGATGATGTTTGGGAAAAAAATTCTTAACGGACTTTTAATATATATTAGTTGTATTTAGGGAAATTAGGAGATGATTAAAATAAAATAAATATAAAATACTTTTATTTAGGAACTATTAAAGACTTTTAAACGAGGATATAACTAAAACAAATAAAAGTTGGTGGTTATCTTATAATGAAGGATTAAGTATGCTTTACAAAATAGGATCCTTTACTAATTCATTTACAAAACCTTTCAAATTCACCGCATTAAATTCAAGATGTACATGGAGAAGATCAATTAACTTGTTAAACTGGTGAACAAGGTTTATTTTGCTACCGTACATCATCTTCCCATAATGGTGAGATACCTGACTGGATGTCTTAATTAATTATTGACATTTAAGTGTTTTAATATGTTCAACTTTTAAGTTTTATATGTATTTGGTTAAGTTTTTCAGTTCTATCTTTTCCTCTCGTGTTTGTTTTTGGGGCTCTTGTTTAAGAAGATATATGATTGTTGTATTTGGTTAATTTTTTTATTTTATTTTATCTCAATTTTTCTTTAGAGATTATAACACATTTTATCATGAATAGTACCATAATTTTGCTCTAACAACACATAATTTTATACGGGATAATGAAAACATTTGTCAGGGGATGTAAGGATTAAAATCGTTAAAAAATTGTGAGGATTAAAATCCTTGTTTCAAAGGACAATTCCAAAACCCGTGTACATTATATTATTTTTCATAAAAAAAAAGAATTATTTTAAACAAAACTATGGTACTATTCGGGTCGGATCATTTCTACTATTTCTTTATGTTTGTACATATATTAAATGGCTTTTCTGTTGTCATATATATGTTCTTTTAAAGAACCAATTATGAATTGTTCTACAAGAAAAAGGGCCAACGGTGACGAAATTTAGTGAAGGGTGCAAATCCCATCATTAAAAGCTTGTTTTAGTGGGGGAAAGCTGTGAGGGGAAAACATTTATATAGCTAAAAGGTGACAATTAACCACTTTGAATTTTAATTACTCTCACTATTTATAAGAAATCCCGTCATTATGATAAATAAATAAATATTTCCTCTCATTATACCCAATTACTTATTATTTTTGCTCTCTAATTTCTTTTAATAAAATATCACACTATTATATCCTATCATTTTCCCTCTTCAAACTCCATTTTCGTTTAACAAAAATGCAAATGAAACTTTCCACACCCAAAATCAAACCCCAAAAAAATCTATCTCCCCGACCTCTCAGCTCCACCCTCCCTAGGGTTAGCAACACCGATGGCCACCACTAGTCTCCCACCTCCATCAACACAAACAAGACATCAACGGCTCCAATGGCTCCGGCCATCTTTATCCGGCAAATCCTCTAAGCTACCTCCTGTTTGTGCTCGTTTCGTTCTTTTTCTACTTTTGTTTCCATGGGTAAGAAGAATCGGAGGAGCCCGAAGAGTGTGCGTCATTCTTCGGGCTCGATGATGAAGCTCAGCCAATTTTGTTCGTCCGGTCAAGTTTGTTTCTTCTCCGGCTAGGTCTTTGGGTACCGATGTTGTCAATTTGATTCTAATTCAAGGAAGTTTCGTTTTGCCTATTATTTGATGTTTATAGACGTTTGATATTTTTCGATTTGAGCGAGATTAAATGCCCTAATTTTGTGCCTTGTATATCTTGAAGGTTTGGCTATGAAAAGATGTTATCTTTCCCTTGGTTTCCATTGTCTCGAACTTTGAATGTTCTGATTCTCAGCCCGATTTTCAGGGAAGTAACGTTTCTCTTTTTCTCATGTTAATATTGTGATATACTTGCGACTTGAACTTGATTCGTGTCACACGCCAAAATCGGTTTTTGGAATGTTTTTGAGTACGTGCATTGTGTTCACATTTACACTTGAGGGTTCTTCACCCCTCAATTGCTTTATATACCTAGTATATTCGGACTTGCAAAATCGATTTCCACTTGCGGTCCCACATTTTCTTAAACAAAAGTTTTGTTTTATCCTTTGTGTTTTGATAAGTACGTGAGGACGTGAAGTGCGATTCAAGCTCCAAGAACACGATCGGTGGCATACTAGAGCTGTGATCTTGGATGTTGAATCAACCACAGTGGTTCTTGATTCAAGATTGGAGGTGGGACATTTGGTGTTGACCTCTCCTATTGATCGGTAAGCCCTAGCTTGTTGTTTTACGGTTTTTATAGCATTCCTTTTGTGTGTGTGTCAAAGTGTGTGTGCTAGTTTAAGCTGTTAAGTTGTTTGTGTATTTGTACGTAGAAAGATTACATTGGTTAGACCGGTAACTAAGATCGGGTGAACTACGAGGATTTTGAGTTGAAAGTGCCTTTGTGAGGATATAGGCTAAACTCGGGTTGCTCGGTATCTCGATCTTGTGTAAAAGCGCCTTTCGGTGTAATCTTGACTCGACGGAGTTGTTTGTATCTTATAATCCCTCGGATACTTGGTCTTGACTTGTGTCGGTGGCTAAGTATCATTGTGTGGTCAAGTTACATTATTTGCACTCGTGTTAAAATCGTGAATTCATTCAGCGATTTTGACTTGTGTTATTTGTGCTTAATTGACATCATGTGCTTGTTGAGCTGTTTGAAACCGGCCCCGTATTCGATGTGTTGAAGTTTTGAATGAATCTGCCTTGCTAAATCTTTGATTAATTTCATTTGAGTACCTCTTTGCACATACGCACTACTTTGCTTTTGCATTTGCTTCTTATTTGAATCACCTACTGTGCCTCAATTTGCTACGATCTGTTGAGTATTACACTTATCCGTTGTGCATAATAACTTTCTTCTTTGTGATCTTGCAAGCTTGTTGGTCATTTGACGAACACGGTGTAATAGAGCTTTTGTTTGTCGGTGTAGAGCTGCGAACACTTGTGATCGGCGGTACATTCTTCCTTGATAATCGGATCGGAGACTTCTCTACCTTGATTATCGGGTTTCTATAACAATTGATTGTTCGGTATACGCTTGCTCTACTATACGTGTTCTTGTGGTCAATTGATGCGATTGCTTGTAATTTAGAATTAGTAAATTAAAAGTCTTGCTTCTTCAAAATCGTCGATAAATAGAACTTGAACATTGGTGAACCTCTGTTTGTTATAGTATAATTCTTTTTGTGAACTTTTGAACAATACCTCTTTTTGTTATAGTATAATTCTTTTTGTGAAATTTTTTTGTGAGAAGATTTTGTGAACTTTTGAACAATACCATCTGCATTAGTATTTTGTGAATTGATCTTTCCTTAATATATATATATATTATATATATATATATATATATATATATATATATATATATATATATATATATATATATATATATATATATATAGCTTCTTGTTGATCTATTTTGTAATAATTACGTTGATCAGTTGCATCGGAATTTGTTTGAACATTTTTGGATTTTACCAAGTATTTCTTTGTGTTAGTAAAATTGTTCAATACAAATCTTACGTACTTTGTGTTAGAAAATTGGGCATGTTTCTTGATCGGTGTGCTAGTTAATCTAGTCTTGGACCACTGCTTTATATGAGTAGGGCTAGGAAACAAAAGACATACGCTCTTCCTATTTCGACACACTTTTCACGTAATTTGTCTCGTATTTGTTCTTGTTGGATTGGGTTTGTGGTTCGGGTTTCGATTCTGCTATTTTAACTTTGAACCCCACTTGTTGCTTGTAACAACGATGTGCCTCATTTTGTTGCCCACGACTTGACCTCTGCTTTGGATTGTGTTCTGCTATGGTTTTTGTACAAGATTTCATTTACGTATTCTGTTGCTTGTAACAACGATGGATTGTGTTACGCCTCATTTACGTATTCTATTTGGATTGTGTTCTGCTATTGTTTTCCATAATCTTTTTCTCCTTGCAGAGATACAATAGGGAGTGGCATAATGGATCAAGGTTTCATCTGGACACGCCTTGCATGTGTTCATTAATTGACAAAAAATAGGTGCAAATTTGCTTTCTTTTTTATATCAATCATACAGAAAAAATAACTCAAACTTTCTGAAGTTTAGTAGTTTTATGATTTATATTGTTTGATTTGGATCAACATATGGGAATCGGGGACATACGAAATTTACTTTCACATGAGGGACCAATTTTCGGAATTTGGATTGAACGAGAATCTCGGTCTTGAGTGTTGAAGGATGCTAAGACACTTTACGGCTTGTCTACATTTGATTATGTAAGGAGTTCGGTTTTGTTCGTTTGTTTTCCTTCTATTTCTTGATGCTTAAGGGTTTTCACATGCCTACAGGCTATAAATAGGCCGGGATAGCAATGTGGATTGCAAGAACTCGAGCAATAGCTCTTGAGCAATCTACACCACTATACATTCTGTTTTCTCTCTTTTAATTGTACGAAGTTGAGAGTCTTGAGCTTAGCAATCGCTGCGCATTGGTGAGTCTGTGTGATTCTAGTATTTCTTTGTTGTGAAGTAAGGTTCGAACAACGGCTCGTATAGAATCATTGGTTGAGGTCTTAGTGTGAGGAAACACTTTGACTCTTCCTTTGTTTATGTGTATTTTGGTGTTTTTGATTGCATGTTGTATTGTTGACTTGTAGTAGTCTTTGTGATATTGTGTTGCCTATACGAGTACGATTTCTGTGTGAACTTTGAAATTGTACGAAGTTGAGAGTCTTGAGCTTAGCAATCTGCTTTGCATTGGGTGAGTTTGTGTTGTTTCCCATCGACTGTTGGTTTTAAGTTTGATCATTGGCATACACATTTAGTGTTGCTCTTAATCAAATTTAGAACACCCCCTGTATTTGTTCCTTGTATTCTTATTTTGAGTCGCAAGTCTGCTCATATCCGCCTTTTTTTGCACTTGATAATTTGTTTCTTTGTACCTTATTGATTGTTTATAATCTGTGTGTACGCAAGTTCGGTGGTTGCATCTTCCATTTTGATATTGATGAATTTGCCTGCACTTGTGTCCTGCCATCTTGTTGATCTGTGCCTTGATAATATCCTGCTGCATACTACCTTCTTTGAATCGAGTTTTGGACTACATTATTGATAGCATAGGATATAGTGTTAGTAAAGCGAACGTAGTCAAAGCTTGTACAAGACTCAAGTCGATAATCTTCAATTGGATTATCTCCCTTGGTTCTTGGTGATAGTTCGGTATCCTTTTGATACTCGAATTGTAAGCTAAATTCTTGGTTATTACTATTTATTAAACCTGCGATAAAGTCTTGAACCCTTGTACGTTTAATATTTTGTTCTTGAACATATTTCTTTGTATTAGTACCTTTCGACTTTGGTGTGGTTATAGACATATTTTTAGTTAACTTTGAACTGTTTATTTATTATATTCGATCTTGCTTATTTCTCTGTGTATTTGAACCTTTCTTTTTTTGCAACGAGTGTTTTAATTGTCACTACATGAATTAAACTTATTAGATCAACTTGCAATCGTTCTATTATATTAAGCATATAACTCCCAAGTATTTTGCTGATCCTCTTTTTTTTCCCTAATGATCCTCTTTTTTTCCTCTTTCTTTTCCCTGATTCATAACGTCCCCTCGTGATGATACTTTTTTGCAGATACCGAGGCACATTTTTTATCCAACAACTATTTACGTCTTGATGAACTTGCCGTCGAGGACGTCGTATGGGTTGATGATAGCACTGCATTGTCTGCTGCCACAGTAGAGATTGAGGAATGCAAGGTGGTGTTCTACAATTCTTGTTAATAAAGAAGAAATGATTATTGGGTTTGATATATTTACATGACTAGCTAGGACACTATTTCATATCAGATTAGCTAGGACTCTGTTTAAATTTGTTCAATCTGTTGTCAATGTAGCATATTCTATTTGGCAAGAACTCTTTTTATTTGTAAGATGTTTGATGATGGAAAAATACTCACATTGGATGTATTTTAAGAAGAATGATGGACAGAATTAATGAGGGGCTCATTATTAGAAATGACTGTAAATTTCATCAATAAAATGTATATAATGAGGGGAAAACGACCCTATAATGAGGAAAACTATTTTCATTAAATTTTGATTTTGTGATGGGCAAATGACCTTATAGTGAGGCTATAAATTATCATTAAATCATGATTTTGTGAGGGCGAATGGTAGAATAGTGATGGAATTTTTGTTGTTAAAAATGTTTTAATGAGAGTACTTTTCTGTCATGAACTATATTTTAATGACACAAACTTACCATCATTATTACTTTTACATAGAGAAGCAACAATGAAGGGCGGTGAGGGTAAATTTCCCTTCATTAAAAGTCTTTAATGACGGGAAATGGACATTTAATGAGAGGATTTACCCTCATTAAAACTCGATTTTCTTGTAGTGTAGAGTTACTTCGAGAGAGCATGATATCCAGATTATAAGATACGGTCGTTGATGTTTTGACACTCGACTAACGACCGTATGGATATTATTACGGCGATAGGATTGTAAGTTACACGGTAAGCTGTTTCACATGAAAGGTAGTAGTCATTGCATTTGACTCTTCCGATGATTGGGGGTCACGGTGTGTTGCTAGACGCTATCCCGTGATCGTTAGGCATGAAGGGCATTTTCGTAATTTGTACTTTGTGTCTACGGCCAACATATTCGGAAGCCTATCGGGTCACACACATAAGAACATCTAGCCGGATTAAAATGTGGTTATTGATGATAACCAAATAAGGAAAGTTTATCTCGAGACTATAAAGGTTATAGTGGTAAATTAATATGGTGGTATTTATTTATTATGAATAAATTAAATACAAGATATTAATAATATTATATTAATTAAAGAATATTCCGGAAGCCAATATTTGGCTATATGGGGCGCACATTGAAGTGTATAAGATACACTTGGATTGTGCGTAATTTAATTAATAGTATTACCTTATATTAATATTAGATATTAATATGTATGTATAAATATATATACATATGTGGCGTGGATCATATATGTGATATGCATCCACTTGACATATTTTAGTAGTACATATTTTATATAGATTTATATATGTGATATATATACGCGTATGTAAATTGATTTATGGTAATAAAATAAAGATAGTCAATATTAGATATTGACAATATCTTGGAATATTCAATATAAGATATGACAATATCCTAGATTTATTTAATATGAGATATTATAATAAATGAGATAAATCAATCAATTATATTTTCCTTATTTTATTGGGAAAAGGTTTTCTTCCTTTCTACTCTTCTAAGAGGCGCCACCTACACTATAAATAAGAGGTGGGTGTCAAGCTCTTTTGTACATCACAATTGCAAGAGCTCATAGTTCTTGTGTAAAATAGAGAGCATCTTTTAGAGAGTTGGAGAGAGGGGAAAAGGGCCGGTCTAGCAACCGGAGTTTTCCAATAGCAATCCATGATGGGATTCCGGCGGGCTGTTCGTGTGGACTAGCGGTAGAGGCCGAACACTTGGGCGGCTCTATGCGAACTACTCTCCTTAGACGGTCAAAGCGTCGATCTTTTAGATCAACCAAGGTAACCACCGTCTACTATCTATTTGTTTATTGCTTAAACGAAGTCGATCTTGGGTAAAAGGAAATCAAAATTTTAAATTCCGCCGCGTTCCCGCGTAGATTTCCTAACGGGAATAACACATGGTAATCGTAATGAGTATGATAAACACGATCCCCCCGCATTAACCCGAGATGACAAAATGGAATAACACATGGTAATCAGTAATGATTATGATAAACACGATACCCCTGCATTAACCCGAGATGACAAAGTGGAATAACACTTGGTAATCAGTAATGAATATGATAAACACGATACCCCTGCATTAACCCCAGATAACAAAATGAAATAACACATGGTAATCAGTAATGAGCATGATAAACACGATACCCTTGCATTAACCCGAGATGACAAAATAGAATAACACATGGTATGAGTAATGAGTATGATAAACACGACCCCCCTGTATTAACCCGAGATGAATGGCCACTTGTCTATATAAAGGTCCACTTGCAAACATAACACAAACACTTTTCACTTCATACATTCAAACATAACACACACACTTTTCACCTCAAAAAATGCCACGACATACCCAATATCAGTTACTCCCATCCACTAACCACATATACCGTTTTCATGACTATTAGGGAATTCGGTATCACATAGCGGATGATGTGTTCAACGACGCAC
This sequence comes from Gentiana straminea, assembly GCA_036785695.1. Taxonomy (NCBI): domain Eukaryota; kingdom Viridiplantae; phylum Streptophyta; class Magnoliopsida; order Gentianales; family Gentianaceae; genus Gentiana; species Gentiana straminea. The sequence continues at coordinate 1,358,972 of JAVUPR010000174.1, forward strand.
ACCCTAATTGTTTTGAGAACTTAGGGGTGGCAAGAATGTTCGTGGTTAACTTGGAGATACGGCACATCCATCCAGAAGAACAATTATTGGCTTTAATGGGTCAAGCCCAGACGAAATGAGACACATTCATCGTCGGTTGCTCAATCGAGGCCGGAAATGGTTAGCTCAACACCCTGTTCGTGTCAATGTTGATGTGGTACGTGAATTTTATTGCAGTGCTTTTTCCATGCCTGATAACTGTTACGCAATTGTACGTGGAGTCCGTGTAGATTACAGTTGTGCTTTTCTTAACGACTATCTTTGTTTACCTCACTTTCCTCTTGATGTTGAGTACGTTGATGAGACTCGTGCTCGCAAGCCGCCGTGCATTACGTTTTCCCGGGTGCGTTAGGATTCGAAATGATGATTATGCGGAGCTCGCTTTGCCGTTGTTGAAAGTGAATGTTGGCGTCATTTTTTCCAGTTTAGGTAATTGTCACCTCATCATTCGTACACCGTTTCAGCACAACAGCTTTGCCTCATTCATACTGTCATGACTAATACACCTATTGATGTTGCTGACATAATGTTTTGTGAAATTATAAGAGTGACCGAGAGTACACGTGAAGCCGGACTTCCTTACGGGATATTCATCACTGCCAAAGCAGAGCAAGCTGGAGTAGATTTTTATGTGACTGATAAGATTATCGAATCATGCATCATAATGTATTAATGAACTTGTTTTATTGTAATGCCGTGTTTTAGTTATTTTTATTTGGTAATATCATTTATTGTAAGATATTTTATTATAATCCGTGCTATGTTTTCTTATTTTAATGCAATAATAATGTGTGATATATTCGATAATGTTATTATTATATATTTCATGGTTATTTTGTTGTAATATAATGTGTGATATATGTGATATATTTGTTGTAATAATGTGTGATTTTGTGGTCACTTACCCAATTCCACCAAATTCGTTTGTTTCCCTCCAAAAATTTCCCCAATTCATTCCCCAAATTTCGTTTCTAGCTATCATTTTCCCCCAAAATTTGAAATTTCTTTCAAATTTCAAATGATTGAAGAAGTGTTGTGTAATTAGAGCATAGGATCTCCCTCTCTCATCCTCCATTCATCCAATTTTCCGGTTTTGTCCGCTTCTCACCGCTCTCACCTTTTCCCCCTTCTCTCTCCCCAAGAACCCTAAATCACCTTATCCCTATCCATAATCAAGCGCATGGAGCAATGTTTTCATGAATTTACAGGTATTTCAAACCGTGTAATTTGTAGTATATATTCATCATTAAAAAGTTATTCTTATTTGATTAATTTATGTTGCAATTAGTAAGGGTGTTTCAATCCGATTCATACAGAGCTTTCTGTTTCCGGCATAAACAACCCGTTGTTGCTTACTCTTTCATGATTTTGCGGGTATTTCGGACCGTATATTGCAATATATGTTCATCCCGAAAAAAGTTGAAACTTAACATGTTGTTTGAAGTGATGTTTACGTTTGGTTAGGTTATTTTGGGTGTTTGATTCCGATTTTGCAGGTCTTTGACGAATTTGCGGTGTATTTGATGTGGTCGTTGTAATATAGTGGTGAGTATTCATTAACTAATGATTTATAAACCGAAAGAAGTAATGCTTTTCTTCTTGTTATATCGAAACTGCTGCCATGAATACAATTTATAGGCCTTCTGCACTTTAGCTGCTTCTCCTAGGACTATACTTAGGATAATTATAATGTTTTCCAAATAATAAACATTTGAACTAGATAATTACTGCATGAGGGAGTTGGATAGCCTTGGACTCTTAGTCAGTCCACACATTCCAGGTTTATTTGATGGCATAATTGGATAAAGTTGAGTTGCATTCCTTGTACTTGTTCGACCAATTGTCTCTAAGGACTACTTTGGATAATTTTACTGTTCTTCATTTTGAATTCTTTGCTGAAGTTATCCTTTTTCAGTTGAAATTGAATTTGCCTGTCATAGTTTTGAACTTGCACGATTAAATTCAAACTTTTCTTGACTTTTGAACTTGGACATATACTTGAGCTTTATCATATGAACTTGGACACATATTTGAGACCCTATAACGAATTTGCAGGTATTTCGTTGACTGTATGTTGAATAAAATTTTCATTTTCAAAAATCCTGAACTTTCTTTAAGAATATGAATCAAAACGAAGCTGGATCTTCTACGATTTCTGAATTTTCTACCAACATAAACGAAGCTCGGCTATTTCATGGGATATTTTGCAAGTGTGGCATTCCAGCTAAACTGCAAACATCAGGTACAAAGACTAACCCAGGGAGAAAGTGCTTTGGTTGCGGTTTATACCCGGTATGAATTCTCTTAATTCGAATTGTTTTTGTTATAATTACAGCTGCATTTGTTATAATAAGATTTTTTTAATTCACTGATTTAATTTCTTATCTTGCAACAACATGAACTTGAATGCAAAATTTTCCTTTGGCATGTGGACTTGTCTTCATATATTGGGTCACAACAACATGTCATTAACTCCTTTAACTTTGGTGCGGAAAGTAGTTGTCAATCAAAATGAGATGAATTGTTAAAGAACAAGCGAGAAATGGACGCGGAAAAAATGGAACAAGTTGAGATCAATATTACCGAGTTAATGAAACATTTGGATATCACAGCTCAAATGTTGAGGAAGGACGAAGACAAAATTGATCGTACTGAGACACTAATTGAGAAGCTTAGGAGGGGGAACGAATCACATTCAATGAATCATAAATTATTGACTATTATGGGTTGTATTATTATGTATTTTGTATTCCATGTTGGTAATTAGCAAACATTGTGTTGTACAAACTTCAGCTCTTGGTTTCCTTAACTATTGGTATATTAACTTTTGCCAGTTACAAACTTAACATACTTGAACTTGTTAGCAGTTACAACTTAACCTACTTGAACTTCTTATTACACTAGTTACAACTTAACATACTTGAATAAGTTATTACACTAGTTACAACTTAACATACTTAAACTTGTTATTACACTAGTAAAACTAAAAATAACATATGATATGAATGTATAGTAGTAATACATACTGTTCCGCAAAAAGACGATTGGTAAAAAAATGTTAGAAACATGCGTGAAACATAAACATCAAACCATTCATTGGTACAACACCATCAGTTATGTTTAATTTAAATGTATCATTACAATAGCATGCGTTAAACTTAAATTCAGCCAACAATTTCAAGGCTAAACAGAAACATCACTGCCACCATCATCTTCTCCAATCAAACGTGAACAACTAGTTCTATAATGGCCTTCTTTCTTGCATTTACCACAATGTACAACCCTTTTCTCGTCTCCGATAGATTGCTTTCTCTTTTTTGATGGACGTCCGGGTAGACGCTTTGTCACCGTCGGTGCCAAAACCTTCTTGCTTAGCACATCGGCCGGGATACTCACAACCGCTTCATTTATCAAGTGGAAACACACATCCAAAATAAGCTTTCCTCCAATAATCGCTGCTATAAAACCGAGTGCAATAGTCGTAGACGTGCTTTCCTATGTGCTTGACCACAACAACTGCATGATTGCGTGGAAACCTATCTAAATCGAATTTCTTGCATGTACACTTCCATACATCCAACTCAACAATGTAAGTGAACATAGTACTGTTGTCACAAACCTCATACTTAACGGTTGAAACTACATTAACCTTGAACTTCCGTACTCTGTTGTATATTTTTATCATTCGTTCTTCCGCACTGGGAGTGAGCCTGGTATCACATTCTTCAGCATGTTTAATTCGTTCACCAAACCATTGCTGTAAAACCTTCCGGATACGTTCAATCAAACCAACTATTGAAAATTCTAGAGCACGCAATAACTTGTTGTTTAAAGACTCGGCATGGTTAGTTGTCATTAAATTGTAATGTACATCATTAAACATAGATCTAGACCAGAAAGGATATGATGCTTCTACCAAATACTCATCAAGTTTTTTCACATATTTCAGATAATTGAGCCCAATGCACCTTAAACTCGCAACAATATAGGCCTTTGCAAATTTGGAATAAAAACTTCGACACATTACATTTTGGATAACGAGTCCTCAAATTCTTATGGATGTGATATACACAAAATCCATGGTGCGCTTCCTTAAACACATTACTAAATCGTTATGATACCGTCGGCATAAATTATTGATAGATCGTGGGTGTCACCTATAATGTCTTTTAACTTTTTGAAAAACCAAGTCCATGAAGGAATGTTTTCAAAAACAACAACAACCCACGCAATTGGAAATATTTGACGATTTCCATCTTCACACGTTGCCAGAAGTAAAACCCTTTTGTATGACGTTTTCAAATGCGTTCCGACCACAGAAATGACTCGCCACATATACTTGAACCCCTCTATACTTGTACCAAGTGCCATAAAAACAATATAAAAACTCGTCGTTTCCTTTCAATTTCCGTCACAGTTCCTGGGTTTCTGGCTTTCAACCTATAAAAATACTTAGGTAATTTTTCAAAACTCTTTTTTGGATATCCCCGAATCAATGAATTTGCATAACGCTTGGCCTTGAACGCCTTGTGATAACTTATATCATATCCAAAGTCTAACATAAAATCATTAATCATATCCCTCGGAGAGTAAATACGGTTGACGTCTTTAAACTTTGAACAAGTATCACCAACTAGCTTGAAAGAAGCGGTTTGTGATCATTCGATGAAGCATTGGTGGGCAAGTATGCCTACTTGAATACTTTCGAACTACAAAGCGTTTAAATGCATCAACTTTGCTTACTCGCAGACGCCATTTGCATCATTTTACTGCACACACCACCACATAAATCTTTTTGGTGGAAGATTTCGTTCTGAACTCAAAATGATGCTTCACAACCAACATCTCAACCTTAAATACCAACAACGATTTGTTTTTAAACAAATCTTTCACATGAATGTCTTCATCTTCAGGAATGCTCACATGAGGTACACCCACATTACTTGGAACAAATATACCATTTTCGGGTTCCATTGCATTCAAGCCATCACCACCATTCAAAGTATCAACATTTGTGGGTTCCGTTGCATTCAAGCAACCACCATCAAAGTATAACATTTGTGGGATCCGTTGGATTCAAGCCATCACCACCATTCAAATAGATTCAAGCCATCACCACCATTCAAAGTATCCATAATTGACGTTTCCTATGATTATAAAAAAGCATCTTCACCCATATGCATCAATAAATAATCTTCAAATATCTCAGTACGTTCAAATCTATCAACATTTTCTCTTCTTCTATAAAAAACCTCTTATTCAACAATTGTTTCTTCAACACATGCCTCTTGACCAACATCCATTTCAACACTTGCTTCTTGAGTACCCGATTTCAAACATGTCTCTTCAACACAATTTTCTTTACTCGCAATAACATCAACATCCATTTCAACACTTGTTTCTTGAGTTCCTGAATTCAAACATGCTTCTTCAACACATCTTTATTTAATCACAATAACATCAACACCCATTTCATCACTTGTTTCTTGAGTTCCCGTCACATAAACTACAGGATCACATGATTGTTGACTTTCAATATAATGGTCAACATGTGTTGCTTCCACATTGTCTTTTTCTTTTTTCTTTTCTTTCAAAATCGCTAATAAGATATCTTTGTTTAGATCACAAACATTCAAGAACCATCTCACAACCTTATCACAATCAAGTGCCGTTGGTCTAGCTTTACTAACGGGGACCATAACTTTCATCTCAAAATCATACAACCTTGTATCAATTCCCAACTCTTGTTTCACCTCGTCATACAATTCATCAAATGAAATGTTCTTTCGGAGGTTTAAAATAATCGTCACTTCGTCTGTTTCACATCTTACGTACTTCCACAACAAAACACCGTCATCATTTCTTTCAACCTCAACCTGGTAACATAAATAAAAAGAAACATTTTCAAAGTCTTCCTTAACCATGACGCACCAACAATAACTTGCTTTGGTTTGATTCAATAAAACAATTACGATTAAGTATAAAAAAAAGAACATGACTGAAATTTAAAAATCAGTGGGTAATTCTCAATTTACCAATGGGTAATTCGAAGAACAATCACACCAAACTTTTAAAAATCAGTAAACAACATAAAATACCTTCTTTGTTTGCTACCCGGAGTTTCGTCGTCAGATGACAGGAGCTTTGTCGTCAATGTAAGAAGAGGGAGGAGCTCTGAAAATGGGTGAATTTGGAGCTGAGTAAATGATTTGAGCTTTATTTACGATTTGAAGAAGAAATATGAAGATAACAAGACAAGCTTGGGAAGAAGAAGAGAACAAGAGATTATGGCGGGGTGAAATGGCGTGCCTACGGTGAAATGGCTGGTTTTAGGGTTGGGGATTTGAGGAAAAAATCAGGGGTATTTTTTGTAAAATCAAGGGGACTGGGTCAGGTTAATAATCCCTAAATGTGTTGAATTGAGTTTTAGGGTTTTATGGTGGAATTAGGGATTTTGAATTGAGAGTCTTTGAGAAAGAATTGTTTCCAAAAAATTATATTAACAAGAGGTCAAACACACTTAATAAACCAATGCCCCTTTAAAATTTGGGTCCGCGGTTATTAAGCCTCTTTGACCAAAATTCTTGTTTATATAATTTTTCGGAAAAAGTTCTAGCTCAAAAGACTCTCAACCAACTTTTTCTCCTAACTTGCCCAAAATACCCTTTAACATGTTTAAACATGTTATACGAGTTTGAATATGTTTGAACATGTTACACAAGCCCAAATCACCCATCCGAACCCAAATCACACTCATTCGAACCCAAATCACCCATCCAAATCACACCCATTCGAACCCACTCTAACCCAAGCCCCTGAACATGTTTGAACATGTTACACGAGTTTGAACTCGTTACACAAGTTTGAACTTGTTACACGAGTTTGAACATGTAGAAAACGAGTTTGAACATGTTACACAAGCCCAAATCATACCCATTCAAACAATTTCGAACCCAAACCACACCCATTCGAACCCAAATCCCACACATTCGAATCCAAATCACCCATCTTCTTCAACCCCAAAATCCATTCAAGCACCCATGAGTTTGAACATGTAGAAAACGAGTTTGAACATGTAGAAAACGAGTTTGAACATGTTGCACAAGCCCAAATCATACCCATTCGAACCCAAATCACCATCCGAACCAAAATCACACTCATTCGAACCCAAATCACTCATCTTCTTCAACCCCAAAATCCATTTGAATACCCATTCGAGCATGAAGAAAAAGAGTATAAAATGGAGCATGAAGAAAATGAGTATAAAATTGGAGAAATAATAAGAAGAAAGAAGGAAGAAGAAGAAGGAAGAAGAAGAAGGAAGAAATAGAGAAAAAGAAGAAAGAAGAAGAAAACGGGTAAGGGGAATGGAAGAAGAAGAAGAAGAAGAAAAATGAGGAGAAGGAGAATAATAAGAAGAAAGAAAAAGAAGAAGAAGAAAGATAGAAGGGAGAGTTGAATTACATGTTCAAAATTTGAATTTGAGGAAGGGGAGAATTTGGGGAAAATTCAAGAAGGGGCATTTGAGGAATTTCAATAAATTTCGGATTTTTCTTTTTCTTTTTAAGTATGCATTTAGTCAAAAACTAAATAAGCAATGTACAGTAAAAAAAAAGAAAGAAAGAAAGCTATTTGGCCAATTCCCCTTTTAACATTTAGGGTAAAATTGACAATTTCAAAAGATTTGGGAAAAATTAGTTTATAGTCCACTTTTTCCTCCTTAATTAAGTGCTAATCCAGCTTCAATTTTTTAGTTGCGTTAAGGACAAATAAATTCCACCGGGTGAATATACCCCTATTTGATACAACTGTCAAAAGCACACCTGAAACTCTTACCTTTCCATTTTCTTCCCTTCCCGAGCAAAATCCGATGCTGGACAATATTCCGGCATGATCAGCTGTGTTGGCCTCTTCTTTCGAAATGTAAACCTAAATCCATCAATCGAATCATAATCCACTTCCTGAATCTCACCGTTCTTCCTCAAATTCAAATCAGATGAATAAATCACTCTCGGAACAGCACAAAACCCCAATATCCAAGTCAGAATCACGTAAGAATCGTCTTTAATCTTTTCATCCACGAGGCTCTCGTTCCAAATCGGTCTGAGATCACGTTCGAATCTTTCGTTTCGAAGGTAAGAACACTGTGAATCCCAGATTTTCAGGTAACATTTCGATTATTGAATTGCAGGATGTTGTCATTGATAAGCCATATTCATTTATGCTCCTCATGGTATATATATTCTCGTTCTTCATTTAGTTTGGTTCCACATGCCTTATAAGCATAGGTGGGAAAATGATGTTGTAGGCATGGTTGAAGACGAGGACAAAAAAAAACAGGATATCGGTTTCATTTGAATGCGAGATCCTTAAAGCTGATAAAGAATTTGTGGATCACATACAGAAGTTCATGCCCAAGTTAGCTAGGATTGATGCTGTTGGTGAGTGTATTTCAGTTTATTTGACTTCACTACTGATTTTCTTTTTTTGGGTGTATGTGTGTGTGAATGTTCAATTTTAATTGGTGTCATCATGCCCCCCCTTTTTTTTGTCTTAAGATTCGATTGGATTCTCATCTTTTGTTTCTGTTATCCATTACAGTCTTACTTATATTATGATAACTTCCACACGATGAAGATCTCTTCGGTTTTACCTTCATAATGTGGATTCTTCTTACATTATGTTTGTGTGTTTCTTTTCATCTATCGTATGTTTATGCCTGGTAGTGCTGGCTTACACGCAACATTGTCAGTATCAGACATTTGAGCTGTGGTTTAATGAGGTGTAAAAGAAGAAATATTTAGTACAGTCATCCATGTATATGCATATATGTATTCGTGTATCTATATAAAGAAAATCAATGTTGCATCATTAAGGTAGCATGACATGTACTCGTATTGTATGAGCACCGTCTTGTTATTTTTGTAAGCTTGTTAGGAACATCATGGTCCGATTGTTGTGTCTTTACAAATGTCCAAATCATATATTTCCAGGTTTCACTCTAGGTTTGGAAATTGTCATTGTGACATTTTTTTTGGTCTATACAATTAAATATAGCACATGATACCGTTAGTGATATTGTATGTCTTATATGAGCCATATATGATATTGTGTCCCTTGAATTAAGCCTTAAATGAGCCTTATGTGTGCCTTGAAGTAGTCACTTGAATTAAGCCTTAAATGAGCCACTGATACTGTGTTACTGATACTGTGCGTCTTATATGATATTGTTACTCTTATTGTGTGCCTTATATGAGCCATATATGATATTGTGTCCTTTGAATTAAGCCTTAAATGAGCCTTATATGAACCAGATATGTGTGCCTTGAAGTAATCACTTGAATTAAGCCTTAAATGAGCCACTGATACTGTGTACTGATATTGTGTTACTGATACTGTGTGCCTTATATGATATTTCATATTGTGTGCCTTATATGAGCCTTATATGAGCCTTATATGATATTGTGTCCCTTGAATTAAGCCTTAAATGAGCCTTATATGAGCCAGATATGTGTGTTTTGAAGTAGTCACTTGAATTAAGCCTTAAATGAGCCACTGATACTGTGTACTGATATTGTGTTAATATAAACGCTGCGATTAAATTCGGCTTTCAAATAGTACGTCGAAAATGTATCAAATGAGGTCTCGAAATGAGGATAAAAAAAAATGAACTTTGGTGAAACAATTTTGATGATTGATGTTCTAAATCAAAAGTTACGGTCGTTTATAAGAAAAACGCTCCGGTTAATGGAAATATTTTTTCGGTTTTCAAAATTTACGTCGGAAGGGTACCGTATTTGGGCTTAAAGTAAAGAGCAAAAAAAAATTGAATTTTGGTGGAAAAATTCCGATGATCGGAATTTTAAATCAAAAGTTACACGTGTTTGAGAAAGAAAAAAAAAACAAAAACAGAAACAAAACAGGATGAACTGATGTACTCATGTATCATGTACCTGAGGACGCGCGCGAGGGTCAATTTTGTCCGTGTCAATTTTTTTTTGTCTTTTTTACAACTAAAAAAAGAAGTGTGTCATATTTATTCATTTTAGAATTTTTATTTTTATTTTTATTTTTTTTGTATTTTTCCATCGATCACCCAAAGATCGGATGCAGCGCTTAAAAGACCAATTTTTTTTTTTAAAGGCTTAAAAGACATATTGGCGTTGTAAAAGACATTCACAAACAGAATTTCCCAGCCACAAAAAAATTCCAGATTAGATCACCACAATTTGTTCCTTGCTATACATATATATACACACAAACGAAACATCATCCAAGAGAGGAATTGATTCACTTTGACTGGTAGTGGCAGATTTCTGAGAATATACAACATTTCGGGGGGTTTCATACTTCAAACCCCCATCAGAATCATGCTCCACGAATTCAATGATTTTCAGGAGAAGATCTCCACCCAGCTGAGGCCTTGGCACAGGTCATTTCAGTTCTGGGCTCGCACAGCTGATATCTACACCGGCTATAAGGTCTGCTTTTGGGTCTTCTTTTTTCTACAGTAGTTGTGGAGGTAAAGATTTGATTTTTTTTTTTTTCTTTTCCATTTCGTAATTGGGATATGGGATGTGGGTTTGTTTGTTTTTTTTTTTTCCAGGTGTTTCAAGTAAGAGTGAGCTTTGAAAAGGATGTTTTAAAGCAAGAGGCAATGTGGGAGAGGCAACATGAACTTGCTGCTGACAAGATTTATAATATGTGCAGCGACCTTGGTGGGTTTTTCCTCAAGGTATTGAATTTACTAATTTCTTTGTCCAATTCTCAGCTTTTTTGACTTAAATGTCTGATTTATGCATACAAATGGGATTTCAATCCTTATATCTTTTGGAGTTCATATATTTCTTTTTTATGATTCACATTGATTTGCTGTTATTTAAAGGCCCTCTTATTCAAATCGTGATAAAGTTAGTTCTTCATTGTTCAACAGCCTGTGATGAAAAAGGTTTGCAGCAATGTGTGTGTTGTTCTACATACTCTAGCTAAATTAGAATCTTCAGCGTCGACTTTTTGTTGATCATGTGGAGTGATGTATAGATTACTTATTGTATTGCTGACTTTACGGGGAATTCTCAGGTATAATCAACTCGTCATTTGAAACTCCTCTCCATTTTGTCTTAGCCCTACTGGATTGATTGCTGAGAGAGCGTTTGGAATGATATTTTGTACAAACAATTGATTACAATGTTGTACTTTATTGCCCTTTCCAATTTTGTCTGTGATGTAAATTGTCTTGTACATGGTTAAATTTTCGTGCCTGTGATCAGGGTATACCGTTTCTGCAATTTTTAACACTCCACTCTTGATGGCTCCTTTAGAATTTTTACTTTGAAATTTGGTTGCCAATCGGCAGATCTTCTTTTCCAAACATTACACTAACCAACTCTCGAGCTGGTTAAGATCTCTTAGAAAAAATGTGTTTTTCCAGAGAAATTAACCTGCAAATAAGCAAAAAGATTGACCATAAGAAATGGGCAATATTGATATCTAGAGCTCGTAATATGAAAAAGGGAATGTATTCCCTCCCAAAAAAAAGGGATAGCTTCCAATTTCGACTATATTAGGCTGATAACTGCGTTCTGATATTTTGTTGTATAGATTGCTCAAGTTCTCGGGAAACCTGACTTGGCACCGGCGGCATGGGTGAAAAGGCTTGTCACACTATGTGATCAAGCCCCTGCTACCCCTTATAATTTGATCAAATTTGAGCTTGAGAAGGAGTTGGGTCAGGGTGTTGATGAGCTGTTTGAAAGGTTTGATGTCAACCCTCTTGGGTCCGCTTCAATTGCACAGGTTTGTTCCCCATGCATTGTAAGAGCTACGGTTTGAAACTAGGCCGTTGTGCAATTTGTTATATGCTGACACGATTAAAGTTGGAAGTATCTATACATTTTAGACAATGAAGCTCCACTTTCTACACAAACCTTTGTGGTTTTGAGACGAAAGTCCATGTATTCTACGATACTATCTGCTGGAATTCATCTTCTCCAGTTGTCTGAAACCGAACAAAATGAATGATATTCTGTTCATTAGCCAATAAAGAGAATTAACTCACTCCTATATTTCCTTGTGAGATTACAGAATCATTATTCATAGACAATTCAGTTGAGATATCAACCATAGAATATATAATCAGATTCTGACATCCTTAAAGTCAGTAAAGATCCGAAATATGTACAGAGTTATACTAACAGTCTTATATGATTATATCCTGACAATAATATAATCAACACCAAGCGTATCCGAAATATTTCAGGAGAAATTAGACCATCACATGGTTTTACTGTACGTTTCCAGACTACCACCTCTTTTTCGGTTCCTTCATTGTGAATTTGTGATGGTTATCTTGTGAAATGTCCTAATGTCTGTTCATAATTCTTGCACATAGTTGTTTGCACTTACTGGCCTTGTATTTTTGCAACCTAAGGGGAATAAAATGTACAGGTTCCAAATTTATATTATGTGGATTAATTAATACATCACTTAATGATACTTGAATGAAACAGGTACACCGAGCTCGAATTCGAGGTCAAAAGAATGATATTGTTGTCAAGGTGAGAGAACAGTGATAATAGTTTGATATCGTTTTACGGTGCACAGGTTTTTCTACTTACTAATTGAAATGATGGATGTAGGTGCAACATCCTGGTGTTCAAGATTTGATGATGACAGATATCAGAAACCTGCAATTTTTCGCATTATATATGCAAAAGACTGACATCAAATTCGACCTATGCTCTTTAATGAAGGAAATGGAGAAGCAGGTACCAGTGTCTATTCTTTATATCTGCAAATTTTTACTTGGTTTTTTCAGTAACGACGGTTGCATTCTGGATTTTTAATGTGGCCTTCATCATCTTCTTTTTCTCTTAATGCCTTGTAGATTGGATATGAGTTCAACTTTAAGAGGGAGGCAGATGCCATGGAAAGAATTCACCGATTTTTATATGAGAATAATAAGAGGAGTCCAGTCCAAGTGCCTCGGCTGGTGAAAAATATGGTCACTAGGCAAGTTCATGTGTGTTTTTCAGCAGCCCATTCTGTTGACGTTTCTTGGACCATTATTTCCCATTACACTATTACAGTTACATTAATATAGCATTTTACATTCTGATCAGACAGATAAAATCCGTTTACTTGCTAATGCAAAGGCCACTAAGGCTAGCAAAAATATACGAAACATATTTTTCCCCTTCTTTTTTCGTTCATTGTAGTTGTTAATAAAACTAAGGGTACTGCGAATGAGTCATTGTTTGGCATTTTTAAGATGCACCAATCTTTTGTTATTACTTCTGATTACCTTCATTTGATATCGTACTCTGAATGCTCCCGTAAATGGCCAAATCTTTGTTCACTTGTCTGAGGTATATGTTTCTCTGTGAAATTTACTGTGTTTTCTGCTCTGATTCTGTCTCGTTAAAGTTGGTTTTCATTCTTTTGCTAATTGTTTTTTCATTTCAGTAGTAGACCCCATGGCTCCCATTGTATCACTAATCACGGCTTCTACTGTTTGTTTGTTTACTTTTTAATTATTTATTTATTTATTTTTTATAGGAAGGTGTTAGTGATGGAATATATTGATGGGACTCCAATCATGAAACTTGGAGATGAAATGGCAAAAAGAGGCATCAATCCTGGTGGTAAGGTAGCTGCAGCGGCAAAGCAGTAAGCCCTTACGTTGTATGTTTTTTCATCTATATGTTCTTTTAGTTATATATTTATGATATATGGAACGTATCCCTCGACTGAATCCTTGAGGACTTTTATAAGTTTTAAATGTTCATTTCAACTTTTAAGCATCTTCTTCTCTTTGGAAGAATGTCTCCCTGTACACTAGGCAAAAAAAGGGTTACTTGATCTTTCTATCAAAATTGGGGTTTTGAGATATGGATATACGGCGTATCAACCAGATTCGTGTATCTTGTAAAAGTATCCAAATTGTTGAAGTGTGTTGTGTTTAAATATGTAAAGTGCTCACTGTCCCCAACGACTTTGGGAGAGATGGCAATTAAACATGGTATCATAGCGAGAAGGTCATGAGTTTAAACGACTTTGCACCCACTTTCACCCCAATTGATGTTATGCAAATGTTGTGCTTTACTTGCTTTATTTGTCGTCTAGGATGCACGGGTACGGATACGGGATACGCGGATGCGGATACACGGATACGTGATTTTACAAAAAAAATATAGGATACGGAATACATGGGTGTATTTGTAAATAATAAAAATATAAGGACTAAAGCGTAAATAAAATAAAATGTTTATTATATATATATATATATATATATATATATATATATATATATATATATATATATTATAGAAATTAAGTAGGAAGATGAACTTAAGAGAAAATATAACTCTTATTATTAAACTCAACCCAATAAGGTTGGTATAAATAGGTGAAATACAAAGCATGCTTATAAAGCATAAAGAGAAAAAGTAACTTTCCTAGATAAACTAAAAAGTAAGTAATAACAACCTAGATAACCTTTATAGGGTGGTTACAAACATAATAGAGTGGTTATACTTAAGTGATCCTATCAAAAGTAATAAAGTTACACTGCTACATTTGTACACATTAAAAAATAATACTACGTAAAAGTGTTATCAACGGACTTATATTCGGCGGGGTCGGATACCTATTTGAATTAATGACAGAACTTATATTCGGCGGACTTAAGTCCGAACTTATATTCGACAGAACTTATCCAATGTATTTCAATACTCCTCCTCAAGCTGATAGGTAGATGTCCAGCAGTCCCAATTTGTCCACACAGTTTTGGAAATCAGATTTAGGGAGTCCTTTGGTGAAGATATCAGCTACCTGAAGCTTGGACTTGACATGAGATAGATTAATGCTTCCATTAGTGACTTTTTCCTTAATGAAGTGTCTATCAACTTCAATGTGCTTAGTCCTATCATGTTGAACAGGATTATTGGATATATCAATAGCGACCTTACTATCACTATATAGACACATAGGTTTGGATACATGAATTCTTAGTTACGCCATGATTTTACGGATCCACGAAGCTCACGGATGCCCGAGGCAACGGCTACGAATTCGGCTTTTTTGCTTTGTACTTCGGCCACTTCTTGGTTGTTTCTTGCTCCTCCAAGAAACAAGGTTTCCAAATATAAAGATACACCACCCTGAAGTTGATTTTCCTTCTACTTTATCCCCTGCCCAGTCAGCATCAACATAGCCTTCAATTTTTGTGTTTCCTTGAGCTTTAAACAGGATACCCTTCCCTGGACATCCTTTCAGAAACCTTAGGAGTCTTAATGCAGCATTATAGTGGATTACCTTAGGTGAGTGCATGAACCGACTAAGTTGACTTACGACAAATGATATGTACGGCCTTGTGTGAGAGAGGTAGATTAGTCTTCCTATAAGCCTCGATATTGTTCAAGGTCATAGTCTCCACCATCATCATCTTTACCAAGCTTGACAAAGCCACAATCAAGCGGGGTATCGGCAGGTTTACACCCCAGTAATCCATACTCAGAGAGTAAATCTAGGGTATACTTCCTTTGAGTGAGCAGAATGCCACTTGAAGATCTAGCAACTTCTAGGCCTAAGAAGTATTTGAGAGGGCCAAGGTCTTTTACATCAAATTGTTGGTGTAAGAAAGATTTGAGTTTAGCAATTTCTGAGTCTGAACTTCCAGTGATAACAATATCATCCACATACACTATCAAGATGGTGAGGTCCCATGTTTCTGAATGTTGATAGAACATAGTGTGATCTCCATGTCCCTGTATATACTTAGCAAGTTTCATAGCTTGAGTGAACCTGCTAAACCATGCCCTAGGAGACTGTTTTAGTCCATAAATGGATTTATTCAGTTTTAGGATATGGTTGGGTGTGGGTACAAAACCGGGGAGGGTCTTGCATGTATACCTCCTCTTGTAGTTCCCCATTCGGAAAGGCATTCTTTATGTCAAGGCGATGGAGTGGCCAATTCTTTGTTCGCAATTGATATGATAATTCGGCGAGTTGAGCTTTGCAACGGGGGCAAATGTCTCATTATAGTCAACCCCCAAAGATTGAGTAAATCCCTTAGCCACAAGTACGGCTTTGTACTGTTTACGGTCCCGTACGGATTGTGTTTGATGTTAAACAACCACCTACAACCTACAGGTTTGACCCCTTTAGGTGTAGGTATGTCATCCCAAGTGTGATTCTTCTTCAAAGCATCCAATTCTTCCATGACAGCTTTCTTCCATTGTGGGTGGTTTAGGGCCTGATAGATGGTGTTTGGAGTTTGAGAGGTATCTAAGTTGGCTAAAAAAGTCCTCTGTTTGCTCGACACTTTACCATATGACACATACCTCTCAATAGGATGTTTAGTACATTCTCTAGTACCTTTCCTTAAGGCAATGGGTAAATCTGGAGTAGGTTCAAGATCAAGATCAGTTTGCTCATAGATAAGCTCAGATTCAATTGGAGGAACAGGGGAAGGTGCATGAGGAAGAGGCTGACTGGTTTTCTTTTGTCTAGTATAGACTATGGGAGTAGGACTAGGAGAGTTGGTAGGCTCCTCCTCAACAGGAGTGTGGATAGGAGGAGGTGAGGTAGGAGATGGTGAGATCACAGAATCATCAGTGGTTTCCTCATGAATGATTGTAGGAGAAGGAGAGGTAATATGGGTTTCAGCTATGGTTATAGGTGAGGAACTGAAATCAGGAATGGGTAGAGTAGTAGGGTTGTACAGAAACAAGTACTGATCACCATGGTTGTCAGGTTTTGTGTGGTAAAAGGGTTGGTCTTCAAAGAAGGTAACATCATAAGACACATAGAATTTATGGGTGTTTGGGTCAAAGCATTTGTAACCCTTTTGAGTAGCAGAATAACCAACAAATATAGTTTTTATAGCTCTAGGGTCCAGTTTGGTTTTAGTGGGGGCATGGTTATGCACAAATGCTGTGCATCCAAAGATTTTAAGAGGTAAGGTGGATACAAGTTTTGGGTTAGGGAATATGGAGTTTAGAACATCAATAGAGTGCGAATTTCGGTATTCCGGATGGCATCCGGTTGATTAAAAAAGTGGCGTCGAACGACCTCACTCCAATAGAAGTTAGGGACATTATAGGTATAAAGAAGGGTTACTAGCAACTTCAGGAGATGGCGGTTTTTTCTTTTACGCTACCCCGTTTTGTTGGGGTGTGTTGGTGCGGGATGTTTGGTGAATTATACCTTTCTTGGTGACAAAGGGGTTAAGGCGGGAGTTTAGATATTTGTTCCATTGTCGGATACGAGGAATTGGATTTTAGTACGGAATTGTGTTTCTATCATGTTATAGAAGTTTTCAAACAGATTAGGGACTTCAGATTTATGTTTCATGAAGTAGACCCAGGTGAGTCTAGTGTGATCATCAATAAATGAGACAAACCAGGGTTTGTGAATAATGTTGGTTGTTCTGGATGGTCCCCAAACATCAGAGTGAATAAGCATAAATGGCTTGGATGCCTTATAAGAGACAGGCTTAAAGACATTTCTAGTTTGTTTGCCAAAAATACAATGTTCACATTTCAAACTTTCAATACAAACATCAGAAAGCAAGGAAGGATACATCCTTTTTAAGTAGGGAAAATTAGGATGCCCTAATCTAAAATGTAACAACATTATCCTATTACATTTAGAGTTTAAGCTAACATTAAGACCACTTCCATTCTTAGGATTGCTGCTATGGATGAGATACAGACCCTCAGATTTCCTAGCACTGCCAATCTTCATGTGTGACCCCAGATCTTGAAACTCACAGTGAGTTGAAAAAAATTAGCAACACATTTCCTATCATTGCAGAACTGGCTGACAGAGAAAAGGTTACAGTCTAGTTTTGGAACATAAAGAACAGAGTTTAGGGTGAGGTTTGGTAGGATTCTAATAAACCCTAGACCAACCACTTTGGAAGAAGAACCATCTGCAATAGTAACATAGTGATCATTATTACTATTAGTGAAAGAATGGAAAAGAGAGAAATCACCTGTCATGTGACTTGATGCCCCTGAGTCTACAATCCAAGTCTGGTTGCCATGTGCAGTTGTCCCAACTGTGGTTTCAGAAGTAGGTGGAATTCTTTTGTCAAACATCAATGCAAGAGTTTCCATCTGCTCCTTTGTGAACCCCAAATGTTGTTCTGTAGCATTGTAGGCCCTCTTCTGATCATTTCCACTTCCTTCAGCCCGGTTCTTCATAAGATGAGGGGGTTTTCCATGGAGATTCCAGCACTTCTCCTTGAGATGACCCCTTTTCTTGCAATAGTCACAAAGTAGGTTGGCCCACTGCTCATTCTTCTTGTTGTTGCCTCTGTTATACCCAACATTTGCTGCATCAGATTCAACAACTTTGAGTCTTTGAGTGATTTCCACACGGAGTTGGCAATATACCATTGCTTACACCCATAACTCCCCTTCTACTTTCCTCCTTTCTCACGGCGAGAAAAGGCATCTGAATTGAAGGAAATGGAGTTTGAGCCGAGAATCCTTTCCACTTGCGGCATCATAGTTGGGATTTAGACCGTACAAGAAGTCAAAGACCCTTTCTTCTTCAACAAGCTTTGCATAGATGTCACTATCCTCAGTACACTTCCACTGTCTTATTGTGAGTTGATCACATTCCTCCCATAACTTGTTGAGGGTGTTGAAGTATTGGGTGACATTAAGTGCACCCTGTTTGGTTTCCTTTAGAGAGGTTTTCAGACCAAAAACAGTAGCATAATTACCTTGGTCAGAATAGTTTTTAGCTATCTTATCCCAGATAGCCTTTGCAGAAGTAGTAAAGAGATGAACTTGGCTGATATCATCAATCATAGAGTTGATGAGCCAAGATACAACAATAGCATTTTCTGTCTCCCAGACAACATATTCAGGAGATTCTTTATTGGCTTGGGGTTTAATGGTTCCAGTTAGGTAACCAAGCTTACCTCTTCCAGTGACATAAACACGCACGGATTGTGCCCCTTTGGACATAATTAGGTCCATAGAGTTTCTTTGATGTGATTTGGAGAGATGGATTATCAACTCCATTTACACTAAGAGAGATAGCGAAGGAGTGGGAGTAGGAATTCCGAGAATCGGTCATATTGAATCGGAAAGAAGAGAGGAATTTTTTTTTTTTGGAAGTTGGATCGTTTTTTTACGAAAAAAATCGAGCTCGCTACCATATAGAAATTAAGTAGGAAGATGAACTTAAGAGAAAATATAACTCTTATTATTAAACCCAACCCAATAAGGTTGGTATAAATAGGTGAAATACAAAGCATGCTTATAAAGCATAAAGAGAAAAAGTAACTTTCCTATATAAACTAAAAAGTAAGTAATAACAACCTAGATAACCTTTATAGGGTGGTTACAAACATAATAGAGTGGTTATACTCAAGTGATCCTATCAAAAGTAATAAAGTTACACTGCTACATTTGTACACATTAAAAAAATAATACTACGTAAAAGTGTTATCAGCAGACTTATATTCGGCGGGGTCGGATACCCGAATTTGAATTAACAACAGAACTTATATTCGAGCGGACTTAAGTCCGCCGAATTAATGTAACAGAACTTATCCAATGTATTTCAATATATATATATATATATATATATATATATATATATATATATATATATATATATGTGTGTGTGTGTGTGTGTGTGTGTGTGTGTATACATATATATACGTATGTGTGTGTGTGTGTGTGTGTATATACACATATTAAGGTTCAAGCTCATTTTTTAAGTATCATGTTCTTCGGATACTTGTATCTGTAGTCAAGATACATGTGTCCGGTAAAGTATCCAACTTTTGATAATTACAATTCGCCCCAAATACGTATCCAACGGAGTATCTGGACTATCCGTCGAGTATCAGTATCCTATACGTATCGGATACGGGATATGCTTGCAGGATGAAGAATCCGTGCATCATAGTTTGTCGTTGTGTGCCTTGTTGTCTCATGCTTTCTTTCTTTCTTTGAGGCCCATGTGTGATAGGGCGTGTTGAATTCTGTTGTGTTTAAATATGTAATTACTCACCTCTCTCAACAACTTAAACTTTTGGAAGAATCGGTATCTTTAACAGATATGGGATACATCATACATGTCTAAACCAAAATATTCTTGCAACATAGTATCCTAGTAGTTTACTGAGTCTTAAGTTCCTTACGGTTTTGCAGATATTCTTGTTACTTGAATTAAATCAATTTATTCCCTTATACTCTTGCTTTTTTGTGACAATTCAGTACTTTAGTACTCATAAAAGGGTTAACTTTGTTGGATTGCAGCAACATCCTCAAAAGCTTGACACTTGCATATGGACAAATGATACTAAAAAGTGGGTTTTTTCATGCTGATCCTCATCCTGGGAATATTCTGATATGTCGAGGTGCCCAGGCAAGTACGAACCTACTTGTTCATTGTTTCTTTGCATTATCCTTTTTTTATATTCAAAATGTTTTCCGAACTCAGAAATAAATTGCTTAAACCTTACATGGGCTTCCTTTTTTTTTTTTTCTACGCATTCAGGTTGCTTTGCTTGATTATGGGCAAGTAAAGGATCTTCCTGACAAGCTGAGGCTCGGTTATGCTAATCTAGTGCTTGCCATTGCTGATGATGATGTTGAAAGGGTCACAGAAAGTTTCAGGTGCTATGAATTTCTAAACAGCTTTTTGTCGTGTGTGTTTAAACGAGCTCATTGTGTTTGTGAAAATAAAGAAAATGAGGCAGTATGTGTCTGTGTTTTGAAATTGATGTTAATTTAATGCTAAAAAAGAAAGAAACAAACAGAGAGTGAGAGCCCTTAGTTAGAAAAGTAGTCAGGTTTCTGTATTATGCTCATTTTGAGAGCTAATAGCAAGAATGATCCCCCATCTTTACCGAAAAGTTGTGACTTAGCCCTCTTTTTTTCGTTTTGGTTTGACCAATCCCTCATCTTTTTTTTTTTTTTTTGCAAGAATGGTCCCCCATCTTTACCAAAAGATGTAACATAGCCCTTTTCTTTCATTTTGATTTGACCAGTCCCCCTCTTTCATTGTTTTTGCAAAATCTTTGCCGAAAAGCGAGACTTAAGTGGACCAAAGTTGCAAAAAACATGGAAGATGAGGGACCGGTCACACCTAAACGAGAGAAGAGGGCTAAGTCACAGTTTTTCAGTAAAGACGGGGGACCATTCTTGCATTAAAAAAAATGAAATATGGGGGACTGGTCAAACCAAAACGAATGAAGAGGGCTAAGTCACAACTTTTCGGTAAAGACGGGGGACCCCGTTCTTGCTAGTAGCTCCTCATTTTGAT